>OY748306.1:5072365-5748291 GCA_963556515.1 Nudaria mundana
TTTGTCCTGAAGCCGTATTGCCGATCATTTATTAGCGAGTGATCTTCGAGGTATCGCATCAGCTGCTTGTTGATGATGAGCTCAAACACCTTGCAGATGACTGAGGTGACAGCTACACAGCTGAACAGCCTCCCTCCAGACCTTCGGCACGATTCCTGTGGAGTAAGACAGGCGGTACAGACGAGTTAGTACAGAGACAACTCAGCTGTGCATTTCCGTTGTACCACCGCCGGAATGCCGTCAGGGCCACTGGCTTTCCGCGTGTCGAGTGATCGCAGCACTGCCCGTACGCATTGCCTGAGTACAATGTCAGGCATAGTGTGGCCACAGTTGGCGATGGCGGGGGGCTGCAGGCCACGGTCGTCGACTCTTAAAGGCCCTCTTGCTGGATTTTGTGGCCCGGTTGTACACTGCTTTGAGGTGGCCCATGTTTGGGTCGCGCACAGCCCGGGCCCTGATGCAGGTGCGATATGCCGACTGTTTTTGTCGAACAGCATTGGCACAATCTCGCCCGAACCAGGGACGGGCTCTGCGGATACTGGCGACATCGGTGAAAGGGATGTAATATTCCATCCCTAAACTGACCTCGCTAGCAATCGCAGAAGCGCTATCCGAAGGAGCCTTTCCTAAAAAGTAGCGCTGGCTTCAGGGGACGGACGCATAATAATCGCGTAGACCGTCCCAATCCGCTGACGAGTAGTGCCATAGTCATCGTGACGTTTGTACAGCACGTGCAGGAGGTGACACCTTCATGCCAACGTGAACAACACAGTGGTCGGAACTACCCAATGGGGCTCCTACCGAAACACTGTACTGGGCTGGGCGACTCATCAGCAGTAGATCCAGCAGAGCGGGCGCAAGATGACCTGTCTGGTATCCGGGTGATCCCGCATACCATCTGGGTCAGACCGTGGGAGAGAGCGAACGCATTAGCGGCCCTACCTGCATGATCAGTCCTAAGGGACCCCAGCCATTCAATGTGATGGCCATTGAAGTCCCGCAAAAATACTAGGTTAGCGTTCGGGAACCGCACCTGCGCTTCATCAGCCGTCTCGCTGAGGTACTGGAAGAGCTTTGTTGTCTCAGAATCCCCTGTGTGGGAACGGTAGACGCACACGTAGATCTGGTTCATAGAGCCATCCGCCCTAACGAACACGCACACCTCGGCTTTGTCTCGAAATTCTTCCTCCAGGACATAGCCGGGGTAACACAGGTAAGACGTGTCGTCAGGGCGGCGTATTTGTGTCTCCGTGAGGAACATCACAGCGGGTCGTGCCGTCTCAAGGTGATGGTGGACGGCATCGAGGTTCGCATGGAGTCCACGGATGTTAGTGAACTCCACCTCGAAAAGTGAATTTGTGGGGTTTCCTGGGGCCTCTGTGAAACGTTTACTTTTTTTTTGTTGCACTGCCATTATAGATTTGAAGAACAAGAAGCGTGAAGACAAGCGACATTTGGCGCAGCAGTAAGTGACAAAGCGCAGGGGCTAGCTTTGTCTAGAACCGTGTGGTTAGGTCGGAGCCGACTCGCCGGACGGAAGGGCTCCCAAACCCCCCTGATGCAAGGCCGCCGCTAACCCACACCCGCGATCCCACATCAGGATTATGCGCAACATTTGGGGCAGCCTCCTTAGGTGGTTGGTCCCAGGCGGGCCCCATGACTGTGTTGCAGGCGGCTGCGGCAACGCCGTTGCTAAGGGTCTCCCTGGCCGGCGAATCGACCCACACCACCCACACTAGACTCCGTTTCGCCACCACTGGTCCCATGCCTGTTGCACCATACATCGCCCCGGGCCCGGCGGTGCAGCTGCTGAACCGCTAACGCAACCCAGCTTGGGCTGGGTTAATTGGGGGGCTTTAGCACAGCTGTACGATGGTACCCCCCGGACCAACACTGTTGTACTTGGTACCCACGTAGGGGCCGAAACCACTCCATAGGTACCGTAAATTAACGAGCCTCGTCCGTTGATCAGCAGGTGCGCCACTTGCAGGTGAGGTCGCTGGGGCCCTAAAGATGTTGGTAGAGCCCCTTTGCACCCACCCATTTACGTCGACCCACACTAGGTGTATTCGATAGCGCGC
The DNA here is from genome assembly GCA_963556515.1 of Nudaria mundana. Lineage (NCBI taxonomy): Eukaryota > Metazoa > Arthropoda > Insecta > Lepidoptera > Erebidae > Nudaria > Nudaria mundana. Next base: position 5,074,447 of record OY748306.1, read on the forward strand.
GCGACGTTGTCCCATGCAGACGTGTGTAAAAAATCATTATGGCGGCACTTACAAAATCTAAATGGAGTGTATCAATGAAAAAGTACTCCGATTCATGGAGAATATTTTTAACTTTGTTGTTGTGTTGGTAAGCCGCATTTAGGTAAACGTAATAAGTAATTGGTACGTCCATCTCTACTGCGTTCAGTTCGTTTGTGAATATGCAAATTTTTGTAATAGGTATTTGACTTGTTTGCCTGCAAAGCCTATGTATGAATGGCCTGTTTGAAGTTTGTTTGATATTTGGGCAAACACAACGATTTTTTCCACGAACACGAACATAAATACGCTAAACCAAGTGCCGCCATTATAGGTAGGTATCTATACTCGGTACAGCGACAGATATTAAGAGTGCTTTTAATTTTTTTTACCGTCTGATGCCCATTTAGTCGCATTTTAATTGTCGTATCAGTTCGATAAATAAAATAAAACAGTTAAATAAAACCATAGGTACTATGTACTCGAAATTAAACAACCGTTCTGTTTTTAAATTATAAAAGGAATAGTATAGTGGTTAGACTAAACAAGGTTGTCACAGAAAAGCCATCCTAACTAACTTTTAGATACAAAGGAGAGATTTATATTACACTTAAGTAGAATAAATAAACTACCCCTTCAATCTAACAATCAAGGGTAGTCCATTCATTATGGAAAAGGTTGACAAAGGGTTATACAAGGTAAACTAATTTATTTTATATTTCATCCTGACCTCTTGAGATGAGAACAATCTTTGCAAGTTCACAATGACATGTTCGTATTCGTATTGGTTTTGACTACTCGTATTAATTGTTTTTCGTCGGTGATCCTCGGTTCTCCCTGCGTTTTAAACCGACTTCAAATAAAGGAGGTTTTCAATTCGACTGTATTTTTTTTACGTGAGTCTTGAGTGTGTTAATTACCTTTACTGGGTTATTGAACTGCTGCCCATATGTGGTCCCATTTCAATTTGGTTCCATTCCGGTAGTTTGAAGTCGGTTTTTGTGTCAATGTTTGTCGTGTTTGTACGATTGTATCATATTTGCGCGTATTCCGTTGGATAGATTTGGATGAAAATCTGACATAGGTACATTATAGAAATAGATTGGTAGACCATTTCCGGGATATATAAAGGACCGAGCGAGTGAAGCGTCTATATTTCGAGATTGGACAATTTTCCGTCGGTCTGTCTGTCTGTCTGTATCTGTGTTCCGGGTTAGTAGCCACAGTTTGTATCCGATATTCACGAAACTTGGCACACGTGTTCCTTTACTAGAAAAATATTTTTAGTGAAGTTTTTTTTATAGTGGAGGGAAATTCCGAAAAATTATTATAACGTTCGCGATGTTTACTGTTCGACCATAGGGCGACCACTGGTATTGTAGTTAGTTATAACTTTTTTTTTTGAACTCCGCGGCCCATGGCAATTTACTTTTTACTCCAGTACTTTTGTGCTAGTTGGAATGAGTAACGACATCACACCGCGGTCATTTATCTAGTTTCATATAAGTCAACTCAAAGTTAACAGTCGCTGGTTCATGCCTTAATCTGTAATTTTTGCTTTTTATATTGTAAAATTATTGAAGAAAAATGACTAGGATATTTCATTTCTTATAAAAATTTATTATAACTCGTACTTAATTTGAAAATTAGGCTATAAATTCAGTGAACAATTCAATATGGCTTATTGTGCTTACAAAAGTTAAGAAACTGCTCTGTGTAAAAAGAAAAGTATAGTCATAAATACTATTCTTTTTTTTTTTTTTTAATTCCGCGAGACCGCGGCCGCTCCCATGTCCATTGCTGCGTGGTCTCTGGTGACACCCGAAGATATAGTATTCCAGTGGACGCCCGCCCGGCGGACTTTGGCCACTTGTGGGGCCTCTTTGGGGGTTTGGTTGGGATGAGAATCCCGCGTCGTTGGGGTTGGGTTTTATCCCGCGTCGTTGAGTGAATCTGATCGCGTCCTGTGGGGTTAGGGACCCGCAGCACGCGACCTTTCTAGCCTGCTTCTGTAAGGACGGCGTGGCAGGTGTCTATCCCGCCGTCCTCAGGTCCCGATCATGGAGGTCGATGGTCCTGGGCGTAAATGGGTCTGCGGCGCCCTGGCCGTTGACTGCGGAACTCAGCGGGGAGGGTACGCTCCCGAGGGCGCTGACTCGCACACGCTGAGCACTCCACCAACGTGTGGAGTGCGGTATCGTCGTCGGAAACCTCGCAGTGTTGACACCGGGATGTGACCTCACGATGGATGCGAAACAGATAGCTACCGAAGCATCTATGCCCGGTAAGGATACGTGAGGTCACCATGCCACCTTTGCAGCCACTCGTCCATGATCGGTCTCACCGCCGCATAAATACTAGCCTTAAATTAAACTCAAACAGAAAATCAGTGGTAGTTAGAGGTATTTTGGTACAATAAATAGTAAAGAATGCAGGTGACTAGATGTTTAACTCGGATACCTAATTATTCTAATTAAAATAAGATACCCTTTTCTTGTGAGGTCCGCGCTCGCGCCGTCCGCTGCTGCGTCCGTTGCCAAGGGCCTCTGGTACGCACCAGGAGGTATTTCCAGTGGCGCTCGGTGGACTTAGGACACCTTCGTGGCCTCTGCGCTGCGGTTTGGTCGGGTTTGATCCCGGGTCAGTGAGTGAATCTGGTTGCGTGCTGAGGGGCTGAGGGTACGCGATCATTCTAGTCTGCTTCTGTAAGGACGGCGGGAAATAATATACCCTTACAAAGTTTTGTAGATGTTCAGATTACATCACAAAATCCTCTCTTCAAGTCCAAATCATCAAACATCCCTTTTTCTATTTTCGTTAAAACATCTTTTGACACACTGAACCTTTTCATTTCCACAGCCTTTACTTTAATGCTTCTTGTGCCAATTGTATACCAATTTAAGAAAAATAAATAAAGAGATTAAAAAAGAATAACTGGATACAATAGCAATTAAAGAAATGTCACCAAGTGGACGTCTAAAAACTTCGAATCCGTTCTATAAAATTCTTTGTATTCTGCTAATTGAAATTGTTGCACGGACAAATTATTGTACTACGTTCAGCTTTTTATTTCAAGTTTTGACATAACCGTCATAAACGGCAATAGGCTTGCCGTCTATTACGTGACCAACAAAGTGTCTGACGAAAAGTGGAAGTAATAAACACCACTGTATAGCCTTTCAAACATGATTAGCGAGTGTGAATATTTTGTATCAATTTTGACGACCACTTTGGGGCGATAGACGACTTTGGTGTCATTAAACAGAGTTCGTTAGTAAAATCTATAGGTACAGGTATTTTATAATAGTGATAATATCATATGAATGATGGTGTGTCCAGTCCTCAAGTAAATCTATGACCACGGTTGATGCAATCGAACTGAAACGTCGGGTAATCAAATGGTACTTTTAATATTAAGATCTTGATTAAGCCCCATTTAGAAATCGGAATTTAATGAGTTTCAGCCAAATATATTTTACTTTTCCGATGCCCACGGGAATTCCTAACCGGAATAAGCACATTACCGGGATATTTCCTATGTATTAATTCAAGAAATTTATTAGTCTACGTACTAAATTTATCGAAATCTTTACTATCTTCCTTCGATACTTCTATCCTCCTTAGAGTGCGTTTACTGCCCGTGCTGCGCAAAATAACCGGGAAAAAACCAAAACCAAACCACGAGTGAATACAGTAAGCATTGTATGGCGTGATCGTGAACAAAATCGAGTGTATAGGGAGACCAGTTGTAGTGGTGTTACGCGCAGTAAACGAACTCGAAGGAGGGTAGATAGCAATATTTATACGTAACAAACTTTTTCTAGATCCACCGCCTGTTCTTCCGCGATGATTTCGGCGCTTGCAACAGCGCCGAAATATCAGAAAGTCAAACCAACGTTATATGGTAAATATACCGATAATTCCTATAGTAATGTAAACGACCATGATCGTTTATCATCCAAATCTATTCAACGCTTTACCTACTAACACAGCTACTACATACTATTCCCTATTGCCTAGTGCTACAAGTGAGTTACAAATAGGTATTCTACCGATTCTTTCCAAATATGATTTTGAAATCTGTACTTTTCTAGCTACATAATATTATGTAGAATCCGAGTCGTTATTGTGTAGTCACACATATTATGATACATAGTCATGTGTGAGGGGCTCGTGGTCTAGTGGTAACCGGTAGTATTAACACATTGCACAGGTTAAGCAACATCTAGTCAGGCCAGTCTTAGGATGGGTGACCATTTTTTAAGACACTGAGACCCCTCCGTGCCTCGGAGAGCACGTTAAGCCGTCGGTCCCGGTTGTCATACGAACATCTGTGGCAGTCGTTAGGGGTAGTTGGTGCCCTTAATTAAAAATCCGACCGGTCTAACTACAGAACTTCGATATCGCCCATGAGTTGTGAAGGTCAGATGGCAGTCGCTTCACGGAAAATATCGAAGTTCAGCCAAATTGCAGTTAGACTGGAAAGCCGATCCCAACCGCGATGGGAAATGCTCGGTGAATGATGAGTCATGTGTCATAATATTTATTTTTAAACTAGGTATTGGTATCATACAATATTGATAAAAGAATAGTTGCATTCAATTTATTAACTAAACTGAACTGAATTTCAGTTATTCAGTTCGAATTAAGCTTTAAAACTGGACAGACGTGCGTGATATGGACAGGACTTCGCATTTTCAACTTTGATGACATACGGGACGGTAAATTCTTTACTTAAAAAAAAAGAGTCTCATACAACGTCTAATAAAAAGTCTAAAACACTTTGACCTTGAATTGTAGTATAATTATTGTATCCGACATTTATACTATACCTACCAATTTTATTTATTGTAGACATTAGAAGTTATTGACTATGTGTGAAATCACAAGAACAATTATTGTAATTGCCAATTTAGTACATATTTAAGTATAACAACAAACATATTTGTGTGCCCATACTCTTGGTTAAACATGTTTATGGTGAAACAACTTCAAAAATACGTACAACATGTAGTGATTCTCATAACACAAAACGAATAAACAAATAAACGAATAAACAACAATATGCTTGACTGCTTCGGTGGCGTGGTCGGTAGTGCATCGGCTTTCGACGCCGGAGTCTCGGGTTCGATTCCCGGTCGGGACAAACTTTGTGTAATGACATATGCGTTTGTACCGAAGTCTGGATGTTTCCTATGTATAATATGTATGTATTTACAAAAAAAAATGTATATAAGTATTAATATCAGTTTATCTAGTACTCATATCACAAGCTCTGCTTAGTTTGAGACTAGATGGCGTTGTGTGCATTGTCCTAATATATTTATTTATTTATTATTTATATATCGCTATATAATAAACAACAACAAATAAACGAATCTTATCTTATCTTATCTTACACTAATGTGTATTAGACTCTTTTTATTTATTTATTTATTTATTTATTTAATAAGTACATATTAGTGCTTATAATTTAATACTATGTCCCACAAAAATGTTTTCACAGTTTGTCTGCGGGAACGTGTTGTTACAAAAATGTTAACAAGTAATTACTAAAATTCACTTAACAATAAATACAATATTATACTACATTAGCTTAATTGTGTCTGTCCGTCTGTCTGTCCACCTGTAAGTACTCTTAAACCAACCCCAGCAGGACTTTAGCTGGCAGATGCATTATCCACAAGTCTTTATACAAAAACAATATGTTTAACAAAATTTTACAATTTGTTTTTAACTTTCGTTAGATTTTTAATACTGCTATGGTTGTTGATCGCAAGAAGGTATTTATGTTTTAGTCGTACTGGTAACACCCTACATAACTGGAATAATTTATTATAATCCTTTCCGTATTTGTTTACTGTTTTCCTATCCACAAGTAACTTTACGAATCTGATTTGAATATTCTCGAGCCTGTCCATGTAAGACTTATAGGTAAGCCCATAGCAATCAAGAGCATAATCTATTATGGGTTCCACCAGCGACTTGTACAGTAATTTCAGTGTCCCACTTGGTACTCTGTAACTTAAGTGATAAAATCTACTTAGTAGCACTCTCAGCTTCTCACATATCCAATGTATATGCTCAGCCCACGAGAAATGCTCATCAATTTTCACTCCCAAGTAGGTCACACACTGTGCTCTCTGGACGGGCTCACAGCTACAATCAATTAAGCCCCTATGGAAACAATCAAAAGTGTGAGCAATTGGACGAGGTATCTCATTTAATGGTTTATAAGGAGAATGTATAACTATAAACTGGGTTTTGTCCGAATTAAGTACTATGCCATTGTCATGTGACCACCTAACCACCGCGTCCACGTCCTGCTGGACGAGGAGGCGAACCTCTTCCACGTCGGTACCTGCGCGCAGCATGCAAAGGTCGTCTGCGTACATGTGAGGGGAACAGTGCCGTATAACTCCGCAAAGACTATTTGCATGCATTAAGTAGCAGATCGGCCCACACCCCGAGCCCTGGGGCACCCCGCACCCAACTGCTATCGGGTCACTTTGTGAATCACCGACCTTCACTCGATAAGTACGCTCCGAGAGGTAGTCCCCGAACCACTCGCTCAGTGGCCAACAGACACCACATTCCCTTATCGCATTCAATAACGTACTTTTTTCTAAAGTTTCGAAAGCTTTTTTGAAGTCAAAAAACACAGCGATGACGAAATTTTTGTCATTCAAGTAGGTGTTAATTTCGTTCGTAAAGTCGGACAATAGCGTATTGGTAATTTTCCGCTTTTGAAAACCATGTTGTGCCTTATTCAAAATACTGTTTGTTTGTAGATAATTACCAAGCTGGCCCACTATGCATTTTTCCATGATTTTGTCTATACTAGACAAAATTGCGATCGGCCTATAGTTAGAATATGTTTTGCGATCGCCTTTTTTATGAATCGGTCTTATTATTGCCTCTTTGAGCTTGTTTGGAAATGTGCAATTATTTTGTCATTTACACAAATGATTATTATGATAAGTGCCTAAAATGGGGAAGTGTTAAAATAAATAAAAACGTGATAAACACTGAGTAAACACACTTTAATTACTAGCTTTCAAAAAATTTCTCATCATTAAAATAATCCTTTTTAAGATGAATGAACAAAGCTTCATTCCAGTGTAAGTACAAAGTACAGTCAACAACAAAAGTTGATTAGCACAAAATATTTATTATTCTTTTTTACATCCCAATGCATGTGCCACAGCAATGTACAAGTCATTTTAGAATCCCCAAGGACAAAGTTAATATATTTCGTGTTTTGTTTATGATTTTGTGATCGGTTTAACAGCTATTAGTGATCAACAGATAAGAATTATTGGTTAAGCTACTTTTGTCGTTGACTATACATGAAGTAGATATCAATAGTCATTAGGTTAAGACTGAGGCCTTCGTAGTGTTAGACTGAAATTAAACTACTGACACAGTAACATAAATATATTGGATCAGAACACAGGCTGGGAGGTCAGACAGCGGTCAATTCCAAGATTGCCGAAATAACCAAGCCACGTATTAAGTAGATCCCGGACACAGATGTGATCGGGAGTTCGGGACTAACGCACGAATGATGATGATGATGATTAGAAACATCGAGGTTGTCAACATTGATGACACAGATTTTTTTTTACTCAGTACTTTATAAATTCCCATAAATACTGCTAAATATTTTGTGGAAATGATGAAAAAATTATGGCAACTCTGTATGATATGGCGGAGGTTTTGTGTTCCTAGTTCCTATGAAATCTAATAAGAAATAGTTAATTACTCATGAAACGATAATCCAGCATTCTTTCTATGAATAATTTAAGTGTTTTTACACCTTTTCACCACACAATAGGGCATATTTATAATATTTTGTTCAACCGTGATCGCACGTGCGTACACACTCGGTGCTCACAAAGGAGTGGCGAGCGAAATGGTATCCCATTGCTATATAGTATCCCTTTTGGCGGCTTCACTCGCTAGTTCTATTCGTTCCGTCAATCGCTGTCTAACTAATCTATTGTCAAGCACTCGCCGGCGTACGATAGTTGGGGCGGCGCCGGCGGTGGTCCGTCGGTCAGCCGGCGCCGGCGGTGGCGCGCGTTTCCACTGCACAGCGGCAGCTATAGGATAATGGTCCGAGATTTTTTGTAAAATTACGGCAGAGGCGATGGTCGCACCGGGCACGCGGATGTATATGTGGTCTATACATGACTGTACTATTTGCCCTTTGACGATTTCTTTACGAGTTATTTTATTTATGCACTTAATCAGCCCATGTTCAGCTAATACATTTTCGTATTCTATCACATCCGGTTCTTGGTGTTTCAATAAATTTATGTTTATATCCCCGCACAAAATCAGTTTGACCTTTTTTGGAAAACCAGCTAGTATACTTTGCAAGTCTGTAATAAATTCTTTAACTTTATTCTTTTTGTTTATTTTAGGGGGTCTGTAAACGGCTAATAAATATATCGGTTCGCTAGTTCCGTCATTTAATGTGATGGAAACACATTCCGCCGACCGCATTCCGTATATCCGAGGTGTATCGTTCAACTGCGCAGTCCATGCGGCACGCGTATAAACTAGCACACCACCCCCGGTCCGCCCGGCCCTCGTGAACGCGTGTAAAATAAAATAAAATAAAATAAAATAAAATAACGTTTATTATCTTTGAAATTTTCAGAAAATTATTTAGATTCGTCAGAAGTTGGTGTGACTCTACCGAGGGTTCCAAAATGCAACGAGACTGAGAAGAGCCCTCAAGAAACTCAGCTCGGCTTTTTTCAAAATATTTCATCTTAAATCTAATACAGAGTTATTTAGAAAGGAGCAATTCGTTACGTTGTTACAACCAGGCCGCCTTGTCATCTAAGAAATCATTAATACTATAATAAGCTTTATGGCACAATTTACTTTTTATTAGTTTTTTAAATTTATTGACAGATAAATTTGCTATTTCGGTTGGCAATGTATTGTACATTCGAATAAAGTTCCCCGCAAAAGAATTACTCACTTTATGAAGCCTAAATTTAGGAACAGCCAGTTTATCCTTATTTCTTAAGTTTAGATTATGATTATCACTATTTTTCACAAATTTACTTTTGTTCTTGTGGGTATACAATAAAATTTCATAAATATACTGTGAATACACTGTAAGGATGTTAATATGCTTAAACTTATCTCTTAATGACTCCCGAGACCCCATTCCATAGATAGTCCGGATAGCCCTCTTCTGCAACACAAAGATGCATTCAATATCGGCAGCGTTACCCCACAGTAGTATGCCATATGTCATGATACTGTGGAAGTAGCTGAAGTAGACAAGACGCGCCGTTTTAATGTCTGTAAGTTGTCGGATCTTTTTGACAGCATAGGCTGCTGAACTAAGCCTGGCCGAAATTTTCCCGATATGAGGCCCCCATTGCAATTTGGAGTCTAACGTTATGCCCAGGAAGACAGTGTCATCGACCAATTCTATTATATCATCCCTAACCTTAACACTGGTTTTAACAAGTCTTACATTAGGTAAGGTGAATCTTACACATTTAGTTTTATTTTCATTTAATAATAAATTATTAGCACAAAACCAGTGGACTATCCTAGAGAGGGCAATGTTTACATCGTCAAGTTCGCGCTGTCCACGTTTAACTTTAAATATCAAAGAAGTGTCATCAGCAAACAAAACTACCTCGTGGTCGTCTCTTATGAGGTGAGGGAGATCATTAATATATACTAGAAAAAGAAAAGGTTCCAAAATTGAACCCTGCGGTACCCCCATTGCTACAGGAGAACCAGGTGACTGTTTACCATTGACCACTACTTTCTGGACCCTATCACTTAAGTAAGAATTGACGAAATTCAAGGCCGTCCCCCGGATTCCGTAATGATCAAGTTTCTTAATTAAAGTCTGGTGCTGAACGCAATCGAAGGCCTTAGATAAGTCACAGAATACACCATAAGCATCATATGACTCATCAGTGTACAGTGAATCCCCTGATCTCATAGAAATTTAACACCGAAAAATTTATGTTTGGTTCTGTTATTACAATAATGTCAATGTCCTTTATATTGCTCTGCAAAGATACCACCAACTCGTTAAAATTCTTTTTTAAAGATCTTACATTTATATGTAACAAACAAATATGGTACTTATGTTTTAGGGTAGATAACCAATTACTTAGGTTTTCAGTTTCTGTCGCATTTATGCTATCATTATCAGTAATATTTACAACATGATCAAGAAAAGTGAATTTTAAATTATGTTTAATCTAATAATCGCAAAATCTAAAATGTATTGTCACATATATGTACCCACAATCACACAAAAAGCAAAGTGATACATACATTATACACTGTAGCGAGACTCAACCTTCAAATCCGCTTCGGGTAGTTATTTTCAGTAGGTCCTTTATGTCACTTTCCGTTCTGATCCAAATAGCTTTGTCACCCTCGTTCCTCTTGACAAATACTTTTCCTCTTGCTACCCAGATGTACCTGTATAAGCCACGCAGCTCCTTCTTCGCATTCCACAGTATGGTTCGGGTTACTTTGGTTAAATCTTCGTTGATATATACTTTGTCCGTACTCTTACCACCAGTTATCCGGTCACTCGTTACGTCAACCAACTTGCGCCGTTCCGACAGCCAGATATCCCGCGACTCAGTCCCCGAGTTTTTAAAACCTATGATGATGGCGGTGTTCTTGACCCCTTCTTTCCGTGGTTGGTTACGTCTTACTCATTCAATATCCTCGTTATTGGCATTTATCATGATTCCGATTTTGTGGGCTATTTCCTTTAGGTTTTCGTCGGGCATTTTTTCGATACCTACAATTTCGATATTATGTTTGCGGGTGGTTTGCTCGTAGTCATGCATTTTTTGTTCCAACGCCAAATTACACTTTTCCATGTAAATACATTTATTGGTGATACTTTCTACCGTTTTCTCGAGTTTACAAATTTTCCCTTTCGACTTTTCATGTTCACTCAGTAAGGTGTCGTACTTTTCCGATAACATATTCATACTAAGTTTTATGCCCTCTAATTGCTTCAGTAGGCCGGGAATCGACTTGACATTTTTTTGAATTTCCTTCAGAATTTTGTCGGGATATCGCACGTCATCAGATTCCTCATGGTCCTCCACCTCTGACTCATCTTCCTCGCAATTGTTGCAAAAAATCCGGGACTTTCCACATTTTAAATCCGCAGCCAATTTAAACGCAGCCTCTATGGAACGTCCCCTGGCACTGACCTTGGCATATGAAGTGGGATCCCCTCTTAGATAGTTGTTTTCTACATTTTTGGCACTCCATTTCACCGACCAGTTGTAATCTTGATGCTATACCGCGCCAGCGCGAGCGGGGCGTTGCCGTTGTGGTTGTGTGGATCTGTAGCGGCACTCCGGGCTATGTAAATATTCTTGTTTTATAATGAATGAATGAATGCGCACTATCGACGCGCTTGCAAGCGAGATGGTATAATATTTCAATCAAGGCACATGCGATGCGTACGGCTGCGCGAATGACACTTTGCTTGACACTTTTCTTAAAGTAAAGACTCTATCTTGACTACTAGTAGGTACTGTCAAGACTACTATGTTTTGAGATGAGACTTAAGCTGGTGGTTTGCAATAATAATGATTGATTGAAAAGATTATTTGTAATGTGATGAAATTGAAAAAGACATCCCGTCCATTTAAGGTAATTCATTATTTGGTCTGTTTAAACTGTCGATTACACATATTGGACAAAAACACTTGTAGTTTCCACGTATTTTTGTGTTTAATATTGTTATTAACAAGTTTGTTGACTTTTAAAAAAGTACTCACTTTATTACTGCGACCCAGGACAATTTATTATTATTGCAAGTCTGTCAGGTAAATTAATTGTTGTTGTTTCTTTTAATATTCGTCACTTCTTCACGCCATCGTCGGGACAGAATGGCTGTCTACAAAACAAAGGTAAATATGTACCTATACTACAACAAAACTAAAAATACATACGTGCCGCACTTAAAACAGTAAGTAGATACCATTTTTTAAGACACCAATATTTTTTTAAGTATCACAATTATGTTCTATTTTCAAATAGTAGCTGGGCTAGATATTCAGTTGGCGCGTATTTTATTTTAATTTTTTTAATTCAGACATTATCTAATTTTAAAAAGCTTCGTTCCATTTTCAAATGACATTGCCGGTGGCCAGAATCAAAGAGCATAAATGTTGCTAATCAGATCCAGTAAAAGTACGTTTTATTGTTAAGATTTTTTTTACAAGTTTTTATTTATTTACGAGTATATAGGTAGTTGTTATAACGGTAAGCTATTACTGGATATATTGCCTACGTGACAAAATTGTAAAAAATTTAATTGAACAAAATTTATCATTGGTTTGGTCTGTTTTATGCCAGTTTTGGGCATGAGCCTTCTCCGATTTCTTCATACCTACTATGGCTTTAATTTGCCTAGGTATCTAACTAGATCTTTACGAGTAGGTATTCACATACCTACCTACCTAAGTTGTATCAGGTATTAAGCTCTCCATAGCAAAACTATACTTTGCTTAATTTGTAACTAGATATATTTGATTTATTCTAAGTAGGTACATACTAATACGTCCAATTAATTTATAAAAATTTTTGGTCTGTCTGTTTGAAAACAGGACTTTCATTGGCAGATAACTACACCAGCTATCTGGTGTAGCAATCTGCTAGTGAAAAAGGTGTAGGTACATTTTATACCGGAAATTATGTTCCCACGGGAATTATAAACAATTAAACTACTTCACGTAGGCGAATCATCGGGTGTCCGCTAGTTTTCAAATAAATCCATTGAACCATTTTTGTGAGAAAAATCCCAAAAACTTACTTTTTTCAGATGTTATTTGTTAAGCACAAAAAGCGCAAAAATGTGTTCCTTATCCCAGTTATTAATAGTCCTGCAAAATAATGAGGTATTGTATTCAAGATTATTTTACACCTCTGTAAAAGAATATTTCTTTAAACTTAATTAACAGAATCAAAAGAAAACAGTGTTCATCAAATAAATTAATATTAAAAGACAAGAAGGATTTAAGAGTGTTTACGAAAAAGGGCTATGGATCATTAAGATATTTATTTAGATTCGTTTTTAATTATTATTTTAAATAATGGAATAAGTTGATAATAAATTTTGACGCCCACTTTTCGTAACTTTTCAAAACAAAGATACGCGTAATGAATTATTGATTTTTCAAGTAAAACTTTGCAATTCAGACTTGTAAATTAAGACTTACATTTTTCAAAATAATAGAGTAGGTACCTACTTAGTATACAGTTCTCATTAAAAGTAAATGCAATGTGTTCAGGTAGAATAAAATACAATTCGATTATACAAAAAAGCTAACACTTTGATACGAACCTGATTGTCGTAAGTTTTATTCACTGTTTTAAAATACAATAGGTTTAGTTTCACAGGTATTTTATTATTATGACACTTTGCCAGTAATTTTGTTAGTCCCACGTAATAGGTGGCAAGCCTATTGCCGCTACCGGGCACTATAGAAAATCCAACAACTCTGTAATTCAAACCAAAATTTCAACCGCCAGGACAGATGTTAAAATAAAATGAGCCTTTATTGCTGAGTTTACAACAGTTAGGTACCTAATTCTTAAGTATTTTTATAGATCGGTACTTTGTTGCTTGTCCTTCGACATCCACTAATCTCTCACAATTCTCATCCATTCTGATCCACCAGTTATCTTTAAGTCCTCTTCCCAGCGTTTTGGTTGTTGCCCTATGCTCCTTTTACCATCTCTGGGGTACCATTCTAATATTGTTTTGGTCCATTTCATATTCGTCTCTGTTAACATATGCCCTGCCCATTGCCATATTTTTTTCAGATGTTACATAGAACTAAAAAGAATCTCTCCAGTACGAGCCTTATTCCGAGTTTGTCTAAATGCAACGTCTATAAAATGTGCATGAAAATAAGGTTTTAATTTATGAACGTTGCTGAACCTAATTTTACTTGTCTTGTCTATACTAACTAGTACGGTGTCTTACGCGGTGCTTTGCGCCGCACTACGCCATAGGTTTTGGCCTATAGCTTTTGACCCTTTAGGGCTAGGTAAAATTTTCGATTTTTTGGCTTACCTCCAGATCGAGGGCTATCCATAGAAGGGTCAACCATCATTGGAGCATAAACAGTTCTCGAGAGCTAAGGGGGATATTCCCCATTTCTATATATAGATAGATATTATAAAGAGGATAATATAAATTTGACTTTTTGTTTGTTTGCTTGAAGCGAATAGGCTCCATAACTAAAGATCCGGTTTTGAAAATTCTTTCACTGATATGTAGCTACATTGTGCCTGAGTAACATAGGCTACTCTTTATCCCGGTAATGTATTCCCCCACCGGGAACGGTTTTCCAATGTATCACACTATTCTATTTAGATAATGGCAACCTGTCGACACCACATGTAACCACAAGGCAGGTTAGAGGTATTTGGTATAGAGTTCTAGCATTGTCGTACAATGTGGCTATGTATGTGTCCTTCAGGAGCGTTACCCACTGACCACCAAGGACTTGACACGGAATTCTTTGACACCGGTCGATTTACACATATCAGCGAAGCAATTCAGTATCAGTGACTTTTACATTATCTACCTAGGTATATCATAGCAAAATATTCTTTCATACATTTTCTATGAACGCGTCCCCACAACAGTCATATCACTGATACTGACACTAGCATATTTATAGAAAATGTATGAAAGAATATTTTGCATTGATACTGAACTGTGCCGGTTGGAACTGAGCTTTTACTGATATGTATGTATGACCTTAAGCAAGGTAGCCAGTTCCTTACATTTTATCTTTGGTTAAGTACATTTGAAATACTTCTTAAAACTTTCGCGTTTTGTACACATTATAAACTTAAGACTAACGGGTCTTTTACGCGATTATTTATTAGAGCCGTGGTCACGGGTGGACTGACTCTTGTAACAGGGCCGAAACGTCGGGTAATAAAGAGGTATGTATATATCTCAATAATCGCGTAAAAAACCCGTTAGTCTTAAGTTTATAATTTGAGATACTGACAATTTGAATCCTAGCTTATAACAGTGAAAAGTCAACCTTACCCACCAGCTGGATCAACGGGGAGGCCTATGAGACTCTTTAGGGTTATCCCAGGGCGCCAGTTCACGTATGAACGGTGTGTGTGATGATAGGAGAATTCAATAAGGCACAACAGTGGAGAGGTTTCACAGAGAATATATTTATAACCTTATAACAATTAAACAATGGGTATTGAATTTAGTTATTAAGTTTACACAAAAAGATAGGTAGGTAGCTTCTGGCCTACTTCTTAGAATTACAAATGAAAGGTACAGATATTATTTTAATCTTGACTCCCGGTTATGCAGATGGTTCTTGGAACTAGAGTAGACAGTATTATAAATGAAGAACAGGGGACTAGATGTTGAACAAAGTACTTAGCTTAAGTGTTTGGTCCACGCGGTCAGCTGGGATTGTCAGGGGTGGCGCACGTGCTGTGGTCCTGTGAGCCCAAGACGACCTCGTGTATCCTCGACGTAGATTGATCAGACTTTATACGGTACTGCTCCAGAAACGTCGACTACCTTAGCAATTCTGCACCAAGACATCAGACATCAGTAACAAAATCAAGATACGCCCTTTGGAATGCCTAAAACACGGCCTTCTGTGATGTTCCTAACGGAGACACAGATACGCCGCCCTGACGACACGTCGTACCTCTGTTACCCGGGCTATATTATTGAGGAACAATTCCGCGATAAAGCCGGGGTGTGCGTGTTCGTTAGGGCGGATGTTTGCTGCCGCCGGTTGCGCTGTCTGGAGAACCCCTCCTACTCCGTCCTTTGGCTGCACGTGGATCATGGCTCCATGAGCCAGATCTACGTGTGCGTCTACCGCTCCCACACAGGGGACACTGGGACAACAAGGCTTTTCGAATACCTCAGCGAGATGGCTGACGATGCGCAGGTGCGGTTTCCGAACGCTGACCTGGTTTTCCTGGGGGACTTTAACGGTCATCACGTTGAGTGGCTGGGGTCCCTTAGGACCGATCATGCGGGACGAACCGCCCATGCATTCGCTCTCTCCCACGGGCTGACCCAGATGGTACGGGGGATCACCCGGATACCTGACAGGTCAGACCACACGCCCGCCTTGCTGGATCTACTGCTGACGAGTCGCCCAGCCGAGTACAGTGTGTCGGTACGCGCCCCACTGGGCACATCCGACCACTGTGTGGTGCACGCCAGCTTCCAAGTGCCACCGCCTGCTCGTGCTGAACAAATGACTCAACGACTATGGCACTACTCGTCGGCAGACTGGGACGGTCTCCGCGATTACTTTGCGTCCGTCCCGTGGAGCCAGCGCTGCTTTGTAGGGAAGGCGCCTTCGGATAGCGCTGCTGCCATTGCTGGCGAGATCAGTCTAGGGATAGAATATTATATCCCTTTCACTGATGTCGCCAGCATCCGTAAAGCTCGCCCCTGGTTCGGGCGTGAATGTGCCGAGGCTGTCCAGAAAAAACAGTCGGCATATCGCGCCTGGGTCAGGGCTCGGGCGGCACGTGACCCGAACGTGAACCGCCTCAAAGCAGCGTACAATCGGGCCACTAGGTTCAGCAAGAGGGCCTTCAAGAGAGCGGATGCCCAGCGCATCGCGCGGCTTGGTCAGGAGCTCACATCCCATCCCACGGGCAGCCGTGGATACTGGCAACTGGCCAAAGCCGTACAGTCAAATTTTTGTCAACCCTCGCTGCCACCACTGCGTTTTCCTGATGGATCACTGGCTCACAAAGCCCAAGAGAAGGCGGACATGCTCGCAGACCTCTTTGCGGCTTATTCCCGGGTCGATGACCGTGGCCTGCAGCCCCCCGCCATCGCCAACTGTGGCCAAACTATGCCTGATATTGTTATCAGGCAATGTGATGTACGGGCAGTGCTGCGGTCACTCGACACGCGGAAAGCCAGTGGCCCTGACGGCATTCCGGCGGTGGTGCTACGAAAATGTGCTGCTGAGTTGTCTCCAGTATTAACGCGTCTGTACCGCCTGTCATACTCTACAGGCCTCGTGCCGGAGACCTGGAAGGAGGCGAACGTACAACCGATCCCCAAGAAAGGGGATCGATCCGATCCAGGCAACTATCGACCCATAGCTGTCACCTCAGTCATTTGCAAGGTGCTCGAGCTTCTTATTAATAAGCAGCTCATGCGATACCTGGAGGATCACTCGCTAATCAATGATCGGCAATATGGCTTCAGGCCAAAACGATCAACGGGTGACCTCCTGGCATTCGTCACGCATGTATGGGGTGAGGCTATGGAAAAGTTCGGCGAGTCCTTGGCTGTTAGCCTGGACATCGCCAAAGCTTTCGATAGGGTCTGGCATGCTTCGCTCCTTTCCAAGCTTCCGGCATATGGTCTACCTCCTCAACTGTGCAGCTGGATTGCCAGTTTTTTAAACGAGCGCCGAGTGCGGGTCCTCTGCGATGGCCAGGCTTCTCGCTTTTTGCAAGTGAATGCCGGGGTACCGCAGGGGTCCGTACTGTCACCAACTCTCTTTCTTCTGCATATCAATGAAATGCTTTCCCTCGGGAACATTCATTGCTATGCAGATGACAGTACATTGCACGGGAGTTACTCGGTTCGTCCGACGGCGGGGCGATCTGTGATAGAGGAGGAGAGACGACATCTCGTGGGTGATCTCGACCGAAACCTCGATAGTATCTCCCAATGGGGTGCCGAGAACTTGGTCGAGTTCAATGCCCACAAAACACAGGCGTGTGCATTTACAGCGAAAAAATCCCCTTTCCTTCCCCTACCCACTCTTCAGAATGCAATATTACCAATGAAGGACAATCTAGACATCCTTGGCATAGACGTTCGTCGAGAGCTCAATAACACAAAATACATTGAGAGATGTATTGGGCTAGCTTCGCGGAAACTAGGAATACTGAACAAGGTAAAGCGATTCTTTACACCGCACCAGAGGTGTCTGCTGTACAAAACGCAGATTAGACCCTGCGTTGAATACTGCTCTCACCTCTGGGACGGCTCCGCGAAGTATTTGCTGGACGCACTCGACGCTATGCAGCGACGCGCTGTTCGCATTATAGACTGTCCGGAGGTAACGGGAAGCCTTGAGCCGCTAGCCCAGCGCCGAACAATTGCTTCCTTGGCCGCGTTCTACCGTATTTACCACGGTGAGTGTTCTGAAGAGCTCTTCAACCTGATCCCACCCTCTCCCTTCGGATCCCGAACAACGCGTGCCGGGCAGAGATGTCACCCTCATACCGTGGAAACCGTCTTCGCGAGAACCGAGCGTTTTAAACGATCGTTTCTCTGCCGAACGATGGTGGCTTGGAACGCCCTGCCTGCGCACGTGTTTCCTCCAACATATAACCCTGGGCTCTTTAAGCGAAGCGTGAAGAGGCACATTACAGGGTCGTCAAGTTGAGGGCCACTCTCTATAGTATTCCTGTGTACTGTGAGAGTCGCCCTCAATTGCCAGACGTCGCCTCAGCTTACCATCAGGCGAGTGGCGTCAATTTGTCGACCTAAATATAAAAAAAAAAAAAAAAAAAAAAAAAAAACAGAAAAAAATGCTTCCACGTTGTCCAAGTCGAATGGGAGGGAACACTCCCAGCTTCTTGAGATCACGTTAGATAGGACGCTTGAAATGTATCGACAATTGCTTCGATTAAATTTATATTCTTCCAAGTAAAATAACTTCTTCCAGAATGTAATTTTGTAGGTTAAGTATGCGACAGATGTAGTGTTTGAAGAGATATTATCAGTAAAGTATTCAGTAGGGGAAAGAGAGCGACGACAGCTCGCGCTGGCTTTTTATCAACTCCGAGCTGTTTCTAGATTCTTCCTTTCCTGCAAAAACTAGTTCAAACCACTTTTCTACAAGCAAAACTTATCGTCAGCCGGAAACTCCGCTATAGATAAAAGCAATATCATTGACATTCACCTTTTTAAGAGAATATTATGACATGACTAGATAATACTCTGCCAAGTTCCCACTAAGTCCTCTAGGGTGCGCTAAACAATGCGTAGAATACCGTATGGCGAATGAATCATAGTCAAGACTTGACGTTTGTCGAGTTGACATCTATACATCAACTGACACTAATGACGTTCATAATATCATTACCAACGTTTGTTTACGTTTTGTGAGTGTAATGAAATTACGATGTTACAAGCTGATGCTTGTTGTTACTTTTTCTGCCATACAATTTTGATGAAACATAACATGTATGTTGCCCTAAGTAGAAAACCACTCGAAAATCTGTTAAAGATTTTCTTGTACATACAGCCAACCAGCCAGACCGACAAGGACTTTCATTGTGTTTTATTAAACTTTTTACATTGCCTACACTCATTTTTTAATTAATTTTAATACTTACCTATTTATTTTAATTTTTACAGCACAGTGGAGAAACGATCACTACTTATAGAACAGGTATACCTACAATGTTCGTGGCATCCTAAAATATTAGATTAATATCTAACTGGTCCAGCAAAAAGTTGTGAAGATGAAAAATAAATTGAGTATGCGGTCTATTTTTGCTAATTGCAAAAAAAACCAACCTCTTTGATATCATTGTTATTAAATGTAACACTAATAATCTTTACATTTTAACACATGGCTGCCTTCACACTAGGGTTTATCCAGCGTAGGCATTTGATGAACGTACGCGCAGCGCAGACGCGACGCTTGCGTACGTACTTTCTGTGGAACTCATTTTACGTCGCATTACTTCGGGCCTTCGGGCGCTTGTCTACGAATGAACGAATCAACGCGTGCACAGGGACGCGGGTGGCGAAGAGAGCGGATGCGAACAGGATTGTACAATATGACACCGCAGTAACGCGGCGCATGCGTTGCATACGTTCATCGAGTGCCTACACTGGATAAACGCTAGTGTGAAGGCAGTCTAAAGGATACTTCTCTAACTGGGATATTGTCACACAACAATGTACTAAAAGGAATCCTTTTTTATACAATAGAACACACTCACAACCAACTCTTATGCCATTGACATATGTCGAGTCCTCTGCCAATACTATACGTAACTACTAACTTACGCCCGCGGCACCACCCCCGTGTGAAATAGCTTTATAGTAGGTAGGTACCCGATTCCTCATGGGAATGTCTCATTGCCACGCTAGTAAAAGCCAACAGCACTCGAGAATGCAGCAACATACTGAAAGAATTTTCTGAAAAATGCTAAAGCTCTTGCTTACAAACTTTTAATGCATTTTACCACTTTACCATATTAGTCGTTTAAACCTACTTGTAGTTGTCAAAATAACTTCAACATTAAAATGACACCGAAGAATACTTTGTATCACATTAACACTCCTTCACGTCACGCGGACGCGTGAAAAAACGAATGACAGAACCCAAAACTATTTCCGACCGAAAGTGATGCCCGAAAATCGTTGACCCTGCATAAAAACACCCTGTAGGTATAACGTGCTCACTCCGCCTCAATAAGTTCACAATAAGTACGAATATCCTGAGGAAATTGCACATTCTTTACTGTATATATTCCACTAGATCAGTTGAGGGCAAAGCCATTTAAATTTTTATTCTATAGATACTATGTATCTTACTCACTTTTGGCAGATACCTACAAACTTATTAGGTTCCAAGTCATCCTCGTCAGTAGGTGCTCCGTGTGCATACTGACTGTGGGACGAGTCTTCTGCAAGTAATCGTCGGAAACGGTATTAGGGTAGCCCCCTATTACGTGTGACTGATCAATGACTGGCAAAATATAGGGATAATAAACTAGGATTACTAGTAGTTTAGAATTATAAAAGATAAACCTTTAGAATGTACTCCGTTACTTCCAATATTGGATAAAAGTAAAACGTTGGACGGGCTATTACATTTCTGTGGTAAGTACTTTGGTTAAAACTTTAATGTTTGTAGTTCGGTAGCTAGAGGAAATGGAATGCTGAGTTTGTATTGTGCTGATGGTTCAAATAAGTTAAGATAGTTAGTTAAACTTTAACTTTCTACTTTTGTAGTTTTGTAGAAAATTTATTAATATCGAATCTAGAAATATGATATGAAGCAAAGATTGGATGTTGTTGGTATTGCTGCTTCGGTGGCGTGGTCGGTTGTGTGCCGACTTTCGAGTCTCGGATTCGATTCCCGGGTCAAATCAAATATTTGTGTAATGCACAAATGTTTGTTTCGAAGTTTGGTTTAGAAATACATATTTAAGTAGGTTTATCAGTTGTCTAGATCCCATAGCACAAACTTATACGTAGGTCACACTATAAGTTTTGCGTAACTTAAAAAAACAACATGTTAAAAGCAAAATATTATGTTTATTGCTTTTCAAAATACTCTCCTTTACATTTTAAACATTTTTTCATGGGATCGAACCATTTTTTAACACAGGAGGACCACAGATCTGAAGGCATGTTTTCTACGTGCTGATTGAACGCTATCACTGCCTCTTCGGAGTTGGTAAAAGTGAAACCTCTCATCAAATCTTTGATTTTGGGGAAAATACAGAAATCACAGGGTGCTAGGTCGGGGCTATGCGCAGGATGGGTGACGAGTTGTACTTTTTCGGAAGCTAAAAATGACTTTGTTTTGTTGGCTGTGTGTGAAGAAGCGTTGTCATGATGAAGGAGAACGCGGCTTTTGGGTCGCCTTTCGCGAACTTTTTCTAACACCCTGGGTAAACAAATGGTAGAATATCACTCGGCATTAACACTCTTTTAATCTTCAAGAGGAATTGTACAGATGGGACCCGTAGCTGAGAAAAAAACGCAATCATTTTTTTACCAACGTTTCTCGCCTGCCTCACTTTTGTTGGCTTGTTCTCGTTTTCAAACACCCATTCACAAGATTGCTGTTTTTTTCGGGTTCAAAACAATAAATCCACGTTTCGTCTCCTGTGACAATGTCATAAACAGCATTAGAATGTCCGTGGTCGTACTTCAGTAGCATCTGTGAGCACCATTCCACGCGAGCCCGCTCCTGCTCCGCTGTCAGTTCATGAGGGATCCAACGACAACAAAGTTTCCGAACTTTCAATTCTTCGTGTAAAATTTTCTGGATTTGACTCATACCAATCCCCAATAGTCCTCGAATTGTCTCATAGATAATCCGCGGGTTTTCTTCAATTAACCGCTTAACAGTAGCCACATAATTTTCGTTGACGGCAGTTGAAGGCCGCCCTTCACGAAATTCGTCATGTAAAGAAACTCGACCTCTCTCAAATTCAGTAAAACCATCGCCTCACGGTGCTCAAACAAGGTGCTTCTCTCCCAAAAGCATTTTGAAGACGAGCGGCACAGTATTGCGGAGACTGAGAACTTTTAAAATCATAAAAAATCATCGCTCTAAAATCTTTTCGACTTTTTCCATTTTCGTTGCATACGTAGAACTTTGATGTGTGATAAAAAACAATTGACAAATGATTTCCCGCCAATTGTTTTTTTTTATTACTAAGAAGGTTGCAACGTTTAAAAAAATATAACATTTGAAATTCAAATAGTTCCGATTAGCTAGAAGTGCATAACTTTTAGTGTGCCCCATGTAGCTTAGTTTGGGCTTAATGACGTTGTGTGAGAATGTCCAAAAATATTTGTTATTTATATTGGTCATTTGCTCAGTGGTCAGAGCATTCCCCCTGTTAGAGGGTTCGAGTCCTGCCGATGACATCAGTTTTGTGATTCTATCTTAATATTTTCTTAAGTGTCTGTAACTTTTTACGCTACCTACTTTCTATTCTTAAAATAGTTTTCCCATTTGGATCGCCCCTTAGAAAAGTACATATTCCCTGCGGATGCTCATCATTAGTCATCGAGACGGCCAACAAGATTTTTAGATAAGATTAATGAGTGAAACTGATATTAGGTATTTCAACTATAAAATTATATAAAAGAAGAGCTAGATGCAAAATCCGATGAGCAGAAGGGCCGACCACCCGTGGCGATACATAATAATTATGTCAGAGGGTTACTTGGGGCACTTTTCCTCTTGACAGGAAAATCGCTCTTACTGACGTGCAGCGGAAGTGGTTGTAATTGCGCTTCAAAAATCGGTTACGTCCGTTACGTCAGTCACATCAGCCACTTACTCACAATAGGACATAGTAAAGGTAATTGCAATAGATACGAAGATATTGCATAGCATTTCAATGTTTAACAACATTTTCAAACATTGAAAAATACAGTATTCGTTAAAATTTAATTCTCACATTGCTTCGAAATCGATACCTTTATTGAGAATTCGTTCTGAATTGATTCGGAAAATGATCGGATTCCTTAGACATTAAGTCAAACTGGTCCTTTGATCTTTATCAACGAAAATTTCAAATTATATCTTCAAAAGTATTTCTGATATTGAGAAAGCATTTATTAAAGTAAGTATCTTATGATTATTATATAAGTGGGTCAAGAGAAATAATTGAAAGAATAATCTAAGTTAGTAATTATGTGAAAAAGATAAGTAGGTATTAAAAAGTTAAACTTAATCTTATAAATATGATTTTTTTTGCAAAACTTTAAATGTTTGTAACTTCTTCACAAGTGGCCTGGAGTTATCCTTCCGAGGGCGTACCCGAGACGCCCGGCAATAATTATAGACTCGTCAGGTGGTGAACATCAGGATGACGGGTGTACGTCAATAAACAGTCAAATAAACAATACACATGAAAGTAATGTTCTAGCAATGTGATCAATGTGCCTAAAATTTGAAGCAATATGCTTTTAAAAAACCAGAGTTATTTCAGAAAGTTAGTGAGCCGCCAGCCTGATATCAGAATGACGGGTGAATTTTTAATACGAACAAATTGCTTACTATCTAAAGATGAAAACCTTACCGTAGCAAAGTTTCGGCAATGTGCTCTCGAACAAACCAAAAGCAGAATCAGATGCGGTGAAAGTTTCAAAAGTAATTATAAAAGAAAAATTCTAAATTTTAAAGCCTGCTGATTTCATATAGGCAATCCGACGAATAGTGTAGAAAAACATTTCTACAAGGGTTTCATGTCATCATTCATTTATGATAAACCTAGAAATATGCAATTACAGTTCACATTAGTAATTATACATTAAATAAGGTGAATTTAATATTCCCACCACAATCACACACGAGAAATGCGTGAATTCGGCAGTCTTGAATTGATTGAAGCCCTAATACCTAATCAGTCCACTTCAAATTATTCTTTAACTAATAATAAATTAAGCTTATTAACAACTATCGCCAAAATTGGAATTATTGTAACATAAAATTTAATGTAAGGTAATGTTGTGATTAGTAAAAAAATATCCTCTCCGGAGAACAATAATCATTTTCAAATGGTTATATTTATGTACTTAATTACTTAATTTAGTATTTTTATAATATTGCTTGATATGAAATTGTAAAATTTTGACATTCATGTGCTCTTTATGTACCTAAACTGAATAAACGAAATTGATTCTTTGATTCTTTGACTCACGTCGCGTCGCATAGTCGCATCACAATCTCCAATAAATCCCCCAAACAGCGGAGTAATAGATCGATACTTCTATCGATCCATCTTCATGGTTTATTCCATTTTTCTATTGTGTAATGTCACAGAGTACTAGATTAGTTTGTTACTCGCAAATACTCGTTAACACCTCTAGCTAAGTTTAAAGTTCTTCTTTTAGGAGTGGGTTCATGTCTGTAGTGCAGTGGCCTAGTTAAATTATTTTTAACAAATAAATTATACCTGGGGATTTTTTTAGTTTTTATAGTTCAGGGGTGCTAAGCGGTGAGCGAAAATGTAGATGCCGGTGGAGGCAGCGTGTGTCGTCGGCACGCGGAGAGCACGATTGCTGTGGAATCAATGACTTCGAAACTAAATATCGTAAGCGCCATTCACATTTTTATAAAAATGTCTAGTTTTTTTTTATCTAAAACCTATCTGTTTGTGATTTTACAGGATTTTTATTGTAAAACACGGTCGTAATGAGCGTTTACATAAA
Organism: Nudaria mundana; assembly: GCA_963556515.1. Classification (NCBI taxonomy): domain Eukaryota; kingdom Metazoa; phylum Arthropoda; class Insecta; order Lepidoptera; family Erebidae; genus Nudaria; species Nudaria mundana. Next base: position 5,099,474 of record OY748306.1, read on the forward strand.
TTTTCGAAAGTAACTTCTAATTTATTTTTATTTCGAGCAAATTTTTCTAATCGTGTTTTGGAAACAGTCATCCCCTCACATACGTACGGTAATACATATTTAAAATTTCAATGCGAAAAATCGTAATGTTTTAAGTAACAGCTAAATGGAAAACAGCAAATTTTGGCATATTCACTTACTAAGGGCCCGTATATAATACCGACGCTTTTATTCCATAAAGGTTTCCAAGGAAATCGGGAACGAGAAACCTGTACTAATAATTACACGGATAGGATCGAGGGTCTCCATTAGTAAGTACATTATCTATATATTTAATACGACAATTTGTCTGTCTGTCCGTCAGTCGCGTTTTTCAATTATAATTAATAATACATACATTTGCATGAAATATTAAAATATTCGTAGAAGTTTAGGGAAGGTTTCTTTTTTTTTTTTTTTAATATATTTGAGGCGATACAAAGTTCGCTGGGATAACTAGTAAATATTATTTGAAGTAATTTTAAATACTAGGTAGGTACCTATAAGTCTTCCAGTACAACTTATTCGAGTAAACGCAATGTTGTAAATGCAAACAGTTTAAATTAATTGTAGTGTGTTTATAAAACAGATGTCAAGTGTGTGGTTGGGAGGCATAAATAAACGATGTGAAGTAAATTAACATATTAGTTGCATTGCCTGTAAAAAAAGTTACAACATACGCTATGTATGTATTAAAATATTTTAACTGCAATATGTTTTTTCTTTTAGCTTTCCCGCACTGCGTAGATTTTTATATTTATTAATCATAGTGTACGTACTCCAATAAACTCCTATATATTACTAGCTGACCCGACAAACGTTGTTTTGCTTTAGGGGTGGACTACCCTTAACATTTAGGAGGATGAAAAATAGATGTTGTCCGATTCTCAGACCTACCCAATATGCACACAAAATTTCATGAGAATCGGTCAAGCCGTTTCGGAGGAGTATGGCAACGAAAACTGTGACACGAGAATTTTATATATTAGATTTTATTACTCTTACTACACATATTTAAGATTTGTCTGTGGGTGATAAAATATGAATCACTGAATCAAAGTAGGAAGAAGAAAATCAAAATGCAATACAGAAGTGAAACTACCGCACTTTCTTGAAAACCATTTTGAAAGGGGAATCGAGTTTTGTGAGTGCCTTTGGATTGAATTGTTACTGCTTTATTGAACAGACAGTGGAAGACAGACTGTGGGAAACTACGTGATAAAGTCGTTGACTTTTTATTTTATTATTTTATTTTATATTATTATTTGAGGACATTAGCTTCTTTTGGGTTCTGCTTTGTGCAGTAAAATGGATCGAATTGTACATTATGCTATAATATCATCACTACATACAATAAAACAAGGTCGCCTGTTCCGTATGTATGCTAAGATCCTTAAAACTATGCAACGAATTTTAATGCGGTTTTTACTAAAGGATGAAATTTTTGTGTATATAATTTGTCAAGCGGGCGAAGCTGCGGGCGTCCGCTAGTTAAATAAAAAATAAAGGTTTCTTCTTCAAGTTATCAAATTAAAAGGGAAAGTTTGCGTCAACGTTACCGTTTCACTAAGTAACATTACGAGTTACTCGTAAAATATTATCAACAAAAAAATTGATTCATTGTTGTCCTAATAACGACGAAACTTTGAAGGCTGTATTGAAACAATTTTGATTGATAGCGACCCTCTTTGAAACCTTTGTTCCACACGTCACTCTTAGTTACCGAATTAAGGTATGAAAAATAATTTTTACTTCGTACATTCTTGGCTGTATCAATACAATGAGCTGATCAATTATTTTTTGTCTTTGTTGTTGTTAAGCTATTGCTTAAGTCATCTAAAATAATAGCTTTATAGAGTATAAATTATACTTTTGTTGTTCCATGTAATGGATTATGATTTATTGGTTGAAATATTCCGTTATGGCATGGCTTATAACGTCTTATCGCGATTTATTTTCATGTATACTGATTACCGTGACCTGTAAGCGCTTGTTGCTTTGTATTTCCACAATTATACACACACACACATATCACGCCTACTAATCCCACCAGGCAGACCTCTGCCTACCCCTTCGGGGATTAGGGATGCACCTGCATTACACACCCACAATTTGCCAATTTGCCAGCATTTTTAGTCCCACGTAATAGGGGCAAGCCTATTGCCGTCACCGGGGACATTTATAATGGGTTATGTCCAAAATAGCCGAATTAATTTAACAAAAAGTAGCAACTATATTGTAATTTTGAAAAACGTATTTGAAACCCGTTGCCTTGCGTTGAAATGTTAATAAAAGGCAACAAAATCTTACGTGCCACGTAAGATTTCAATTTTCAATTTTCGCAGTTTACTGTATCGGTTTTCTCGAGGTTAACATTATTAAAGCTTAGTTTAAGAGAACAAAATTGTTATAAGCTTTTTATGCTGCAACTTAATAGGCTCAGGTAGAACTTCATCATCCTGAACGACAACACAACATACTTTTACGACAAAAAACTAGTAGAAAAGTAATGAGTTTTCGTTCAATATGTGCAACAATAAAGGGTTTCGGAATTTCTTGAATTCGAATGATAGTAAGGTACCTGGTTGATTGGCCGCAAATATCTGTAAGTAACAAATTCGTTATTGTACTCGTAATACGACACTAGTAATTCTGCCAATCACGTTCCAGCCACTAACCAACATCGTTGGTTCGGTCTTTTGGGTTTATTTTAAAGAAATAATGACATTTTGAGTGGAACATAAAATTTTTTATGATCCACCCTTGTTCTGTATACGAAATGGCCACTAAAAAGTATATCGTTGGTAACGACTTGTCATCAGAGATAACTACTCTTCTTACATAAAATTAAACAAATAGGTAACAACCTTTGACAAGAGTGACTAAAGTTCCCCTGCGACCTGGGGTTTTGCAAGAACATACCCACCTGGTGAACAGAATTCCACCAGGTCCATCGGGCCCTCTCCCGATGGACCTGGCTACACACCAAAAAAAAAGTATGCGTAAATTGCGTACTCCAGGATTCACACCATTCACAAGAACAATGTGACACAAATTGTAGGAAAATGTAGGATTTATGCAACGCCATCTGTCGAGCTTTGCTTGTATGAAACAAGTCATATACAGTACAATTGTACATGTAGGCGTCCGGCAATGGAAGTTGAGGGGGCGATTTAAAAAGAATCTTAATATTTTTTTTTTATTTATTTATTTATGTACACACATAACGGTATAAGAGCGAGAAGAAAACAATAGAGACATATCAGTAGTACAAGGGTACTACCTGCCGTCCTTACAGAAGCAGGCGTTACTGGAAATATCTTCTGGGGTCACCAGAGACGCCCGCAGCAATGGACATGGGAGCGGCCGCGGTCTCGCGGAGTTAAAAAAATAAAATAAAAGGGCACCACTTATTTCAAACGAAATCTCTGCAAGTGGTCCAGGGGATGGAAATGCTAGGTAGAATAAAGTTAATGTTTAGTGGCCATTTCGTATACAGACCAAGGTGGGTCATAAAAAAAATTATGTTCTGAAGTGTGTATATTCTCCTTAAGCTTATATATTAGGAATACTCCTTTAGAATACAATATTGCTGATACAGTTATAATGCGCATTGCATTATACTGTGTGTATTTACTAAGAATTTTTCATTAAACATTGTTAATACTAAAAGGTTTTGGTTTCCTTGATTCTCCATGTAAACTCCTAACATTTCATGGCGACCCTGCTAGTCAAAATGTATTTATGTAACTTGTAATATAATTTTGGTCCCAGCTAGGCCGCGTTATTTGCCAGAGCACACACGGGCCGCGGAGATGTCCTTTAAGCCCCTTGGTACCCCTGTTCTATATACTACGTTCAAATAAAATCCATCTTATAATTATGTACTTCGACAGGCGTCTTATGATAAGACTGTAATCTTTTGGATTATAAAATGTCAATCTCTATAATGACACATTCTGAGATTTGGTTAATGATGCGTACTGTAATTCTTAACTCCAGCAGCCATTCGTAAATGAGAAAATGTTAGACTATTATCTTAAAATTCACCTTCTATATTTTGTGTTATCCGGACTGGGACTGATATATCAAGCTGATAAAATATTGACATTTTAATGATTCTTACGTTCTTCTTTTTCTTTTTTTAAAAACGTGGCTACATCGATATTCGTCGATAATTTCGTCAATGTCAAAGTAATGCTTGATTTTTTCCCGCACAGAAGAACTAGTTACTCTGAACTAGTTCACGGGGCGGGACAAGGAAACGTTGCTCGGTATTGCAATTGAGCGTTTGGGCCTGGATTTTTGCCCAAGCGCCAGAAGTAACCTAAAAAGCCACCAACCACGCGCTCCGCAAAAACCCAAGTCCCGATGCTAACGTTAATGTTAACGTTGTGAATAGGATACCGACAACTAAAATAAATGTAGGGTGAAGCGGAGGAATTCTTCGACGTATGTTAGAATTTAGATGTAAGATGTAACAGTATAATAGTAAGTTTCAATTGTATGTATTGTTTTATAATTTATTGTATAAATAAATTAGACTACTTATATTAGATTATATTAGACTTGTATTTTCATTTCAAAACATCTATTTATAACTTTCGTATTTATTCGTATTTCGTATTCAGCTTCTCACAATAGTCTTAAATTACAGAAGAAAATGTTAGTTATTATTATAGTGAAAGACAAGAAATTACCACAATAGAATAAGAAAAACAAAAGAGTATTAACACGTTTTCAGAGTAAATTAGGTAGATAGTAGGTAACCACGCCACGTTCTGTGTTAGCAAGAATAGGTTTATGTCATTTTTGTAACACAATCTGTCTTCCCAAGTACATAATTACATTACTGATACAAAATAAAGTATAAACGAATAGTTGACCGAGCGAGTGAAGCGTTTACATTTCAAGATAGGACAAGTTTGCTTTCTTACCTTACCTAACCTTAATAGCGCGATGTAGAAATTATGAATATGATATGAAGCAAAAATTCGATGTCTTCGGTAGTGGTCATCGTAGCTCAGTTGGCAGAGCACTCCCCCTGTAAGGGAAAGGCCGTGGGTTCGAGTCCCGCCGATGACATCAGTTTTTGTGATCTATTTATAATTTCTTTCTTAATATTTTAAGTTTGCTTTCGTCCATCTGTCTGTCTGTACTTATGTGTGTTCCGGGCTAGCAGCCATAGTTTTTATCCGATCTTTACGAAACTTGGCACAAGTGTTCCTTGATTTAATACAATTTTTCATCGTGAGCTTTTTTTGGATTAGGGGGAAAATGGGGTAAATAAGGTCAAATAATGTTTTAATGTTTTAAGCGCTAGCGCCCCCATTTATTACTTTACTAGAAACAATATTTTTAGTTTAAGTTTTTTTATTGGGGAGAGGGGAAAAGGGCAAATCTCAAAAAATGATTTTAATGTTTGCGAGGTCTACTGTTTGACCATAGGGCGAACACTAGTTACACTTAAAATGAACACATTAATTAATCGTGTACCTATATGATTATATACTATCTGCATAATTTAATTATGTTGTGTATATAATTATCGTACTTATTTAGTTTGTAGCACCCAAGGTTTCTCTCTATTTCAATTTTCAATAGTTCCAAAAAAAGGTGAGGGTACTATTGAATTGGACTAGATTGACTATTTGCTGGATTAGTAGATATTCAGCATGTACTAATTTGATCACTCGTGTTCGCCCGCCATAACCAACATTAAAATTCCTAGAGAACAACCTCCTCGATTACCACTAAGCCACTGGCTTTTATACTTAAATATGTATACTATTAATTACAACTTAATCACCTAATCACCCGTAAATTATAAATAATATCTTGAATCGTAGAACATAACATCAACACATTAGTTATGAATAGTATATCGTTGGATGATAACTCAATTACCGGGCTTGCAATATATCACTCGGAAATTGGGGAATGTAGTATTAATACGTTACGTACCTTGCAGATGCTTTGCTAATGATTCAAAGATAATTATACCTCATGTGATATGTAGGTCTGTTCGTTCTAGAGCAGATAAGACAGTGTACACTGCGTTAGGTTACAAAATGAGACTGAGTTCTCAATTCTCACAGGAATACATTACCATCTCAGTACCTATCCTAAATAAAACTGAACTATATTTATGTCCAATTTTTCATCCAAATTCAATCAACGGTTTATTGATTGATTGAATAATGTAAATACTGCCGGAATTTCAATCTAAAACCTCGCGTTTCTTATTGCTTTGATTTTCACAAACATCAAAGCTATAAGAAACGCGTTAGGTCAAATCAAAATTGGTAAATTAAGGCAATTTCTTTCAGTTTTATGAACATAATTGCTACTATGAATGCTAACTGCATTTAAATTGTTTTTAAAAATAAAATATAGTGTCATTTTAGTAAAATTGTCTATGTACAATATTTTAGGTACTTACCCTCCATGTAGCATGGTCTTGGGACACTGTATAAGTATGTTTATCATTTGTCTAGACCCCATAGCACAAGCTTATAGCTTAGATTGGGCTAGATGACGTTGTGTGAGAATGTCCAAAAATACATATTTAAGGAATCTTTGTATTTTTACTTTTTCTTAAACTAATTATTGTTATCTAGTTTTGCCCTGATCCCGTTTTAACAGAACCCATTAGTGGGATGAGAAGTATCGGATCGCTTTACATCCATTTAGGCCAGCAACTAGGTACTTGTTAATCGAAATTTTACCCAAAATTTGTTAAGTAGATGGAGCAACAAATAATCAAACATCCAAAATTGCCGATTTATTTAAGTAGTAAAGATTCATGATGAACAATGGAAATAATAGACTTTAAATTGAATTGTCTTTCGATTTTCTAAATGAAATGAACTTATTTCGACAGATATTTCTCTCAAATTACTCAGTATAATATTTTGTTAACAAAATTATCACTCTGAATGTAAAATATTTATATAAAATGCCATGTAGGTATTAATTATAATCCTCAAATTAACGTGACAAAGGACTTCTTCCACATCAAAGCTCGTACAAAATGGTTAATCAACTGGAAAAGTCGATTTAAAATGAAAGGGACACTTAATCAATACCGTTAGCTAACTGTTTGTACATGTAAAGTTATTAAGTATATGCTAAGCAGCCCAAATCATCTTCACCTTTACTTGTTGCACCGGGATTGGCACCACTGTCACAGAGAACTGTCCATAGATAAGTGTCTCACCATTTCTCTCTGCTAGCGCAGATGCTGGTGTACCGGTGTAACGGCCTGGCCACGGTACATTCGCCTTTTCAATTTTTCGTGCGAATTGGTCGTCGAAGCTGCCGAAGCGTCTTGCGAATAAAACAAAAGTATATAGCAATGTACTAACCATAAGGGGCATCCCGCCAACGTTTTTATTCTGTACTTGGGCGATATACCTACCTAAATAATTAAATGTAAACAACATTTAAAGTAAATATAGATGTACCTCATAATTATTAGGTAGGTACTGTTGTTTAAATAGTTAGGTGACGTGCCAGTAAACAATTTGACTTTGAGACTTAGTGACATGTATTTTGAACACACCTTCCATTTAACCTCACCTTTTAATTATGCCAGTCATTAAGCACTTTTATGTTAACCTTGAATTTTATTGTGACTTCAAATCCTACTAATATTATAAACGCGAAAGTTTGTGAGTATGTATGGATGGATGGATGTTTGTTACTCTTTCACATAAAAACTACTGAATGGAATTTAATGAAACTTTACAATAATATAGCTTATACATTTGAATAACACATAGGCTACAATCTATAAAGATATCGTGTTAATAATGAAAATAAATATGACGATAAGTGTCAAGTAAGTATGAAGCGACGATGACAAACAGAGTGCGCGACACTGGGAAAAAATCCAAATTACCACGCGGACGAAGTCGCGGGTGACCACTAGTAATATTATATTTTGAATATTTATAATACTACGAACTATGAATCTTTTACCATACGAATGTATTTGTTAGCAGGTAGTATACATATTTAATAATGTTACTCACAAGTATATTTCATGAATATATACAAGGAACAGGAAAATTAAATTAAGAAAAACTTAAACAAACTACAAACTATACTATCTAAAACTAAAAACTAAAATAAATAAGTAAAGCAGGGAGTCTTAGGTAGAGTGCCCCATAACACAGGCAGCATTCCCGCGCTGAATTGCCAATGAGAGTCTTTGCACGAGAAAGCTGCCTGCGCGGGGATCACCAGTCTCTTACAAGTAGAAACTCTTAAAATAATAAGAGTTGGAAGTCGGTGATGTATACGGTGCTATAGTGGTTGAAATTGTATACATGTAACTAGGCTTAGAAGTGGTATCTTCCCTCGAAGAGAATTTTAAGACTAAGTACGAATATCATAAATCAAAAACGGTTAAGTTTCCAGTGAACCGTGAACTAAGTGCAAAATTAAGCATAACTGTAATCAATTCTCATAAATGCAACTAAGCTGACTTTGTTATATTAAGTAGAAAGTTGGGAGAAACTTCTATAAATGCACACAATCATGCCCCTTACCAAGTGGGGTAGGCAGAAACCATGTGGAATTCCTCTAACTATTAGGTAAAATAATTTCATTGGCTCTCGAGCTCGCTGGTTACGGTTGCTCTTTTTTAAGTCGACGCCCTAACGTCTATTGCCGGACGTGCTGAGTACACTCGGTAGGACAACTCACGGCGTTACGGAAGTAGATAGTCAACGTCAAAAAGGCCTTGCATTTATTTGGTTTAGTCACTTAACGTCACATTTAATTTTTCTAATAGCTTAATTTTATATTCACCATTCCACAATTTTTTTTGTTAGTTAAACTCGAGAAATCTTAGCAATGTAGCGCTAAGCACTTTTTGGTCAATTTACGTAGTAGCATTTGAAGAGGGCTCCGCTGTTTTAAAAAAATATACCAGCTAATATTATAAAATTTGTGTTAAAATAATAAAATAATCGTTCAGTCCATAGCACTTTTGATAACAAAACTCTCTTTAACATACATTCCGTGCATCAATTTACCTCAATCGTCCTAAAACAACACATACGGCTTCCGTTGCAATGGATACTGGAAAAAAAATTAAATAATGTGTGATCCCTCTTAACGTAAATTTAAGAATTCTAGCTGTTATTACTTTTTTTACTTTATTGTTATTATAAGGTCATAACTAACTGCTGATCATAGCTCCACCCGCGTGGAATGCCTTTACTTATGTCACTGACCTTTTCCCGCCTCTCAATTTTGAGAGGCAGCAACTCATTAGTTGAGTTTAATTTATCTGTAAAATCTGCAAGAAATCCGTTCAGCATCTTCTGGCTCAGTCACTTGTGTCTATACCTCGTTCGTTACTCCGCATGCGGGATTTTACTGTTAATGAACACGGACTAATGACCAGTGGGCGCTAATGACAATGTAGGTAGCCGGTTACCTGCAAGCGGGCCTTATGGTATGCGATGCAGAAATATCCCGCACTCCTCATGCGAGAGCTAATGACCATTGTAAACGGATAACCGCATGCGGGCTCTATGTCATGCGTTACAGAAATCTCCTGTATCTCGCATGCGGGCTCTAACGACCAATAAAAATGCGCACTTAAGCGTTTTTATATTGCCCTCACTATAACACATTAAACTGTATTGTTGTGTAGTAACGATTCATGTTGGTATTACGTAGCCATGGCCCATTATCATGCCGTTTCATTTGTAAATAGACTGGTGTCAAGAATTACTTGCAATTGATGTTGAACTTAGGGCCCCAAGCCTAAGCCTAAGTTCTTGGTTCCCTTTGCACCTCAAAAGTTGTAATAATAATAGAAAGTTAATGAAATTAATTCCGTTGAAACGTAGTTATTTCAAGTAAATTAATCGTCCTTGCTGCTCAGTCACCCTTTTGATTACTAAATTAACATTCCTTGCTTCCATAATGCTTAGTAGTAGAAATTATTTTCAGTTAATTTCATATAACCACGATTCATTAATCTTGATAGACGGTATCGTTAGCGTCTCACTTTTGTAATTTTAATGGGTGAGTAAATTCGCTAAGAAATAAAGGAAGACAACTAGTTACGCACATTGAGACATTTATTTGCAATTATATAAAATATTTCTCTGACTGATTGATAATAAAAATGTGCATTTAAAACATTCTAATCGATCAGTAAACACGAAATGTAAAAGTCTACACATACCAACATTGTGAGACACAGTTAAAGCTTATTAACGTTGGGCTCCTGTGAGGTTGTAAATACTCGGTTGAGCTGGCCCATTTGTGCTGGAAAAAACATGGATTTACTACCTCCAATATACTTCAATATCTGGACAACTTTATATTGAAGTTAGGATTTATTAGTTAGGAAGGGTTACTTATATTTTACAAATTAACGACATAACTCATTTTTTCATTAAAACTGTATCTAACAAGCTCTCTCGTTCCTTTTTATTTAAATTGGACCGACAAAACATTATTGAATATTTTTTTTCAATTGAGTATGTATGTATCTGTTCACAGTCTGTAAATATTACAATGGTCAAAGTATTAGCATAAACTCATTATCCTAACAGTTTATGTAAACTTAAGATGTACTACGAAAATCCATTCCAAAAATACGAGGAAATAGTGTGATGCAAAACTTGTTCCCAAAAGGACAACCTACCATTTTCTGATAAATGAAGTTAAAAGGGTTTTCCGTTCCCACGAGGTAAAACTTGGACACAAACATCGAAGGGTCTAAAGGGCTGCAAAAGTTAAGTATCTAAATTAAAATTTTTGGGAACACTTTGTATAACAAATCGAATATCGCGTGATGGATGGTACCAAATCATCCTGAAATTAGCATAAAATATACACTATACCAACTATCACACCTGTTTCCCGTAGAGAAGTAGCCAGAGTTTAATAACAAAATTTTGTTAACTTTATAGTTCGTGTAACTGAATAGGAGCAAGTCTATTGCCGCTTACTAGGAATTTTACTTAGGTATTTAATTATTAGTCTCAAACTAAGCAGAGCTTGTGATATGAGTACCTACTAGATAAACTGATATAAATACTTAAATACATTATTTTTTGTAAATACATTATACATAGGAAACACCCAAACTACGGTATAAACGTTTGAGTCATCACACAAAGTTTGTCTCGACCGGGAATTGAACCCGAGACTCCGGCGTCGAAAGCGGATGCACTACCGACCACGTCACCGAAGCAGTCAATTATTAGATTAAATATAATTGTTAAGTACGAGTATAATATTAAAATAATAAAATCATTAAGAAAATATTTTTTTAAATCAAGCTTATACGTAGGTCACACTATAAGTTTTGCGTAACTTAAAAAAAGAACATGCTAAAACCAAAATATTATGTTTATTGCTTTTCAAAATACTCTGCTTTACATTTTGAACATTTTTTCATGCGATAGAAACAATTTTTTAAAACAGGAGGACCACAGATCTGATGGCATGTTTTCTACGTGCTGATTGAACGCTATCACTGCCTCTTCGGAGTTGGTAAAAGTGAAACCTCTTATCAAATCTTTGATTTTGGGGAAATTACAGAAGTCACAGGATCCTAGGTCGGGGCTATGAGCAGGATGGGTGACGAGTTGTACTTTTTCGGAAGCTAAAAATGACTTTATTTTGTTGGCCGTGTGTGAAGAAGCGTTATCATGTTTAGGAGAACACGGCTTTTGGGTCGTCTTTCGCGAACTTTTTCTAACACCCTGGGTAAACAAATGGTAGAATACCACTTTTTTTTTTTTTTTTTTTTTTTTTAATTCCGCGGCCCAAGGCCGCGGCCGCTCTAACGTCCGTTGCCGGGCGTCCCTGGTTACTAGCAGAGGGTATGTCCAGTGGCGCCCGGCGGACTTTGACCACCCCTGTGGTCTCTGCGGGTGTTTGGTCGGGACGAGAATCCCGCGTCATTGGGGTCGGGTTTTATCCCGCGTCAGTGAGTGAATCTGGTTGCGTGCTATGGGGCAAAGGCCCCGCAGCACGCAACCCTTCTAGCCTGCTTCTGTAAGGACGGTGGGTGGCGATCCCGCCGTCCTCAGGCCCCGATCATGGAGGACGATAGTCTTGGGCGTAGTCGCGTAGTCTGGGGCGGCCTGGCCGCCGACTACGGAACTCGGCGGGGAGGGTACGCTCCCTCTCCCTCCCGGCCGCCTCCTTCGCGAGCATGACTTGCTCGCAGAAGGACACGGCCGCGTTCCACCTACTCCCGCTGGATACCATGGCTTGAAGCATGGTCCCCAGCGAGAGGGTATCCACGCCCAGACCCACTACGAGGTCCCGGCGCTGACTCGCCCACGCTGAGCACTCCACCAACGTGTGGAGTGCGGTGTCGTCGTCGGAAACCTCGCAGTGTTGACACCGGGGTGTGACCTCACGATGCATGCGAAACAGATAGCTACCGAAGCATCCATGCCCGGCAACCATCTGCGTCGCACGGTACGTGAGGTCACCATGCTGCCTCTGCAGCCAATCGTCCATGATCGGTCTCACCGCCGCGATGAAGATGGCACCCCCCTTGGGTTGCTCAAGTCGCACCCTCCATGACTCCATGAGATCCTGGCGGAGTTGGGACCGCTGGTCCTCGATTTCTCGAGACGCAGGCCTGTGGTCCCGCTCCAGCGCCTCCTTGCGCCATTGGAACAATGACGCAAGGGCTCTCGCTTCCAGGTCCCATGGAGGGGTCCCGGCTAGGAGACATGCAGCCTCTCCGGAGATCGTGCGGTACCCCCGTACGGTTCTGACGGCCAAGGTTCTAAGTGGTCTGTTTAACAGAGTCACGTTCCCCTTGACCGCCAACCTATCCGCCCATACGGGAGCCCCGTATAGGGCCATACTCCGCACGATCCCCAGGTACAGTCTCCTGCAGGAGGCGTTGGGTCCCTTTAGGTTGGGCATCAGTCGCGAAAGCGCGACCGATGCCTGCGTCACCTTGGGGACCAAACTTCGGAAATGTGGTCCGAAGTTCCATCGGCTATCAAGTACGATCCCTAGGTACTTCATCGAGGGCTTGATGCCGATGCTAACGCCTCCCACATTTATGCTGGAACCTTCTGGTGGACCGTTCCGAGGTCTGTGAAAACACAGAACCTCGGACTTGTGCAAGGCCACCTCCAGTCCCAGCTGCCGTATCCGACCCACGACTCGAGCAACACCCGTCGTGACCTTGAGTGCTGCCTCCTGGTACGTTGCACCCCGCGCCGTGACGAGGGTATCGTCGGCGTAGCACGTTACGCCGACACCCCTAGGCAACGCACCCCGCAGCACCCAGTCGTAGCCGATGTTCCACAGAAGCGGCCCCAGGACCGACCCCTGCGGAACACCGCACGACACATCTCGCCGAGCTGGCCCGAGCCAGCTGGGGAAAGCTATGGCCCTCTCCGAGAGATAGGCCCCGACAATACGACGGAGGTAGAGAGGCGTTTCGTGATACACGAGCGCCTCCCTAACGCAGCTCCATGGCAAGGTGTTGAACGCGTTGGCGATGTCAAGAGACACCGCCACCACCACCTTGCCCTGCGAGACTGCTTCCTCCGTCAGGCTCTTCACGCGCATGATCGCGCTCACGGTGGAGCGTCCCCGACGGAAACCGAACTGGTTATCCGCCAGGTCTGGCCCCACACTCGTGAGATGCTCGACGAGGCGTTCCGCGATAATGCGCTCAAAGAGCTTACACACCTCGTCGAGCAACACGATCGGCCGGTATCCGGACGGTGAGTCCACCGGCCGCCCCGCCTTACGGATCAGGACCAGTTTCCCCGTCCTCCACACCTTGGGAAACTGGCCCCTTTCGAGGCATGCGCTAAAGAGCCCCATCAGTCGAGGCCCGAGTTCTTCGAGGGCCAGGACCCATGCACGGCCAGGAATGCCGTCGGGTCCGGGGGCAGTGATTTTCCGGCGTTTAAGCCGGAGTACTGCCGCACCTAGCTCCCCCACCCTGACTTCGGGTACGTCGTCTTCGCTGGTGCTATCCGCGTCGGGCAGAGACGGAGCCATGCGCGGAGGGAGGTAGAATACCACTCGGCATTAATACTCTTTTGACCTTCAAGTGGAATTGTACAGATGGGACACGTAGCTGAGAAAGAAAACGCGATCAGGTTTTTACCAACGTTTCTTGCCTGCCTCACTTTTGTTGGCTTGTTCTCATTTTCAAACACCCATTCACAAGATTGCTGTTTTTTTCGGGTTCAAAACAATAAATCCACGTTTCATCTCCTGTGACAATGTCATAAACAGCATTAGAATGTCCGTGGTCGTACTTCAGTAGCATCTTTGAGCACCATTCCACGCGAGCCCGCTTCTGCTCCGCTGTCAGTTTATGAGGGATCCAACGACAACAAAGATTCCGAACTTTCAATTCTTCGTGTAAAATTTTCTGGATTTAACTCATACCAATCCTCAATAGTCCTCGAATTGTCTCATAGGTAATCCACGGCTCTTTTTCAATTAACCGCTTAACAGTAGCCAAATTATTTTCGTTGACGGCAGTTAAAGGCCGCCCTTCACGAAATTCGTCATGTAAAGAAACTCGACCTCTCTCAAATTCAGCAAACCATCGCCTCACGGTGCTCAAACAAGGTGCTTCTCTCCCAAAAGCATTTTGAAGACGAGCGGCACAGTCTTGCGGAAAGAGAGAACTTTTAAAATCATAAAAAATCATCGCTCTAAAATATTTTCGACTTAATTCCGTTTTCGTTGCATACGTAGAACTTTGATGTGTGATAAAAAACAATGGACAAATGATTTCCCGCTAATTGTTTTTTTTTTATTACTAAGAAAGTTGCAACGTTTAAAAAAATATAACATTCGAAATTCAAATAGTTCCGATTAGCTAGAAGTGCAAAACTTTTAGTGTGCCCCATGTATCATCATAATATTGCAGTGTAATGCGACTTACGGACGCGGGCAAGGTTTCAGTTTAATGGGAAACCGGGAAGTGTGTTAAATTTAACTTGGAAGATTTGATTACACACGGACATCGGGACAGGTGAAAGTATTTAAAAGCTTGTAAAATATTCAAGAATATAATATGTATTTTATTTTATATCTCAATTGAAGTAGTAAGTAAAAATATAGAAATTTTAATTTAACAGTTTAAGTAACAAAGTTATGAGAAAGAGTACAATGGTATTGCGTATTATATTTATGTAAAGAAATCCAGATGAATTACAAAAAATATATTAGTGTTTATGCCAATAAATTTATATGCAGAACCTCTACGTCGCATTGTACTGTACGTACAACACACGATGTTTGAGTCTACACATTGTTTTAATTTGATACTAGATGGCGTTGTTATGGCAACTTGCTACATGGCGGTGTTAAGATTTTTAAGGATTACATATAAAACGTCAACAATAAATATAATTGTACTCTCTCTATACAGACTAGTTTCATTTTATACCGGTCTGTTCATTTGGTCCTTCGAGCTGGACGGACACACGGAGGCATAGAAACCAGAGTGGATTGCTCTGAAGTGCCATATAACCATCACCCTGCGTGGTGATTGGGGTACGAGCAGAAGAGCTTGTGCAGTAGTGAAGTTTTTTGTGACAAAGTTCAGTGCAGTGGTGCTATTGCTTATCTTGATCCTGATGACTAAGCTGATCCTGGGGCTGAAGCAATTCCTAAAGTTGAACCAGGTCCTGATCTTGGTGCTGGTGCCGAGGTACTGAAGCTGGTCTTGATCCTGGTGGTGAAGGTGATCCTGGTGCTGAAGCTGATCCTAGTGCTGATCCTGGTGCTGAAGCTATTCCTAGAGCTGAAGTTGAAGCTGTTCCTGATGCTGAAGCGGTTCCTGGTACCGAAGCTGACCCTTTGTACCAAAGTAGACCCTGGTACAGAAGCTGAAGTATTCTAGGAAATAGTTTATACACGGTATAGTGCGGTTCAGTGTATTGGTTGCAGTAAATCACAGATCACAGTGTAGCCCGGACAAACTGTAAGTAGACTTAGATTTTGAGCTCCAGCTGTGTAGCACACTTTTATTATTTTTGTGTTTCCTATTTTATTGTTGTGCATGCATGCATGTCTAATGATTCAATTCTTTTTACATTTCTCTGTATGAATTTGATTTATACTATTTGAAATCGAGTTCTATTTTTTCTGTTTTCAAATCGCTTTTCAAAATTTTGCTTTTGCATGACATTAGTTGTCAAGACATATTTTATTGTATTTTGTTGATGACCTGATAGCTTAGCTTTCCTTTCAATTACTATTGATTTTATTTGGCTTGCCTTTGCTTTATAATTCTACAATAATGAATACTTTGTTCAAAGTTCAAATTAATAACATAACCATTATTCAAAAGGCTCACATTAATTTCAAAAAATCCCCTAAAGATAGATTAACTCAAATTTATGCTACAACCAGGTTAGAATCTTTAGAAGAACAATGGAAAGAGTTTATTAAAACACATAAAAATATTATAGAAAAGGCAACTGATTCAGATATGGAACATAGTTATTTCACCAGC
Source organism: Nudaria mundana (assembly GCA_963556515.1). Classification (NCBI taxonomy): domain Eukaryota; kingdom Metazoa; phylum Arthropoda; class Insecta; order Lepidoptera; family Erebidae; genus Nudaria; species Nudaria mundana. The sequence continues at coordinate 5,115,996 of OY748306.1, forward strand.
GATTTGTATGATAAAACAGAGGAACTCTATTTAACTTATAAATGTGAATTGATAGAACTCGCTAATGTTAAACAGGCATCTAAATGTAGTGGTGATAAGAATGAAGATAAACAGCCAAATGTTAAGTTACCTAAAATTTCCTTGCCTATATTTTCTGGACAGTATTCAGAATGTATCACTTTCCGAGATCTATTTTTGTCTTTAATACATAATAACCAATCTTTAGACACAGTCCAGAAACTATACTATTTAAAAGGTCATATTTTAGGTGAAGCAGAACAGTTACTTTGTCATACTCCTGTAACTGCGTCTAATTATGACGAATGTTGGTCAATCTTAAAAAAGAGATACGACAACAAACGGTTTCTTGTAAGTTGTATGCTTAAAAGGTTTCTAAACCAGTCTAGTATCTCAAAAGAATCCTCACATAGGATTAAGATGCTATTAGATACTACTGTAGATTGCCTACATGGTTTGCGAACTTTAGGTATTGATGTGAGTTCTTGAGATGCTATTATTGTCTATTTGGTTAGTGGTAAATTAGATAATGAGTCGCGAAAGTTATGGGAAACCAACATTGGTTTCAACGATAATATACCAAAATTTGAAGATTTCAAACTATTTCTTGAATCTAGATTTCGCTCTTTGGAATATTTGGATACATCTCATAACTCAAGCAATAGCAACAACAATAGTCGTGTCAAGCCTGTCAAATCTTTTCACGTTGCCCAACAAAATTGTGTAATGTGTACAGGTGACCACAAGCTTTGTAACTGCAAACAGTTCGCCAGGAAATCGTGTGATGAGCGTCGTGACTTTGTTCGCACCAACAAGTTATGTTTTAACTGTTTATCGAAAAGTCATTCTGCATATGTATGCCGCCAATTCACAAAATGCAGAATTTGTAAAAGGAAACACCACTCACTACTTCACCCCAATACTAATACCACTTCAACTGATCCTATTAATTGCTCAGCAGAAAATGAGGTTGTTGCCACCGTTGCCGTTTCATCTATTCACAGGGAGAGTACCAATCCCATTTGTTACAGCCACGGGCTCCTAGCTACAGCTTTGGTCCATGTGGGGTCAAGAACTGAAACTACTGAGGTCTTAAGGGCACTGTTAGATCAGGGCTCTCAGGTCTCACTTATTACTGAGGCCGCAGTACAGTTCTTGGGACTACGTAAACGACCTACTAACACAGGCATACACAGACTAGGTGATGACGAGGGTACTTCTGTGCCCTCTAGGTCAATTGTGACATTTAAATTGCAGTCTCGCCTAGATCCCAGTTATAGTTTAGTCGTTAATGCCTATGTGTTAAATAAGCTCACCAATCATCTCCCCGATAGAAGCATTACACAAATATCACCGTCCATTTCCGGTTTACGACTTGCTGACCCATCTTTTACTAAGCCTGGAAAAATAGACTTACTATTAGGGGTTCGAGTAGTCAGTGAGGTGTTGTTGGAGGGTTTGGCGAAGGGCCTGCCTGGAACACCAATCGCCCAAAAAACTAAATTGGGATGGATCGCTTCGGGTGAGACGCAAACAGCTGCAGTTTCTATGCTATGTGTTATGGCTATGTGTTATCACGCTGTGGTAGCACCAGATGTCAATGATCTTCTACATAAATTTTGGGAGCTGGAGTCGGAACCTTCTGTTAAGAGAGTAATCTTAACAGAAGAAGAACAGAAATGTGAAGACATCTACTCCAAAACCACTAAACGTGATTCAACAGGGCGGTACATTGTAAAATTACCTTTCAAAACTGATGAGCCCTGTTGCGTCGCTGGTGGTTCAGAGATCATTGCTCGAAGGCGCTTTTTTAGCTTAGAAAAGCGATTGTTGAAGGAGCCAAAACTCAGGACCCAGTATAGCGCTGTCATTAATGAATACATTCAACTGGGTCACGCTGAAATTGTTCCACAGGTAGAATTAAATAACGACGCATTCTATCTGCCACACCACACGATGGTATCATTCAAGTCAACATGATGTTCTGCTTGAAGTCCACGGATTCTGCGATGCGTCTAATGTCGCTTACCCGGCTGTTGTTTACACACGTTGCATCACGTCCAATGGTGTTGTTCATGTCAGTTTAGTCGCATCTAAAACTAAGGTAGCCCCGGTTAAACAGGTGTCCATACCTCGTTTGGAGTTATGTGGCGCTGTACTTGTCTCAAAACTTCTTCGTGAAGTTTCTGGTACCTTAGGTATTTGTAATGAAAACATACATGCCTGGACTGACTCGACGGTAGTCATCGCCTGGTTGAGTAGTCACCCCAGTCGTTGGAAGACGTTTATAAGTAATAGAGTGTCTGATATACTTACCACTATGGATATTAGGCAATGGTCACATGTTCAGTCCAAGGATAATCCTGCTGACTGTGCTTCACGTGGTGTAAGCCCTTCTGAGTGCGCTAATCTTGAGCTGTGGATTCAAGGTCCTAGTTGGTTAAAAAATACATCTATTCATTATAGTAGGAAAAATGTTAAAGATACCAGCTTAGAGGAGAAAAAGTCAATGGTTATATGCAATATTGTAGTAAAGGAAACAAGTGAGAATTTTATACTTACCAAATATTCCTCTTTGTGGAAGCTTCTCAGAGTAGTAGCGTATTGTAAACGGTTTTTTAATTTAAAAAATAGAAATTACCAGTGTAATAACTTTTTAACACACAAAGAGATTCATAGCGCATTGCTCACTTGTGTAGAATGTGTCAAAGATAATATTTTGAATCTGAAATTAATACGCTAACTTCTAAAAGAGACTTACCTACAAAAGGAATACTTTCCTCACTTAATCCTTACTTGGATAATGAAGGAACTTTGAGAGTTGGTGGCAGGTTGCAGAAAGCTAACTTGGTTGAAGATGCCAAGCACCCTATGATACTTCCTCGTAAGTCCCACTTGACTCAACTTTTGATACATGACGCACATGAGCGGACCTTACATGGTGGACCTCAGTTGGTACTTAACTACTTGAGATCCAAGTACTGGATAATAAACGCAAAAAGTGTTGTTAAGCAATACGTGAGAGGCTGTGTTGTCTGCATGCGCTATTCTGCTCGGCCGACACCACCATTTATGGGATCTTTGCCTTCTGCAAGAGTTAATGTCAGCCGACCATTTTCTAAAAGTGGTGTGGACTATGCCGGTCCAATTAGTATTAGATCTACAAAGGGCCGTGGATTTCATTCTACTAAAGGTTACATTTGTTTATTTGTTTGTATGGCCACTCGGGCTAATCATTTGGAAGTTGTTAGCGACATGACATCGCAAGCTTTTTTAGCAACATTTAAACGCTTTACAGCCCGTAGAGATCACTGTAATGAGCTGTGGAGTGACAATGGCACTACCTTCGTTGGAGCTAACAAGGAACTGAAGACATTGTTAAAACATCAAAAGTCTGTCGTCGTGCCTGAATTAGTTGACTGGTTATCCACCAATGGAACGAATTGGAGGTTTATTCCACCACATTCCCCAAATTTCGGTGGTTTATGGGAGGCAGCTGTCAAATCAACCAAGCATCATCTCAGAAGGATAATTGGTACAAGCACACCTTTGAGGAATTGAGTGCTGGCCCAAATAGAGGCCTGCTTAAATTCTAGACCTGTTTCGGCTATCAGCACTAATCCTGACGATCCTTCTCCATTGACACCAGGTCATTTTCTGGTAGGAGAACCTTTAGTGCTTACACTTGAAGTGAATTATGAAAATTCCAATCTCAGCACTTTAAGGCGTTGGCAACTTACTCAACGCATGGTCCAGAGCTTCTGGCGCAAGTGGTCTCGTGAATATCTTGTACAAATTAAATAAATCTAACTACTTTGCAATATTCCGCCACATGCAAATTACCCAACTCTCGTATTTATTCATGCACAAGTCCGCCCTCCAAACCCACTTAGGCCGAAAGAATAGAGAAATAATTTTGAAAATAGAATAAATATGAGAGTTGTGTTATCGTGCAAAAAATAATAAAAACCTCGACACGTGTTTCGCCCCCAACCAGGGGCATCATCAGGAGATGTCGATGGCTCAGCGCACGGCGACCGAATGAGCCACAACTCGTAAACCGCACCTATTTATATCCTAGGTTTTTTATTTCTACCCACAACCATAATACCAAATTATTTTATGTCTACCCACCACCGTTGTTTGAATGACGTATACCTACCCGCAGCAAAGGGGAAGAGGCGAAATTAAGTTGATCATTTAAAATATTAGGGTTCAAGCGTCTATGTTTGTAGATTTCTAATTGTTCCAAAACCGAAAGCCTCAGTCCTTTGTTGCAGGTGTGCAGAACGTCATAAGTGTGAGGATTAGGTAGGGAGTGACCGGAATCCAACAAATGTTTTGCGAAATGAAATGAATGAACATAGTTGGTCGTATAGAGCTAGTCTAACTTATTTAGGTCCGATATCTGATAAAGTTGCCAAAATTTTACGTAAAAATAATATCCATGTCGCGTTTAGAACGGACAACACTATCCGGAGAAACATTTGCAATGTTAAGGAGAAAATTGGGGATGACAGGAAGTCAGGTGTGTATAGGCTTAAGTGTGGGGATTGTAAGGGTGTTTATATTGGCCAAACCGGCCGTAGCTTCGCGACGCGGTATAAAGAACATATATCAGCTTTTAGAAACAATCGCCCAGAACGGTCTCATTTCGCAAAACATTTGTTGGATTCCGGTCACTCCCTACCTAATCCTCACACTTATGACGTTCTGCACACCTGCAACAAAGGACTGAGGCTTTCGGTTTTGGAACAATTAGAAATCTACAAACATAGACGCTTGAACCCTAATATTTTAAATGATCAACTTAATTTCGCCTCTTCCCCTTTGCTGCGGGTAGGTATACGTCATTCAAACAACGGTGGTGGGTAGACATAAAATAATTTGGTATTATGGTTGTGGGTAGAAATAAAAAACCTAGGATATAAATAGGTGCGGTTTACGAGTTGTGGCTCATTCGGTCGCCGTGCGCCGAGCCATCGACATCTCCTGATGATGCCCCTGGTTGGGGGCGAAACACGTGTCGAGGTTTTTATTATTTTTTGCACGATAACACAACTCTCATATTTATTCTATTTTCAAAATTATTTCTCTATTCTTTCGGCCTAAGTGGGTTTGGAGGGCGGACATGTGCATGAATAAATACGAGAGTTGGGTAATTTGCATGTGGCGGAATATTGCAAAGTAGTTAGATTTATTTAATTTAACTATGGACTTCCGAAAAGTAACGCCTGATAGTATTAACTTTATATCTTGTACAGTTCCATCAGAGGCATAAATGGACGCATCACACTGTGGAACCTAATGTAGGTGACGTGGTATTAATAATGGAGGATGATTTACCTCCCGCACGATGGCTATACGGTTTTATTACAGAAAAACATGCTGGTGCGGACAAGGTTACGAGGGTCGTTTCTTTGCGTTGCAAAGGGTCCATTATAAAAATACCTATTTCGAAATTAATTATTTTGCCTGTTACTACTTAGATGTTTAAGGTTGTTTAAATTAAGTTATAGCTTTTAGCTTCATGTGTTTGTTTGATTACTATTGTTTTATATGAATGCTTACTTGTTTGTCACTAGCTGTCTTTGTAATATGTTTCTGGACATTCTGTCCATAGTGGGTGGGATGTTTGAGCCTACACATTGTCTCAAATATTGGATAGAAACAGGCGTTACTTGGCGAAAATCCATGACAAAACAATGGTAAGTAAAATGTTTTAAGAAAAAACTTTTTAAATTATATAATAGCATTAATTTTTCGCAGAATCAAAAAGACAACAACACACAGGAACAAAACGTCAGCTCAGTGTCCTTGTCTCCAAGTTGAACTCAGTACACCCTAGGATTGATTTTTCACTAGAGTTGGAGTCAGATTCCACTCTCAATTTCTTGGACCTTTCAATTACTAGAAGGAACGGTGTTCATGAGTTCCGTATCTATAGGAAACCAACAGTTACAGACACAGTTATTCCTTACTCATCCAATCATCCATGGCAACATAAAATGGCAGCTTTCCACAGCTTACTGAGCAGGTTACTAGCGGTACCGTTGAGCCCACAGGCATTTGGTGAAGAATTGTCCATCATTTGCTACATAGCACAAAGTAATGGCTATGACGTAGGAATGGTTCACTCATTATTAAATAAAAAACGAAGAAAGGCTAGTTTTCATTTATTATATCCGATTCAAGATCCACCTAGGAAGTACACGGCCTGTTTGCCGTTCGTGGGTCCTGTCTCGTTGAGTATAGCTAAGATCATGAGGGAAAGTAGTATATTTGTTGCTTTTAGAACTCAGAATACCTTGAGGGAGCTATGTAATGGCAAGGATTCGGTGTCGGTCTCACGCAGATCAGGTGCTTATTTGTTGAGTTGTGATGAATGTGGTTTGAAGTATGTGGGACAGACTGGCAGGTCCTTCGATATTAGATATAAGGAACATAGAGCGGCGTCCCGCAATGGTTGTCCTGAAAAGTCCCTCTTCGCGAAGCATCTTCTTGACACTGGTCATTCCTTGAACAATAGTAACACTTTTAAAGTTTTACGTTTATGTGAGAAAGGGTTCAAGTTAAGTGTTTGGGAAAGGCTAGAAATAGTTAGAAGAGATGCGGACACCTTACTCAACGAACAAATAGATTTTTTTTTTTTTTTTTTTTTTTTATATTCGGTTCGCCAAATTGACGCCGCCCGCCTGGTGGTAAGTCGTGACGACGTCTAGCGATTGTGGGCCACTCTCACAGCACACATTACTATTGAGAGTGGCCCTCAACTTGACGACCTACTGATGTGCCTCTTCACGCTCCGCTTAAAGAACCCAGGATTATATGTGGGAGGAAACACGTGCACTGGCAGGGCGTTCCAGGCCACTATCGTTCGGCAGAGAAACGAACGTTTAAAACGTTCGGTTCTCGCGAACATGCTATCCACTGTGTGGGGGTGGCATCTCTGCCCGGCACGAGTCGTTCGGGATCGGAAGGAAGAGGGTGGGATCAGATTGAAGAGCTCTTCAGAACACTCGCCGTGGTAAATACGGTAGAATGCGGCCAAGGAAGCTATTGTTCGGCGCTGAGCTAGCGGCTCAAGGCTTCCCGTTACCTCCGGACAACCTATAATACGGATAGCCCGTCGCTGCATAGCGTCGAGAGCGTCCAGCAGATACTTCGCGGAGCCGTCCCAGAGGTGAGAGCAGTATTCGACGCAGGGTCTAATCTGCGTCTTGTACAGCAGACACCTCTGGTCCGGTGTAAAGAATCTCTTTACCTTATTCAGTATTCCTAGTTTCCGCGAAGCTAGCCCTATACATCTTTCGATGTAGTTTTTATTATTGAGCTCTCGACGAACGTCTATGCCAAGGATATCAAGGTTGTCCTTCATTGGTAATAATGCATTCTGAAGAGAGGGTAGGGGAAGGAAAGGGGATTTCTTCGCAGTAAATGCACACGCCTGTGTTTTGCGGGCATTGAACTCGACCAGGTTCTCGGTACCCCATTGAGAGATACTGTCGAGGTTACGGTCGAGATCAGCCACGAGTCGTCGTCTCTCCTCCTCAATCTCAGATCGCCCCGCCGTCGGACGAACCGAGTAACTCCCGTGCAGTGTGCTGTCATCTGCATAGCAATGAATGTTCCCGAGGGATAGCATATCATTGATATGCAGAAGAAAGAGAGTTGGTGATAGTACGGACCCCTGCGGTACCCCGGCATTCACTTGCAAGAAGCGAGAAGCCTGGCCATCGCAGAGGACCCGCACTCGGCGCTCGTTTAAAAAGCTGGCAATCCAGCTGCACAGTTGAGGAGGTAGACCATATGCCGGAAGCTTGGAAAGGAGCGAAGCATGCCAGACCCTATCGAAGGCTTTGGCGATGTCCAGGCTAATAGCCAAGGACTCGCCGTGCCTTTCCATAGCCCCACCCCAGACATGCGTTACGAATGCCAGAAGATCACCCGTTGATCGCTTTGGCCTGAAGCCGTATTGTCGATCATTGATTAGCGAGTGATCCTCTAGGAATTGCATGAGCTGCTTATTTATAAGGAGCTCAAGCACCTTGCAAATGACTGAGGTGACAGCTATGGGTCGATAGTTGCCTGGATCGGACCGATCCCCTTTCTTGGGGATCGGTTGTACGTTCGCCTCCTTCCAGACCTCCGGCACGAGCCCTGAAGAGTATGACAGGCGGTACAGACGCGTTAATACTGGAGACAACTCAGCTGCACATTTTCGTAGCACCACCGCCGGAATGCCGTCAGGGCCACTGGCTTTCCGCGTGTCGAGTGACCGCAGCACTGCCCGTACATCACATTGCCTGATAACAATATCAGGCATTGTGTGGCCATAGTTGGCGATGGCGGGGGGCTGCAGGCCACGGTCGTCGACCCGGGAATTAGCCGCAAAGAGGTCTGCGAGCATATCCGCTTTCTCTTGGGCTTTGTGAGCCAGTGTTCCATCTGGGTAACGCAGCGGTGGCAGCGAGGGCTGACAAAAGTTAGATTGCACGGCTTTGGCCAGTTGCCAGAATCCACGGCTGCCCGTGGGATGGGAAGTGAGCTCCTGACCAAGCCGCGCGACGCGCTGGGCATCCGCTCTCTTAAAGGCCCTCTTACTCGACTTTGTGGCCCGGTTGTACGCTGCTTTGAGGTGGCCCACGTTTGGGTCGCGCACAGCCCGGGCCCTGATCCAGGCGCGATATGCCGACTGTTTTTGTCGAACAGCTTTGGCACAATCTCGCCCGAACCAGGGACGGGCTCTGCGGATACTGGCGACATCAGTGAAAGGGATGTAATAATCCATCCCTAAACTGATCTCGCCAGCAATAGCAGAAGCACTATCCGAAGGAGCCTTTCCTACAAAGCAGCGCTGGCTCCAGGGGACGGACGCAAAATAATCGCGTAGACCGTCCCAATCCGCTGACGAGTAGTGCCATAGTCGTCGTGACGTTTGTACAGGACGTGCAGGAGGTGACACCTTCATGCCAGCGTGAACAACACAGTGGTCGGAACTACCCAGTGGGGCTCCTACCGAAACACTGTACTGGGCTGGGCGACTCGTCAGCAGTAGATCCAGCAGAGCGGGCGCGTGATCTGACCTGTCTGGTATCCGGGTGATCCCGCATACCATCTGGGTCAGACCGTGGGAGAGAGCGAACGCATGGGCGGCTCTACCCGCATGATCAGTCTTGAGGGACCCCAGCCATTCAATGTGATGGCCATTGAAGTCCCCCAGAAATACTAGGTCAGCGTTCGGGAACCGCACCTGCGCTTCATCAGCCGTCTCGCTGAGGTACTGGAAGAGCTTTGTTGTCTCAGAATCCCCTGTGTGGGATCGGTAGACGCACACGTAGATCTGGCTCATAGAGCCATGGTCTACGTGCAGCCAAAGGACGGAATTGGAGGGGTTCTCTAGGCAGCGCAACCGGCGGCAGCAAACATCCGCCCTAACGAACACGCACACCCCGGCTTTATCTCGAAATTGTTCCTCGATGACATAGCCGGGGTAACACAGGTAAGACGTGTCGTCAGGGCGGCGTATTTGTGTCTCCGTGAGGAACATCACAGCGGGCCGTGCCGTCTCAAGGTGGTGGTGGACGGTATCGAGGTTCGCATGGAGTCCACGGACGTTAGTGAACTCCACCTCGAAATGTGAAGTTGTGGGGTTTCCTAGGGCCGCTGTGTAACGTTTATTTCTTTTTTGTTGCACTGCCATTGTAGATTTTGAAGAAGAAGCGTGAAGACAGGGCGACATTTGGTGCAGCAGTAAGTGACAAAGCGCAGGGGCTAGCTTTGTCTAGAACCGTGTGGTTAGGTCGGAGCCGACTCGCCGGACGGAAGGGCTCCCAAACCCCCCTGATGCAAGGCCGCCGCTACCCCACACCGGTTACCACCCGGAGCGGCGATCCCACATCAGGATTATGCGCAACATGTGGGGCAGCCTCCTGGGGTGGTTGGCCCCAGGCGGGCCCCATGACTGTGTTGCGGGCGGCCGCGGCAACGCCGTTGCTAAGGGTCTCCCTGGCCGGCGAATCGACCCACACCACCCACACTAGACTCCGTTTCGCCCCCACTGGTCCCATGCCTGCTGCACCATACATCGCCTCGGGCCCGGCGGTGCAGCTGCTGAACCCCTAACGCAACCCAGCCTGGGCTGGGTTACTTGGGGGGCTTTAGCACAGCTGCACGGTGGTACCCCCCCGGACCAACACTGTTGTACCACCTGGTACCCACGTAGGGGCCGAAGCCACTCCATAGGTACCGTAAATTAACGAGCCTCGTCCGTTTATCAGCAGGTGCGCCACTAGCAGGTGAGGTCGCTGGGGCCCTATAGATGTTGGTAGAGCCCCTTTGCACCCATTTTCACACATCTCCCTTACTTAATCTGTTTGCGAACAGACAGACACATTAATTGTTGTTGGTTTGTGTGTGTTATTTGGGTTTTCTATGCAACTTATCAAGAGACAGTAATTAAATCAAACAGATGAGGTCAAGTATTGGTGAATACCTATATTTGGAACTTAGTTAGCATGATCTGAGGTTTCTACCCACATTAGTTATTGTAAAGAATCCTACATCGCGATAATGAAATTTACGTACGTTTCACGTACGTTTTGGGTGCAAAGGGGCTCTACCAACATCTATAGGGCCCCAGCGACCTCACCTGCTAGTGGCGCACCTGCTGATAAACGGACGAGGCTCGTTAATTTACGGTACCTATGGAGTGGCTTCGGCCCCTACGTGGGTACCAGGTGGTACAACAGTGTTGGTCCGGGGGGGTACCACCGTGCAGCTGTGCTAAAGCCCCCCAAGTAACCCAGCCCAGGCTGGGTTGCGTTAGGGGTTCAGCAGCTGCACCGCCGGGCCCGGGGCGATGTATGGTGCAGCAGGCATGGGACCAGTGGGGGCGAAACGGAGTCTAGTGTGGGTGGTGTGGGTCGATTCGCCGGCCAGGGAGACCCTTAGCAACGGCGTTGCCGCGGCCGCCCGCAACACAGTCATGGGGCCCGCCTGGGGCCAACCACCCCAGGAGGCTGCCCCACATGTTGCGCATAATCCTGATGTGGGATCGCCGCTCCGGGTGGTAACCGGTGTGGGGTAGCGGCGGCCTTGCATCAGGGGGGTTTGGGAGCCCTTCCGTCCGGCGAGTCGGCTCCGACCTAACCACACGGTTCTAGACAAAGCTAGCCCCTGCGCTTTGTCACTTACTGCTGCACCAAATGTCGCCCTGTCTTCACGCTTCTTCTTCAAAATCTACAATGGCAGTGCAACAAAAAAGAAATAAACGTTACACAGCGGCCCTAGGAAACCCCACAACTTCACATTTCGAGGTGGAGTTCACTAACGTCCGTGGACTCCATGCGAACCTCGATACCGTCCACCACCACCTTGAGACGGCACGGCCCGCTGTGATGTTCCTCACGGAGACACAAATACGCCGCCCTGACGACACGTCTTACCTGTGTTACCCCGGCTATGTCATCGAGGAACAATTTCGAGACAAAGCCGGGGTGTGCGTGTTCGTTAGGGCGGATGTTTGCTGCCGCCGGTTGCGCTGCCTAGAGAACCCCTCCAATTCCGTCCTTTGGCTGCACGTAGACCATGGCTCTATGAGCCAGATCTACGTGTGCGTCTACCGATCCCACACAGGGGATTCTGAGACAACAAAGCTCTTCCAGTACCTCAGCGAGACGGCTGATGAAGCGCAGGTGCGGTTCCCGAACGCTGACCTAGTATTTCTGGGGGACTTCAATGGCCATCACATTGAATGGCTGGGGTCCCTCAAGACTGATCATGCGGGTAGAGCCGCCCATGCGTTCGCTCTCTCCCACGGTCTGACCCAGATGGTATGCGGGATCACTCGGATACCAGACAGGTCAGATCACGCGCCCGCTCTGCTGGATCTACTGCTGACGAGTCGCCCAGCCCAGTACAGTGTTTCGGTAGGAGCCCCACTGGGTAGTTCCGACCACTGTGTTGTTCACGCTGGCATGAAGGTGTCACCTCCTGCACGTCCCGTGCAAACGTCACGACGACTATGGCACTACTCGTCAGCGGATTGGGACGGTCTACGCGATTATTTTGCGTCCGTCCCCTGGAGCCAGCGCTGCTTTGTAGGAAAGGCTCCTTCGGATAGTGCTTCTGCTATTGCTGGCGAGATCAGTTTAGGGATGGATTATTACATCCCTTTCACTGATGTCGCCAGTATCCGCAGAGCCCGTCCCTGGTTCGGGCGAGATTGTGCCAAAGCTGTTCGACAAAAACAGTCGGCATATCGCTCCTGGATCAGGGCCCGGGCTGTGCGCGACCCAAACGTGGGCCACCTCAAAGCAGCGTACAACCGGGCCACAAAGTCGAGTAAGAGGGCCTTTAAGAGAGCGGATGCCCAGCGCGTCGCGCGGCTTGGTCAGGAGCTCACTTCCCATCCCACGGGCAGCCGTGGATTCTGGCAACTGGCCAAAGCCGTGCAATCTAACTTTTGTCAGCCCTCGCTGCCACCACTGCGTTACCCAGATGGAACACTGGCTCACAAAGCCCAAGAGAAAGCGGATATGCTCGCAGACCTCTTTGCGGCTAATTCCCGGGTCGACGACCGTGGCCTGCAGCCCCCCGCCATCGCCAACTGTGGCCACACAATGCCTGATATTGTTATCAGGCAATGTGATGTACGGGCAGTGCTGCGGTCACTCGACACGCGGAAAGCCAGTGGCCCTGACGGCATTCCGGCGGTGGTGCTACGAAAATGTGCAGCTGAGTTGTCTCCAGTATTAACGCGTCTGTACCGCCTGTCATACTCTTCAGGGCTCGTGCCGGAGGTCTGGAAGGAGGCGAACGTACAACCGATCCCCAAGAAAGGGGATCGGTCCGATCCAGGCAACTATCGACCCATAGCTGTCACCTCAGTCATTTGCAAGGTGCTTGAGCTCCTTATAAATAAGCAGCTCATGCAATTCCTAGAGGATCACTCGCTAATCAATGATCGACAATACGGCTTCAGGCCAAAGCGATCAACGGGTGATCTTCTGGCATTCGTAACGCATGTCTGGGGTGGGGCTATGGAAAGGCACGGCGAGTCCTTGGCTATTAGCCTGGACATCGCCAAAGCCTTCGATAGGTTCTGGCATGCTTCGCTCCTTTCCAAGCTTCCGGCATATGGTCTACCTCCTCAACTGTGGAGCTGGATTGCCAGCTTTTTAAACGAGCGCCGAGTGCGGGTCCTCTGCGATGGCCAGGCTTCTCGCTTCTTGCAAGTGAATGCCGGGGTACCGCAGGGGTCCGTACTATCACCAACTCTCTTTCTTCTGCATATCAATGATATGCTATCCCTCGGGAACATTCATTGCTATGCAGATGACAGCACACTGCATGGGAGTTACTCGGTTCGTCCGACGGCGGGGCGATCTGAGATTGAGGAGGAGAGACGACGACTCATGGCTGATCTCGACCGTAACCTCGACAGTATCTCTCAATGGGGTACCGAGAACCTGGTCGAGTTCAATGCCCGCAAAACACAGGCGTGTGCATTTACTGCGAAGAAATCCCCTTTCCTTCCCCTACCCTCTCTTCAGAATGCATTATTACCAATGAAGGACAACCTTGATATCCTTGGCATAGACGTTCGTCGAGAGCTCAATAATAAAAACTACATCGAAAGATGTATAGGGCTAGCTTCGCGGAAACTAGGAATACTGAATAAGGTAAAGAGATTCTTTACACCGGACCAGAGGTGTCTGCTGTACAAGACGCAGATTAGACCCTGCGTCGAATACTGCTCTCACCTCTGGGACGGCTCCGCGAAGTATCTGCTGGACGCTCTCGACGCTATGCAGCGACGGGCTATCCGTATTATAGGTTGTCCGGAGGTAACGGGAAGCCTTGAGCCGCTAGCTCAACGCCGAACAATAGCTTCCTTGGCCGCATTCTACCGTATTTACCACGGCGAGTGTTCTGAAGAGCTCTTCAATCTGATCCCACCCTCTTCCTTCCGATCCCGAACGACTCGTGCCGGGCAGAGATGCCACCCCCACACAGTGGATAGCATGTTCGCGAGAACCGAACGTTTTAAACGTTCGTTTCTCTGCCGAACGATAGTGGCCTGGAACGCCCTGCCTGTGCACGTGTTTCCTCCCACATATAATCCTGGGTTCTTTAAGCGGAGCGTGAAGAGGCACATCAGTAGGTCGTCAAGTTGAGGGCCACTCTCAATAGTAATGTGTGCTGTGAGAGTGGCCCACAATCGCTAGACGTCGTCACGACTTACCACCAGGCGGGCGGCGTCAATTTGGCGAACCAAATATAAAAAAAAAAAAAAAAAAATACTTATAAGCAAACACGTTCCAACCACGAATTTTGCTGTTCTCTCTAAGACAGTCTTGATAATGCCTCGTTTAGAGGCGAAACAATTGTCGACGTTTTGTTGTCTTTTTAATTCTGCGAAAAATTAATGCTATTATATAATTTAAAAAGTTTTTTCTTAAAACATTTTACTTACCATTGTCCTACACATTGTGTTTTAATTTGATACTAGATGGCGTTGTTATGGCAACTTGCTACATGGCGGTGTTAAGATTTTGAAGGATTACCATATATAAAACGTCAACAATAAATATAATTGTACTCTCTCTATAAAGACTGGTTTCATTTTATACCGGTCTGTTCACACACCTTGCCGAACGTTGACATTTTCGCACATTCGTAATCAAAATTTAATAGTTTAGCAACTGAAATTCTTAAACGATCTCATTAGGCCTTATTTCTGTTACCAATACTATACATTTCTGTTTTATGCACGATTAATATAATACACAAAATTTATAACATTATTTTGCGGACATTGATTGGTGTGGGTTACACGTTCACCCAAAGATTGTTTATTATAAATTATATTAAACAATCTTATAATGAATTATATTTCTACATGTAGTACTTAATGTGTAGATGTTTAATGTCTCAATAAATAAATAAGCAAGGTAGATAAGTAAGAGGTCAAGATGGAAACAACTGAAAAACAAAAAATAAGAGCAAATATGAATTATTTACAAATCGAAAGTTTTCGTTAAAGCAAAAGCGTTTTTCCTACCCTGAAGCCTGAAGGGACATACGTTAACTTATGTCACTTTGTATGTATTTTCGGGCGCCACTGGGCAATGGACGTAAGAGCGGCCGCGGTTGTGCGGACTTAAATAAAAAAAATTGTTTGTATCCAAAAATCCAAATCGAAATGAAGCGATAGGGTAAAACAAACTACTCGTACCCACCTCTTTATATATAAAATAAAGTAAACATATTGTGTGACGTGCGAAACAGAATTATTATTTTGCTTTCGTTTTAGAATCCTTGTCTTGTAATAATATTATTGTTACGTTGCTTATCTTCAAAGCATTCTTTTACAATTATTGTGATGTCGATTCTTGCAATCAGCGATGAAGATTAAACGACTTGGTACTTTGGAAAATGTTGTCTGTGTTAAACAAAAGATGTAAGTTCTAAACAAAATTAATAAAGTCACGCTTGAAAGGGTTATTATATTCTTATTAAAATTCACTGACTTTATTAAAATGAAAAATGTTACCGTTATTATGAATGTGCGGAGTAAAGTCAAGTACAAACATTTCCATAATGTCGTAAATTTTTAATGATGTTTTTTTACAGTTTTCAAGATTCTTTTGCTCGTGGGGTATTTAGAAGATAAAAATAATTAAAGACAAAGGGTTATTTATCTCAGAAATAGATTACCTACTTTAACATAACTTTATCATGCGGACAAAGCATCAATTTATATTTTTTGACAAAAAAAAAGTGGCTGATGAAATCTGGAGCTAATAAAAGTGGTACACGCCCCTTCGAGGATAAATACGTGATTCTATGTATGTATGTATGTAGAAATAACTTTTATTCTAAACTTCCTTTTATATCATTCTGTTTCGTCATTTATAAGATCTGTATCAATAGGTTTCGTAATACAAGATCCTATTATGTGCCGCTATGGATTCTCCGTTCAATCACCACATCTATATCTATGTCTTTACTGATATTTGATATTTCGTTCGGTTTCTTCGAGTCTGAAAGGTTGTATTATATTTTTAGATTTACAAGAAGTAATTTAGATTTTGATGTGATTCAATACGTTTTTGTATGTCTTTTATGACTAGTTTTTTGATGAAAAGTTTGCGCGTAAACCAATGAACAGATTTAAATTTGAAAATTAGGACATAGAAAGCCTATTGTCTAGATTAACAAGTCGGATAGTTTTTACAGTGATATTAAGTTCCCGTGAAAATTGGATAAACACTTCAATCAAATCAATCAAATCAAATATATCACTTATCCCACAGGGTTTACTATTGAAAAGCATAAAATATATAGACATAATTTACATTGGCATAACGAAATAAAGCATAATGGTCATAAGGCAAAGGGTGCAAAGGGGCTCTACCAACATCTATAGGGCCCCAGCGACCTCACCTGCTAGTGGCGCACCTGCTGATAAACGGACGAGGCTCGTTAATTTACGGTACCTACGGAGTGGCTTCGGCCCCTACGTGGGTACCAGGTGGTACAACAGTGTTGGTCCGGGGGGGTACCACCGTGCAGCTGTGCTAAAGCCCCCCAAGTAACCCAGCCCAGGCTGGGTTGCGTTAGGGGTTCAGCAGCTGCACCGCCGGGCCCGGGGCGATGTATGGTGCAGCAGGCATGGGTCGATTCGCCGGCCAGGGAGACCCTTAGCAACGGCGTTGCCGCGGCCGCCCGCAACACAGTCATGGGGCCCGCCTGGGGCCAACCACCCCAGGAGGCTGCCCCACATGTTGCGCATAATCCTGATGTGGGATCGCCGCTCCGGGTGGTAACCGGTGTGGGGTAGCGGCGGCCTTGCATCAGGGGGGTTTGGGAGCCCTTCCGTCCGGCGAGTCGGCTCCGACCTAACCACACGGTTCTAGACAAAGCTAGCCCCTGCGCTTTGTCACTTACTGCTGCACCAAATGTCGCCCTGTCTTCACGCTTCTTCTTCAAAATCTACAATGGCAGTGCAACAAAAAAGAAATAAACGTTACACAGCGGCCCTAGGAAACCCCACAACTTCACATTTCGAGGTGGAGTTCACTAACGTCCGTGGACTCCATGCGAACCTCGATACCGTCCACCACCACCTTGAGACGGCACGGCCCGCTGTGATGTTCCTCACGGAGACACAAATACGCCGCCCTGACGACACGTCTTACCTGTGTTACCCCGGCTATGTCATCGAGAAACAATTTCGAGACAAAGCCGGGGTGTGCGTGTTCGTTAGGGCGGATGTTTGCTGCCGCCGGTTGCGCTGCCTAGAGAACCCCTCCAATTCCGTCCTTTGGCTGCACGTAGACCATGGCTCTATGAGCCAGATCTACGTGTGCGTCTACCGATCCCACACAGGGGATTCTGAGACAACAAAGCTCTTCCAGTACCTCAGCGAGACGGCTGATGAAGCGCAGGTGCGGTTCCCGAACGCTGACCTAGTGTTTCTGGGGGACTTCAATGGCCATCACATTGAATGGCTGGGGGCCCTCAAGACTGATCATGCGGGTAGAGCCGCCCATGCGTTCGCTCTCTCCCACGGTCTGACCCAGATGGTATGCGGGATCACCCGGATACCAGACAGGTCAGATCACGCGCCCGCTCTGCTGGATCTACTGCTGACGAGTCACCCAGCCCAGTACAGTGTTTCGGTAGGAGCCCCACTGGGTAGTTCCGACCACTGTGTTGTTCACGCTGGCATGAAGGTGTCACCTCCTGCACGTCCTGTGCAAACGTCACGACGACTATGGCACTACTCGTCAGCGGATTGGGACGGTCTACGCGATTATTTTGCGTCCGTCCCCTGGAGCCAGCGCTGCTTTGTAGGAAAGGCTCCTTCGGATAGTGCTTCTGCTATTGCTGGCGAGATCAGTTTAGGGATGGATTATTACATCCCTTTCACTGATGTCGCCAGTATCCGTAGAGCCCGTCCCTGGTTCGGGCGAGATTGTGCCAAAGCTGTTCGACAAAAACAGTCGGCATATCGCGCCTGGATCAGGGCCCGGGCTGTGCGCGACCCAAACGTGGGCCACCTCAAAGCAGCGTACAACCGGGCCACAAAGTCGAGTAAGAGGGCCTTTAAGAGAGCGGATGCCCAGCGCGTCGCGCGGCTTGGTCAGGAGCTCACTTCCCATCCCACGGGCAGCCGTGGATTCTGGCAACTGGCCAAAGCCGTGCAATCTAACTTTTGTCAGCCCTCGCTGCCACCGCTGCGTTACCCAGATGGAACACTGGCTCACAAAGCCCAAGAGAAAGCGGATATGCTCGCAGACCTCTTTGCGGCTAATTCCCGGGTCGACGACCGTGGCCTGCAGCCCCCCGTCATCGCCAACTGTGGCCACACAATGCCTGATATTGTTATCAGGCAATGTGATGTACGGGCAGTGCTGCGGTCACTCGACACGCGGAAAGCCAGTGGCCCTGACGGCATTCCGGCGGTGGTGCTACGAAAATGTGCAGCTGAGTTGTCTCCAGTATTAACGCGTCTGTACCGCCTGTCATACTCTTCAGGGCTCGTGCCGGAGGTCTGGAAGGAGGCGAACGTACAACCGATCCCCAAGAAAGGGGATCGGTCCGATCCAGGCAACTATCGACCCATAGCTGTCACCTCAGTCATTTGCAAGGTGCTTGAGCTCCTTATAAATAAGCAGCTCATGCAATTCCTAGAGGATCACTCGCTAATCAATGATCGACAATACTTGCTTCAGGCCAAAGCGATCAACGGGTGATCTTCTGACATTCGTAACGCATCTCTGGGGTGGGGCTATGGAAAGGCACGGCGAGTCCTTGGCTATTAGCCTGGACATCGCCAAAGCCTTCGATAGGGTCTGGCATGCTCCTTTCCAAGCTTCCGGCATATGGTCTACCTCCTCAACTGTGCAGCTGGATTGCCAGCTTTTTAAACGAGCGCCGAGTGCAGGTCCTCTGCGATGGCCAGGCTTCTCGCTTCTTGCAAGTGAATGCCGGGGTACCGCAGGGGTCCGTACTATCACCAACTCTCTTTCTTCTGCATATCAATGATATGCTATCCCTCGGCAAAAAGGCATAATATTATTAAAATAGATATTGTGGTATAATGCTTGTTGTCATAGATACTAATAACATAATAATAATGAAGCATAAATTTATAAAGTATAATGTTAGAAACGCATAATGATATAAACACATAATGTTCTTTAGAATAAAACTAAAATCACAACCATGAACCTAATGCTTATCGAGAACAGGTAAGTTTTTCATTTTTACTGTCTACTTGTTTGATTATAATTCATACAAAATCAAACATGTTCGCGGCTCATGGGTGGCCCAAGGGCCATTCTCGCCGCACTTTAACCTATTCCAATCGAGTAATTCGCAAATTATAATAAATAACCAATTATGACCTTTTATATTTATGGCTCATAATTAACAGACGAATAAACATTATGCCTTTAAAGTTTATGCAACTCCTTCTTATGGCAAAACATATTATACTAAATGATAGTAATGCTAACATTTGCATTATGCCAATTATGCAGTAGTATTGTTATGCTAATAAAAGTTATGCGAAGACGTTATGCCAAACTATATTATGCCTTAAAATTTTATGCCAAGAGGAGAGATCCCATCCCACAGAATCTCATCAACACTCTTCAACAGTTTCCAACATTCAAAATTAATGACATCTAATTTACAAGCTTTTAGTCCGGTAATGTGTTCCCGTGGGCTGTAGAAACGCGGATACTACTCCATTAAATTTAATTCTAAAACATAACGCACTGTGCTTAATTGGAATATTCAGTATGTATCGTTCTTTTTGTCAAGTTTAAGGTGTGGTACGTGCTATTTCACTAATGCGTTCTCTGTAACAATTAAATTAAAACATTCTTACCCGTTTTCATTTAGTATATTTCAACAACCATCCTTTTAAAATACTTTTGTGCTTTTAATGGAATTTCGTTAAAACATTGTATAAAATCTGATTAAAGGTGTAGTATGCTTGTTAGCTCATGAATTGAGCGACCTATTACTTAAAGTAATTGGATTAAACATTTTACTAATTAAATGTGTGCCGGATCACATTTGTTCCGCCTGTATTTTATAGAGAAAAGTGTCTACTTAGAACAAATTGATATATTTGTTCTCCGTCTTTATTACTTAAAACATCTTGATGCTATTTCACAAGGACAACTACATAAACAACTACACGGGTACAATACTAGCTGTCATGGGTCTACGAAAGCTAAGTAGTATTCTACCCAAACAGAGGTGGGAAAGGGAGATGAGTAAACTATTCTACAAAATCTCATTCTAAAGTCACACGCAATGATTTTAAATACAATGGATTTCGGATCATCGCTCAAAAGTGTCCGAACTAAAAGAGAAACAAAACGCTAAAAGAGAAACAATCGCGCGCCAGTCTTGATTTTGACAACTGAACGACAACACGTTGCACAATGCCGTACTGTATTGTAAAAACGTGTAAAAACTACGAAAAAAAAGCAAATTGAAGACGGTGTATCATATTTTCAGTAAATAAGCTTTTGTTTTATTATTTGCAATTTATTATTTCACTTAAAATACAGTATTTCGTCGATAATAAATTAAAAGACAAAAGTAAATATTGCAATCCAGTCCAATACCGAAGTACCTATCTGTCTCTTTCGAACTCATCCCAAGCTCAGTAAAAAGAAAGAGACCATTTCATTTTCACTGAATAATGTACTAACAAAATGACCATTCAGATTTATTCGGATTACCGATAGCGATAAAACTATTTGGAACAAAGATTATAGTGGAGACGCCTTGGCTCTTTATGATTTTTTTTTCGTTATATGAACCAACATCTATTTCAGTTTTCCTCGGGATCCAGTACACTGTGCACAATGGAAAAATATTATTGCCCTAGCACGGCGAGAAGAATATTTTGATCCAAAAAATAACAATCTTGTTTGTTCGGCTCATTTTATGGACATAACAAAAAGAGGTCCGATCTTTATGAAACTTGTACAAGAATCCCTTGATTGAATGGAGGAGATAAGCCCAAAAATGTTTTTAATTTTCACAGGGTATCATTGTTTTGTCATAAATATAATTACACATGTCATTTTATTTCGTGTATGTACTGTTATTTTCTTTTTATTTGGATTCTCGGTAATGTATTCCCACGGGAATCGGGGCCGAGATAACTATATCTCGCGGGCGGAGTCACGGTGATCAGCTAGTAGCCAATAATTTCGTATCCCAAAAATTAACCATAAGATAAAAATAAATTAATGATGCGCAGTTTTAGCAACTAATTCAGTCACTTG
The DNA here is from genome assembly GCA_963556515.1 of Nudaria mundana. Taxonomy (NCBI): domain Eukaryota; kingdom Metazoa; phylum Arthropoda; class Insecta; order Lepidoptera; family Erebidae; genus Nudaria; species Nudaria mundana. Next base: position 5,137,343 of record OY748306.1, read on the forward strand.
AAACACGGCTATCTTGTAGTAGACGTAGCGACATAGCGTTATGAAAATAGTAATGAAAGCGGAAGAACTTTGACACCCGCAAGAAGTTTGGCATTTATAATATTATAATTAGTTAAATTCATTAATTCCCTTTTTGTTATTCATACACTACAGTTACTTATTATGAAACTGACTCGAAAAAAAAAATCTTTGTCAGTCGTTAATTAGTTTTTCAGCTTATTTCGTCTAACATAACCAAGTAATTACAATTTATAAGATTATGGAATTTATTGTAGTCTTACATTAATTATTACGCCTACGTAGGTACATATCATGGAATCCTTAAAAGACTTTAACAAAATAAACCTACTCCATTGTTTCTATGTTCACGTAGTTCAAGTATAAGCTGCATAAGGTGAATTAGTCAGGCGGACAGATAGAAGCTACGTAATGCGATAAATTAGTGCAAACAAAAGTGAACACTATTCCGTTGAATCAAGGTTTAAATTTTAATATGAAATTTGTTTATATCTATGTATGCCTATGTATAATGTATAGGTCGACTCGGGACATTATTTTCTTGCGATTTGTTCTAGATCCTATGTCCGTTGTATTATAAGGTCTTTGGTCACACGCACAATAATGTCACTTTAGTATGATGACTGGTATCTCCAAAAGTTTCCAGTATTTTGGAGAGCTTTCAAATTCGTATAATGCAGAACTTTTAAAATGTTTTTTACTTTAATTTATATTTTTGCACTCAGTGTAATTAATTTTAAAGCAAGCATTTTGCATTTGCTGGTTATTTTTTGGCATGGTAATGATGGGTTCGCTGTATATTTCAAGACGTTTTATAGAACACCGTGTCCACCAGAACATAGTTATAGTTTTTAGACAGCGCTGTGAATTATGGTAGCTGACGACCATAGAATCTTAATATCAGAGTATATTGTTATTTTTTGTAAAAATTTTAAAGCTCGCTTTAAAGACACAAACAGATACAACTACTTACTCCTAAACTTGTAGTTTATTAACACAGTAACCTACCAAGTCCAATACTGACAAAAAATACAATTATTGGAAACCCCTTAAGAGAAACAAATGTTATTATAATGTGTGTTTCAAGATTACATAATAAAGTCAGCTACAACACAAATTTATCAAACAATAACAAGAATGAAGACTAATAAAACTCGTTCTAACTTTCAAAAGGCAAAGTTTTAATTGTATGGCTATAGAGTTTACCACAACATTAATATCAATATCACAATCGATAAATGTTACACGCTATTCTCCAGAGCCCATTACGTTTACTATAGAACTAAAGTTCCCTTTGTGGTTCCCAGGGATTATTATCTAGACTGCGATGTTGTTCAATTAATTTTATGTATTCTACTATGTTCAGATATTGTGCTCAGTTGAGGGTAAACTTCTGATTATTTTTCGCAGATATTCTGAATCGTCACTAAAATAATTGGGAGCTGATTAAATGCTTGAGCAGCCCTTAAACTTCATTTTTTTATACCATAACGTCACTTTTGAGTATCTGAATATTTGAGTGACGTTTCTGTTTTTTTTAAGCAAATTAAAAAATTAGAATAAAGTTTTTAGAAGTTGTTCGTTTTTGCACTTAGATGACCTAGAAATTGAATAAAATTTAAAATTACTCGGTTGATTTTGTTACATTGAAGAACAATCAAAGATTTGAATACAATCATTAATTATTGTATTAATTCAGAAGTATGGCCATATCAATGGATGAGAATAATAAAGTCTGATCTGCAGAACTGCTAGTTTTCATTCGAGGCTAAAAAAGTTGTTGAGAAACCTTTTAAGTGTTACAATTTTATAAAATTTATTATTTTAATAAATTTTATTTATTTTCTAGGTCATCTAAGTACAAAAACGAACAACTTTAAAATGTTTCTTCTAATTTTTAAATTTGCTTAAGTAAAAATAGACTTATGGGCAAATACTTAGATAAATATTCAGATACTCAAAAGTGACGTTTGTGTTTGAAAAATTTAAGTTTAAGGGCTGCTCAAGCATTTAAACAGCTCCTAAATATTTGAGTGACGTTTCAGTATTCGGTCGTAATATTTTTTTTTATATCTGCGAAAAATAATCTCACGTTTATCCTCAACTGAGCGCAATATCCGAACATAGAATACATAAAATTAATTGAAAAACATCGCAGTCTAGATAATAATCCCTGGGGACCATCATCGCGCAAACCTTTTAAGTGTTATACAACTCTACAACTTCTCTAGCCTCTACTGAAAACTAGCAGTTCTGCAGATCGGACTTTAATCTTCTCATACGTCGATATTAGTTCTGAGTACCTATTCAAAATGAACGGACTTTGCCTGCAAGCGGTTAATGTGACAATCATATGAACGAACGAGTCTCTAGCGGAAAAAATATCACCCCTCATTACGTCGGACCAACAAAGTTTTGACTCTTGTCTTGTTTAGCTCTACGTCACTATGAGCGCGGGATTTTATCATCTGACTATCTGTCGCTAGAGACTTACACCAGCTTAATCACTCAAACGATCCAAAAAATTTGGAGGAAAAATATATATCCTTCTGTATCAGCAATCCTAGTTTTTTCCGCAAGTGCAAAATATGACTAAAGCTAAATAAAAAGAAAAAAATCAAAAGATTCTATATTATCCTTATTAACTCATCTAAAGACTCATTCATATTAAATAGGTAATTGTTTTATACACTTTTTCAAAAACCCATTTAGTTAATTCTTCCTTCCGACTGCTAAACGGAATTCATATCCTTTGTTACAGCTAGCCTGCTGAGTGGGTAAGATGCTGCGGCATGCACCGCATCGTGCTTCTAATGGCGGTGCTCACACGAGCCATTGCCCCACAGACTACCACCACAGGTGATAACCAACAAAAATTTTCATTTCGACTTCAAAAAAGAGGTTTCTCAATTCGAACGTATTTATATATTGTTGATGTTTATTTGCGGATAGCTTTGTCGTTTATGAACCGATTTTAATAAAAAGTCGAATTGAGAACTTTCGTGTGCTTCAAGCTGTAATCCTCATATTTGAAATCTAAATGAAAACGAATTTTGACAACGCTAAAAAATAGTCATGAAATAGTCATAAATAGTCGTATTATAGTTTCGGTGTTACAGCTATAGTTAATGAGGATTATGGCTTGACCGTCAAGCTGTAATCCTCATCTCTGGTGCAAGCAAACGGTAAAGCCTATCGAATTGGTTTAGGTTCCAAAAAATAGTCATGAAATAGTCGTAACGACATGTCAAATCTCAGAAATAGTCCTTCAAAGGTTCCAGAGATATAACGGTAACCTGATGAGGATTATGGCTTGAACATTTGAAAACTTCAACTTTCTCCGGAACGCCTGCGATTTTCGGTTTAAAGTTTATGCCAAAAAATAGTCGTGAAATAGTCGTATGAACGACTATAAATTTGAGCTGCTTTAATTTGAAAAAAAAAAATTTCGTTTGCCCTACATTTGTATGGAGTACAGTCGTGTACAAAATTGATAACATCATATGATATTATTGTGAAACGAGCTACGAGTACTTACATATTCTTGAATTCATATTTTATTGATCACACGTAATAATTAGTAGTACAGTAACTAAACTTAAATAATCTGAAAACTAAATTATTACTAAATTAATTTAATGAATTTAAATAAAAATGCAAATAGTTATGGCCCTGTAGTATGGTGCTCAAAAATCATATTATTATTACTTCGGAAATTATATACAATGTAATCGTCCTTTTTACACACTGCTTGTAATAATTTCTGCTCCAGTTCTGCTCAGTCCATCTTTTTTTCGTTATGTTGTACCTACAACTACTGTCAATTTGATGGACTTCAAAAAACAAGAATTCTATGCGCACGTAGCTTTTAGCTTTGGTTGTCTACTACTGCATTACGTTGGGTTTATTTACAACAAAAAGTAATAAATCCCATTTTAAAGTAGCCTTTAGTTCATAAAAAAAATCATGAAAAAGGGTTGTGTTCACGTTGGAATATGTTGCGTGACAAGTTACGATTCGACTGTGTACGTAAGTACCTCACATACACTATGAGGTTGGAATGCGTAATGTCGATTGTTCAACTTCGTATTCCACGTAACATGTTGGGTGAGGCAAATTACATACTTCAAAATGTATTCCAAAAGCAGATCTGGAATTGGGATTTTTTTAAAACGCAAAGATAACAGTTTGAATAATGTACTTATCTTTACTTATGTGGTACTGCATGTATTATTTACTAGTGGAATCTCGCGGTTTCGCCCGCTTGACAAATTATGTAGGTACATAAAAACCTTCCTCGAGAACCACTCTATCTATTGGTGAAAACTGCATCAAAATCCGTTGCGTAGTTTAAAGATCTAAGCATACATTCAGCGGAAGCGACTTGGTTTTAAAATAATTATAGTTGATATTACTATCATAGTAGTGATTTTATTTTTGTTGTGCTTTCATGAAGTGAATGAAGTTAAAGTTTCATGAATTTGGCAAGCAACCATAAAGCTTAAAACACACTGGTCCTTTACATACGACGTATGCTACGCGACGACACGTGGGAAACAGCGACACAGTGGTCCTAGGTCTTACGACGTCTGACGTTTACGTTGTCTACGCGCTATGACATTTTAAACGTGTGTGACAGCGTCGTACGCGTGGGATAGCATGGGAAAACGCGAATCTGGCGCGGTGACGTGGTAGACAGCGTGGCGAATGACCAGTGTGTTGGTCACTACACAAATTGTATAGGCCAGATACTGTTCAGATGTCATAATGCGTGTTATACGTCGCATGTGAAGGACGAGTTTGTCCGTACCTTAAGTATCCCAGATTCGATGCTTTCCGTAAACTCGACACCTATCCATTGTAATGATTGACTGAGGGAGCGAAGCGACCGAAGGCTCGGTTTCAACTTGCAGACTGAGGAGAATTTCTTTCGTCTGTACCCATCTACGGGTTCTGTCAGATCATGTTTGAGGCCGTATTTATCAAACGATTTGCATGAAACTTTACACACACACACACTCCTTGCTTACAACGAATAACATTTGAATGATATTTTTTGGATTGGATGACAAATGAAAGAGTAATAAAGAAAATTGAAGAAGAAATTTGGAAAACATAAAAGTCATGCAATTAAATACAATTTAAGAATAAACAAAGCCGCTCCCGAAGTCTACGGTTCACAGAACCACTAGTTATAGAAGAGTTTAATTTTTTTTCTGATGTAGGTACATCAGCAAAAAAAATACTCTACCTACTACCTACTTACACTTGTACGATCGACTTGTATAGATTGTAATTCGATATTATACTTATAAATACTAAAGCAACATAATTTTTGAATAATATTCACATTATGAATGTCTCACTCATTTGGAAAATGTAAAAAAATACGGAGAGTTTTATGAATCTTTATATCATCATGACATCTTAAAGTAATTTTTTATTTTGATGATACAAATTAGGGGTAATTTAAAATGTCGTAAAAACAAATTTGACGATAGAACTTTTGAACCTTTTCTGCTCCCTAATTTATCCCCATCTTCCTTTATTGAAACCTAAAACCTAAACCGTTATTGTTTAACTAATGTCAAAAGTAAGCCTTATCCCGGGGGACTTCTAAGAACAATTAAGTTAAAGCTAGCAGATGTAATCTTACCAATCAATTAAAATCCGTTTCCAATTAGTAAGTGCTTATAGAATTGTAATACCTAAGTGTACATTTGGTAGGAATCTGGTATTGTGTAACAAGTTCAAGACAGACTAGTCACTGATGCGATCGTTATTTTTTTTCGGTCGTTCAAACATGTTGGTATAATAATATGTACAGACAATTACTATCTAATATCTACTTGTTTTTTAATTCCGCGGCCATCTCCCTGTTGCCGGGCGTCTCAGGTTCGCATCTAAAATCTACTAAAATATTTTTTTCTAATATATGTAATATTTTTATATTAACGTGTTATTAATGTTTGCTAGGTTCTACAGTCACAGAACCTAGTGGATTGCCAACGTCGACCTACCCTCCTACGGTCTTTCGCAGCATGAGAGTCACCAGCAAGCCTCGGAAGCAGGGAATGAGGCAAGGAAAACCGGATTCCCCGATGCTGAATTACATTTTCGATTCTTACGCTACGAGTAACAAGCATTTCCACGACAAGTAAGTACATTTCCTATTTTTTAAATCATAGAAATCAGTGGTGCACAAAGGTCTCATGAAGATTCCACAGCCATTTTCACCTGCAAGTGGTACACCTGCCGATCAACGGAGAAAGTACTTATTGGTGAATATAAAAGTAACAGCTGGGGTTCCTGTTAAGTAGGACTAATCAAAAAAACTTACTGTCGTATTTCTCTTCTGTAAAACATATGTGTTAAATAATCTTTATATTCATGTCGATGTAGACCCGCTCAAGATTTCCATAGTAATACGCAAGGAATGTTCAATATTTTAAATAGACTTCAAGTCATTTTCTTGAGATTTATGAGTCTTGTAAGCGGTTTAACTGCCACTTAATCGCGATAGTTTTCTTTGAGAATCCATTGAGGTGGTATAGCTACTTAATACGTGTAGTAAATCAATACATTGTTTTTGTGATTATTCACGATAAATTTAAAATTTAAATAATTTTAGTAGATAGCTAATGTTATAAGAAGTAACTTGGTTACTTCTTATCCCGGGAATCTGTTACTGTGAGAATTGGGAATTAGAGAACTAGGTTTATAGGCGAAGCCAATGAACATCAGCTAGTAAGTTTATATAAAACTAGCGAGTGTTTCCAGTCTAACCGCGATTCGGCTGAACTTCGATATGTTCCGTGAAGCGACTGCCATCTGACCTTCACAACCTATGGGCGATATCGAAGTTCTGTAGTTAGACCGGTCGGATTTTTGATTTAGGGCCCAAACTACCCATAACGACTGCCATAGTTGTTGGTATGATAAACGGGACCGACGGCTTAACGTGCTCTCCGAGGCACGGAGGGGGTCTCAATGTCTTAAGAATTGGTGACCCATCCTAAGACCGGCCTGAATCGATGTTGCTTAACCTTTGCAATGTGATAATATTATCGTTTACCACTAGACCACGAGCCCCTCTGTATATAATAATAAATGCTACGAAAAAGGTTTACTTAAAACTAGGTAAGTACTGCTATTAGAAAGGGTGTATTTCTCAAACAAATTTCAAAGACTTTATTATAAATTAGCGGACGGCCGCGGTTTTGCCCGCGTGAAATAGTAATATAGCCTAAAACCTTTCTTGAGAACCACTCTATCCATTGGTGAAAACAGTATTAAAATCGGTGCAGTAGTTAGTCGTTAACATACAGATAGAAAGAGGCGGCCGAGGACTATGTTTTATAATATGTAGTGATAATAAGTATTATACCCATAACAATTATTTAGGTGATCTTAATATAATATTATGTTTTTTCAACTTAAAAAGTGAATAAAAGCAAAAATAAAATTATATAAGAGAGTTATGTTACAATGTCTTCTAATTTGCAACTTGAACGTAAATGTTACGTTATCAAGAAATGTATGATATTTTTTTACAAAAGACAAGTGTGACCCAATGAGTTCTTTTTATTCAAACTGGTAACTTTTGTACAGACGTGATACGAGTGCAAATTAGGGAAAGGTATGCATTCACACCGCACTGTAACACGATAGTAATATTGAACGATTTCAAATTATTTTTATTATATTAATTTAAATATTATTTAGTTAGTAAAAATGGGGAAAATTAAAAATGTAAGTGCCTCACAGCATTTTGTGCCTGTAAATTATATATTAAAAATATACTTATCTATACATTAATAAATGAACATTTGAACATGTCAATATTTATGTGAACCCAAGTGACATAGTTTTCTTGATTTCGATTCTTCTGGGAACCCATGTCTGCCCAAGGTCTATGCCAAGCGAATATGCTCGCAGACCTCTTTGCGGTTAATTCCCAGGTCCCGCCAATTGTGGCCACACTATGCCTGACATAGTACTCAGGCAATGCGATGTACGGGCAGTGCTGCGATCACTCGACACGCGGAAAGCCAGTGGCCCTGACGGCATTCCGGCGGTGGTACTACGGAAATGCGCAGCTGAGTTGTCTCCTGTACTAACTGGTCTGTACCGCCTGTCTTACTCCACTGGAATCGTGCTGGAGGTCTGGAAGGAGGCGAACGTACAACTGATCCCCAAGAAAGGGGATCGGTCTGATCCAGGCAACTATCGACCCATAGCTGTCACCTCAGTCATCTGCAAGGTGTTTGAGCTCATCATCAACAAGCAGCTCATGCGATACCTCGAAGATCACTCGCTAATAAATGATCGGCAATATGGCTTCAGGCTAAAACGATCAAAGGGTGATCTTCTGGCATTCGTAACGCATGTCTGGGGTGAGGCTATGGAAAGGCACGGCGAGTCGTTGGCGATTAGCCTTGACATCGCAAAAGCTTTCGATAGAGTCTGGCATGCGGGTCCTCTGCGATGGCCAGGCTTCTCGCTTTTTCCAAGTGAATGCCGGGGTACCGCAGGGGTCCGTGCTGGCACCAACTCTCTTCCTTCTGCATATCAATGATATGCTATCCCTCGGGAACACATTCATGCTTGCTATGCAGATGACAGCACATTGCACGGGAGCTACTGGGCTCGTCCGGCGGCGGGCCGGTCGGAGATTGAGGAGGATAGACAACAACTCGTGGCTGATCTCGACAGAACCTGGTCGAGTTCAATGCCCGAAAAATACTCGTACTCGCTGTACAAGACGCAGATTAGACCCTGCGTCGAATACTGCTCTCACCTCTGGTACGGCTCCGCAAAGTATCTGCTGGACGCTCTCGACGCTATGCAGCGACGAGCTATCCGTGTAATAGATTGTCCGGAGGTAACGGGAAGCCTTGAGCCGCTAGCTCAGCGCCGAATAATAGCTTCCTTGGCCGCATTCTCCCGTATTTACCACGGCGAGTGTTCTGAAGAGCTCTTCAATCTGATCCCACCCTCTTCCTTCCGATCCCGAACAACGCGTGCCGGGCAGAGATGCTACTCCTACACAGTGGATAGCATGTTCGCGAGAACCGAGCATTTTAAGCCTTCGTTTTTCTGCCGAACGATAGTGGCCTGGAACGCCCTGCCTGTGCACGTGTTTTCTCCCACATATAATCCTGGGTTCTTTAAGCGGAGCATGAAGAGGCACATCAGTAGGTCGTCAAGTTGAGGGCCACTCTCTATAGTAGTGTGCTGTGAGAGTGACTCACGTTGTCACGACTTTCCACCAGGCGGGCGGCGTCAATTTGACGAACCAAATATAAAAAAAAGTTCTAAATCATCTTTATAAAAATATTTAATACATAAATTTAAAAAATGTGTGTACAAGTGAGTTTATTTCATATTGTATGTACCTATTACTATAAGTTACACCAAATGCCAACAGTCAAAAGCATAAATTAAAAATCTATCTTCCGGCTTTTTTTATAAAAAGGCCGTCATAAATTGCCGGCCGCCTAGGGTACGCCCTCGTCAGAATAACCCCACGCCGCCGGCGGCCTCTACAACTTTTACAGACGTGACTCTTCTAGTTTCAAACAGAAAATGATTGAACTGTAAAACAAAACATAAAATCATACAAACTGATACAGTTCACTGTAAAAGAGGCCATCTACTTACTTTGACATGAAAAGGATCTTCATTAGGGCGGACAAACGAGATACAAGGCTCCGTATTACGAAAATTAGTTTCAATGTGAAGCGGACGTGTTTGGTACTGAGCCGAATGTTTTACTTTATTAGGATAGTGATTTTATTGTTTCTCTGTAGATTTATTGTAGAACAAAGTTACTGTAGAACAAATGAATCAGTCAGAATGAATTAGTCAGAATGAATTAGTCAGACTCCAACAGTCTGACTAAACTGTACAGACAGACTAATTGTGACACAGTTAATTATAAATTGACTTAATACTATTATTGTTTATCTAATTATACTTTTACATACATACATACATAATAATCATCATGCATATATCCCCGAAGGGATAGATAGAGATTTATTGCATATCCACACTTTGCCAGTAACTTTGGTGGTCTATTAACACATTGCAAAAGTTAAGGCCGGTCTTAGAATGGGTGACCATTTCTTAAGGTATTAAGACCCCTCCGTGCCTCGGAGAGCACGTTAAGTCGTCGGTCCCGGTTGTTATACGAACATCTATGACTGTCGTTACGGGTATTTGGAACCCTAAATCAAAATCCGACTGGTCTAACTACAGAACTTCAAAATCGCCCACGAGTTGTAGAGATCAGATGGCAGTCGCTCCACGGAAAATATTGAAGTTTAGCTGCATCGTAGTTAGACTGGAAAGCCGACTCCAACTAAGTTGAGAAAAGGCGGATCGGTGGATGATGGTACTACACGAACCACAAACTTTACCAACTACGATGAAGGTATATGTTGCTAACTTACATTCTGGTAATAAAAAACATCTGTTCACTCATTACGCTTACACTTCACCAGTCAATTTAGTCCCATGAAATAAGGGGCAAACTAACATTACCGCATAACAAGACTTTTAAAAATTAAACATCAAATTAACAACGTTCTTGAACAGTTCTGGAAATTCGTAGCATTTAAGAAAGGTGGCCGTTTTATTTCGGTAAAATAGTTGAATTGCATAAAAACGTAAACATACCTGCTTATTGCTTTAAATTTTCAATTAATTATTTAAATTAATATCGTAAGGTAGGTACATTTTAAAGTTAAATAATAATGCTGGTAAATTTAATGAAAATTGTAGCCTTTAAATAGCTAAGACGCAGTAAATAAGTACTCGTACTTTTTATTGAAGTAGTTAGTTACTCTTTAAAATTACTTTCGATCGTACCTATTTGATTTTAATTTAAGAATTTCATCAGGTTTAAGCTGAATTTATGTGAAAATTTCAAATTGACTCTGAACCCCTCTACCCTTAGTAGACCTTTAAAAATAACAAGTATGTTATTAAGTTACTTATCGACGTTTCGTGACGAGACGCGATGGGACGTTTCTGTTGAACATCTTTATTGGTGTAATAGGACTCAAGTTGAAATGTTCTTTAAGTTATTAAGTTTTGGAATCCATGTTAAAATTACTATCGCATGAAATTTATATTTGGTACTTTATTTTAATACCAACTAATGCTAGCGGCATCGCTCGCGTGGACTAACTTATTCGTTCCCAATTCCCCTATATTAATATACTAGGTATATTTAAGTGATAAAATCTTATGGCATGTGTGTCATTCCGATGTATAAGCTATAGGTATCATTTATTTATTTATTTATGTACACACATAACGGTATAAGAACGAGAAGAAAACAATAGAGAAATATAATTAGTACAAGGGATCCAAGCCCAAACGCTCAATTGCCATACCGAACAACGTTTCCTTGTCCCGCACCGCGAACTAGTTCAGAGTAAGTAGTTCTCACTTATTTCAAACGCAATCTCTTCCAGTGGGCCAGGGGATGGAAATACTAGGTAGAAAAAAGTTAATGTGTGCGTAGATTGGTTGAAATACATAGAGACATACGATACACATATACATACATATATTATACTTACATAAAATATACATAATTATAAAATAAATAAATATATACAGTTTTATTAAAATTTGGTTAGTAAATTTCATTTGGCATCGTAAGAAACATCTGTAAGGGCTACATGATACACTCTATGCAACTCAAAAAGTTTCACGACGAACCGAAAAACATTTGAATTTGCAAAACACACTAACTTACATAAACTTAATGGTAACTCCAGATTCAGACTCTCGCGAGGCGCCTTCTAGAGGCTCTCGGCACGAGTCTTGGCGAGTGGAGGCCGCAGGAGTGCTAGCCATCCACACTCTCGATTTATTCAGTTGCTCACTCCGCCTACTATAAGATGGACGTGATTGAAGTGACTGCGTTAGCTTCGTCCTGTCTTCGAAGCAGTTAAAACCAAGTGAGCGAGCGCGAGCGTGTGGTTGAATCTCTCATTTCATCCCCTCGCGTCCTTTGACTCGCGCCCGAAAAACCGACACAAAAAGGAGCGACAGCGAGGCGAGACGAGGCGAGACGAGGAGAGACGAGCGCACCGTCCTCACTCTTGTACTCGCGTTTCCTCGCGCTCCCTCGTGAAGAGTTTGTATCTGGCATAAGATAGGTACGCGTAATATTGAAACATTATTCATGATTCTTCTTGTTACTATTAGCTTCGGGAGTACATTATTATGTACCTACATAATATACATTTATTTACAATAAGAATTACAATATACAAAATAAACATAATTATAGACTAAAAATATTTACATTACAAAATATCGTTTAAAAAATCCATTGCCGACTGGGAAGGTTCCCAGAATCCTGGCTGTGTTGCCACGTTGGATGGCGATGCTTATTCTTTGGGCCAGAAAATAGCCAGCCTTCTGGTCCTGAGAAGCATCGATTAGGCGTTTAGCAATGTCTCTATAAAGGCGGCGAGCACTCGGACCCCATGACCCCAGTGTCTCAACCCCAAACGGCTCAAATATGTAATCACCTGCTAGGTTAGCATATTTACGCCGTTTAAAGCCTTCAGCCGATGCAGCAGCAGCGCCGGCACATCCTTATGTTTTGGAAGGTGTGAAGGTGCTAAGGTGTCAACGCATGTAGCGTCCCACACCAAAGGCCTTCCCATCTTCCACGGTAGCAACGACATACCGTCCGGTCTCTTTCCATCGCTTCGTGCTAAACCATTTGGTTCGCGTACGGCCGGAAGACCTGCGGTGGAAAGAGCCCTACGAATTATGTCGTTTAGAATAGCGTGCCGAGGTATACGACCTGCGCTTCTCCTACAAGAAAGGCCATGGTGTCCCAGATTATCGACGGCTACATAATAATATTATACATCAAGAAATCGAAAATACCAAACAATATACACATTTTATCATCAAGTTCGAATTCCAGAAACATGTAACATAATTACGTAAATTCTAAGATAACACAAGATTATACTGATAATGCGATACAAATCTTTGTATTAGGTACATGTAAAAATATTGATCTAAGGGGATATTGAGACGGTTGTATATTGAAATGTTAACATACCTAACTGTTTATATAAGGCGAGTGTGTGGTAAATGTGCCTGTGGTGTAGAGCTCCCTGGTAGAAACAAAATATTTGTGGGATCCGTAGGCGTTTTCACTGTAATCCAACTGTAATTAACTAACCTCTGCTTAGTTTGAAAACCTAAATAGGTTGTGGGTAAATATCATGGTAAATATTCTATTAACACGTGTAGGTATTTATATTGATTATTACGGGTAGGTATTTTAGTAATTATTTATTGTGCGATGCGATGTGCGATGTATTGTCGGATCTGGTGCTGGCAACGCCGACGAGTTTCATTAGTGTGGCGGTAGGCTTGCATCAGGGGTCGGCGCTCAGCCCATATCTCTTCCCGTTGATAATGGTTATTTTGGCAGATAGGAAGAGAGCCCCTGGTACATGCTATTTGGTGATGATATTGTTAAACAATGATATAGATAATAAGTGAAAACAGACCTGAGGTGCATTATACATTGAGGAGTTGGTAGTGAAAACTGGAGAGTGTATTTCCTTGGTTTCCTTTTCCAGGACGAGACACGCATTAGGCACTGACACTGTCATAAAATGTACAGAAAGAGCCAAGTTCACGGCTCTAACGTCGCCTGCACGGCCTGTTCTAATACACGGTGAAAGACCACCGTTTACAAAAAAAAAAATTTTGGACTCCTTTACGATAACAGAACCGACTGAAAATCTTACTTTGAAAAACAAACACATTTTTTCAATATAATTCTTAAAATAGATATTCTTTTTTTTATTCCGCGGCCCGAGGCCGTTGCAGCCTACGTATATTGCCGAGCGCCTCCGGATAGCACTAGAAAGAGTTTTTAAGGCAGTGAGTTACCACGAGTATTCATTCAAATGAATGTTCGTTTTTAAAGTAGTACTTGCAGTCGGTTCTGTTATCGAGACTGGGTCCAAAATATTTTTCTTGTAAACGGTGGTACTTTCACGGTGTATAATCCACACCGCTTGTTTTTTCTCTTTATTACTCGGAAATGAGTATGCTTGAGCGTGGTATGCTCTAAGTGTGCCATTAATGAGAAAGCGTCTTTTCACCATACATTTTATATTTTTACATAAATTTAAAAAACTAATAAAAAGTAAATTGTGCCATAAAGCTTATTATAGTATTAATGATTTCTTAGATGACAAGTCTGCCTGGTTCTAACACGAATTGCTCCTTTCTAAATTACTCTGTATTAGATTTAAGATGAAATATTTTGAAAAAAGCCGAATTGAGTTTCTTGAAGGATCTTCTCAGTCTCGTTGCATTTTGGAACCCTCGGTAGAGTCACACCAACTTTTGACGAATCTAAATAATTTGCTAAAAACTTCAAAGATAATAAACGTTATTTTATTTTATTTATTTTATTTTATTTCACCTCATTAGACTTTGTAGACATGGGGAATCACTAGGCCAAATGAACTTAGGTCTGTTAAAGTTCTCGTAGACAGTAACTATGAGGGACAACTAAAATGACTAGTTCTTACGTGTTGCCTTAGTCTATACTCTTGGTGCTTAAGATGTATAATTAACTGAATTTGTACGTCTCTAAAAAGGTAACTAATAACTACAATTTATTACAAAGCCTTGTTCCAGCTTAGCTAAATTGCTCACATTAAGAATGGCGCACGTCATAATGACCGCGTTTGCACCGGTGACATATATTATAATACGTTAGCGTCTTTTAATTTGGTTTAGGAGAATTCAAATTATTCTTCACCTACCTACGTCACGGACTGTAGGTAGGTATGCTTTTGAATTATATTACATTGAATAGGTTCTCGTTTCTAGTTTTGAAACTGTTTATCTATGTTTTACGCCTCTAAAACCAAAATTTTAACCGAAATTTTAACTAGTTGATTTTTACAGCGTGTTACACTGTAAAAGTTAAGTAGTAGGTTGATACGGCCCCTGCTTGGAAGTTACAGTTAAACAACATAAAACAATTAACGTACTATTATTCGCAGGAACCTAGGGTTTATATAATGCAATTAGCTATGAGTATGTCGATAGTATAGGATCACAATACTGTTTTACGGAAGTGCCCGGTGCACTTAACTGGGGGTCCACAGGCGACGGGCGGTCGGCCGGCAGGATCCGCTGGGGTCCTCCAATGATTTCAATGCGCTGCCGCTCCGGGTTGATGGCCACAGGAGCGCCGGTGCAGCGTCTAGTTGCTCAGCAAATGGTATAGGTATTCTTCATAAATGGCTTATCTAAGCCCCAAGGTAGTTCTGGAAAGGACACAAGCAACGGATTAAATTCCGGCTCGGCAGCGCTTGCCGCAGGTCCCACATGTAAATCGCCGTACAGGTTCCCTAATTGTCAGATGCACTGCACAATTATATACATGAGGGTACATGACAAGGTTACACAACACAGGATTATACATTTGCCGGGCGCCACTGGAAATACGTTCTGCTTGTAACCAGAGACGCCTGGCAACGGACGTTAGAGCGGCCGCGGCCTGGGGCCGCGGAACTAAAAAAAAAAAGAAAAGGATTATACATTATTATAATAAAATTTAGCTATAGGCCCAACACAAATGTGGGTACATTTCAAATGATTATTTTTCTACCTATTACGTATCGGAGACGAAGTTCCTAAAGCGTTATGCGTAATTCCCATCTAACAATTAAAACTTTATAATGGTTCACTAAATTAGGGAACCCTAAAATGACGGTCCCTAAATAGCAGTCTAGATAATAAAATGTTAAGTAATAGTGAATATTCCAGATAGGTGGAATGTGATCTAGGTATTTGAATTTATGTTAAACACAATATAAATTTAGAAAAATAACGGTTTCCCGCTTAAGGCCGCGCCCCAAATGGTACGGCTTCACAATAAAATATGTCAGGTAGATGAATTATATTAACCTGGATTCTCCTTCTGGATATTCGCACTTTAAAATTATAAAACTATGGGTTACTGCTTAAGGCCGTAGGTGGTTAGCCCTTAAGAGAATTTTAGGTAGAAATATTTTTAACAATTTATCATTATATTCGATAGGGCAATGTTACTAGGTCCTAGCATTCCCTACGAGTTTATAAAATAGGTAATTGCATAGACAACATATATAGATAGGTAATACATATATAATTATAGCATTTAGGGGTAGAGTAATTTACCCTAGAAATAGTTTTAACAATTTATCATTATATTCGATAGGGCAATGTTAATCGATCCTAGCATTCCCTACGAGTTTTTAAAATAGGTAATTACATAGGCAACATATATAGATAGGTAATACATATACAATTATAGCATTTAGGGGTGGAGTTTTTTAACCTCACTGTCCGAACTGTTTTCTTGTATATTTTGTGGCAAGAAATTCAGCACCGCCTGATCTTGATATTTAATTCGATAAACACATTAATTACTTTATACACGATTGAAACTACAATAACCGTGCCTCGATTCACCTTGGAGTCTTAACAACTATAGGTTTACTTTAACTTACTAATAATCTATGAAATAGTTATTTGGTTAATACTATCAGGCGTTACTTTTCGGAAGTCCATAGTTAAATAAAATAAATCTAACTACTTTGCAATATTCCGCCACATGCAAATTACCCAACTCTCGTATTTATTCATGCACAAGTCCACCCTCCAATCCCACTTAGGCCGAAAGAATAGAGAAATAATTTTGAAAATAGAATAAATATGAGAGTTGTGTTATCGTGCAAAAAATAATAAAAACCTCGACACGTGTTTCGCCCCCAACCAGGGGCATCATCAGGAGATGTCGATGGCTCGGCGCACGGCGACCTAATGAGCCACAACTCGTAAACCGCACCTATTTATATCCTAGGTTTTTTATTTCTACCCACAACCATAATACCAAATTATTTTATGTCTACCCACCACCGTTGTTTGAATGACGTATACCTACCCGCAGCAAAGGGGAAGAGGCGAAATTAAGTTGATCATTTAAAATATTAGGGTTCAATCGTCTATGTTTGTAGATTTCTAATTGTTCCAAAACCGAAAGCCTCAGTCCTTTGTTGCAGGTGTGCAGAACGTCATAAGTGTGAGGATTAGGTAGGGAGTGACCGGAGTCCAACAAATGTTTTGCGAAATGAGACCGTTCTGGGCGATTGTTTCTAAAAGCTGATATATGTTCTTTATACCGCGTCGCGAAGCTACGGCCGGTTTGGCCAATATAAACACCCTCACAATCCCCACACTTAAGCCTATACACACCTGACTTCCTGTCATCCCCAATTTTCTCCTGAACATTGCAAATGTTTGTCCGGATAGTGTTGTCCGTTCTAAACGCGACATGAATATTATTTTTACGCAAAATTTTGGCAACTTTATCAGATATCGGACCTAAATAAGTTAGACTAGCTCTATACCGCTGGACGTCACGATCCGGGGGAACAGCATATAGTAAACTACGCGTAATTGAGGCTCGCCGCCTTCCAACTAAGTTGTCCACAAGCTTGGTACTGTAACCATTAGATTTAGCAATTTGATAAATAATATTTAATTCGCGGTTAAAATTTATTTGAGAAAGTGGAACCGAAAATAGCCTGTGAACATAGCTGTGGAAGGCGGCAAGCTTGTGCTGCCAAGGATGACAGGAAGTAGCAGGAATTACTGTGTCAGTATGAGTGGGTTTGCGAAAGATCCGGAATTCATGCCCACCCTCATTTCTAGTAATAGTCAAATCTAAGAAATTTATGGACCTATCCTTCTCTAACTCGAGTTTGAATTTGATTTTAGGGTGAACACTATTCAAATGAGATAAGAAATCCGTAAGTTCCACATCGGTGCCCCGCCAACACAATAATATATCGTCAACGTACCTATAATAATAATGGATGTTTTCGTTACCTACAATGTAACTATTTTCAAACCTATCCATAAAAACATCGGCCAGAAATGGGCTCAAAGGTGAACCCATCGCCAGTCCATGCTTAAATAGATAGTACTTGTTGTTGAATTGAAAATAGTTTTGGTTCATGCATAAAGAAGTTAAATCGATTAGCTCAGCCGCCTCCCCTGGATGTAGACGCTGTTTTTCAAAAAGATCTTTAAGTATTGTTAAACATTCCTCGTAAGGGACATTAGTAAACAAGTTATCGACATCCAGTGAAAGCAACCTTGCATTAGGGGGAAGCTTGATATCCCGTATACGATTGATTAAGTCAGTCGTATTTTTAAGACTATAACGAGGCGAAAAGGCAGTCTTCCCCCTAAGGATGTTATTAAGTGATTTTGCTAGATCATATGACGGGGAACCGATGCTGGACACCACCGGGCGGATGGGGACGCCTTCCTTGTGGATCTTTGGCAAACCGTATAATATTGGAGGTCGTGGATTCATTGGTATAACTTTGTCGTATTTCCCATTATCAAAAACAGTTAAAAGTTAAAAGTACCCGCTTTGTTTTTGATAATGGGTTCACCTTTGAGCCCATTTCTGGCCGATGTTTTTATGGATAGGTTTGAAAATAGTTACATTGTAGGTAACGAAAACATCCATTATTATTATAGGTACGTTGACGATATATTATTGTGTTGGCGGGGCACCGATGTGGAACTTACGGATTTCTTATCTCATTTGAATAGTGTTCACCCTAAAATCAAATTCAAACTCGAGTTAGAGAAGGATAGGTCCATAAATTTCTTAGATTTGACTATTACTAGAAATGAGGGTGGGCATGAATTCCGGATCTTTCGCAAACCCACTCATACTGACACAGTAATTCCTGCTACTTCCTGTCATCCTTGGCAGCACAAGCTTGCCGCCTTCCACAGCTATGTTCACAGGCTATTTTCGGTTCCACTTTCTCAAATAAATTTTAACCGCGAATTAAATATTATTTATCAAATTGCTAAATCTAATGGTTACAGTACCAAGCTTGTGGACAACTTAGTTGGAAGGCGGCGAGCCTCAATTACGCGTAGTTTACTATATGCTGTTCCCCCGGATCGTGACGTCCATCGGTATAGAGCTAGTCTAACTTATTTAGGTCCGATATCTGATAAAGTTGCCAAAATTTTGCGTAAAAATAATATTCATGTCGCGTTTAGAACGGACAACACTATCCGGACAAACATTTGCAATGTTAAGGAGAAAATTGGGGATGACAGGAAGTCAGGTGTGTATAGGCTTAAGTGTGGGGATTGTGAGGGTGTTTATATTGGCCAAACCGGCCGTAGCTTCGCGACGCGGTATAAAGAACATATATCAGCTTTTAGAAACAATCGCCCAGAACGGTCTCATTTCGCAAAACATTTGTTGGACTCCGGTCACTCCCTACCTAATCCTCACACTTATGACGTTCTGCACACCTGCAACAAAGGACTGAGGCTTTCGGTTTTGGAACAATTAGAAATCTACAAACATAGACGATTGAACCCTAATATTTTAAATGATCAACTTAATTTCGCCTCTTCCCCTTTGCTGCGGGTAGGTATACGTCATTCAAACAACGGTGGTGGGTAGACATAAAATAATTTGGTATTATGGTTGTGGGTAGAAATAAAAAACCTAGGATATAAATAGGTGCGGTTTACGAGTTGTGGCTCATTCGGTCGCCGTGCGCCGAGCCATCGACATCTCCTGATGATGCCCCTGGTTGGGGGCGAAACACGTGTCGAGGTTTTTATTATTTTTCGCACGATAACACAACTCTCATATTTATTCTATTTTCAAAATTATTTCTCTATTCTTTCGGCCTAAGTGGGATTGGAGGGTGGACTTGTGCATGAATAAATACGAGAGTTGGGTAATTTGCATGTGGCGGAATATTGCAAAGTAGTTAGATTTATTTTATTTAGTTATTTGGTAATATTCTGATTATAGATCGCGCGGTGGACGTTATACGTAAGCTATTCTGTTCACAGCACTTACCCCGGTTACTCGGGAACACAATCACAGATTTTATTCAGAACTACTGTTGATAACCTCCTAATAGATTCCGCATTACTGTAATTTTGTTCCTTACCGAGTTCACCTGTTTTGGCGGAATGCGAGGGGCGCGCGGAAACATGTAAGTGCACTATGATTGGCTGTTTCTAGGTCAATCTTCGAAATCACCGAATACTAGAGATGGGATAGGGATGAAAATGTGTCGATAAAATTTTGATAGTACTCGTATATTATAATTATATTTTTATAATTTTATTACATATATCGTTTATTCCTTTATATTCTTATTTTATACATTTTTAAATACATTTATAAAAAACAAATACATTTAAAAATATTTTTTATTTTATTTATTATTATAATTTTTAAAGGAATAGGTATCGGGACTTAGGACAGGTATTATCAACTCTCAGTTCCTATTTCCTCAAACTTTAAGTAAAAAATTTCTACCTATTCCGATCTCTGATGATCGCACATCTACCGAGCCTTTTCCCAACTCAGGATCAGCTTTCCAGTGTAACTGCGATGCAGCTGAACTTTAATATTTTCCGTGGAGCGACTGCCATCATTCTGACCTCCACAAACTATGGGCGATATCAAAGCTCTGTAGTTAGACCAGTTGGATTTTGATTTAGGGCCCCAAATACCCGTAACGACTGCCATAGATGTTCGTATAATAACCGGGACCGAAGGCTTAACGTGCTCCCAGAGGCACGGAGGTCTCAATTTCTAAAAAAATGGTCACCGATCCTAAGACCGACCTGGTTAGATGTTGCTTAACCTTAGCAATGTGTTAATATATACGGTTACCACTAAGCCACGAGCCCCCCATCTCGAGCGATCATCGAGCGAGAGCACATGGTCGTGTTTTCGATTGAGTCTATAATTAATATAATTTATTTTAATTAAATAACAAGTCCCAACGTTACTTCTATAAATGAGTGACTTATGCGGCGGCTGTAATGCCGCATTAACTGAGTCAGTGTATATGAAGTGTTTTAAATGCGATAAAGTGTATCACCTAAAATGTCTTGCCATATCCGATGAAATGGTTGAAACCTTTACGGAGGAACACAAAGATCAGTGGCTGTGTCCAGAATGTACTTCCACCATCCCGAGGACCGATAATATCGACACTCCGGTAACCCCAAGTCCTTTTGGAATTACGTTAAAAGTAAAAGAGATAGCAGAGGGTCACAAATACTTAAAAAGAATGGTGAGCCTTTATCTGGTGAGCAGTGTGTGAAGGAGTTCGCGGTGTACTTTTACTCGGTATACAGTACTGAGCCTGCGGCATTAAACGTAAGCACAGCGGTGGAGGAGGCTGGTGGCGGCAATGCTGCAGCCAGGGTGTACATGGACGAGTTGCGCATCGAGGACGTACAATGTGCGCTTCAACACCTTAAGGCAAAAAGATCCACAGGTCCGGATGGCATACCACCCTATATTTTTAAAGACTGTAGGTTTGTATTAGCGGAACCTCTCTCATATATTTATAATAAGTGCTTGAAAGCTGCAGTATTTCCAGAGAGATGGAAAACAACTCGTGTGGTACCAGTACCGAAGGGAAAGGCTACATCACAGGTAGATGGATTCAGACCAGTGGCGGTACTGTCGACACCGGCAAAAGTGTTTGAAGCGGCGATTCATAAGAGTTTATATCAGCAGATTAGTGCACAACTCTCAGACGCTCAGCACGGATTTCGCCCGGCACGAAGTACAACAAGTAATCTATTGAGCCACATGGCTCACGTGGTACCGGTGGTGGACGGTGGGGGGCAAGTAGACTCGGCATACTTCGATTATAAAAAAGCATTCGATCTGGTCGATAATGACGTTCTGCTCAGTAAATTAACCGCAGTTGGTTGTGCTCCCCATTTGCTTCGAGTTATATGTGTGATAGGCAACAATATGTGGAATTCGCAGGATATGTCTCGGAACCATATTTTGTGAGATCAGGCGTGAATCAAGGCAGTAATTTGGGGCCGTTGCAGTTCATTATAATGATCAATGACTTAGCCAAAGTAGTCCTAGATGCCAAATGCCTACTATTTGCGGATGACCTCAAGCTGTCCTTAGCGATAAGAAATCCTGATGATTGTATAAAACTGCAGAGGGACATAGACCGAGTAGTAGCCTGGAGTAACGATAACCAGTTACAATTTAACGTTTCCAAGTGTGCAGTCATCAGTTTCTCTCGCGCACACTTTCCCCTCCTACACAGTTACAACATAGACGGACTGCCGCTGACTAGGGTTACAGAAGTTAGGGACTTGGGGGTAAACCTTACCACAGATCTAGCGTTTCGTGAGAATATTACTGGAATCTGTAAGAAAGCGTATAGGAACTTGGGTTTTGTTCTACGTATGGCTGGCAATTTTACGAACATCAACGCAATTATAGCCTTGTATAACGCTTTGGTGAGAAGTCACCTGGAATGTACTGCGGTCATTTGGGCTCCAAGTGAAGCTAAATATAGGCTCATGCTGGAGCGAGTCCAGAACAAATACACAAGGTACTTGTATATGCGCTTTTATGGGGTTTACCCATTTTATCCTCTCATGTACCCTACCTTGTTCGTTTTGGGAATGGTAGGGTATAACGAACTGTGGGTTAGAAGAGATCTCTCGCTCACAACATACATATACAAAGTGTTAGTAGGTAAAATGAATAACGCAGA
Organism: Nudaria mundana; assembly: GCA_963556515.1. Taxonomy (NCBI): domain Eukaryota; kingdom Metazoa; phylum Arthropoda; class Insecta; order Lepidoptera; family Erebidae; genus Nudaria; species Nudaria mundana. Next base: position 5,160,040 of record OY748306.1, read on the forward strand.
TATATTAGGACAAATATATATTTGCATGTATGGCGCCGCCGTCAGCCAAAGTTACTGGAGGAGCCGCGTAGTCGCACTAATCTCCGGAGCGAGACCCCTCTGACGCGTGCACTTCGCACTCTTAACCTAATAGCCAGCACAGTAGACTTGTTTAATTGTTCTTTGAGTGAATTTACGAAAGTTGCGTTATATATTATGGAAGGTTAGATGTTAGATAGTTGTAAGATTAGTTATGTATGTAAGATTATTTGCTTCACTGTCGCATTAGGATACTACGCCCTGTAATGATAGTGTTAAGTTATGAGAAATAAATAAATAAATAATCTCTGATGATGATACATTATAATTTTATATTTTTATTCAATAGATGTAAAATAATATAATTTATATTAAGAAATAAATTATAAATAGATCACAAAAACTGATGTCATCGGCGGGACTATAATTTCTGTCTTAATATTTTACGTTGTTATTGGTGGGAAAACAACTCTCCCCACGATATGTTGCATCTAACCATTTCTTTTTCCTCGGGGTATCCAGGAAACCTATAAAATAATATATATCTCAGTTACATTGCTAATACTAAATCACATTAGCTGCGAAAAAAATTTTAATAGTGCCAACGCACAAATTGGTCGCAAATAAATCAACATGTCGCTTATTTATAGGTACTACTTTTTAAAGCACCTACGGCAATAATACTGCAAAATATCGATGACGTACTATATCATACCGATATCCCATCACTATCGATTCAAGTGCTATTGTAATGTATTGTTAGAAAAGGATAGCTATTATAATTTGGCTAATGAGTGAAAGAGTAATTTCAAAAAGACATCAACGGGTTCGAAATTGTTTGTGTTTATGTTCTATTACCAACCAGAATAAATTGAACTCCGGTGCCTAGTCAATTTTATATTTACATTTATGTCTAATTTACTTACCGGTGAAATGTAATGCCATCTTTTTGGTAATTTGATGTCTTCGCCGACTTGCCACACCATTTTACGAAACAGGAAGCCATTTAAAATGTAAAATGCTCACAAAAACATTTTTTTTTAATTATAAAATCGCACGTGGTCATAGGTCGCGAAGTTGGTTGTCACTGACGTCGTGATTTTAGGCATAGCTTTATATGCTTGCGAAATCAAGTATGAGTGGCGCGCGTTTGATGCCCTGCATGCGGAATCTATTAGGAGGTTATCTATGTGGCAAGGGCAGCTTTTTTTAATTAAATTATTTAATTATAATTATTTATTGGGTAACTTGACAGGTACCAATTATGACGTAGGCTATGCCTTGACAAGAATTTCAATTATGCGAATGTGCTTGCTCGCTGTCTGCACGGGTTTATCTAACCTCTGCCGCGGTAACGTGGTGGTTTCGTATCCCTCCTCGGTCGTCTAGTGACGAGACAAACTACACATCGATGCCCGCGCTCGGTCTACCATTGGCCGGCGGTTAATCCTTATCTGTTCGATCTCGACTACTTCACAGAACAATGAGCGAAGGAATTTATGTGTTGTTTAAACCCGTTCCTTGGCCTTCCAGTATGTTCCATCTCGTGATGTGAACACACGTAATATTTTTGATGTCGATTTTCACACATCTTAGCAAGGTACCTACTTAAAATTTACGGAAATTCGTAGGAAGGTTCTCCCAAAATAAGATGCGTTGCCACGTTTAATACTTACCATGATATTAATTCTCTGAGCCCTGAATAATGTAGCCTTCTGGTCCCAAGAAGCATGGATGCGACACGGTTACGCTGTTAGCTTACGCTGTATGATTAGGATTAATTTTAATCAACGTGGTATCACAGCCAGCACTCCGGGAACCTTTCCAGTCGGCAATGACGTGGAGGATTTTTAAAACGATATTTTGTAGTATAAATATGTTTAGTACATAATTATGTAAATTGTAATTCTTATTGTAAATTTTAATTAATAATCCTAACCGTACCAGCTGTTAGTTCTAATAGATTACAATTTATATTTTTTTTTATACAGATTTCGACCACCTTCGTTCGACGAAGCAGTACCAGAAGACACGGTTATTGATGCTGATACTGGATCTACAGTTATATTTGACTGTAAAGTTACAGCTTTAAGAGACAAAACTGTAAGTGATAAGTACCCACATGTCTCGTTCAACTAACCAAAAATATAATAACGATCAGCTTTAAGACCCCTTGGCATTATCCTAAAGTAAATGTTGAAGTTTAGCTTGACCTTGAGAATATGCGTCATCATTATATTATGAGTTTAGTAAAAGATATAAACCTCGTTCACTAATTTATCATAATAATGATGAAGCTTATGTCAAAACTTTTTTTTAAATTTTTTATTGTACAATAAAATATATACACAAGTTGATAATTATTAAATCAATATGCACAAAGACGTGCTTAAGTCAAAAACATGACTTTTCTGCCAGCAGACCTTAGAGACTTAGAGAATAAAGATGATTATTGTAGAGAGAAGCAGTGTGTTTAACAAGAAGTGTGATAAAATATATTATTAATAAAGTAATTGTATGCGCTGATTCTAGCGGTGCGGGTTTTAGTGGACTGTATTTGCGGGGGATTATAAAACAATCGAAAAATTGAGATTAAAAAGAAAAGGAATTAGGATCTAGGACTCACCTTCTGCCGTTTTAAAGGGTCGCTCGTATTTTCTGCTTTACTTACTCCTTCAGGGCTGGCCAGCTCCTGTTTCCTGTTCCTTCACTAATTATTTAATCTCAAATCTTGAGACAAGATGCGGGAGATTGTTTTAAAGCGGTGTATAAAAAAAGGCGGTTTTAATTATGTAAAAATACGTTGCGGTTGTATGACTCGACGAAATTCAAATTGCAAGTGAAGAGATTTGCACCCATCAAATCTTTTGTTCTTCTGGGAGCGGTAAATATATCCATCTTGCTCGCTTCTGTAGGCTTGAGGTGAGTTGGAGTGAGATGAGGGATATGGAGTCCAGGTGGGAGGATTATAAGGACGATTACACACGTTACGTGTAAAGGCTGAGAACACATTGGCGCAAACATCCTCCCGGCCCTTGATGATACGTAGTATTATCAAAGAAAGCGGTAAAAATATTTAACATAAAACTAAACTGTATAAAGTATACATGAATTACTTAAAACTATCATAACCTACCCAAACCAAGCTAAATTTAATATTATTTATGTTGCATATTATACTATTGTGTAGGTAATGGGTAGAGCTTAACTATAGGTCGTTTAAACGAACTAGCTGCGGTTTTAACCTTAACCACGCGGACTCGACCATCTTTCCCCGGGTAAAGTTCCTGTATGATGCCGAGGGGCCAGCGGAGCGGAGGCACATCGTCCTGATGTAGCAGAACGACAGTACCCAATTTAACATTATCTGTATTAGTACACAATGGTGACTACCTCGGTGGCACAATGGTACTATGTACGGACTGCCACACTCGAGGTCTCGGGTTCGATTCCCGGGTCTGGTGGATAATGTATAATTCTCTTTAGAATTTTCCCCAGATAATTATCCCAGAGTCTGGAACTTGTGCCCGGTAAATGGCAATAGGCTCGCCCCCTATTACATGGGACCTAACATAGCTGGCGAGATGTGGGTGTGTTTGCACACCTCTGCCTACCCCTTCGGGGAAAAAGGCGTGATGCTATGTATGTATGTATTGGTACACCATTTCTGGCGTACTTGTAAAGAGCTAAGATATTCTAAACGCCATCTCTGCCAATAGCTATTGACCATTTGATCTAGCAGCTCCTTACGAGAGCGTAGAGACTTAGTTTCCGCGGAAAGAGGTACAGCGGGTAAGTATGTTAAAGGAGAAGCTATAATAAAATGCGCGGGGGTAAGAGGCTCCGGAAATGGGTCCTCAGATAAGACGCACAGCGGTCTAGAGTTCAAAATAGCTTCGATTTGAGTTAAAACGGTTAGCAGTTCCACATATGTGAGCAACTGTGAGCCAATCACGCGGTATACATGTAATTTAGTGCTTATGATATTTCCTTCCATAAGCCCAGCCATATGTGGACTTCGGGGGGGGGGGGATCATATGCCATTCAATGCGATGATCCGTGAGTAAATCATTGATCTGAGATTTGGCTCCTACAAAATTTGTGTCGTAATCGGAATACATATGCGAAACAGGGCCACGTCTAGATATGAATCGTTTAAATGCGGAAATAAATATATCGGAAGAGAGATCAGTAGCCAGTTCTATATGAACAGCTTTAGTTACCAAACAGATAAACAAACAAATATACGATTTATGACTTCGTTGTCCATGACGACGACACGAAGTTATACTTATAAGGCCAGTGTAGTCTACACCCGTATGAACAAATGCTTTAGTTTCCTGTACGCGATACGAAGGTAAGTCAGCCATTTTCGTTTCAAGAGCAGACGGTGCGTTTCTAAAGCAATAATTACAAGCGTGAACGCGTTGTCTGATAACGTTTCGTGAAGACAAAATCCAATACCTTTGGCGTAATAACGAACTCAAAACAAGCGGTGAATATAATCTATTAAAAGGTGCGTAACATGATTATGCTTCGGTAATAATACGGGATGTTGAGTTTCATACGGTAAGTTACTATTGGACAACCTACCTCCTATTCTTATAATGCCGTGTTCATCAATGAATAAATCTAGTTTTTTAAGTGGTGAGGCAAGAGCCTTATTAGTTGTCAAATCTTTAATCAATTGGGTGAAATTCAAACTCTGCACAGAGCGGATTAGATATCTTTCAGCTATGTTGAGCTGAGATGCGGTAATGCGGACACTACGAGGTAATATTTTTGTAAATATTAAAACGTAGGATATAATGCGGAGAATCTTACTCCAGGAAGAATATTTCTGAGCCAGGTCATAAATAAATTCCTGAACTACGGTATTTGCCGTGGTACAAACGAGAGCTTTACGTTTAAGCTCAGGTAAGGTGTCACACGCTTCGGGAATGAAAGGGGCTATCGGCCAGTTACATACCGGGGTGGAGATCCAAGATGGACCATGCCACCACAGCGGGTGCGCTAGTAACTGTTCAGGCAACAGACCTCGAGATAAACAGTCACTGGGGTTCTCTTTCCCACTGACATGATGAAAATGTCGCGGATGGAGGTTTTCCTGACATTTCGCGACGCGGTTACTGACGTAAATATCCCATCTATGCGGTAAAGAATTAATTCATGAAAGTACTATTTTTGAATCGGAAAATGCGAATACATTTTCTATGTTCGTACGAGGGCTATAAGTTTCGTTTACCAATCGAACCAATTTTGACATCAGCACGGCGGCGCATAGTTCAAGTCTCGCCAAGGAAACCACCTTTACCGGGGCGACCTTGGACTTGGCACATAATATTAAATTAACATGTACATTTCCAGCACTGTCAGTTACATGGAGATACACAACACAACCGTATGCCTTCATGCTTGCGTCCGCAAACGCTACAATATTGATGCTATAGCCAATTGTTACACCTAAATGACGCGGTATTCTACACTCGGTAAGATGCGGTAACTGTTCGTTAAAATTATGAAACTGTGTGAGTATGTGGTCAGGCAACGGATCGTCCCAACCAACTTTGAGTAACCATAATTCTTTAATAATGAGTTTCGCGAATAATGTGACTGGTGCTGTGAAACCGAGTACATCCCATAGACGTGCGATGCTAGATAAACTAGTACGTTTAGTAAATGTTTCCTCTATAGGAGAAGCAGAAAATGTAAATATATCCTGAGTGGGAAGCCATTTAAGGCCCAAAACCTTCATATTTTCCTTATCAGAAACATCAACGGAGGCTCGATTAATTGCGGTACAGAAGCTAGCACTTCAGGTGAGTTACTAGCCCACTTAGTTAAGTGAAAACTCCCGGCCTTAAATAAGTCGATGAGTTCTCGAGAGAGTGATTTTCCTTCTTCAACCGTTGATACAGAAGTAGTTAAGTCATCCACGTAAAGCTCGCGCGATGCGACAGCGGCGGCGCTCGGAAAACGGTCCCGTTAATCTATCGCTAACTGGCGTACGGTGCGCAGGGTCAAAAACGGGCTACATTTCTCGCCGAATGCTACACAATTGAACTGATATTCACGTATTGGTTGAGATGGATCAAAGCGGAGTAAGATTTTTTGATACTTGCGGTGCTCAGGTATGAGACGAATTCTGAGATACATTTGCTTTATGTCAGCGATTAAAGCTATCTCGAATAAGCGAAAATTAAGTAATAGGACAAAAATGTTCGCTTGAAGGTTAGGCCCTGTATGAAGAATATCATTAAGTGAAATACCATAGTGGCATTTAGCACTAGCGTCCAGGACTACACGAACTTTCGTGGTTTGTTTGTCACGTCGCACAACGGCATGATGCGGTATAAAATACCCCTGCGAATAATCCTCCCTGACAGACGGGACTTCGGAGAGATAATCATTGTCGAGGTAGTCTTGTATGACTTCATTATAGCTGGCTCTCAGCTCCGGGTCCTGTAGCTTGCGCTCCAACGACAGCAGGCGGCGGACGGCAACTGAGCGAGAGTCGCCTAAGTCAGACAGATCTCGACAGAAAGGTAACGCGGTGCAATATCAACCAGTGGAGTCACGTGACACGGTTGAGGTATAAATATCCTCGCACTGGCTTTCCTCAGGGCTTAGAAACCCTTTGGATGATATTTCTTCCATTTCCCAGAACTTATTTAAAGTCTTATCAAGATAATGGAGGCCCTTTTCGTCCTCAAAGCTGGTGAAGAAAGTAGCGGTATGTAAACTATTAGATGCGGTATTATTATTATTATTAAAATTTGCGGTAGTGGGCGCTTCACCCATTAAAACATAACCAAAGACGGTTTCAATAGCGGACGGTGACGGGGGGCATAGGACCCGACCACCTAGTAACAAATGCGGGAACAGCTAAGCGCCGAGTATTAATTCAACCTCACTGGGAACGTTCCACAGTGGATCTGCGAGCGGTAGATTCATTAGATGCTGCACTATCGCAGTGTCAATATACTCCGAAGGCATACGGTCGGCTATGTTATCCACAACCAAAGCGGTAATATTATAAGAATAATTTTTATTTTTAGCGGTTACAAGCAGCTGTACGTAGCCACGAACTGCTTGTGATGCGGATCCGATGCCTTTAATAAAAGAATTGGAAAGCGAAACAGGTTTAACTTTAAGCCGTTCACAACAGGCTGCGGTAATTTAGTTATTTTGAGAGGCGTTATCAATTAAACATCGTACAGAAATGTTTTGTTTAAATTGATTTAAAATATTAACTTGGGCGGTTGACAAAAGAATCGCACAGTGCTGTCCAGTCCCATAGGCGCATAGCGACACTGACGGCGTAACATCTACCCCCTTGGGCGAGGCTTGGGGTTGTGTGTGACACGCAACCTCACTACGAACAACCGGCGCTGGAGTGGCAGCTAATGATTTTTATTGATCGGAATGGCTATTATCAAAATGCAACAAAGTGTGATGATTCCTTTTACATGATTTGCAATTATATGTTGACTTACAGTGTAATGCGGAATGAGCTAAACTTAGGCAGTTTATACAACCTCGCTTGGATTTAATAAAATCAAAACGACTCTTAGCGGGGAGTGATTTAAATGTTGAACATTTATATAATTGTTGATGATCAGATTTGTTACACATACAACAAAGCTCGGCACTCTTGCTATTACTAAAAACAAATGTGTGCGACTTGTTTGTGCCTTTAGTAGTAACATTAGGCTGCTGACTCACTGACCCGAAACGCGAGCGGCCCGTTTGCAGCGATGACGACGTAGCGGTACGGTCTAATATTTTTACTTGACTTTTAGTGAATTCTATAAAATCCTTATATGAAGGAATTTCCTTATCTCTTATAAAAGTTTCAAAAGCAAGTGCGGTAGCAGCGTCAATTTTACGCATAGCCATATTTAACAAAATAAAATCTTTCACGTCGCCAATCTGTAATAACTCTAAAGCGGAAACTGCGGCGTCGAACGTTTCGACGAATGAATTTAAAGATGACGAATTATTCGTCGCGGGTTTAATATTAAATAAAATTGACAAGTAGTGACTCCCTAACGCTCTTTTATCTTGGTATTTCTTAATTAAACTTTGCCAAATAGGTAAATAATTTTCGCCCGATGGCACAACGCTGGCGATTAGTTTTATAGCGGAATCTGTCAACTTACCAGTTAAGTATTGAATTCGTTGAGAATCAGATAAATTTTCGTTCAAGTGTATATTAGCCCTAAAAGACTCATAAAATATAGACCAATTCTCAATTTTCCCAACAAATGAAGGAATATCAATAGGTGGTAATTTGACATTGGGGTGGGAACTCCGAACTATCGAAGAACTATCTATAATACGCGTTCGTATCCTTTCAATACCCAATATCACCAATATCCTTTCAATAAATATCCTCAAATGAATTAAGCGCTGAGTAGTTAGGTACAAAATCAGGTTTCAAGTCTAAACCGAGTTCATTAATGACGTCTAGATTCGTTATGAACTCCTGACGTATAACCGGTAATGTGCTAGAATCCGCCAGAAATGTCTCCACGGCACGGAGCTCAACGGTCCCTATAGGTATTTTCTTAGGGGTATCATGAAGTCTAGTCAAACGTTCTAATATCGCGTTGTTTTTTGCTTGTAATCTAACTATTTGTTTATCCGTCATTATAATCAGCTGACGAATACAATAGGTATGTAACAACGGAAATAAATGCGGGATTTAAATATAAAATATAATGTAAGTATTAACGTAACACTTTAGTATCACAAAGTAACGAAAAGTAACTTTTAGATGTAGGTAACCGGTACCACTTGGACGAATCGAATGAACAATAGTAGTGAGTTATTGGGCATTCTACCCCACCTTAGTTCCATCGGTTATCTTCGATAACCTCAGTCACGGTGGGGTAGAATGCCCAATAACTCTGTGGGGTAGAATGCCCAATAACTCTTTGTAAAATCATTTACCTAAGCCAACGTTCCACATTTTAATGCCGTTCAATACACTACCGTTCCGTCAATGGTTAACCAATTTCACTTGCTAGATGATTGCTTTCGTACAGCAAACTAACCCGATGCATGTTTGTTAACATGAACACGTTAAGATCACATTTTTAAAATAGATAAAGGTGGGACAGAATGCCCAATATCACTTTGGATTGGGAAATAACGTAACTAAACGAATATTCCACATTAATATCATTTGAGCACGCTGTCCCACTGTTCGTACGTTCGCTGAAGCTCCTTACTACTACTTGTAGTTATAAATATTTATGTTATAAATTCATCTTTTCATTACGAGTCCATCAGTATTACATAGCAAACATGAAATTCGTTAAACAAACACAATCGTTACAGGTCAATACAATCTGTGACGATTTGACAAAAAACAAGTTACGCCATGGAGAATTATTACCGAATACAGTATGTTGCATCATTTGCGGACCATCAAATTGTGGAAAAACTAACTTATTAATTGGTCTTCTATTGCATGAAAATGGATTGACATTTCAGAATGTTTATGTATATTCTAAAACTCTCCATCAACCAAAGTACATCTTTTTAGAAAAAATTTTACAACGAGTACCAGGTATCACTCTCCAGAAATACCAAGCAAATGATGACGTTTTGAAGGTTACAGATGCGAAACCTAATTCTGTGATTATTTTTGACGATGTAGCATGTGAAAATCAAAGTAATATGCGTGATTATTTTGCAATGGGAAGACATAAAAATACCTAAACAACTTGTAAGAGATAATGCTAACTTAATTGTGCTTTTTAAGCAAAATGAAGTTAATTTGAAACATGTTTACGAAGAACATGTTAACACCGATATTGTTTTTTTACCGATATTGTACCGTGTGTTCCCTAATATGGAAAGAGCCTTTTGATTATGTGGTAATTAATAAAGATTGTTCGAAAAACAACGGTTGCTATAGAAAAACGTTTGACACTTTTGTATTATTAGATGAAATTTGAATATTTAAGTAGACTGCAGTCACGTTATTGTTATTCTTTAATTGGTTCTTATCCGATTACCACCTATTTTACATAATGGATAAATCATTAAAAAAACAAATTGTTGATGCGACACAAGCTGTCAAGAAAAAAATACGTAAAATGAAGGATTTAGAAGATAATAATAGACATGCTCTTGATACAGTTTTTAAGCCTGTTACAGAATCTCTCAATTTAATAGCCAACACTAATAACCACTTAGCGCTAACAAAAAAGGAGGAAAAAGGAGAACCCCAAGAACCACAAGACCAAGATATGAAAGAAACAGATGAAAGCAGTAATGATAGTAACGAATCGGAACCCTCATCGGACTCTTCATTTCAGTCATTAGTCGATACTAATCCAGATGTATCATCTTGGTCATTATCTTCACAAGTACTATCGGATGTACCATTTGGTATAAGAAATAACCGTGGACAGTTAATGTTAGGTTCCTCTGGCATAACGATTGGAGATCAAGTTATTACTGTAGCCGGACACAAGTACGAAAGTACACCTGGGTTGCGAGAGTTACTGTTAAAAAGAGACATTGATCTGAGCTTGGTTAATGACTATGACAAGCAAAATTATAAGGCAATGTTACTTGTAACGAATGCACATCGTCGTGATTTCGATTCAAAAAAACCAATTAAAAGTAATAAAGGACAAAAATATTTGCAAGTTATTAAACCACTTTTCGAACAAGAAAGTAAAAGTCCAAGTTGTAGACAGAAAGTAGGAAAAGGATTACCTTTAACAAAAATGTGGAAAAAAAATACAGATTTTGTATATTGGGATGATCCCAATGAATGAAATGAATTGGTTGATAGATTAAAATTATTAATTGCTTCTCGAGATGCTGGTAACACAGGAATAGACCATGAAATAATATTTATCATTGAAGAACTACGTGAAAGCAAAATCATCAAATAAATAAATCTACTAATATTATATGTGTATCATTTTACTATATACCGTTCAACATAATACACCTTTAATATGAATGTAGACAAATTTGGTCATTATATTCATAAGCGAATGCGTATATCGGAAATACTGGATTTTAATGATAACGCATTAATAAAATCTGATCGTGGAGATTATGACTTGAAGACATCGAGGTTAAAAGGTGTCAAACCTCCTCAAGGCGCAGATGATGCAGTGAATAAGGCATATGTAGATGAATTGAAAGGTGTACTAATGAATGACTTACAAAAATTGCAAAGTTCTATTCCAAATAGTGTTCAAAACCACATAGAGAAAACTTTAAAAACAATAATGTCTGAGATAGTGACTCATTTGGAAAACAAATTTTACACAAGAAACGCAGTTGATAGACTAATTCAAGACGCAATTCAATCTATATTAAAAGATCGAAAAACATAGACCTTAAAGTTTATCAAAATGGTGAAACAACAAATCGTCAATGAAATACATAAAGCAGCACGAAAAAATTTTCCTCGACGATCTGTAATTTTAAAAGGTATTGATGATTTGTGGCAAGCAGATTTAGTTGATATGCAAAACCTAAAAACCTTTAATAAAGGATATAACTATATTTTAATAGTTATTGACTGCTTCTCAAAGTACGTTTGGGTGGAACCACTAAAAACTAAATCCAAACATGATGTCTCTCATGCATTTGAAAAATTACTTTCTACTAATCATAGGATACCAACTCATCTGCAAACTGATAGGGGTACTGAGTTCTATAATTCTACATTTCAAAAGCTTTTACAGAACTATAATATTAATCACTACTCAACATTTTCAACCAAAAAGGCTTCAATTGTTGAACGAGTTATTAAAACGCTTAAAAATAAATTGTACAAATACTTTAGCTTGAACGGACACTATAAGTGGATAGATGGTGGCTTGAACGGTGTTATGAAGCCATATAACAACACAAAACATCGTACTATTAAATTTGCACCTGTTAATGTCAATAAGTTTAATGAAACGGACATTAAAAATAATATTACAAATTCCATGATAAAGGTAACCCAAAAATGTCGTCCAAAGTTTATAATTGGTGACAAAGTTCAAATTAGTAAGTACAAACATATATTTGAGAAAGGATACACTCCTAACTGGTCAACAGAATTATTTACTATAAAAAAGATAAATAACACTGTACCAATAACATATCGCATCGAAGATAATCAAAAACAAGTCATATTAGGAACTTTTTACGAACAAGAGCTTCAAAAGTCGTCCTGCCCTGGTGTCTATTTGATAGAAAAGGTATTAAAAAAGAAAGGAAACAAACTGTTTGTAAAATGGTTGGGTTTAAATAACAAAGAGAACAGTTGGATTGATAAGACTGCAATAGTGGAATAAGTTAATTATATAAGTGATATATAATTTTAAAGTTTATTCATTATTCTTTAGACGATGCAAGGTGGTGGACTAATAAACAGTATCATTAATCATTTACCATTCGAACTTCACATACCCGGTTATAACTATTGTGGACCAGGAACAAAGCTTTCAAAACGATTACTACGTGGTGATAAAGGTGTAAACAAGTTAGACGAAGCTTGTATGCATCACGATATCGCATACGCAAACTACATAGACTTGCCTAACCGTCAAAAAGCCGACTTACGTCTTATAGATATGACTAAACAAAGACTTAAAGCAAAAGATGCTCGAACAGGGGAAAAGATTAGTTCGTGGATAGTAAACAAAATTATGAAAGCTAAATTGAAGTCTGGTGCTGGTGTTAAGACCTTTAATAACTTTGTTAGGAAAATAAAAAGAAAAATCAAAAAACTCTCGCCTAAAGATAATAAGTCACTAATAAATATAGCTTATATGGTTGCTAGAAAATTAGTTCCATGCATTCCAAAGGTTCGCGTACCTCGAATGATACCTATACCAAAAACTGGAGGCATTCTACCTTTAATCCCAATTTTTGCTGGTTTGTCTGCTTTAGGAGCATTAGCTGGTGGTGCAGCTGGTATTGCTAAAACAGTGAATGATTATAAAGACGGTCAGAAAAAATTACAAGAAACTGAACGTCATAATAAAACTATGGAGGCTATAGCAATAGGTAAAGGTTTATACATTAAACCACATAAGCAAGGTCAGGGATTGTTTATAAATCCATCAAAAAACTAATTGATCAGCTACCTAATCGCGCTTTAACTAATATCGATATTCAGAAGTATGCCTATTGTATTCCTTACTTTCGGGGAGTTTACATGAAGGATCAGTTACCAAAAACACCTAAACGAATTGAATGTGGTATAGTTAACCTAGATAATTCAAAAAATGATGGAACGCATTGGGTAGCTTATGTTAAAATAAATAATTATTGTGAATATTTTGATAGCTTTGGCGATTTAAAACCGCCAAGAGAATTAATCCTATATTTTAAGAACTGTGATGTTTATTATAACTTTAGTAGATATCAACCATTTAACACAATAATTTGTGGACATTTGTGTTTAAGATATTTGCAATGTTTTTGGAATAAATACTATAAATTTTATATCACTCTTTCATTTCCATCATTTGCAAGATGTCACTCACCTTATCGATAACTGGAAACTCATCGGTATTATCTACCTATTATCCAAGCACGCTGCCATTAGTTGGGGAGTATGAATGTGCATTATTACATTTCTCTACATATAATTCTATTCCAAATTTTGATAATACAAATAATAAATTATATTATGGTTCTAAAAATGTTATCGAGATACCTGAAGGAACTTATGAATTACAAGATATTAGCGACTATTTAAAAACTGAGATAAAAGATGCATCCATAAAACTCAATTGTAATAACAACACCTTAAAAACTATGTTATTTTGTACATCAACTATAGATTTTACTAAAGAAGGTACGTTTGGAAGTTTATTGGGATTTAAAAAACAGATCTTAGAAGCAAATAAATATCATGTATCAGAGTTTCCAGTTAACATTTTGCCTACGACTGTCATAAGGATTGAATGTGACATAGTTAGCGGTTCCTATATAAACGGTCAATCCAGTCACATCTTACACGAATTTGCACTTAATGTTCCACCTGGATACAGGATTATAGAAATTCCAAAAAACGCAATCTACTTTCCAATAAACCAAACCAATATAAGCTGCATACAGATAAGGCTGTTAGATATAAATAATAACTTAATAAATTTGCGAGGTGAAGAAGTGCAGTTGTATCTACATATCAGAAGAAAACATGATAGATTATAATAAATATGTGGTTCATTCAACTAAACATAACAGTCCTACTCAAACTATCAAACCAATAAGAGCTCGATCCAAAAAGGTCATAAAATTGAACAACAATAATAAAGCTTTTCTTAAAGCGATTGGTTTGTTAAAATGAATATACTAGATGTTTTATCCGCTCCTGCATACAACAACTCTGTGGAAGGAATTGAATTTCACTCTTACAAGCCTTACGTAACAAGTTTCAATAGAAGCGATGAAATCAGGATACCTATTAATCAACAAGACTTGTATATATTACCATCAGCAAGCACTTTGTTTTTGGAAGGAACTATTGTTGTAAGTAGCGTTCAATTCACAAACAATAGTTTACTTTACTTGTTTCAAGATATAAGGTATGAGATAAATGGAGTGGAAATAGATAAAATAAAAAACGCTGGTATAACTACCACAATGAAATCATTAATATCAATGAACGAAAACGAGGCTAAAGTATCTAATGCTTGGGGTTGGAATATCGATGGTATAAATAGTACAAATGGGGGTAGCTTTTCTGCTTCCATACCCCTCTGTAACATTCTTGGTTTTGCAGAAGATTTCAAGAAAGTAGTGATAAACAGCAAACATGAATTAATATTGTTACGAAGTAATACTAATCTGAACGCCCTAAAACTTAGCGCTGGTGAGACGGTAGAAGATATTATTATAAATAAAATAATATGGCGAGTACCACATGTCAAAGTATCCGATAGAGAAAAAATAAATATGTTAAAACTATTAGAAAAAGACCGACCACTCCAGATGATATTCAGGAATTGGGATTTATATGAATATCCGGCTTTACCAAAAACTACTAAACATACTTGGTCCATAAAAACATCATCGCAAATAGAGAAACCAAGATTTGTTATTATTGGTCTGCAAACAAATAGAAAAAATAATCCTAAATTGGATATGTCTCAGTTTGATCACTGTGACGTTCGTGATGTTAGAGTATACCTAAATTCAACCTACTTCCCTTATGAAAATTTAAATTCAAGTTTCTCGAATAACAGAATTGCGTTAATATATGAACAATACACCAGATTTCAACACTCATATTACGGAGGTCGTCGTGGTGAACCGTTATTAAGTGAGAAACAATTTAAAAATATTGCTCCGTTATTTGTCGTAGATTGTTCTAGACAACCAGATAATCTCAAGTCGGGTCCTGTTGTGGATGTCAGAGTGGAAATTGAAAGTGACATTGATATACCAGATCAAACTTTGGCATATTGTCTTATATTGAACGACTGTATAATTGAATATAAACCATTAAGCAGCACTGTGAGAAAATTATCATGAACCCGAATACGATTATAGTGGATGTCCAGGGGTTTAAAGACACTTGTAATAACTTTATAGTCAAGGAATTAGCTCTGGCCACTCGTGTTTATACCCAAACGTTCTTAATAAAGCCTCCATACTTATTTAAATACTTAACTACGAATGAAAAAAAACAAGTTACGTGGTTGGAGAGAAACAGAGGGATTTACTGGAATGAAGGTTATATCGACTATAGAGAATTTCGACGTATAATTGTTCCTTATCTAGAAAATAAAGAAATTATTGTGAAGGGCTTAGAAAAAGTTAAGTGGATTCAAGATCTTATCGATCTGATCGTATGAATTGTATTTGTATAGATCTTGGTGAAGACAAGTGTCCAAATTTATCACTGTTGCATAACAAATATTCAAATATTGAAACCAGTTTTAATTGTATTAATCATATTAAACAATGTGCACTTAAAAATGTTTTATGTATAAAGAACTATTTAATAGAGCAAGAAAGGTAATATGTCTTCCTATACGCAGTTTTAATAAATAAAACAATTTTTTAAAGTAAATGGTTTTTTATTTTTTAACACACATTTTTAATATTTATAATTTTTTAACATTTATTTTCATAGTAAATAAATTTTATATAAAATCTAAATATGTCATCACTAGTTACATTAATAAATTATTACCTGATTAAAAAATATGATATGAGTATCCACACAATTATTACCTATGGTTTTTATTTTTTAACACACAACTCAATATTGAAATTTTTTTAACACATATTTTCACAGTAAATAAAATTTTAATAAAATCTAAATATGTCATCACTTTAGCTACTAGTTACATTAATAAATTATTACCTAATTAAAAAATGTGATATGAGTAGCCACACAATTATTACCTATGGTTTTTATTTTTTAACACACAACTTAATATTGAAATTTTTTTAACACATATTTTCACAGTAAATAAAATTTTAATAAAATCTAAATATGTCATCACTTTATCTACTAGTTACATTAATGAATTATTACCTAATTAAAAAATGTGATATGAGTAGCCACACAATTTTTTGGAAATATTGTGAATTAATTTTTCAGCTTGATCCGATATCTCTTCTACCGTATCTTGTACAATATACTGTGCAGTGATTATGTCCTTACCTTCATCTTCGTCGTCTCTTGACTCACTGAGTTCCTTGATCGTAATTTTTATTAAACGTCGTCCTTTTCTTCTTTCACTGTTAATAATATAGGAATTCAATGCACTGCGTTTGTTTGTAATTGGTTTTCTTCGATTAGTTTTCTTTTTGTTTCTTTTTACTTCTTCATTGGGTGTTATTATCCAAGGTCTATTCATTGCGTTGTCTAAGTCGAACTGATCTTGCAGGTCTGGAAGATATTCAGGAGAGCTCTCTTCTATTCCGTTTGAAAATTTGTTTAAGTTGGTATTCTGAAAATTATTTAAAACATTAGTAATAAATCATACTAAGTATTTTGTAAATAGATTGAAATTTTCAATAGATTGAAAGTTATAAAATACCTACCATGTTGTTAGATATGCTCGTATTGACTGTTCAATAAAGAATGAACTAGGTAATAATATTTTTTTTAACGCAGTTGATATATCAAATTATGTTGACATAAAGTATTTATTGGTATGATGATCAAGTTAGAACTTGAAATTCAACCATTCAATAATTCGTATGTGCATAATGTTATTGTTATGCACCTACTTAATAGTTGTGAAATTCTTATGAATTTCAAACGTGTTGTAACGTGAATGATGACGTATTTCGTTATCAATATCAGGTAAGGAATATAATAAAAACACAATAATTATGTAATTGCTTATTTTAATTTATTCGACATACTAATATAGAATCGGGTGACCAGTTCAATACCTATAGGCACCTTATCAGTTAGTATCATACGAAATGAACTACAATAGGTATTCCTAATATTTCATATTTTGTATTGTCTAAACTCTCCAGCTATTCTAAAGAATACCTACATTATTCCTTACTGATGATATTATATTCTACAACTTCTTTGGGAGCTACTCTAATTGAGTCACCAGAGCCTATTCAAATTTGATAAAATATTCTACATTATGTATAACTACGTGCTAATTTAATTTTACACTTTTTGGAATGACCAAAATATATAGGTATCTACTTACAAATTGATTACGTGGTTCACCGCGCTGTCCATGAGTGTTCCTTGTCAATTTCTTCAGTGATGATAAAATATCTGAAAATAAAATTAAATATAGGTTTAAGTCTAATTATTGAAAATCGGCAAATGTAGTCCAAATATGTCAAACCTACAACTTCTTCGGAAGCTACTCTAATTGAGACACCAGAGCCTATTCAAATTTGATAAAATATTCTACTTTATGTACAATTAAGTGCTACTTTAATTTTACACTTTTTGGAATGACCAAAATATATAGGTATCTACTTACAAATTGATTACGTGGTTCACCGCGCTGTTCATGAGGGTTCCTTGTCAATTTCATCCGTGATGATAAAATATCTGAAAATAAAATTAAATGTAGGTTTAAGTCTAATTATTGAAAATCGGCAAATGTAGTCCGAATATGTCAAACCTACACAACTTCTTCGGAAGCTACTCTAATTGAGACACCAGAGCCTATTCAAATTTGATAAAATATTCTACTTTATGTGCAATTAAGTGCTAGCAAGAGATTAAATATTTCAGCGTTCATTATTTTATTTATAACTTTTTGAATTTTGTACAGAACTTAAATTTTATACGAAATTGAAGGATAATCGTATAAAATTAAATTTAAAGGACTTCCATAGAAAACTACGTCGCCTAATAAATTCGATATTTAGTAGGTAAACTAACAAATAATTAGATATCAAATAATTAACATTATAAGTAATTACTTACATGACATTGCTTTTATTTTGGGTCTTCCTTTTAATCCTCTGAAGGACGTAGTGCACTGCGTGGTTGGTAGCTCGATGCAAATGGTAGATATTGTGGGAACAGAATATGTGACATTCCTCGCGTATAGGAACGATGTGACGATGTAACACACATAGGTAAACAAGTAGAACATACATGAACAAACTGCTGACTTAACATTGGTCGTAGCTTTGTATAAAGGTACGTTGTTAGCCGACTTGGATAAAAAGAGGTGTATTACCATATAATTTAAGCACATACCAAAACTATTTGCTAATATTTAAAAGTTATATTTTAAATTATTATTTGTAATGTTTGTTCACATATTTGTGGGATAAGTCTGTAGTAATATTTTTGTAAAATTATTTTTATCTAAACGATTCCAAACGATTTTTAATAGAATACCGTTAACCATACCTTGTATCAAATTTGAGAACCATAAACCAACATACCTACAGATAAATAAAGTAACCACCTTTTTAAGAAGTCGGTTAAAATGATGTCGTTTTAAAATTGTATCGCTGAGTAAGTAAACTAACAGATACCTTGCTTCCACACACACACCCATGCAAACCGTGCATAGCAATTTGAAACTTCTATAATTGTGACGCAAACTAGTTAACTTCCAGGGTACGTCTACCTTTTAAAAATAATTAAATACCTACCGTGTACTAACGGTCAGCTTATATTGGTGATTTAGGTATAGACGACGGTCCTTACCTACATAAATTGCATAATTTTACTTCTGCGCAATGTATGAGTATATTTCATTAATACTTTTCATGTACCTATACATAATTATACAGTTACTATATCATATACTTATCGACGACGATCAACGAACATACCTACATAAATTATAATTACATTTTATATGTATCATACACATATCATAACATTCGTCGGAATTAATCGGAATTTGTGTAGTCAGCAATTCAATATAAGAACGACGACGTCATATAGTTATTTACCCGACTAAAAAAGGAGGTGGGTACCTAATTTATTTGTATGTGGTTTTATGTGTTTTTTCTCATAATCTTAACATAACTTTTTTTTTATATAGGTACCTAATACGATTTTATTGATTATCTTTATTCGAAAGGTAGAATCTATAGTACAGGTGGTTTATATAAATTTGATTAAGTTTTAACGATAAAGAGAAATCTATCCTAGAGAAATCGAAGGAAATTATTAAAATGTTAAATGACATTCAAAGTGATTTCACAATAATTTTACAAATATAACAATTTGAAGTCCTTTGAATATTTGAATTGTTTAGAATTGAAATTGTTTGAACTGAGCTTCCAATAAAAGTGTTAAAAATAAGTTATACACGCTTACGCTTAATGAAATATTTTTATCCTTTATTATTTATTCCTTTAAAAATATTCATTTAGCAATACTTATTTTGTTCATACACCTCTTTCTATCACAGTCGGGTAACAACGTAACAAAGCTAAGGTAATGTCAGCAGTTTGTTCTGGTGTGTGTTACTTGTGTATAATAGACATGTATCATCGTTCCCATACTCGAAGACCGTCTCACATTCTATTCCCACGACATGCTGCACGGCATTTTGTGGACATACAGTATACCTACTAAGTACTCTATCTATCCTTGGATTTTAAAATAAGACAGAAAATAAGAAGCAATGTCATGTAAGTAACTAATAATTATGATAAATAATTTTCTAGTCTATTACACACCTATGTCTGAAATTTTATAAAAAAAAGATTTATATTGTGCATAAAAACACTTTATTTAAATTTTATGTGAATATCCAGTGATACTTTAGTTATTTTATTTATCAGTAACATAAGTTCTAACCTAAAGTTTTAACGTATAAATTATCTATCTTAAAAATGTGATCTTAACGTGTTCATGTTAACAAACATGCATCGGGTTAGTTTGCTGTACGAAAGCAATCATCTAGCAAGTGAAATTGGTTAGCCATTGACGGAACGGTAGTGTATTGAACGGCATTAAAATGTGGAACGTTGGCTTAGGTAAATGATTTTACAAAGAGTTATTGGGCATTCTACCCCACAGAGTTATTGGGCATTCTACCCCACCGTGACTGAGTTAACAAACATGCATCGGGTTAGTTTGCTGTACGAAAGCAATCATCTAGCTAGTGAAATTGGTTAACCATTGACGGAACGGTAGTGTATTGAACGGCATTAAAATGTGGAACGTTGGCTTAGGTAAATGATTTTACAAAGAGTTATTGGGCATTCTACCCCACAGAGTTATTGGGCATTCTACCCCACCGTGACTGAGTTAACAAACATGCATCGGGTTAGTTTGCTGTACGAAAGCAATCATCTAGCAAGTGAAATTGGTTAACCATTGACGGAACGGTAGTGTATTGATCATAGCATAGCATCACGCCTTTTTCCCCGAAGGGGTAGGCAGAGGTGTGCAAACACACCCACATCTCGCCAGCTATGTTAGGTCCCATGTAATAGTGTATTGAACGGCATTAAAATGTGGAACGTTGGCTTAGGTAAATGATTTTACAAAGAGTTATTGGGCATTCTACCCCACAGAGTTATTGGGCATTCTACCCCACCGTGACTGAGGTTATCGAAGATAACCGATGGAACTAAGGTGGGGTAGAATGCCCAATAACTCACTACTAACAATACAGTGAAAAATGTAGGTATTTAAGTCGAATAGATTGGTACTTACGTTTGGATGAAACTATTTATTCATGTATAACCTGTACTATGCCTCTTCCCGGGGGGAAACCAGTATATCTTCGTAAGAAACACACTGCACAAATAGTTCACAATAATGCGGTAACGATACTAAGTAGGTACTTATAATCCTTTTACGACACAAAACACTATATCCCACGGGATTACAATAAAGTATCCTTGCCGTGGTGATTTGTACCAATACAGATTTGTAGGCTAGTACGATATTACGGTTACTTTTATTTTAATGTGGGTACTTTGCAAAAAAGGTATAAAATTACGAATTTTACAAAATGCGGTAGTAATATGCACAAGTATGCCTACACAATGATTATAATAATGTTTTCAACACTATTAGCGGGTTTAGAACCCAAGTTATTTTTCGAAAGAATGTAAAATTCGGTTCGACAAGGACCAAAAGAATGTATGCGCTGATTCTAGCGGTGCGGGTTTTAGTGGACTGTATTTGCGGGGGATTATAAAACAATCGAAAAATTGAGATTAAAAAGAAAAGGAATTAGGATCTAGGACACACCTTCTGCTGTTTCAAAAGGGCGCTCGTATTTTCTGCTTTACTTACTCCTTCAGGGCTGGCCAGCTCCTGTTTCCTGTTCCTTCACTAATTATTTAATCTCAAATCTTGAGACAAGATGCGGGAGATTGTTTTAAAGCGGTGTATAAAAAAAGGCGGTTTTAATTATGTAAAAATACGTTGCGGTTGTATGACTCGACGAAATTCAAATTGCAAGTGAAGAGATTTGCACCTGTCAAAT
Organism: Nudaria mundana; assembly: GCA_963556515.1. NCBI lineage: Eukaryota > Metazoa > Arthropoda > Insecta > Lepidoptera > Erebidae > Nudaria > Nudaria mundana. Next base: position 5,181,963 of record OY748306.1, read on the forward strand.
CTTTTGTTCTTCTGGGAGCGGTAAATATATCCATCTCGCTCGCTTCTGTAGGCTTGAGGTGAGTTGGAGTGAGATGAGGGATATGGGGTCCAGGTGGGAGGATTATAAGGACGATTACACAAGTTACGTGTAAAGGCTGAGAACACCTTGGCGCAAACAGTAATTGATAACTAAGTAACTACATACAATTACAGTATCAAGCAATACAACATCTGATAAATAAATAGGAATAAAGCAAAGACATATCTAAAAAGTTAAATACTATTGGGAGAGGAAATGCTCCTTCACTAATTTCTTAAAAATTGCCAATGACTTAATGACAAAGAACAATGAACTTAATAATGGCAAAGGACTTTTGAGCTTTGACTGTAGATGAGTACCTACATAGTGCATTCTAATGTAAATTTCTTTTTCAGGTATCGTGGATAAGGGTACCCGATGACGACAACTTAGAGTTGTTAACTGTTAATCTTGACACACATACAGCAGATGTCAGGTAAAAAGGAGCTTTACAATATTACCACGTCTTTTTTATATCCCCGGCCTTATGTACCGTTTAATACTCCAAAAAAATAATACAGGTAAAAAATTACATACTTGATTTATCCTCTCAGAATAATCTTGTAATTAAGGACTTTATTAACTGAAAAAGAAAGGATTTACGTTTAGGGAATAAGTAGCGTTAGGCAATTTGAATTGTTGTTCTGACAATATTTACTGAGCACTCATAAAACATTAACGCTGATAACTACGAGTACTTATTCGTGCGATAGATGGCAGTACAGTACTTCAGACTACTTCACAGAATAGGGAATAGTACTTACACACAGAACTTGCACTTCGACGTTAATTAAAGTACATTATTTTGTTTATAGAGAACATATTTCGAACGTTAGGGTTGTCAGGAAAGTACCAGCATAATTTGACCAATAATGTTAATGCCTCAATATCAACTCTATGGTCAATGCCGTATCACAAACAAGAGACAACCCTTACTGACTTACAACTTCAAGTTGTCGCTGACGTCACGTATTTTTGCGATTGTTAAGCGCAGGCCACACCGCCAGCGGGCGGGCGAGCGAGCTAGGCGGGCGAACATCGTTTCACCTCTTTACATACTTCGGTTCACACTGCGAGCTACCGACTAAACCTACTAGCGATGCGACCGAACCTAACGAAATTATCCGACTATTCCAGCGAAGCTACTCGTTCACCTCGTTAGGCGCGCCCACTTCGCTAGCTTAGCTCTAGATAGCTTAGCTATCGTCAACTCAATGTGTTTACACCGGGTTGGTTGTCACCTTCGACTAGCAAGCGAAGTCGACTGTCAACCTGGTGTAAATGAGCCATGAGATTCTAACGTCAGGGTATCTACCATAGTATGACCTTTTCTGAATTTTTCTGTGTGTTTTGATAGTAGATTATATATTTAACAAGCTGGTAACATCTAAGAAACGTCAAATCTGTCAGAAAATAAAAATCTTTCCTATTCACCCCGTTTGGCGGTATCAGGATTCCATGATGAGTATGCTGGACGAAGGGACACGGTCCGTCCGCTCCGCCCGTCCGTCCATAGTTTTCGGTGTGAACACATAGTTTACTTCGCCAAAATTTTGCGTAGTTTGCTATTTCGCTTCGCCCTCTCGCCTAGCTCGCTCGCCCGCCAGCTGTCGGTGTGGCCTGCGCTTTAGGCGAGTGACTTAGTGACTATGGTTTCGTTACCGGGTGACATTAGGTCACTGGGCTGATTTATTTCTTATCATCTGGTCGAATTTTGTATTAATGATACCTACACCTACACCCATACCTACTTTTAGGCAGCATATAAGGATGTGTGCATGTTTAATATAATTAACATAAAATATTGAGTTCTGCTATTTTCTACATTTGTATTTTCAACCGACTTACAAAAAAGGAAGAGGTTCTCAATTGGACTGTATGTTTTTGCACTGGGTAAACTAAATTGTTGGTTTTCTATAAATACTTTACGTAATGTAACAACTAAATTTTACTGAGCTCAACAGAAATTGCAAACAACATTTCGGTCTCCTTCGTCAGGTCATAAATATAACTTTGTATTTACGTACCTACGCCCGAATTGAAATGGATAAATATGCTTGCGTTTAATATATTGGAGACACTTGAATTATCTCATTGGACTCAGTCAGTCGTTAAATTTACTGATACTGTTTTACCAAATTTTGTTTGCTAGCTTTTTGCTGTAATTTCATAGGTCATAGGGGTCATCCAGGTCCTTATCAATGTCATGTGCTAGAGAATCATCTACTAAAAAGTTCCATGTAAGCGTCAAACGGCGTCAATCACGTCTTTTTTCCTAGAAGGGATAATAGACAGAAAAGTCCTGTACGCGCACATTTTGCAAGTAACTGATGACCCCATATAATAGACAGCGATCCTATTATGGAAACCGAACAGTTATCTTTGGGTATTTCTACCAAAATCTCGTCAATTCGTTAGCAGGTGCACTTCATGGAGGTGATGATGATTTGGTCTCTGAAGATGTTGGATACCCCTTAGAACAGTCTGTAGTTCATGTTTGTTTATTTGTTTAATACAGATACCGGGTAGACTTAGCAGGCGAGAATTGGAAACTGGCGTTAACTGATGCTAAAATTCAAGATTCTGGTGTATACTGTTGTCATGTTTCGACTCACCCTCCAATGCTGAGGCGATACATACTAAAAGTACACCGTAAGTAATAATAATATGATCCAACTAGTATCATAATAGTTCATAAATATATTGCAATACCTATTTACTGGCGTTTACACGCGTATTAGTATTATGCAGCAAACGAGATTATCTATAGTTGTACTTAAATACTGCTACATAGTCTTTTCATTGATCTGAAAAATTTCATTTATTGCTATAACTCAAAGACTAATCATGGGCAATGACAGGGTTTATTTATTACCTATGTTTAAAAAATATGTGGTAGGTACTTTTTTTTTTTTAGTTCCGCGGCCCGGGGCCGCGCCCGCTCTAACGTCCGTTGCCGGGCGTCTTTGGTTACGAGCAGAATGCATTTCCAGTGGCGCCCGGCGGACTTTGACCACCTCTGTGGTCTCTGCGGGGGTTGGGTCGGGATGAGAATCCCGCGTCGTTGGGGTAGGGTTTTATCCCGCGTCAGTGAGTGAATCTGGTTGCGTGCTATGGGGCAAAAGCCCCGCAGCACACAACCCTTCTAGCCTGCTTCTGTAAGGACGACGGGTGGCGATCTCGCCGTCCTCAGGCCCCGATCATGGAGGTCGATGGTCTTGGGCGTAGATGAGTCTGCGGCGCCCTCGCCGCTGACTACGGAACTCGACGGGGCGGGTACGCTCCCTCTCCCTCTCCCTCTCGGCCGCCTCCTTAACGAGCACGACTTGCTCGCAGAAGGACACGGCCGCGTTCCACCTACTCCCGCTGGAGACCATGGCTTGAAGCATGGTCTCCACCGAGACGGTATCCACGCCCAGACCCACTACGAGGTCCCGGCGCTGACTCGCCCACGCTGAGCACTCCACCAACGTGTGGAGTGTGGTGTCGTCGTCGGAAACCTCGCAGTGTTGACACCGGGGTGTGACCTCACGACGGATGCGAAACAGATAGCTACCGAAGCATCCATGTTAGGTAACGATCTGCGTCGCACGATACGTAAGGTCACCATGCTGCCTCTGCAGCCAATCGTCCATGATCGGTCTCACCGCCGCGCCGCGATGATGGTGGTACCCCACTTGGGTTGCTCAAGTCGCACCCTCCATGACTCCATGAGATCCTGGCGGAGTTAGGACCGTTGGTTGTGGTAGGTACTAGTTAGTAGTTGTATTTGGGTTCTTAGATAAACCATTACAATTTACTGAAAACATTGAGACAAAACATCTTTTTTGTATGTTAAATTTTAATGAAAGAAAAAACTCTGATATTAAAATGATTTCTTTTTAATTAGTACCGTTCCGATTCCTTTGTAATATAATATAATATATAATAGATATTTGGTTTACAGCACCTTCCATAAAAATGAGTAACGAAGCCTTCTTAGAAACGGGCGAAACACTCTCTTTAAAGTGTGCTGTTGTAAATTTGCATCCCGGCGAAGTTGTACCAGAAATTCACTGGTATAGAGGGAACAGCAACGCTTCGCTAGATGAGCTTAGAGGAGGGGTACTGATCGAAACTGATCACTTAACTCTCACAAGTCATTTGCAGGTAAGTTTCTAACATTTTATTTTATTTTAGAAACCCAAGCACCTGCAAGTATTTTACTGCACCAGAGTCGGCCAATAGGCACTTACAAACACAAAAGTTAAACAGTATTGTTATGACTATGAACTTCAGCCTGAAGTATTGAGATCGAATTATCAAGCGTAACATACAGTGAAGATTGATACTTTCGCATACTGACAAACGTCAAAGAAAACCTTTCAAGTATGTAGATTTTCTCATAAAGTTTCTGAGCCGATAAAGGCTGGAATGTTCAAGTTTGCAAGAACTTACTCTACTGGGACATGACTACGTGGTTTATTTCAGCTTACGACAGTTCCAATCGATACTTTGAGAATAACCTACCTCTGTTTATACTCTGTCAAAGGTTTTTAGAGGTGTTTTATTAAATCTTAAATAAAAGTGAGCTTTAAAAAATAAAATCTTAGGCTTTATTTACATTTTATTAACGCTGCCTAGCTTCAAGGTAGTAAAAAAATGTTTAACCTGTAAAATGAGGGTTGCAAAGTAAACTAGTCCAGCCCTATGAGAATGTATGTAGTATACACGTTAATACTCGTACATTGTGGGTAAAACAGAGTCTATCATATTTTGCGGTATAAATTCATGACTTGATGTTAGGGAAAATGGTTCTTGTAAGAGATAGAAAATTTTATAGTTATTAAAAATTCGCCTTAAAATTCAGATTTTACACACATTATATTTTACATAAAATGTATTAGAAGAAATCAGCTCGCATTGGCCACAGCCATTCTTTTTGAGATAGAATAGTTTGAATTCAGACAAACAATCAATTGGTGCAGGTGTCTCGTCTGAAAGTAGAAGATGCGGGGAACTACACCTGTGCACTCGAGTCTCCGTTACAAATGAGAGTAACCGCCAGAGTCCACGTTCTACAAGGTTAGTATAATAATTCAACGTCTTTGACTCTTTTGTATCATTATCTTACTCCATGTCATTACTATGCGTATGCGTAATTGTGTAACCACGAAAACATAACTCATATAAATTAAAATCCATGATTGTAAAGTGCGTTTTATCTATATATATCGAAATGGGGAATGTGCCCTAAGGGGCACATTAAGAGAGCTAAGGCTCTCGAGAACTGCTTATGCTCCAATGATAGTTGACCCTTCAATGGATAGCCCTCGAACTGGAGGCAAGCCAAAAAATCAAAAAATTTGACCTAACCCTAAGGGTTCATAAGTTATAGGCCAAAACCTATGGCGTGGTGCGGCGAGAAGCACCGCGCAAGACACCGTACTAGTATCAAAATGTTATCTCAAAATTGATTAGTCGTAACTTTACTAACGGGTCGTATATCCTCTTCTTATTCGCTTTATGCTTATTTGATGCCGATTTATTGGTTTGGCAGAAAGATAAAAAGATTTTTTTATAATATTCGATTATTTTATTTTTGGGTCTTGATTTTCATTTGTGAATTATTTTTATTTTTTTTGTGCATTCTCACACAACGTCATCTAGCCCAAACTAACCTATAAGCTTGTGCTTTGGGATCTAGACAACTTCTAAACATACTTATATATTTCTAAATACATAAATATTATACGTAGAAAACACCCAAACTCCGAAACAAATATTTGTGGATCACACAAATATTTGATTCGACCCAGGAATCGAGTGCCGATGCACTACCGACCACGAAGCAGTCTTTCACCGAATTTCTTTTAACTTACAATAAATTTATTGCCAAGTCAGGTTAAATTGAAATCCGTTTTAAAAACAAATAAAGAAATTTCTCCGAGGGTTCTGTAAACATTTGTTTTTGGTACACTTTGGGCCCATGGACGAGTAAGTGAACTTTAAAAAACACTTGTTGCTACACTGGTTGCTATAGTTTTTTTTTTTTTTTTTTAGTTCCGCGACCAAGGCCGCGGCCGCTTTAACGTCCGTTGCCGGGCGTCTCTGGTTACAAGCAGAACGTATTTCCAGTGGCGCCCGGCGGACTTTGACCACCTCTGTGGTCTCTGCGGGGGTTGGGTAGGGATGAGAATCCCGCGTCGTTGGGGTAGGGTTTTATCCCGCGTCAATGAGTGAATCTGGTTGCGTGCTATGGGGCAAAGGCCCCGCAGCACGCAACCCTTCTAGCCTGCTTCTGTAAGGACGACGGGTGGCGATCCCGCCGTCCTCAGGCCCCGATCATGGAGGTCGATGGTCTTGGGCGTAGATGAGTCTGCGGCGGCCTCGCCGCTGACTACGGAACTCGGCGGGGAGGGCACGCTCCCTCTCCCTCTCGGCCGCCTCCTTCGCGAGCACGACTTGCTCGCAGAAGGACACGGCCGCGTTCCACCTACTCCCGCTGGAGACCATGGCTTGAAGCATAGTCTCCAGCGAGAGGGTATCCACGCCCAGACCCACTACGAGGTCCCGGCGCTGACTCGCCCACGCTGAGCACTCCACTAACGTGTGGAGTGCGGTGTCGTCGTCGGAAACCTCGCAGTGTTGACACCGGGGTGTGACCTCACGATGGATGCGAAACAGATAGCTACCGAAGCATCCATGCCCGGTAACGATCTGCGTCGCACGATACGTGAGGTCACCATGCTGCCTCTGCAGCCAATCGTCCATGATCGGTCTCACCGCCGCGATGATGGTGGCACCTCACTTGGGTTGCTCAAGTCGCACCCTCCATGACTCCATGAGATCCTGGCGGAGTTGGGACCGCCGGTCATCGATTTCTCGAGACGCAGGCCTGTGGTCCCGCTCCAGCGCCTCGCTTCCAGGTCCCATGGAGGGGTTCCGGCTAGGAGACATGCAGCCTCTCCGGAGATCGTGCGGTAGCCCCTTATTGTTTTGACGGCCAAGGTCCTCAACGGTCAGTTAAGGAGCGTTGAGTTGTTGGCCGTCATCCGCGCCGCCCATACGGGAGCCCCGTATAGGGCCATACTCCGCACGATCCCCAGGTACAGTCTCCTGCAGGAAGCGTTGGGTCCCTTTAGGTTGGGCATCAGTCGCGAAAGCGCGACCGATGCGTGTGTCACCTTGGGGACCAAACTTCGGAAATGTGGTCCGAAGTTCCATCGGCTATCAAGTACGATCCCTAGATACTTCATCGAGGGCTTGATGCCGATGCTAACGCCTCCCACATTTATGCTGGAACCTTCAGGTGGACCGTTCCGAGGTCTGTGAAAACACAGAACCTCGGACTTGTGCAAGGCCACCTCCAGTCCCAGCCGCCGTATCCGACCCACGACTTGAGCAACACCCGTCGTGACCTTGAGTGCTGCCTCCTGGTACGTTGCACCCCGCGCCGTGACGAGGGTATCGACGCCCTCAGGCAACGCACCCCGCAGCACCCAGTCGTAGCCGATGTTCCACAGAAGCGGCCCCAGGACCGACCCCTGCGGAACACCGCACGACACATCCCGCCGAGCTGGCCCGAGCCAGCTGGGGAAAGCTATGGCCCTCTCCGAGAGATAGGCCCCGACAATACGACGGAGGTAGAGAGGCGTTTCGTGATACACGAGCGCCTCCCTAACGCAGCTCCATGGCAAGGTGTTGAACGCGTTGGCGATGTCAAGAGACACCGCCACCACCACCTTGCCCTGTGAGACTGCTTCCTCCGTCAGGCTCTTGACGCGCATGATCGCGCTCACGGTGGAGCGTCCCCGACGGAAACCGTACTGGTTGTCCGCCAGGTCTGGCCCCACCGTCGAGAGATGCTCGACGAGGCGTTCCGCGATAATTCGCTCAAAGAGCTTACACACCTCGTCGAGCAACATCGTCGGCAACGATCGGCCGGTATCCGGACGGTGAGTCCACCGGCCGCCCCGCCTTACGAAGGTTGCTATAGTAAAGTTAATATTTAACAAAGATACTTAAAAGAAAATTATATTCCAAAGACACAATATTGTCATCGATCATTAAATAAAGTTCACAAAGTCATCATGTAAATTTAAAATACTTTCGTCTAACGTCAGGCATGGAATACACATTCACTGTATTAATGTGAAACCTCTTCTGTAATACTTCATTAAAATGAGAGTTTTGGCATAAAATGAATATAAAACTGACGTTTGAATTTTAATAAAAATGTAAATTTTATTTAGAGAAATGTCTGTTTTTAACTATTTCAAAAAGGAAAAGGTTTTCTACGCTATAAAAGTTAGGTAGCAGCTGCGGATTTTGACATGAACTAATAGTTACTTTGTGATACTTAGGTACCTTCTTACCCACACGGAACGAAATAAATTTAGGAGGCCTGGATACGGATTCTAGCAAGTTCGCGTTAGTTGGCTTGCTCAAGGCAAGTCCTGTCCTGTATATCAATGGACGAGTTTCTGATAAACATAAAGTACCTGGTTAGAGGCTATACGATCGCCCCTGATATTCTACACCAACGGATAACAGGCTCGATTTTTTTATGTCAATTTGACAATACAAAATTGTTTCTGACATGAACATAATAACATTCTTTATAGGTACAACATTCCATTACAACACTCGTCAGCCAAGTGTCACAACTCAATTCCATCCGTTTTCAATATGTCCCATTTTTGTTCGTTCCCAGATTTATAATTAAAAAAAAACAGAATCTAAAAATTCTATACATTTTAAGTAAAGAGAAAATTTGCAATGTTGTAAAAAAAAGTAATTTGGTCTAGGTTCTTACAAAGTTTTGTTCCGAGATATCCTACTGAATATTCATACGTGTAGCTGTAGGTAGGTACTGTAAAAGACGTTGTGCTTCCATACTCTGTTTTATAATAAGCTTTGATAGAAGACATAAATATAAAGTAAAATTTTATCTATACTTTCAAAAAACAGTAGAAAAGTGATTCTGTACATTTAATAAAATTAGCAGACATGAATGTGGGGCGATACAAAAGACTAATGAAACACAAAACAGGTATTTTATCAGTCTTGTCTGTCTAGGTTATTATGTGTACACTTAAATCCGTAGCTATGGAACGGACTACGAATACTTCGCATTACGTCAAATGCAAATAGTGCACATCAACGGAAGAGACAAAACTCTGCCAAACACAATAGAGCTAGATACACCGTTCAGAGACAATATGTACCGCTAGCGAGCAAAGTAGCCGTCTATATAATAAAATATTTTTCTACAAACTTTAAATTAAATAACGTTCAAAATCCCCATCCAGATCACGGTGCACCTGCTGTGCCGGGACGAAGTCCTGGCAAATATAATAATATTTAAAGTATGTACCTGGAAACAGCAATAGCCCCTGTTAATATAGTGATAGACGAAATCTGAGCGTAATAAACTCTTATGTCTTACCCCAGGCATAACTACCTAATATTATTCTGTGTGAACTAAATCTCTCATGGGTATCAAACAGACAGAAAGTATGACTGAATTATGAGCAGAGTAGGTACATTGCATGAAGTAAAAGAAAACTGACATTCAATTTACATTCATGAGGATAATACTATAGGTAGGTGTACTACCTGAAATAAATTTAGTAGGACAGAGTTTTGTACGACAATATATCTTGAAACAAGCTATTAAGAATAGTTTGTCACTATACATTGCGGAAGATAGCACAATGAGTGAGTCTTCAACCTGCCTACAAGCCGTGCATCAACCGATCAATCGACGAATCTCTAGCAAAATCAAAAATCGCGGTATATGACTAAAGCCTTCCCCTTTACGACGTGGTTCCAAAAAATCTAAAAATTGCCCCAGCTCCGACACAAAAGCAACTTGTCTCAAATTTTACTTTTCAGTTGCGTTAAAACATTTTGTGTGGTTAATGTTCTATGAATCTTGAACATTCACTTTAACCGGCAATTTGTGTAGGTCTATGTATTTTAACTTAACATAATCTATGTTACGTTCCGCTAGATCAAGTGGGCCTCGTTCCTTGAAGTAGAAATAGTCTTGATTAGAGCTTAGATGAAACCAAATGAAAAAAAATACAGAGCTAAGCTCGGATCTTACGTCTGGGATAAAATCTGCGGGCAAGCATTGCGCTAATCGTGCGGACAGCGATGTTGGTCATTACGGATCATTAGCTGATTTTTCCTTTATATCATTACATTTCGACAGAATCATTTACTTTTTAGGTTTCTCTTACATTATATAACTAGGCCTGTTGCTTAAAGGAGTAGGCAGTAGTAATATTCACACGTATTGCACCTAAAATTGTCGGTCGGCTATAGGGTCAAATGATCGGGCGCTTTCATGTTTGCCAGAACCTCTTCTGATGATGATAGGTAGGTGCATGAGAAGGTGTCATAATATGTATCCTAAGTCCGTCGATACTGAAGTTACCCTGCCCGGAGCCGGGCGTCTGTCGCCGAACGACAAAGGGGCAAACTCAAAAACAAAAGAAAAAAAAGGTGCTTCAATTTCAGGCCAGATTGGCTTGGGGCTCTAAGATATAGTTTTTTTATTGCATCTCGCAGAATTGACGTAAACCTTCTAGTTGGTAAGCTATAGTCCTGAGTCCTGATACTGAGTACCGCCCGGCCGTCTCAATGATGAAACCTCCACGCCTCCAAGGTTTCTTGTAACGAGTAAATTCATACTAGTTGACCTTGACCCGGTAAATTTTTACCGCACGGTAAAGATTTTATCGGTCTTTCACTTCCCTTATTCCATTTGAGTGAAAGGAAATCTTAAGCCATTTTTCATAGGTAATCTACCAGCATTTCGGAACACATTATCGCTAAGCCTCTTGTTAACTGTACTTACGTCTCTATTACATCCGGTAGCCTTTTGAACAGTTGATTGGCTTTCATAGGGCTACAGTAACTCAGTTACATTACTATTTTTATACTAAGATGTAGTATTAACTTACGTCTACGGTTTCCAATTCCCACGGGAACACATTACCGGGATAAAAAGTTGTCTATTTGCACTCAAGGTTAATGTAGAGGTAGTTGCGTATTAGAGAAAAAATTCTGAATCAGTTGTGGTGACTTATTTGAAGATGTTTTTTGGACCCTGTAGAATTTCATGCACACAACAAAACATAAAACTATAGTCGCTACGATTCTGCTTAACGCAGACATCATCCAAAGGTAGAAAGCTTACGTTTCATTTATATTCATGAGAATATAATTTATAAGGAAACGGAAAACATTGAAGTAATGCCTTAGTTGTGAAATATTTTTTTTTTGGCGCCTTAGTATCAGTACAGGATTTAATTAGTTAGTCAGCTTAGTGGCTCAGACGGTAGTCTTGTTTTTGACGAAGTGAGTTGGACAGTAACTTAGCTTTTTAACAAGTATGTGTAGGTGCGAAGGTATTTTATCAAAATCTCCACGACCCAAGTCATTCTTGCACGTAGTGCACCTTCTGACAAACAGACGGCACATAGCTCTGTAAACATGCCCAAAAAACCTGGAAACGGCTGTAACGTGTAGACTCACTCTCTCTTACGTGGTAAAAAAAGAGAAAGAAAGTTTTCAATCTGTTAGCAGAAAAATCATTATATGTACGACTTTGCTACTAAATTATCTCTCATTTATATACACTTACATTTACAGATACATATGTATAATCTAGCCTATATCCCTGCTTGTGTAGGCAGAGATATATTATACACCCCTATTTTACTAGTATAGTTATATTGGTCAATAGGGTATCTATATATTTAATACGACAATTTGTCTGTCTGTCTGTCCGTCTGTCGCGTTTTTCAATTATAATTAATAATACATACATTTGCATGAAATATTTTTTTTTTTTTTTTGATGCGATACAAAGTTCGCTGGGATAACTAGTAAGTCTAATGCCGTTAATGTGTAGTATATTACAACATTGAAAGACAATAACCAATCTGTAGGACCCGAACTTCACAGAACAGCAAGTGTGTAGTCTTAACAAAAAACCCGGACTCACGCAGAACGAGTTCCGTACCAAAATGGCAAAAAATCACGTTTGCTAGGAGCCCCCCATATTTATTGATATTCTGTTTTTTAGAATTTATACATCATCTGACGGACGGATGGATGGACAGCGGAGTATTAGTAATAAGGTTCCCGTTTTCTACGGAACCTTCACTAGTTTTATTTGAAGACAAAGTTAATCCTAGCAAATACTTGACTAATGTCTCAAATTTTAAGACCTTCTCTAGCGTCTAGACTTCTAGACTTAATTTTAGGTGATTATGTCTCATAAAAGCTGAATTTTCACCAAAAAGTTAAAATCACAAATCCAAGATGTTGGGAATACTTTACTTTACAATAAATAAGATTCTCAGCTTCATGAATTCGTAATGTAACACCCAAAATTCATGTGCCAAGTTCTTTTGTAGGAGACATCCCTTCATCTAAATTGAGATTTTGTTTCAGAATCAATTAGGTACAGAATCACAACAATATTATACAATAAAGTCGCTTCAATCCTTTTTCCAATTACGCTTATACCAGTGGTCGCCCACGACTTCGTCCGCGTGGTAATTTGATTTTTTTCCCGTTCCCGTAGTATCGCGCACTCGGTTTGTCATCGTCGCTTCATATTCATATTTTGAACAATTCACACAATATCCTTACAAATTGTAGCCTATGTGTTATTTTGATGTATAAGCTATATTATTGTAAAGTTTCATTCAAATCTATTTAGTAGTTTTTACGTGAAAGAGTAACAAACATCCATCCATTCACACACACTCACAAACTTTCGCGTTTATAATATTAGTAGGATCATTAAAACTACGCAACGTATTTTAATGCGGTTTTCTCCAATGGATAGAGCGGTTCTCCAAGAAGGGTTTTGTTTATAATTTGTCACGCAGCCGAAGCCAGCGTCCACTAGTTAGTTATAAACTTCAAGTGGTAATTGTTTGATTACAGAATCTATATATATAATACGCCAGTGAAGCCGCTTCTCCTCCTAAACTAAGATTCGTACAGTCAAGTGTGGCACACCGTTGGAAAGGTCGTGGTCTCAAGTGGTGCGATAAGATTAGAAATTTGACTAAAAAAAAAAAAAAAAAAAATATTACTTGCGCAGTTTGCGCTAAGGGTTGCTAGTTAAATAAATTATTGCTGCTCAAATAATACTCAACCCTTTTACAATTTACTATAGGTACTCAGATTTTGTATACTTAGCCAAGTAGTGAAGTCTTGTAGAAGTCGTGAGTTTATATTTAGTCGTATATCGTATAGATACAGCATAAGAAAGAATCACCTCATATTATGTGAAACCCATAAAATACCCTGACAACTTTGTAAATTTTATTTAATAATGCGCTAGTCATTTAGTAGCAAAACTGTTGTTCTTATTACATAATTTTGTTTCAAAAAAGTATTCGTGTACATCTACTTAATCAGAACAAAACCACTTAAAATTGCGTTAATTACAGCTCAGATTCTAATAAAACGAACAAGGCGTAAAGCAGAATTTTAATTAACGTTGTAAACAATTTAAAAGCTTGTAATCAAACCAAACTTTGAGAATGTTTTTTTTCTTAAGAATTATTTCCTTTTTCGTTTCGTCACGATTTGTTGAACACCAATAATGCCTCGTTTATTTTATTCAAGGGTAAGAATTCTGTCGATAAACTTGGTTAAGTTTTTTTTAGGGATATATATAGGTAGGTATATTTTTGTTAGTGATAGGGTTGGCCAGACATTTTGTTAGCAATTTTTTCCTCAACAAGATGAATTATGAATCAATAAAATGTTATGATTGTCAGAAACAGTAGGTAAGGTGTAAACAACAAGTGGAAAATAAAACTAATAAACACAATGGTAGGTACTATATCAAGGGACAAACCCTCTCACATAAAATAAATTCTTTTTCGCTGAAAACTATAGAAATGTAAAGAAATATTTATATATATATATATATATATATATATAATAATGTATAGAAATGTACATCACTTCTGCAGATGAGGTCAAAACTAGTCGTAACAATGTTAACATAAAGATAGTTAAATTTATTTTTCATCACTTCTATTCAAAAAATGTCGTTTTGTTCCTAAATAAGTGCACCTAAAGTAGCACTTTTTTGTTAATTGGGCAATAATTAGATTTGAATTTGGAACATGAATCTTTCATAGTAATCCAACCAAAAAAAAAACCAAATCTCTCACATAAAATAAATTATTTTTCGCTGAAAACTATAGAAATGTAGGTAGGTACATCACTTCTGCAGATGAGGTCAAAACTAGTCGTAACAATGTTAACATAAAGATAGTTAAATTTATTTTTCATCACTTCTATTCAAAAAATGGCGTTTTGTTCCTAAATAAGTGCACCTAAAGTAGCACTTTTGTTGATTGGGCAATAATTAGATTTGAATTTGGAACATGAATCTTTCATAGTAATCCAACCAAAAAAAAAACAAAACGCGCGAACTTTTTTCGTCTTTAGTATACATTTCATTCTTTTTTATTGAAGGCGGTGAAAAGTAATATTTAAGACTCGAGAGTAAAATTATTTTTTTCTCAGACTTCAGGATTCTACGATAGAAACCCTCGCTACGCTCGGAGTCTAGAATCCTTCGCTTTGGTTGGATTTAAAATAGCGCCTTCGACAACAATATATCATTTTGCTCCCTTATCGTGAAAACTAATATAACCGTTAACTCTGCGACAAAATAAATAGATTACATCGCATTTTTTAGGTGTATAAATATAATTATTTTGTTGCAGGATCGAGCTTAGCAGAGCTACAGAGTGGTGTAAAAACCACAACAAGCTACTTGAGTCTTCTTATAACTTCCCTTCTAGTAGCACTAAGACCATTTTATGAAGATATAAGGTGACCTATTTAGATTTATTGTAGTATTGTTGAGCAAAATTTGAAAAGCAAGAATTAATTTAAAACCGAAAACTTATACATCTAGGCGAATAAACTCCCAGGTCTCATAAAATTGTCCATGTCATGACATGTTCAAAAAGTGTGATTTTATGCATGTTTGTATGAACTTGAATGCCCGTAATTAACTGAACTTTATAATATCAGTTCCGTAAGCCTTACAAAAGTATGCGTATGCAAAATAACCTCGTTTCCTTAATGATACCAAATTGTGTTAATTTTTCTACCCAAAGTTTAATTAACGTGTACAGTAAACTGATATAAGCTGTTCTAAAAATTAATTCTTGCTTATCCAATGTTGGAGATCCTTTAATGAAGTTTGAACCGTCCAAGGATCTTGGGATATAGGACCATTAGTGAAAGTGTATTATACTGTACAAAATATTAATTAATATGTTAGATATATTATACGTCGATATATTAGATATATTATACTACGAAGTCAGCCTTATCCTGTAAAATAATAAACAAACATGTCAAAGAAATAAAAACGCCATATCCAATTTGTCGACAACATACAAGTACGTTTAAAAATCACAATTAAACATTTTGTTATAACCCACGACGCGTTAATAAGTAATTAAGGATAAAATAATTTGAAAGAATTGCCATTGAATGAACTAGTTTTACAGTTTTATAGTAACGTGAATAATTGAAGTGCGTACCACCCTTAATGGGTAGGAATGGGTAGGCCGTGCCCATACAATGGAGTCCTTTAGAAGTTGATGATACTTATTTTTATTTACTACGAAATTTTAAATAGTGATGACAGCCCGCACCTCCTTTCCGTCGTGGGTAAAAACAAAATTATAAATTTACTAAGATATTGCAAGTAAGTTGGCTTCAAAGACTATCTAGAGTATACATATCACTTTATCTCTTCATATCATCTAATGCACTGTCGCTATTCAATAGAATTTAATTTATACACACTGATACACTAATTATATAACAGCATTTCGTATTTCTACCCATTGTGAATTAAGACATATCAAAAGAAAAAAACATTCAAAATAGTCACGTTTAAAAAATAACTGCACATTTAATATTATTTAATAATATTATTTAATACCAATTCCGTATTTTCTTACAAATGAGATGGTATTATTGTTAAGTTCAGGCTGTCCAATAGCTAATACTATTTTGCATAATTAGATTTTGGTACGTGGCATTCGTTTAGAAAGATAATTTGCTCACGAATTTTGTACATCTTAATGTTTTCTGACGTTACAAGATTATTTAAATTCTGTATATTCGAAGCTAAAGCGAAGTTATTTTTAGCAATCGTGATGATTATTTTGTTAATGAAGCAATGTAAATTTAAGAGCGTATAGAGTTTCTCAAAGGAGAAACAGTTCCAGATACACTAAGAGTGAAAGATAACACAGTTGAACATACATTTCTTGTAAAATTGAAACACCGTCTTTCATTCATAATAAGCTGTAACATGAGGATTAGGTGTCTGACATAATTATCTACTCCAGCCTAACCTCTTAAATAAATAGGTGGAGTCATTACTGTTTCATTTAACTAATAGAAAAATTTAATTTCCCCAGTGATTCGGATTTTACTTCTTTTTCATTAACACAAATTTCAGTCACGCCATTCTCTAATTAAACAGCAATGTTGGATAATTTATGGTTGTTGCCTAAACTATGGATAACTATATTATATCCTGTTGTTTATTCAAACAATAACATTTTTCTTTATACAATGAAGTGTAAAAGCTTCATAACACTTTCAAAGTGTATACATTTTAAACGAGAATTATTTAGCCCTCGTTTACTGCGTTTCGATGTTCTGAATTTTGAGTTGGTTTTAGCATACTGTATTTTTTTTTTACATTTTCATTACCTACATCAGTTGCAATAATATTTAGCAGGTGAGGATTTACTTTTAAGCAGGTAGAGTCAGGTAGACTAATTTCAACAAATGCACGTCACATAACTTTGTTTTGGAATGTTGTCACTTTAATATGCTGCATATAAACGATCAGATGTTAGTGCTGCATTCCTGCAGACAAATATTATTGGACTCGTCCCTAGGTCAGATAAAATTGCCGGTCTGTCCATAGTAACATATTTATACTCGTGACTATACATTCGGAAAATTTTCCTTTTGCAATATAACTAAGTTGCAGTGAAATTTAACTATAATTTTTTTCTTGCTGTTAGTTAGGTTAGATAGTTAAGTACGTATATCTGATACAAAAAAAAATATTTGCCTACAAGACATATCAATGCAATATAGTCATAGTCATCTAAACATATTTCACCATATCCGATATCTTTATCTTTTATGTGACATTAAAATAAGATGAAATGTATATTAGATTTAATAGATATTTATTTATACAAGTAGGTAGAGAGATCACATTTTTTTCCTTACAGCATTTTTGTCAAACTTATATAAGTAAACGGTGCGTTAGGATTTTGAATGAGATTCCAGGGGATACGTTTCTCATCCCCATTTCCCTGTGGAACACATTACCGGGACAAAAAGTATGCGACGTGTCAATCAAGAAAATGGTTCTCCATTTGTTATGTTCCATCCAAACCGGCTCAACGGTTAACGTGTAATTAAACAACAAACATCATTACCGACTCCCAGTCTAAAAGCTAATTCACAGTGCGTTAGGGTATTATATTTTATTATTGTTAATTTATTTATTTTTATTTTGATGTGGTTCTACTGTCATTCTACCTAATTTGTGTACATAAATTATTATGTCTATGTATAATTGTCTATGTATAATTATTAGAAGGTATAATGGTTATAATTATGATAATAAGAATGTAACCATAGGGTAGGTAGTTGCATACCGCTGAAATAAATTGTTTGAATGTAATTATTATAGAATTCTACAGTTAATTTTACAGTTAATTCACATAAAAAAGATTTCCAACACCATCAATGTTAGAGTATACCAAATTACAGTTCAATCACAGCTGTAGATTTTAGTTGATAATGTGCTGAAGTCCCTCAAAATATATGGCTAAAAACCATCTCGATTACGTTTGGCTTTTGAAAGCATAAAGCTGCTTCTTATTGGTCTTTTCGTTCCGCTGCTATCAAGCCACAGACAGACATCATTTACACAGACACACAGAAGGTTAAAAGAGGTTAAAATCTTGTATTAAAATTTTGTATTATTAATTGCAACAATAGTAGTCGCTGGTTCTTCTTCTTTTTTTAAAAACGTGGCTACATCGATGTTCATCCATGATTTCGCCAATGGGCGCTTTCACACTACCACGATATCGTGGCGATATCGTGACGATATCGTGACGATATCGTGACTAAACCAGGAGTCACTGTGATTTCACCTGTGATTAAACACAGCATAATGTGCATATGATTCGTCACTGTTCGCATCTGTTATCTCGCTCAATTTAGTCTACTAATATTTTGCATATTTAAACTACAACAAAAATGTTGTATTACCAGGATATAGCCCCCAGACCTACTCATAGAACCTAGATATGTAGGGGAACATAGAAAGACGAGAGGGTTCAAGGGGGGTCCGAAAAAGAAGTCAAAATTGACCTGAGATGCTTACTATATCGCCACGATAAAATTCGATAAAATCCACGATATCGTGTAATGTGAAAGCACCCATTGTCAAGATAATGCCACAGAATAGGGAGTAGTACTTACATACAGAACTTGCACTTCGACGTTAATTAAAGCACATTCTTTTGTTTACATAGAACATAATTCGAACGTTAGTGTTGTCAGTAAAGTAAAATATGTATCAGCATAATTTGACCAATAATTATGACGTTAATACCTCAATACCAACTCTATGGTCAATGCCGTGTCACAAACAAGAGACAACCCTTACTGATCCCTTACTGATTTACAACTTCAAGTTGTCGCTGACGTCACGTATTTTTTGCGGTTGTTAGGCGAGTGGCATAGGTCTGGCAATGCTTGATATTTCGCACACAGAATATCTGATAACTTAACTAGTTAACGGTGCGGTACAAAGAAACGTTGTTCGGTATTGCAATTGAGCGATTGGGAACCCGATTTTTGCGGAGCGCCAGAGGTAACCTAAAAAGCCACCAGCCACGCGCTCACCAAAAATCGAACTCCAGTCGCTGGTTTGAAAGACACAAACGTCATATTGTGGGTATGTATTTCACACATTTTTTACGAGACTTGTCATTGTGACAGTTGTCTTAAATCTTGTCAGTCACTTATCTATTTATTGTTCTCTACATCAATAAAGTCATAATATAATACTAGTGTTTTTATTGAAATAAGGATGTAAGAACAATTGGTTTATAAGTATGAAAAATTTTATTTTTTATTTTTGTATTGTTGCGAATTCGAATAATTTTTTGAAGTTATTACATTATTGGTTTTAAGCACGTAAACAACTTGTTGCATTATAAGAGGTATACAGTTGCTGTGGTGTACATGTTTTCTATTAAATTGAACGGTCATGAACAATATTGAATCACAAAGCGGAACTGTCAAATAGGGAATACCTACGTCACAAAATGTAAAATATCGAGTCTTGAAAAAAAAGCGGTGCTTATGTTGACTGTTGATTTAATAATTAATAAATTTATATTAATAATATTAGCGGTCGATATTAATATTTGTGCAATATTGTAACAAAAACTTTTGTAATTAAACTGTTGAAAGATAAAATTTTGTATTTTTTTTTCTACGACGAAAACTAATTGTCTAAAAGGCTACAGAACGTCAGCATACTTTCATTTCCCCTCTTGTACTCACAAATAAATAAATAAATAAATAAATAAATAAATAAATAATAAATTTATTTCCTAATAATAATTGTACAATAAAATTTTACATAGTCTTCATTTTAATTGTGCGCTATTAAATTATAGTTAGAGCATTAGTAACTTAAGTATGTAGGTATAATGGGTGCGCATTGTCTTACATAACTTTTCAACTCCTATCATTGGATGTCCTAGGTCATAGGATCAATATTATTATAATTATACCCGATTGCAAACGTAGTTGCAAACGTGGTATTAAACCCAGTGCTTTGCCGGCTACACAGTTTAAAATCAACAGTGTTTAATAGAAAACCGTTGGTTCTAAACAGCCTTTTTAAACCGTGTATTGGTTGCTTTAGAAGCTTCTGTTGAAATTGGAAATTAAACTATTTATGTAACTTTTGTATATTTAAGTTAATATCATATTAACTTAAATAAATACTTCACAAAAACACAATTTGGTCATGTACTACTTTTTGCAGTGAAGAGTGTTTCTCTGACGTATAATATTAAGGCATAATACTATGTAAGTACTTACATACTATTTCATATTGTGGGATAATACTAAGTGCACACTTTCTACATGAGTACATAGATGTATCACGCACATTCAACTTATAGTAAAAGCGTCAAAACTTTTATCGTAATACATAACCACTTCACGCGATATGGGTGCTTATAGTGCATAAGTAAGCGCTTATCTTGTTTGTACCCATATGTCATGAGATCTTAAACTTAAGGAAACGACACACATCGTTACGTACAGTAATACGAGAGTATATTTTCCTCGCAGCTAAAACAGAAACACGTTATTCTATGACGTCACGTAGTACATCATTACCATAGACGTGCCTATATCTGGGCGCGTAAATACGTTTATGGAATATTAATTCATGATGCGGGCAAATCTCGAACGCTTTTCTAGCAGTACTTCGTGTAGTACCTTCCTAATAATTGTTATAACCATATTAACAAAGGGATCTAACTTAGATCTTAGAAGCCCAAGCCAACATCATTTTAGTAAGTGGTGCACCTGCCAATCAACGAAGGGGGTTCATTCAACGCAAGATCTTATAAAAAACCAGCCAAGAGAGAGCAGGACTCGCGCACAATGGGTTCCGTAATAAAACGGCAATAAAATCACGTGTGTTGTATGAGAGCCCCTTAAATATTTTTTTATATTCTACTTTTTAGCATTTGTTGTTATAGCGGCATCTGTGAAAATTTCAACTTTCTAACTAGCATAGTTCTAAATATACAGCGGAGTTTTAGAAATACCTGCTTTACCATTTGGGTACGCAACCCCAAAAAAGGATAAGCATTTATACCAACGAATTAAAGCTTAAAACACACTGGTCCTTCACATACGACGTATGCTACGCGACGTGAGAGACAGCGACACACTGGTCCTACGTCTTATGAACGTCTGATGTTTACATTATCTACGCGCTATGACACTTTAAACGTGTGTGACAGCGTCGTACGCGTGGGATAGCATGGCAACACGCGAATCTGGCGCGGTGACGCGTAAGACAGCGTGGTGAATGACCAGTGTGTTCGTTAACATACAAATTGTTTAGGCCAGATCCTGTGCAGATGTTATAATGCGTGGTGTACGTCGCATGTAAAGGATAAGTTTGCCCGTCCCTTAAGCCATGTGCTTCCGTCTATCCGAGTTGAATAAAAAATAAATGTGATAAATTTCACCGTTATACTTGAATGAAAAAATAATCCTTCGCCATTTTTCAAAGGCTATCTCAGAAGACATTTCAGAGGGCATTATCGCTAAGCCTCTCGATAGATTAAACTACAGTATTCACGTCTCTATTTCATTCAGAAGCCATTTGTTCGAGTGACACCTGATTTCCTCCGTGAATAGTGGCTAAGTGCCTTTGTCCGAACTCAGGTATTTTTTTAAATTACAGCTGCCCATCGATATCAATCTCGATTACGTGCCCGATGGAGTGTAATATCTGTTTTTCTTTATTTATTTATTTATTCTGGGCAACAATGGCTAAAATGAAGAAAATTTTGTATGATCAAACAGCTACCTATTGAAAGTTGAGTTTAACACCAGTTTACTGGTTTTATAGAATTTTAATTGGGTACATAATATTATAGATATAAGTATAGGTAGTTTATATTATGTATACCTGTGTGGACAATTGAAACTACCGCAGCAGCGGCCGGCGAGTGCCAGAAGCGACTTGCATTAATAGAAAAAAGAGATTGTTTTTAGTAGGTTACCCGGACCTGAACTATTTAGATTAGGTTAATTTCTTCTTTAACCAAAATGGGTAGGTTAAGTTAGGTTAAAACTGTGACCTCCGCACGAGCCGAGCGAGCGAAGCGAGCGGTGCCGCGGCAGCGGCTTGCGAATGCCAGAAACGATGATTTTGCGTAAAAACTGTTATTCCAACTGAAATATTTGACTAAATAAAAAATGTTAAAAGTACTAGTTGGTAAACAAGTTATAGTTTAAACGTTCATTTCCCAAATATTAGGTTTGCGTTACAATTTTTTGTGAATAGATTTTTTGCTAAGTAATAATTTGGCAAATGAAATTATGGGAAAATTTTTTTGGGAAGTGAACATTTGTCAAATTCCTTCGGTCAAACAAGGGAGACCCATTAAAACTACATGCTGCATAGTTCAAAAATGTTCATCTGTATTTATTTTCTAATCGTTTCCTCTTTTAAAAAACTTATGTTCTTAGAGGTTACTCTGTGGTCTATTGCACCTACATAACTAAGCACATTTAACATAATATATTTGTCTCTTTTTTACAAGCTTTTTATTAGTTTACAATGTTTGTATGTAAGTAAGTATGTTTGTTCGGGTGGAATCTTGCAACTCAATTTTTTATATGTACCTATACAATAAAGAGTGTTTAATCATTAATTTCTACCTTTTCCACTTGCTAATAAAAAACTCATATTGAGCTTAGCATACCTTTGTGCTTAGTAGTTAAAGACTATATACTCGTATAAATTGCCGTTTTTATTTTATGGTGTAAAATAAAAAATTAAGAACGACACAATTAAGCAGGTGCTTCTACGTAAAAGTCACTGTAAAGTCTTGTGTAAAAATGTAGTCAAAATTTACTGTCAGGAGACAGAGTGACAATAATAAAGAGATAAAATATCGTAGGATTTCGTCGTAAAATAATAAGATTGTACAAAAGGTTTTTGCAAAAACTTATCTACGTTAATATATTTCCCAGGACAACTGGCTGAGATAAAAATATATATTATTACAAGTGTTTCATCAGATTGTCCATTTTTGTTCTTTTAAATTTTGTATAAACTTTTTGGTATTGTTTATCTTTGAAAAAATAACTCGTAAAACACGTCTTTAAATTTGCAAAATTTAAAATATGAGTATATTAAAATGTGAATTGCCTCTAATATTATGCAAAGTTTGTTCTGCCATATAGTATAACGAACTCTGCCGGCTTTTATTAGTTTTTAATAGTACTCATTAAATAGGTAAGTACGTATATACGTACTTACCTATTTATTATTAAAAGCTGAGAGGTGAGGGTGAAAGATATTTTACGATTTATCCTCATCCCTTCTGTATCCTCAAATTGACGCCACCCGCCTGACCGTAAGCCAAGACGACGTCTAGCGATTGAGGGCCACTCTCACAGCTATAGAAACGGGTCCTCAAGTTAGGGGCCTAGTAATGTGCCTCTTCACGCTCCGCTTAAAGAACTCAGGGTTGTACCTACCTGGGGGAAACACGTGAACAGGCAGTGCGTTCCATGCCACTATCGTTCGACAAATTGCCTGAAATGCTCGATTCTACACAGTGTGACAGTGGCACCTGTGCCCGGCACGTTTTGCTCGGGATTGAAAGGGAGAGGATGGGATCAGGTTGAAGAGCTCTTCAGACTACTCACCGTGTTAAATACGATAGAATTCTACCAAGGAAACAACTGTTCGGCGCTGCGCCAGCGGCTTAAATCTTTCCGCCGGACAATCAATAATGTATGTCCGTGCATAGTGTCGAGTGCGTCTAACAAATACTTTACGAAGCCGTCCCAAAAAATAAAGCAGTATTCGATGCAGGGTTTAATCTGTGAAATACTTGAACAGCAGACACCTCTGATAGGCTGTCAAGATTCGCTGTACCTTATTCAGTATTCCTAGTAAATAAAATAAAATATAAAATAAAATAACGTTTATTATCTTTGAAATTTTCAGAAAATTATTTAGATTCGTCAGAAGTTGGTGTGACTCTACCGAGGGTTCCAAAATGCAACGAGACTGAGAAGAGCCCTCAAGAAACTCAGCTCGGCTTTTTTCAAAATATTTCATCTTAAATCTAATACAGAGTTATTTAGAAAGGAGCAATTCGTTACGTTGTTACAACCAGGCCGCCTTGTCATCTAAGAAATCATTAATACTATAATAAGCTTTATGGCACAATTTACTTTTTATTAGTTTTTTAAATTTATTGACAGATAAATTTGCTATTTCGGTTGGCAATGTATTGTACATTCGAATAAAGTTCCCCGCAAAAGAATTACTCACTTTATGAAGCCTAAATTTAGGAACAGCCAGTTTATCCTTATTTCTTAAGTTTAGATTATGATTATCACTATTTTTCACAAATTTACTTTTGTTCTTGTGGGTATACAATAAAATTTCATAAATATACTGTGAATACACTGTAAGGATGTTAATATGCTTAAACTTATCTCTTAATGACTCCCGAGACCCCATTCCATAGATAGTCCGGATAGCCCTCTTCTGCAACACAAAGATGCATTCAATATCGGCAGCGTTACCCCACAGTAGTATGCCATATGTCATGATACTGTGGAAGTAGCTGAAGTAGACAAGACGCGCCGTTTTAATGTCTGTAAGTTGTCGGATCTTTTTGACAGCATAGGCTGCTGAACTAAGCCTGGCCGAAATTTTCCCGATATGAGGCCCCCATTGCAATTTGGAGTCTAACGTTATGCCCAGGAAGACAGTGTCATCGACCAATTCTATTATATCATCCCTAACCTTAACACTGGTTTTAACAAGTCTTACATTAGGTAAGGTAAAGTCTTACATTAGGTAAGGTTCCGCTAAGCCTTGGTTATCCTTAAACATCTGGTTAAAGTACATCCAAACTACACAACCAGCTTACCTTATCTCTGTATCTATGTATTTTCAGATTCTAAACATAAGGAAATCGACAAACATGCACTGCAAATGGGATGAGATAAACTTCCTCTCGCCTAAAACATAAGCACTTTGTTCTACGAGGAAACTTAGTACCTACATCATTACCATAGAAGTCCCTGGAAACGTAAATACATCGAAGGAATATTAATATACGTAGGTTAAATTCGATGTGTTTTGCGGTTCAGGTTTCTGCGTTGCTACCCAACAGCGGCTCATTATTCGTCCACTTAGTTTGCACTTAGTAACTTTTTCTCTATGAGGGGCGAGCTTCTCGTCTGTTGAGCAAGTGCATCACTTGCAGATGAAGTTGAGATGATAACCGTAATGGTTTTTACCGACAGGTAGGTTTTTACCGTAGGGGACCTACACGTAAAGTGTGGATGATATTATGAAAACAGGGCGTCCCGCCTTAAATCTAAACCGCTGGCGTGAAGAACCTGAAAAAGTTCATGATAGTCATCATCTGCCTGCCCTTATCCTAATTATTTGGGGTCGGCGCAACATGTTTTCATCTTCCATACATCCCTGTCACACGTCATCACCTCAGTCACTCCTTTCCTGGTCATATACTCTCTCACGCATTCCATCCATCTTTTCTTGGGCCTACCTCGAGTTATCAAGCCGTCTACATTCATACTTTGCACCTTTCTTACCACGTTACTTTCCTCTCTTCTCATAACATGTCCATACCATGCTAGCCGTTCGCTTCTCACTTTTTCATTTATTGGGCCAACTTTCAAACTTCCTCTAATATACTCGTTCCTTACTCTATCTATCCTTGTTACACCACACATCCATCTTAACATTCGCATTTCCGCTACATGCAGTTTTCTTTCATCCGTCGCTTTTACAGCCAAACATGAAAGTCCATACAGGAAGGCAGGTCTGACGACAGTCTTGTAAATTTTCCCCTTAAATTTCGAAAGAAATTGAGGGTCACATATAGTGGCTTTGACCCTTTCTGTGCTTCACTGTACGATCGATTTCCCCATTTCAACTGACTTTATTCCCTGAAGTTTTGAGTAAATTACAAGTACAAAATACTTACCTATCGTTAGTATTTGGAAGTGGTAAGTCCGCTAAATACTTTATCTATAAATGACGTAGTTCCTCCGGTAGCTGAAGCGTTATCCTTGTAGGAGAAAGATTCTAGTACAATCCAGGATCTGGTGATTTTTTAAGATTATATGAATACTAACGTACTTAGTCTACTGTAGAGTATTTACCTACGTAAATCTATGTAGGTAGAGGCTCTGGCTACATAGATTTACGCCATAGTCCCGTAAATAAAAAGTATACAAGTTATTACGAATAATAATTGCCTCGCCCTTGCTCTCTTTTCTATTAACTGATTTTTCCATCTAAAGCTCTCAAACTGTACCTTTCTTTCAAGATTAGGCATTGATTTTTTATTGTGTAGTAGTTACTCAATAACGGCAGTAAACTTGTCACTTATTGCGTGAGAACATGATTACCTATTACTTAAAAAATGTGTGTGTGTGTGCCACTGTGGGTGATTATAATACTAGTAGTGGACTTGAAATTTATAAAAACATAATATTCTTTGTGTATGGAAACTAATACGGGTGGTTATAACGAAGCTGTATTTCTTTGACTCTAAAATATTCAACCGCAGAATCAAGATACCCTCACAAATGACACTAGCCCCCCTTTCCTATCTCTAAGGCTGTTAAAGTATTGTTTGCTGAGAGGAGCTCAACGATAATGACTATTTAAACAGGAAGATTGCACTGAAACCAAGGACTTTAGAGACAAGTGCTGAGTGAAAACGGGAAATAAAAGACGACAGTTTTAAATCGACTAAAATAGTTTTTATTTGTTTAATCGTTTTTTTTTTTTCTTTTCTAAAGGTATGTATTGTGGCGGAGTTCTGGGTACGGCGCTTTAGTACCCCACTGTCCTTACAGCAGCATGCTTTTAGGAGGGTCACGTACAGGGAAGACGTCGGAAGGAATCCTGATCCCCAAAGATGCAGCATTACCTGAATACACCCGATCCCCCACCCTTGACAGAGGCCAATTTCCATAAAAACACTTTCTATATTACTATACTATATTCCATAAAAAAAAATTCAAGAGTTGTCAATCTATTTTGTAAATATTATCAAAAAATTTCAACAATTGTGTAACAAATATCTATCCTTCCCTTCATTCTAGAACCTACTTTGGAATACAAAGTAAGTTGAAGAAAATATCAAAATATTTTCACAACGCGACATGTTAAAAATGTGATAAGCCAGAAACACGTTCTAAGTCGTTTTGTCGTAAATACATTTATTCTGTTATCGCAACAGCCGGCTTAGATCTCTTTTTGCATAATGCAAAAGTTCCGTACCCTAGTTTCAAGTGGAGCATTTGATTTGAATAATAATATTATAAATACAATTCTCTGTGTTGCCTTTAAATGTTGTCGTTCTCTCTAACGAATCATGAAATAAAGAACGTTCTAAGGTTTGTTTATTTGAAGATTTCCTAGTAAACGTAAACTTTAGACATTAAAAATATGGACGTGACTCTAAAATATTGTTATGCGTTTAGTTTTGATCGCAAATGAATAAAAAATCCAAATAAATTTAGCAGAATTATGCAGTGCTATGATTACTAAAACCGGTAATAAGATTTTGATCTAAAATCCAAACCGACGTTCATTTTTATTATAATTCAATGGACTTGAAAAACCGTTAAAGAATCGATTTTGTACATTTCAGATGAATTGTAATAAATCAGTAACTGAATTGGCATCAAAACTCATAGAATCAGTTACCTACCTACTTTTAAAATTCTTACTAGAGGTATTATTGAATAAAATGAATTAATTATAAGATATAATTTGAACTCAATATAATTTCAACTTCACAAAGTTATACAAAGTTATACGAGAATTGATTGTTTTGTCGAGGTTGTAACAAATGTTTTCCATCAACTTCTATAAAGTTTACACATTAAATGTTGTACTTCGCTGTCACTTGAATATTATGTGACGTGTTGAATTGTTTCCATGGCAGTTGAGGCATTCATTAATAGGCAATATCTATATTCATAAAAGGCAATATATATATGTATTCTTAGTTTTAAGGTATTTATCTATGGGCCGTAGAATAAGTTTATACCAACTGTAACTTTTCTATTTGTTGCCTGAAATAAATAAATAAATAAAATTAAGGAACGGGTGGGTTTAAAATAAAATTAATTCTAGGTTAGGAAAGGTTTGGCAGTCGCCATGTCGTGCGGCGTCCTTCAGGGTTCCGTTCTAGGGCCACTCCTGGGGCGCATCGGCTACGACTGGATCCCTCTACCACCCGGGCTTAATTAATACAGAGCTAAATCGATTAAGAACTTTTGAGTTTTGAAGAAACGAAATTATCAATTTTACATTCCTACTTACAGAAAATAGAAGAATATTACGATTACCGATATGTAGTACTAGGTGCCTATATAATACCTATGATTTGTAGCGAATATTCTTTTATGCGTCTTATTCTATTTATTAAACATGCTCACCCAGAAGTAATTGTGGTATTTACAAATGGTTCATTAAAGTCTTCAATTACATCTTACAGTGTACTTAGACATTTCTTTATGAAAAACGTAACATAAATAAAATGTTGAACAATGAAATGTCTAATTAGAGTTTGTGAGGTTTTACTAATTGTAAGTCATGCTGTTACGAAAATTAAGTAACTGCAAAGTTAATTAATTATTTAACACGTGTTGTTGACAATGCTAATTTATTTTTGTAGAGCCTTGATGTTGTTAGCATTATTATAACTTACAAGTTGATACTCGCGGCTTAGCTCACATGGAATAGTTTTCTTTTTCCCAATCCCCACGGGACCACATTAAAGGTATAAAAATAACAGAATCTATGCGTTATTCTCTATACAAAACATTAACAATACCGAATGTTTTGTAATAATTGTTTTCACTTTGGTAAGGTGATCTTTTACCCATTTTGGTAAGCAAAAATTGATGTTTTGGTTTGCATTTAAATTGTTGCGATAAAGTAACACAAAGTATGTTCTTTGAATGAAACTCAAAATGCAATTAAACGAGTCTAACCAGAGAGTGATACTGAACGTATAGTTTACACGCGTCAGTGAAGATCCCTGCAGTGTGTTTGTGCATGCAGTTGGTAAATACAGCAGCTGTGGCCTTCCACAACTAGGTTCCCATTTAAATTACTTAGAGATTTCGTAGCTCGTTAAAACAGAAATTACACAATTCAATCACGAATTCCCCGAACAGAAAGGCAGTGAGGTATTATGTATCCACATTTTATCACTATATCATATCGTATCGTATAGTATTCCTATTGTAGGTAACTTCGACGTTTATTTTTGACAAAGGGTAGATAAATCAATATTAGGGTTAGGTTTAGGCTCCTAAGATCTTGATCGCATCTTAGCATTGTATATACGAGTACCTACTAGAATTAATAATTAAAATTGTAAATTAATTGAAATAATGAGTTATTCATTAAAACCGTGATCAAATTGTAATATTTTTTTAGTAGGTAGGTACAATATAATTTTTTTTTTATTAAATATAATAATTATATTTTTGGACATTCTAACACGACGTCGTCTCTTTTTTTTTTTTTTAGTTCCGCGACCAAGGCCGCGGCCGCTCTAACGTCCGTTGCCGGGCGTCTCTGGTTACAAGCAGAACGTATTTCCAGTGGCGCCCGGCGGACTTTGACCACCTCTGTGGTCTCTGGGGGGGTTGGGTACGGATGAGAATCCCGCGTCGTTGGGGGTAGGGTTTTATCCCGCGTCAGTGAGTGAATCTGGTTGCGTGCTATGGGGCAAAGGCCCCGCAGCACGCAACCCTTCTAGCCTGCTTCTGTAAGGACGACAGGTGGCGATCCCGCCGTCCTCAGGCCCCGATCATGGAGGTAGATGGTCTTGGGCGTAGATGAGTCTGCGGCGGCCTCGCCGCTGACTACGGAACTCGGCGGGGAGGGCACGCTCCCTCTCCCTCTCGGCCGCCTCCTTCGCGAGCACGACTTGCTCGCAGAAGGACACGGCCGCATTCCCGCTGGAGACCATGGCTTGAAGCATGGTCTCCAGCGAGAGGGTATCCACGCCCAGACCCACTACGAGGTCCCGGCGCTGACTCGCCCACGCTGAGCACTCCACCAACGTGTGGAGTGCGGTGTCGTCGTCGGAAACCTCGCAGTGTTGACACCGGGGTGTGACCTCACGATGGATGCGAAACAGATAGCTACCGAAGCATCCATGCCCGGTAACGATCTGCGTCGCACGATACGTGAGGTCACCATGCTGCCTCTGCAGCCAATCGTCCATGATCGGTCTCACCGCGGCGATGATGGTGGCACCCCACTTGGGTTGCTCAAGTCGCACCCTCCATGACTCCATGAGATCCTGTCGGAGTTGGGACCGCCGGTCATCGATTTCTCGAGACGCAGGCCTGTGGTCCCGCTCCAGCGCCTCGCTTCCAGGTCCCATGGAGGGGTTCCGGCTAGGAGACATGCAGCCTCTCCGGAGATCGTGCGGTAGCCCCTTATTGTTTTGACGGCCAAGGTCCTCAACGGTCAGTTAAGGAGCGTTGAGTTGTTGGCCGTCATCCGCGCCGCCCATACGGGAGCCCCGTATAGGGCCATACTCCGCACGATCCCCAGGTACAGTCTCCTGCAGGAAGCGTTGGGTCCCTTTAGGTTGGGCATCAGTCGCGAAAGCGCGACCGATGCGTGTGTCACCTTGGGGACCAAACTTCGGAAATGTGGTCCGAAGTTCCATCGGCTATCAAGTACGATCCCTAGATACTTCATCGAGGGCTTGATGCCGATGCTAACGCCTCCCACATTTATGCTGGAACCTTCAGGTGGACCGTTCCGAGGTCTGTGAAAACACAGAACCTCGGACTTGTGCAAGGCCACCTCCAGTCCCAGCCGCCGTATCCGACCCACGACTTGAGCAACACCCGTCGTGACCTTGTGTGCTGCCTCCTGGTACGTTGCACCCCGCGCCGTGACGAAGGTATCGTCGGCGTAGCACGTTACGCCGACGCCCTCAGGCAACGCACCCCGCAGCACCCAGTCGTAGCCGATGTTCCACAGAAGCGGCCCCAGGACCGACCCCTGTGGAACACCGCACGACACATCCCGCCGAACTGGCCCGAGCCAGCTGGGGAAAGCTATGGCCCTCTCCGAGAGATAGGCCCCGACAATACGACGGAGGTAGAGAGGCGTTTCGTGATACACGAGCGCCTCCCTAACGCAGCTCCATGGCAAGGTGTTGAACGCGTTGGCGATGTCAAGAGACACCGCCACCACCACCTTGCCCTGCGAGACTGCTTCCTCCGTCAGGCTCCTGACGCGCATGATCGCGCTCACGGTGGAGCGTCCCCGACGGAAACCGTACTGGTTGTCCGCCAGGTCTGGCCCCACCGTCGAGAGATGCTCGACGAGGCGTTCCGCGATAATTCGCTCAAAGAGCTTACACACCTCGTCGAGCAACACGATCGGCCGGTATCCGGACGGTGAGTCCACCGGCCGCCCCGCCTTACGGATCAGGACCAGCTTCCCCGTCCTCCACACCTTGGGAAACTGGCCCCTTTCGAGGCATGCGCTAAAGAGCCCCATCAGTCGAGGCCCGAGTTCTTCGAGGGCCAGGACCCATGCACGGCCAGGAATGCCGTCGGGTCCGGGGGCAGTGATTTTCCGGCGTTTAAGCCGGAGTACTGCCGCCCCTAGCTCCCCCACCCTGACTTCGGGTACGTCGTCTTCACCGGTGCTATCCGCATCGGGCAGAGACGGAGCCATGCGCGGAGGGACGTGCTCCTCCGCGCTCGTCGGAAACAGGGAGCCCATGACCCGCTCCAGCTGCTGCGGCTGGAGACTCTGGGTCAGTGGGGGCGCCCTAGGTCGGAGTTTCTCCCTGACCTGTAGGTACGGGCGCCCCCATGGGTTCTGCTGCAGGGTCTCCAGGAGCTCCTCGCGGGCCGCCGTCTTGGCCCGCTTTATTGTCTCCTGGAGATTACCTTTAGCCTCCCTGTAAGCCTGATAAAGCTCCGCCTCTCGGGTTGCCGCGTCGTCTGGGCGGCGATGCCTCCGGCGAAACCTGGTGTACTGGCGGCGGGCGGAGATGCATGCTGCGCGCAGCTGTGCAATCTCCGGCGACCACCAGTACACCTGCTTCCTTGCCGGTCTGGGTCTAACCCTAGGCATCGCCGCATCACAGATTTGCGACATGGCTCTCCTGAACCACTCCGCCTCGGCATCCACATCGGCAGGCCGGTCCGGTGCCGGAATCCAGGCCTGCACGATGGAAGCCTCCAGGAGAGCCTCCCGATCCAGATGGTGAAGTGCCCAACGCGGATCCGGGGGATTTTCTACCGGCTGTGGGAGGTCAGGTGGGGGGACGACATCGAATCGGATGTACCGATGGTCTGAGTGCGTCTCCTCACCCTCCTCCACGTGCCAGCCAGTAATACGGGCGGCGAGGGCAGAGGTCGCGAACGATACGTCCACGACCGAGCTGGTCCCCCGCCGCCAGAAGGTGGCGACATTCCCCCGGTTGAGGACCTCCAGACCACGTGTTCTGGTCCAGTCCTCAAGAAGCCTCCCCTTGTCCCTGGTTTCCCGGGAGCCCCACGCCTCACTCCAGGCGTTGAAGTCTCCCAGGAGCAGGACAGGGCGAGGACGGCACGCAGCGAAGACGACGTCGAGCTCAGTGAGCCATAGCTCAAACTGAGTCTCGTCCAGTGTCGGCGAGATGTAGGTGGCCACGACTGCCAACCCATCATATTCCGCCGCAACACACCCGCGGCCCCTTGCAATGATAGCAAGGCGCGAGTTGTCTGCGGCGGACCCCCCGAAGATAAAACAGGCCGAGCCGTCCTCGTCCACCGGGCTTCCCGGGTGGACGTAGTACGGCTCGGCGACCACGGCCAAGTTTATGGACCACTGCCGGATGCTCTGGTACAGAAGATCCTGAGCAGCGCGGCAGCGGTTCAAATTCACTTGCAGGATGCGGATATGGGCGTCAGACATTAATGGACGTCCATATCAGCATCCCGCCGAGAAACATCTGGCCGTGCAGTAGCGGCACCCCCACCGCTCTCAGCGGACGTACGAGGCTTTGGCCTCGAGGCGGCGCAGGTTGTGCTGCCGACCCGGTGGTCCGCAGTTTTGCCCTCCGCCTCGCATCTAAAGCAGCGAGGCGGGGCATCACAGGCACTTGCCTTGTGACCGGGCCGGCTGCAGCGGAAGCACCGATCGCCCACGGTGACTTCCGCTGTGCACTGCACTCCGACGTGCCCCACCACCATGCACCGGAAACATCTGGTTTCCCGGGCACGAAGGAGGTGCACCTGCGCCTTTAGGAAGCCCCCTACGAGGAGGCTTCGTCCGTCCGTCACTTTCAGTGCCGCCGCGACGGGGCACTGGACGACTGTCATCCCATGACCAGTGGAGCCGAAGGAGATGTCTCCAGCCTTCACCTGGTCACGGGGGCAGCCGCCCGCCTCCACGACGGCGGAGATTACTTCCTCCGTCGTGGCCGCGTCATCCAGACCCGTGATGCGCAATGCAGCGCATTTGGTGGGCCTGGTGACGCGGACGGCTTCTGCGTCCAGCGCGTCCCTAAGCTGCGCTGCTAGGGCGTCAGCTTTAGGGCCGCTGGAGGCGCCGGAGACCTCGAGGAGGCGAGCCCCGGTGCGTGTCGTCTTGCACCGGAGACCCCCCTGGATATCGAGGGCTGAGAGGTTGACTGAGGACTTCACGGTCCTCAGGACATCAGCGTACCCCACACCCCTCTCCACACCCTCCGTCGTCACCGTAAGGACGACGGCTGTGGAGCGAGGAGCGCGGAGCCTCTTCGGCGCCTTCGCCGCGGCGGCTTTGGCCACTTTCTTGGCCGCTTTCTTGGCGGCCTTCGTCTTCCTCTTCTTGGCCCCCACTACCTCCCATCCCTCCCGTCCGGAGGGATGTAAAGGAGCAGCGGGAGCGTTAGAGGAAGAGGAGGCGGCAGAGGTGCCGCTCTTCTTGCCGCGCCCCTTCGCCTTCCGCGCCTGGGCCGCGGTCTCGGCCGGCAACCGGTACGCTGGAGCGGACTGGGGCGGAGCGGGGCGGCGGACAGCGGGTGTGCCGCTTGGTCCTGGAGCGGGAGAACCGCTAACAGCCGCCGCGTATGAGAACGCGGGACGTGCCAGCGGAGGGCGGTACGCCCGGTCCTCCAGGACCGCGAGGCGCCTCTCGATCGCCGTCAGGACCTGTACCATAGTCGGCACAGGCTGTGGCGGCGATCCGGGCGCCGTGTTGGGCACCGTGGTGGGCGCCATGGTGGGCGCCGTGGTGGGCGCCTTTTTGGACGCCGTGGTTGGCGCCGTCGTGGGCGCCTTGGTGGGCGCCTTGGTGAGCGCCGTGGTGGGCGCCGTGGGTGGCGCCGTCTTCGGCGCTGGTCCAGCCGTCGGAGGAGGAGGCGGCAGCATGGGACCGGGAGGCGCCTTGACCACCTTGGTCAAGTCAGCGACCTCCCGCCACAGGTCATCCATCTGCTTCCTGGAAGCAGCGAGCTCCGCCTCCAGGCTCGTCACCTGCTTCCGGAGCCTCGCCTCCTCCTTAGTGACGCTCCGCGCGAGGAGCTTGTTGAGGGAAGATTGGGCTTCATCCACCAATGAAGCCACAATCTTCTTCCTCCCCGCCACGTTTCTGTTGCCCCGCATGGCCGCGTTCATGCGGGCAAAAACGCTCATCAGCTCACGCGCGGGCGGCCCACCGATTTCCCGGCGACTTCGCTGGGACAGTTGGACCGAGGACGGAGGAGGAGTTGGCGGCCGCCTTCTGTACGCGTCGAGACGCGTACGCACCGTCTTGACCGGCACCTCCTCCTCCGAATCGATGGAGAGGAGGGACCCCCACCCGGAGCAGCTGGTGCTACGGTCGCGCGGCGGCCCCCCCTTCTCCTCGAGGGTCCTCTTCTTTGTCGCAGAAGAGCGGCCCTTCTTCTTCACACTGCTGGGAGCTGACCCATCGTCAGTCCCAGCAGCATCAGTTCCTTGGGGCGTCGACATCGCGCTGCGACTAGGCAGCGCGGCGCGAGCCCCCAAATCGATAGGCATCGGAATCAGTATTTCATGCATAGTTTCGTCGGTTGACACTGCCCGGGAAAGGGCAGTGTCGGGACCGGAGGTCTCTTCGAGGTTATTCATAATCGCAAATAATAAATATTGGATGGCATACTTACTGGATAAATTGGAAGCTTCTCAAACTACCCTAAGGATAGATTCCTGTTTTCAACAATTTATTTTAGACGCTACGTTTATCCTCGATAATTTAGTTAAACTTGACGCAGGTGAAAGATGGGATAAAAGGTTTATAATGGAGCAGTGTTTTGGCAGTCAGTCTGTTATTACTTACGTTTTAGTACTTAGAGTAACTAACCACAACCTAAATACGTTGTGAGTAAGTACTTCATACATACACACATTATATTTAATCACGCCTGTTTCCCCCGAAAAGGTGGGCAGAACATTATAATTACCTACCTATATTACTCACTCACACTTCGCAAGTTAATTTCGCTTACCAAGAACTGTTTGTTGGAACCCCTTCCGTTGATAGACATGTGTATTTAAAGGGATTGACTGAGGGCTGTATGATCTAAGTAGAAAGTGCTATACAATACAATGGTCTATAAAAAAAACGGACTTAATTCCCCACATGCAATACGCATTGCAGAGAATAAACTTTCATCAATACAACATACGTCACAAAAATCCAGGTTTGAATAGGTACAAATGGCGGCTTGATCACTAAAAAGAGATTTCTTACACGCAACCTTTAGGTATAATGTTTAAATTATAATTATTGTACTTAATCACTTTCAAAATAATCTGGTCACCCAACTTTTAACGAAGACAAAGGTAAAATTGCAACATTTTTCATATAAAAAATATTGAGTCATGACAGTCTAATTTGGTCATAAGCGATACCTAAAACTCATTTCTTTAGAATTGAGTTCAGGCCAGTTTTATGAACGCTTTTAACTTGATTTTATTACTTTAATGTTTAACGCCCTTTCAGTTTATTTAAAATTTTCGTAATTCTAGATAAGAAGGATATTTTATCAAATTTAGAGTACGCAAGAAATGGTTAGTTATCACGAGCGATTCTCTTTTACAGAGATCAGTTAGTTTAATGAGAAAACATTTGCTATTTCTGAAGAAAGATACAATACAAACCATGACTGATATACATATGCCGAGTAGAATATTTAATAATTTTCTAATTTCACAGAGCACATTACCGAGATGAAGTGCCGCTAAGGTCCAATGAGTAAATCCAGGAGATGGTATATCTACGTTTTCTTACATTTATAATGAACGGTTTACGTGTGAATGAGTATTGAACCATTGGGTGTTTTCACGTTGCACGATAACGACACACGATATCATCCTTAATATCGTGACGATATCGTGCAGATGCAAACTTAATACGAGTTGAACATTTATCGTGCCTATATTGTCACGATATCGTCATGATATCTTGCAATGTGAAAACTCCCAATGTCGGGACGAAAAATGGCATTATAATTTTAAGTAGGTATGTCTATTTTGCTATTATTGTACTAATTATTATTCGGATTGACAGAGCTATTTCTACTGAAAGTTATGTGCATCACACAGTTATAGAAAAAGAGGGGCCGTGAGGTTTATTGCCAGGTTCTTTCTCTCGGTTCTACCTATTGTTTTGCAAATCTGGCACAGTACATGTAAATATAGAAGCAATAATATTTTTATCATAAGTACTTACTGACGTTTGTAAGAGCCATTTAATGACCTACACAAATAAATAAATCATTTCATTTCAGAAATAACTTTACAACTTTTTATTAAGCAAACTTATCAAATTATTAACTTATTACAGTGGAGTAGGTTTTTAATTCCCAATTCCCATGGGAACTATATTGATTTTGCTGATTATATACTCAGGCTTACTTGCAGTACAGCTAAGTATTTATAACCAACGAAGTTACTAACTCACTTTAGCCTTCAGATTGTCGTAAAGTTTAACAAAACCTCATTAAAGATAGGCATCGATCGACATCGCTTTAAATGAAATTAATTAAAGTAGGTAGAAGTCAGATGTTATCCAACTCTTTACTGAAGTTTATTAATTGAACTCAGTTTTTACAAGTTAAAGCAGTATTTATGTTTTATAGAGAAACACATCTTATTTCATACCTGTGATCGGTACATTTTTGAAAAAAACTCACTAGCACACTATTCCACAAATAATTTTATTTTAGGTAAACCCTGACCATTCACTTTTGTAACACATTTTACTAATATAATTTACTTTTAGAACACATTACGCTAATACATAATATTCAAAAATGTATTAGGTACTATAAGTTTCACCAAGTGCCGACTATCGAAAGCATAAATTATAATAAGTGATCTCCATTTAACTGCAATGTCTCTTGAGACTTACATTTTGACGTCGTGTGTTATTTGATGACTTATAAAACGACGATTTTGTTATCTTAACAACCTAACCTGTTATTTTTTCTCAGGGTGTAACTACTTAATCAAAATCCTCCTAGGCGGCGTACCGATTTTAATTAAATTTAAAATGTGTGTTCATGTGGATTCGAGAAAAC
Organism: Nudaria mundana; assembly: GCA_963556515.1. Lineage (NCBI taxonomy): Eukaryota > Metazoa > Arthropoda > Insecta > Lepidoptera > Erebidae > Nudaria > Nudaria mundana. The sequence goes on from OY748306.1 coordinate 5,219,537, forward strand.
TCAAGATTTACAAATTAGATCCGGTAGGTCTACTACTGTCCTGGCGAATTTTGTACCTACAGCCACGTACACAACACAATCAATTTTCGAATCCACCTGAATACAAAATAGGTTTCATTAAAACCAGTCCGGCCTTTTAGAGAAGGAATCAGTAACAAACAACCGAATTGACTTATTTTGGTCTAAAAATAATTATATAAGTTCAGGGAAGGTTAAAAGGTATATAATTTTTTTTTCAGTTCGTCAGTAGCTTTTTAAATTGTTAGCACCACATGAAAACGATTTTATCCCGATAAATATTATGGTCTCTTAGGAATCGAGATTGAAAAATCTTTTACCGATAGGCAGAACCGTGGGTGTATTCTATTGGACAAATAAAATTATCCCAGTTGTCCGAAAATACGAGGCTATTCCAAATGTTGGCTGAACCATCGTAAGGCAACAAATATATTGGGTCAACACTGAGTTACTGAAATCGACTTATAGAATATAACTCCGAGCGGACCCGTCGTTGTTTTCAACAATTTATTGGAGGTAGAAACCTGTAACTTTAATCTAGAATCATTTCATTATTAAATTTGGCTCAGGTGAAGGGTTAAAAGGTTTTATTTACTGGACGTAGGTAAACTTTGTATCTTTGCACTATAATCCGCAAAAAAAAAATATTTTGGGCCGGATTACAACCAGCGTAATTCGTAATTCGAATTACGTAGAAACAAAAGATCTTATACTATTAACATTCCGAAGTCGTTCAATCAAAGTTCTATTCTAATTAGTATTCACTTACCTACTTTTTTTTTTTTTTTTTTTTTTTTTAATTCTGCGGCCAAGGCCGCTGCCGCTCTAACGTCCGTTGCCGGGCGTCTCTGGTTACTAGCAGAGGGTATGTCCAGTGGCGCCCGGCGGACTTTGACCACCTCTGTGGTCTCTTCGGGTGTTGGGTCGGGACGAGAATCCCGCGTCGTTGGGGGAAGGGTTTTATCCCGCGTCAGTGAGTGAATCTGGTTGCGTGCTATGGGGCAAAGGCCCCGCAGCACGCAACCCTTCTAGCCTGCTTCTGTAAGGACGGCGGATGGCGATCCCGCCGTCCTCAGGCCCCGATCATGGAGGTCGATAGTCTTGGGCGTAGTCGCGTAGTCTGGGGCGCCCTGGCCGCCGACTACGGAACTCGGCGGGGAGGGTACGCTCCCTCTCCCTTCCGGCCGCCTCCTTCGCCCTTCCGGCCGCCTCCTTCGCCCTTCCGGCCGCCTCCTTCGCCACTTACCTACTTGGACGCGTTTCTATAAAACTTCACATAGGTAAATAGGATCAAAACTATACAACTTGACACTAAACTTGATTTCACACGTTGGCGACCACACGTAAGCTGAACGTGTGGATGGTCTGGAGGACCATCCACACGTTCAGCTTACGTACCTTTACAAGTTAGAGGCGATATTTTCATCACCATGATTTTTATTTTTTCTTCGCCGAAATTTCGTCCACCAGCGGTATTTTTTCATTTAGGCAACTTTTATGATTGTCAATAGATAGTTTGACAATGACAGGTTTGACAGTTGACATAAATGTTTATTTCATGAGAGCACAGAGAAGTTGTAAAAGTGTACTTCTTTTTTCGACGAGTTTGAAGCATGGTTTATCTCGAAAATCTACGAATTTCGAAAGATAATTTCTTTTATTTACGTTTTTATTTACTTTATTTTACGGAGAGAGCATATGATCTGATTGTATCTCAAGCAAATTTATATGCTCAGCAACAAAACTTTGGATGGTTGACGCCCATTGATAAGAATGAACTAAAGGCATTTTTAGGCATACTTATTGTCATGGATTACCATATTCTTCCGAGCATTGATCTGTATTGCTCATCAGACCCAGGTTTTCGAGTAATAGAAGTAGCTGCAACAATGCCTCACAGAAGGTTCAAATAATTGATAGAATCTGACCGGTAAAGGGAATATATTTCCCACCATAGAAATATATATATATATTTCCACTGTCCACTCCTTATGACCGTTAAAGGGCTAGAAATACAATGTTCTTGCGAGCGTTGGTAGTTGGCTATCAAGTACAATCCCTAACTACTATATTGAGGGTTTGATGCCGATGCTTACGCCTCCTACAGTTATACTGGAACCTTCAGATGGACCATTCCGAGGTCCGAGATGACAAAGAACCTCGGACTTGTATAGGGCCACCTCCAGTCCCAGCAGCCGTATCCGACGCACGACTTGAGTAACACTCGTCGTGACGAGGGTATCGTCAGCGTAGAACGTAACGCCGACACCCTCAGGCAACGCAACATGAAGTCGTATCCGATGTTCCACAGAAGCGGTCCTAGTACCAATCCCTGTGGAACAGCGCACAACATATCTCGCCGAGCCAACCCGAACCAGCTGTGGTAAGCTACGGGACCAACTGGGCTAGAAAACTTGAAGGCCTTAAAATTAAGATATTACTCGTATTTTTATAATGTAGGTATTAATATAGTTTCCACAAAGTGCCGAAAAAATCAAATATATTATAATACGAGTATATAAGATTTTTATAGGAAAAAAGCTGCCTCATTATGAAATTTGGAAGTAACGAAATTTTTAAAACACATTACTGATTTTGTGACAAGATAATTTGCCTACGAGTATCAACTAGGTACTTATATTAAATTATGTTAGTCGAGCAACGAGCTCAAGTGCTTGCTTTTAACTTTGTGTAAATATTAGACAAAGTTAAAAGCTCATATTCATAATATTTGACCTATTAAATCCAGGGAAAAATATAAATATAAAATACAGTTAGATAATTTTTCTCTGCTTAGGAATCTGCGGTGAAGACAGGATCAAATCATAAATGATTGCTAGCACGGAGCAACTAATGTAGAAGAAGTTTATAACAATAATGTGGAAGAAAAAGATCAAAATCAGAGTAGAACTAGGTATGAAAATATTTTTGGCTATTATATGAACACAGAAGAACATTATTAATATAGTATCTGATGATATGCGGGATAACACCCGACCCAACCGCGCAAAGTCCGCCGGTGCCACTGGAAATACCGTCTCTGGGGCGTAACAGAGACGCCTGGCAATGGAAGTTGTGGTGGAGGGCCGCGACGTTGGGCAGCGGACTTTAAAAAAAAGACCTTTGCGTTTGCTTATAATTTAGGTAATATGAAAGCAGGGAAATCGGAAAGCCTTGAAATAAACTAAGTATGTGTAATGTTGAATGGAAATATCAACGATGAATCATAAAATATAAAACAAAGTCGACCGTTTCACATGTATGCTTAGGTCTTTAAAACTACGCAACGGATTTTAATGCGGTTTTCACCAATGGATAGAGTGGTTCTCGAGGAAGGTTTTTATGTCTATAATTTGTCAAGCGGGCAAAGCCTCGGACGTCCGCTAGTACCTGTATAAAATAAATTATAATATAGGTATATTTTCACTTGTTCAAAAGTTCCCGTAAGTGGCAATATTTTGCGGGACTAATAAAGTTACTCGTAGAAAGTAGACGTATTATGTATGTATAATTTTAATTTTATTAAGTAATTGAAGTTGAATGTAATTCTACTTATATATGTGAACGAGGCCGCAGCTAGTCATCTAATAAATAGATGATAATGGGAGCTCAGTTCCTTTGAACTCAACATCAAAGCTTTATAAAATAATAGGGACCCATACCGTAGGGTAATAACGTATTCATTTTAATTATAATCGCTTTATTAGGTAGGACCGGCTGCCCATTAAACTAACGCTTTTTATAAGGTCCGCTTTGAAAAAATATAATGGATTTCATGACGAAGTAAATTTTTTCCACGTAAAATTTATTCTCGTGAATTTCATTTGTGTGAATTTATTCACCTACAGATTTGGGATTGATTTTAACTTTTTAAGCTTTCACGATTTTCACAACTATATTTTTGATGATTATAATATGTATCTAGTGTACAATCACACTCTGGAAACTGCCGAGTTCTAAGTGTCTAGTACCAGTTCCTTACGTTAATTTGCTCGAAATACGTTTTCGTATTCCCCATACATTTCACACCAGCGCCCATTGCGGTAACGTTAAGGAACTGTGTGAAATGTATGGAGGAATTTTTATTTTGTATATTGTAATTCTTATTGTAAATAAAGACTTTGTTAGTGCTCTAGTTGTATCCCACTTGTCCTATTGACGTTGTTTCATTATGGAACAAGACTCAATGAGTTTGTTTAAAATTTGCAAATATGGGCAAATTACATAAAAATAACCTTAGATAAATCTGACAAAAAGAAAAACGATATCACGGGCAAAACCATGGGTATCAGTTAGTTTATAAAAATATATTGAAGAATCCTAAAAGTCAATAAAAATAATGAAAAATCATGCTTCCACAGAGTTTGTTATAGGAATACGAGTACTTATGAATAATTCAAAACGGCTGAAATTATTTAAGGACTACGCTGAAGTGTTAGGCTACATACGCACTATGCGGTTAGCCGCAATGCGGTCAGCCGTCCGGTGGACCGTAGGATGCGGTTGCGGTTGCGGTAAGCCGGGTGGCGGTTAACCGCTAGCGCAACCGGAACGTGCGGTTAAGAAACCGTCGTGGTTTGCGGTTGGATCGACTCATTTCCAAGATGGACGTCGAAGAAGTGGCAGCTATTTACTACATTTACTCGCGTAATATAAAGAAAAAGAAAAGGAGAAAAAGGTACTGGGTGCATCCTTATTTGCAAATGCGCGAGCGTCGGTGAACACGTAAACAGTCAATGGCGGGGAACCGCACACTAGCACCATCCGCGTAGTGTGTATACTATACACACTACGCGGATGGCGCTAGCCCGCTGGGTTCGTCGTCCGTCTGTCAGCACCACCGCATGTAGGTGAGGATGGTTTGGGCTTCGAAGATATTCGTTAATATTAAAAATTTGCAGTAAATAATTATATTTCTTGCTTTCACAGAATTACCTATTAGCGAATACCTAGCGATTTTTTTCATTCAACCTATTATTATCTATACTTATAATAAATCTGTAGAAGTGAAAATTCTGTACATTGAAAATATCAAAAAAATAAATGGCAGGGGGTGTTACTAGACCGACACCGAACCCAAAAATGTGATTAAAAAATTTTTTGTCTGTCTGTCTGTCTGTTCAGGCATCACGCAAAAACTACTGGTTCGATTACGATGAAACTTGGTATAATTATTCTTTAATATCCTGGGCACCACACTGGGGACTTTTTATCCCGGAAAGGTATATACAATAAAAAACAAACTTAATTTTGCGGTTCGATCCCTTGACCCGAGTATAGTACCAACCGCAAATAATAAATTTGTCGTAGGTTTTTTTAATTTTTTATATTCGGTTCGCCAAATTGACGCCACCCGCCTGGTGGTAAGTCGTGACGAGACGTCTAGCGATTGTGGGCCACTCTCACTGCACATACGATAGAGAGTGGCCCTCAACTTGACGACCTACTGATGTGCCTCTTCACGCTCCGTTAAAGAACCCAGGGTTAAATGTGGGAGGAAACACGTGCACAGGCAGGGCGTTCCAGGCCACTATCGTTCGGCAGAAAAACTAACGGTTAAAACGTTCGGTTCTCGCGGACATGCTATCCACTGTGTGGGAGTGGCATCTCTGCCCGGCACGCGTTGTCCGGGATCGGAAGGAAGAGGGTGGAATCAGATTGAAGAGCTCTTCAGAACAGGTTACGTCACCCGCAGTGGAGTTCACTATTAATGGTTTTTAGAACTTTTGACTGTTTGTCTGAATGTTTGTACACGCTAATCTCAGAAATGATTTGATTTTTTGATTTGAACTTGCGGTTCGGGTTTCAATCGCTTCATAAATAAAAAAGTTATATAGATCTAAAGTAACACGCAGGCGGAGCTGCGGGCAACAGCTAGTACTTATAATAAATCTGTAGAAGTGAAAATTCTGTACATTGAAGATATCAAAAAAATAAATGGCAGGGGGTGTTACTAGACTGACACCGAACCCAAAACTGTGATTAAAAAAATTTTTGTCTGTCTGTCTGTCTGTCTGTTCAGGATTCACGCAAAAACTACTGGTTCGATTACGATGAAACTTGGTATAATTATTCTTTAATATCCTGGGCACCACACTGGGGACTTTTTATCCCGGAAAAGTATATACAATAAAAAACAAACTTAATTTTGCGGTTCGATCCCTTGACCCGAGTACTGTACCAACCGCAAATAATAAGTTTGTCGTAGTTTATTTTTATTTTTTATATTCGGTTCGCCAAATTGACGCCGCCCGCCTGGTGGTAAGTCGTGACGACGTCTAGCGATTGTGGGCCACTCTCACAGCACATACGATAGAGAGCGGCCCTCAACTTGACGACCTACTGATGTGCCTCTTCACGCTCCGTTTGAAGAACCCAGGGTTATATGTGGGAGGAAACACGTGCACAGGCAGGGCGTTCCAGGCCACTATCGTTCGGCAGAAAAACAAACGGTTAAAACGTTCGGTTCTCGCGAACATGCTATCCACTGTGTGGGAGTGGCATCTCTGCCCGGCACGCGTTGTTCGGGATCGGAAGGAAGAGGGTGGGATCAGATTGAAGAGCTCTTCAGAACAGGTTACGTCACCCGCAGTGGAGTTCACTATTAATGGTTTTTAGAACTTTTGTCTGTTTGTCTGAATGTTTGAACACGCTAATCTCAGAAATGATTTGATTTTTTTTGTTTGAACTTATGGTTTGGTTTTCAATCGCTTCATAATTTAAAAAGTTATGTAGATCTAAAGTAACACGCAGGCGGAGCTGCGGGCAACAGCTACTGTTATAATAATAAGGCAAGTATCTTCTGTGTAATAGGATTCCGATTTTACTCGCAAGTAAATGAAGGAGTCATACTGAAATTCTAATGATTCCGCGAATGTGGTTGGAAACGTCCCTAAACGTTTTTAGGTTTTAAGACCTACCTACTTAACTTTTAAAAATACATAAAATTTCATTTTTTTTATAATAACGTGAATGGACATAAGCTGACTGTTGAAACAGATTTCCTTAAGAGAAGAGTGTGAGTTGGCAAACAGGTTGGGGACTCGGTTGACGAAAGTATCTCGACAAAATCAAGGACATTGTAACGAAAGGCTAGGTCAAGAGTACTCAAGAGTAAATATCTAGTTAATGGGAGAGCGTGTATAAAAGCCAAAGCACTTTGCTGGTCCTATTTCATAGGGAGCAACCAGTATTGTCGCAAACCGTTAAACCGCCTCGTTTGTTAATCAGCAAGTGCACCACATGACGGTGAGTTTCCTTTGGGCATATCGATTGAGTAGTTCGAGATCTGGATGGGACCCTAGTATTAAAATTATTTTATTGGTTGGGGTATTAAACCATATCGAAACAAGTCTTTCGAATGTATTTTTTACATTGTAGACAGTTCTAGATAATATAGCTGCGTAATAAATTGAGAAATTACACCCTTTTGTATTATTACGTAGGCGGCGAGGTTCTAATAGAAAGAGCGGAATGCAAGAACGGAATGCTTATTGTAGGGTTTATTTGGATCTCTCTTAAGATCCGTACAAAATGCATTCCATCCTCGTTAATACACTCGACTGTCTAAGTTATTTGCTTATTCATTACATAGTTTGTAGGTTGATTTAGATATATCTTTTTTTTTATTCCGCGGGCCAAGGCCGCGGCCGCTCTCACGTCCGTTGCCGGGCGTCTCTCGTACTGACGCAGAAGGTATTTCCAGTGGCGCCCGGCGGACATTGACCACCTGTGTGGCCTTTTCGGGCGTTTGGTCGGGATGAGAATCTCGCTTCGTTGCGGTAGGGTTTTACCCCCCGTCGGTGAGAAAAAAAACATAATGGGACAAAACGACGTCGTGCTGCGAGGCCTCAGCCCCGCAGCACGGGACCCTTCTAGCCTGCTTGTGAAAGGACGGCGGCTGACTATCCCGCCGTCCTCAGGCCCCGATCATGGAGGCCGATGGTATTGGGCGTATATGAGTCTGCGACGCCCTCGCCGCTGACTTCAGAACTTGGCGAGGAGGGTACGCTCCCTCTCCCTCTCAGCCGCCTCCTACGCGAGCATGACCTGCTCACAGAAGGACACGGCCGCGTTCCACCCACTCCCGCTGGAGAACATGGCTTGAAGTATGGTCTCTCCAGCGAGAGGGTATCCACGCCCAGACCCACTACGAGATCCCGGCGCCTACTCGCTTAGTTTGTCAGTATTCCTAGGATGGTAACATATTTTAATAGTGATGTTTTAATCTTTTTTCCTAGGGTTTGCTTTTGCAATTTGAGATTTCCCCCTTTTGGTCTTTCTTTTGGGGATCTCCTGCGTTTGGTGTTTATTTCACGCTAATACACAAGATAAATTTGGCTGAAGGCGACGTGTCATGTCGGCTTCGGCTAGTGCTAGTTCGGCTGGTGCTAGTATCGGCTAGTTTAAATCGCTTCTAATTGTAAAATATAACAAGTTCGAGTTGTTTTGTCTGATTACTATAATGAAACAAATTAATAAGTTACTGGCGAGAATTAGGCGTAGGTATAAAATATACCTCTACAGTTACTAAGTACCTCCTCAGCGGGTAAGGTTTGCTAAGCACTGTGACTCCAGTCCAGTCTCCAGGCGTGCATGTCATCTGCAATGGGATTGATCAAGTTTTGTATACATAGCATCATGCCTTTTTCCCCGAAGGGGTAGGAAGAGGTGTGCAAACACACCCACATCTCGCCAGCTATGTTAGGTCCCATATAATAGGGGGCGAGCCTATTGCCATTTACCGGGCACAAGTTCCAGACTCTGGGATAATTATCTGGGTAAAATTCTAAAGAGAATTATACAATATCCACCAGACCCGGGAATCGAACCCGAGACCTCGAGCGTGGCAGTCCGTACATAGTACCATTGTGCCACCGAGGTAGTCAAGTCTATCAGGTCATCAAGTTTTGTAGCAAAATGGTTTATACATTCTTGCGCTTAAAATTAGACCAGGCGCTAACCACAGTTAGTAACGTTTATTTTATTTTATTTATTCATTTATTTATCCATCACACTCTTCCACACACTGTCATTTGTTTTTTCCTGTCACTGGTCATTACAGGTTATGTACCTAATACAGCCATAAATAACAATAAATTATAAGTCAATATTAAATCTAAAGGTGGGCGTCGGATGTTTGCAGCTTGCGGCACGCGACAGTTTCGGCAAGGCGACAGTGACATCGCCAGGCTACTCGTTGTACAACTAGAAGACTTCCTCCTTCGAACGAATAGACTCGACCTTTAGGGATTTTTAATCTAAGGACGCCCTCTCAAACTCCGCCAATCTATACTAATATTATAAAGAGGAAAGATTTGTTTGTTTGTGTGTTTGCATTGAAAAGGCTCCGTAACTACTGAACGGATTTGGAAAATTCTTTCAGTAATATGTAGCTACATTATCTCCGGGTAACATGGGCTACTTTTTATCTCGGTAATGTGTACCTTATCTTGACATTGGGAAATCTTATTTAAAATATTTTTGAATGACGAAGACGTTAAGCGTGGTTACTTTATGTTGAAATAATTAAGAAGTGTATTTTTTTAGAGGTTCAGCTTTGATGGACGTACGTGATAACGAGAATTTAAAGGAATAAGTTGTAATAAAACGGGTGGTGCGTGTCTGCGGCATTACCGACAAATTACAAGCCAGGTAGGTATCTATAGTACTTTGTATTCTCAGGTTAACAACCTTTCATTTAGCTTACGTTTCTCTCAGTAGTATGATAAATCACAAAACACACCTGAGGATTCACGTGTGATTCACGTTTCTGCCCACGTGATTTTTTAATTTCTTCTAGTAGGTACTTTGCAATATGAAGGGCACAGGAAAAAAAGGAGCTCATTAACATTTTTACCCTTTTTGAATTACCGTTATACTTATTGAAGTACCATTTACTTTATAATTCTTTGGCCTATCAGAGCACTTTATTTGAAATACAATAAAAAAGGCACATTATACATGGGGCACACTAAAAGTTTTGCACTTCTAGCTAATCGGAACTATTTGAATTTCGAATGTTATATTTTTTTAAACGTTGCAACCTTCTTAGTAATAAAAAAAACAATTGGCGGGAAATCATTTGTCAATTGTTTTTTATCACACATCAAAGTTCTACGTATGCAACAAAAATGGAATTAAGTCGAAAAGATTTTAGAGCGATGATTTTTTATGATTTTAAAAGTTCTCTCTCTCCGCAAGACTGTGCCGCTCGTCTTAAAAATGCTTTTGGGAGAGAAGCACCTTGTTTGAGCACCGTGAGGCGATGGTTTGCTGAATTTGAGAGAGGTCGAGTTTCTTTACAAGACGAATTTCGTGAAAGGCTGCCTTCAACTGCCGTCAACGAAAATAATGTGGCTACTGTTAAGCGGTTAATTGAAGAAAACCCGCGGATTACCTATGAGACAATTCGAGGACTATTGGGGATTGGTATGAGTCAAATCCCGAAAATTTTACACGAAGAATTGAAAGATCGGAAACTTTGTCGTCGTTGGATCCCTCATGAACTGACAGCGGAGCAGAAGCGGGCTCGCGTGGAATGGTGCTCACAGATGCGACTGAAGTACGACCACGGACATTCTAATACTGTTTATGACATTGTCATAGGAGACGAAACGTGGATTTATTGTTTTGAACCCGAAAAAAAACAGCAATCTTGTGATTGGGTGTTTGAAAATGAGAACAAGCCAACAAAAGTGAGGCAGGCGAGAAACGTTGGTAAAAAAATGATCGCGTTTTTTTTCTCAGCTACGGGTCCCATCTGTACAATTCCACTTGAAGATCAAAAGAGTGTTAATGCCGAGTGGTATTCTACCATTTATTTACCCAGGGTGTTAGAAAAAGTTCGCGAAAGACGACCCAAAAGCCGCGTTCTCCTACATCATGACAACGCTTCTTCACACACGGCCAACAAAACAAAGTCATTTTTAGCTTCCGAAAAAATACAACTCGTCACCCATCCTGCGCATAGCCCCAACCTAGTAACCTGTGATTTCTGTATTTTCCCCAAAATCAAAGATTTGATGAGAGGTTTCACTTTTACCAACTCCGAAGAGGCAATGATAGCTAGTGTTCAATCAGCACGTAGAAAACATGCCTTAAGATCTGTGGTCCTCCTGTTTTAAAAAATGGTTCGATCGCATGAAAAAATGTTTAAAGTGTAAAGGAGAGTACTTTGAAAAGCAATAAACATAATATTTTGGTTTGTTGTTTTTTTAAGTTACGCAAAACTTATAGTGTGACCTACGTACAATAAAAGTTCATTTTTAAAAATCCATGTTTAGATAAAACAAGTTCATTGCATTCCATACCTAGTAAAAAGATGCTAATTGTATATGGAACCACGCTAGAATGGGGCTGATTGCAACGTTTGTAACAAAGAACGCGCATAGTCCGCCATCTTAATTTTTGTGTCATATAATTGTCAGCTGTCAGTTAAGCGTCCTTGTAAAAAAATTACGTAGTGTACGTAGTGCATTAAATTTTTGCTTGTTTATTTTAAAATGAGCAATAATAATAGTGATTGTGATGAAAATTACGTTTATAAGACTACTAAAAAGAGAAAGTAATATTTTTATCTTTATCTTTTGTTTAATATTTTATCTTTTTATTATTATTTTATTATTATTATTTATTATTTTATTATTATTTTATTATTATTTTCGTTTATTCATTAACATTCTTATTTTATACATTTTTAAATAGATTTATAAAAAACAAATACATTTAAAAATATAAAAAATAGTGACCCACCAGTAGCGGAGTAGGACCCAAACTACCGGCGGTGGAGGCTACAGACTGAGAAACCTCCTAACAATACGGCACGTGTTGAGGATAACAGCCTTCTGAATCTGACTCTTGATCCAACAATCTAACGAGAGTCTCTTGAGATGTTGATCGAGACTCTCGTTAGCCGAAATGACCATCGGCACAATGATCGTCGAGTCTACGTCCCACATGGCGGTTATCTCGAAGGACAGATCAAGGTACTTGCTAAGCTTGTCCTTCTCTGCCTTCATAAGATTCTCGTCATGCGAGACGGCGACATCGACGAGCACTGCCCGACGCTGGGTCCGATCAACCAACACGATATCAGGCCTATTGGCAACAATAGTCGTGTCCGTGATGACTGATCGGTCCCAGTAGAGCAACGCACGACCATTCTTGAGAACTGGCATTGGTGTGTACTTATAATATGGTACCTCGAACTCAATAAGGCCGTATTGAAGAGCAAGTTGCTGATGGATGATCCTGGCTACTTGATTGTGCCTATGCAAGTACTCGCTGTTAGCAAGATACGAACAACCGGAAATAATGTGGTGAAGTGATTCACCAGGACGGTGGCATGCTCGACAAATGTCGACCGTACCGTCCTTCATGATGTATTTCCGATAGTTGTTCGTCTTAATAACTTCATCTGCAATTGCACAGGCAAAACCTTCAGTTTCCCCAAAGAGGTCACCGAAACGTAGCCAGTTCACCGATGCGGGCAGGTCTACATCGGGTCCTGTTAAGACTCGGTAGAACCGCCCGTGTAGCTCCTTGCTCTTCCATACGTCCTTACGGTCTTCAGTACTAAACACCTTTGGTTTACGCCAGTTCTCGTTAGCCAAGGAAAGAGGTGTCAGGCCCTTGTCATCCATCACAACATCGCAATGAATGCCACACCCATTCTGTAGGAAGTAATTCCTCAGACTGCACACTTCACGGTTATGGAGGTTCTTGGCATTTAAAAATCCTCGACTTCCCAACTTCCGTGGAATGTACAGTCTCATGACAGAAGATCGTGGGTGTAACATTCGATGCAATGTCAATTGTTGACGGACTCGCCTATCCAGGGCGTCTAATTCCCTTTGGGCCCACCTAAGTATGCCAAAGGAGTACAACAATAAAGGCATTACCCAACCGTTGAAAGCCCGCATTTTACCGCCGGACAAAAAACTGTTAAGAACTTTTGTCAGACGGCCAAAAAAACGTTCTTTCACCGATTTCGTAATATCCTCTACCGCTATACCCAATGACTCTGACATACCTAGGTATCTGTATGTTTCGGTCTCGGAGAGAGATCTGAGAGTTATTATCTCAGAAAGTTGTAAATTCGGTGAATTTACAACCTTCCCCCGCTGTACATGCATAACCGCACACTTATCAACACCGAACTCCATCTTAATGGCATTACTAAAAACTTCCGTAGTTTTTAGTAATGTCACTAAATCTTGGTGCTTCAGTGTGAACAGTTTGAGGTCATCCATATACATCAGGTGAGAAATAACCTCACCCCCTCTACGAAACCGATAGCCTAGCCCTGAATCCTTCAGCAATGTGCTAAGTGGATTCAGTGCTAAACAGAACCACAATGGACTCAAACTGTCGCCCTGGAATATACCACGCTCAATCCTTATCAAGTCATGCGGACCAGAAGCGCACTCACCACTACCTGGTTGACAAAGGACTGTGGTCCATTGCCCCATACATGAGACTAAGAAGGATTTAAGAGTCGGATTAATTTTATACAACTCTAAAATCCTCCCCAGCCATGAATGAGGCACCGAATTTTTGGGTGCAAAGGGGCTCTACCAACATCTATAGGGCCCCAGCGACCTCACCTGCTAGTGGCGCACCTGCTGATAAAGGGACGACGCTCGTTAATTTACGGTACCTATGGAGTGGCTTCGGCCCCTACGTGGGTACCAGGTGGTACAACAGTGTTGGTCCGGGGGGGTACCACCGTGCAGCTGTGCTAAAGCCCCCCAAGTAACCCAGCCCAGGCTGGGTTGCGTTAGGGGTTCAGCAGCTGCACCGCCGGGCCCGGGGCGATGTATGGTGCAGCAGGCATGGGACCAGTGGGGGCGAAACGGAGTCTAGTGTGGGTGGTGTGGGTCGATTCGCCGGCCAGGGAGACCCTTAGCAACGGCGTTGCCGCAGCCGCCCGCAACACAGTCATGGGGCCCGCCTGGGGCCAACCACCCCAGGAGGCTGCCCCACATGTTGCGCATAATCCTGATGTGGGATCGCCGCTCCGGGTGGTAACCGGTGTGGGGTAGCGGCGGCCTTGCATCAGGGGGGTTTGGGAGCCCTTCCGTCCGGCGAGTCGGCTCCGACCTAACCACACGGTTCTAGACAAAGCTAGCCCCTGCGCTTTGTCACTTACTGCTGCACCAAATGTCGCCCTGTCTTCACGCTTCTTCTTCAAAATCTACAATGGCAGTGCAACAAAAAAGAAATAAACGTTACACAGCGGCCCTAGGAAACCCCACAACTTCACATTTCGAGGTGGAGTTCACTAACGTCCGTGGACTCCATGCGAACCTCGATACCGTCCACCACCACCTTGAGACGGCACGGTCCGCTGTGATGTTCCTCACGGAGACACAAATACGCCGCCCTGACGACACGTCTTACCTGTGTTACCCCGGCTATGTCATCGAGGAACAATTTCGAGACAAAGCCGGGGTGTGCGTGTTCGTTAGGGCGGATGTTTGCTGCCGCCGGTTGCGCTGCCTAGAGAACCCCTCCAATTCCGTCCTTTGGCTGCACGTAGACCATGGCTCTATGAGCCAGATCTACGTGTGCGTCTACCGATCCCACACAGGGGATTCTGAGACAACAAAGCTCTTCCAGTACCTCAGCGAGACGGCTGATGAAGCGCAGGTGCGGTTCCCGAACGCTGACCTAGTATTTCTGGGGGACTTCAATGGCCATCACATTGAATGGCTGGGGTCCCTCAAGACTGATCATGCGGGTAGAGCCGCCCATGCGTTCGCTCTCTCCCACGGTCTGACCCAGATGGTATGCGGGATCACCCGGATACCAGACAGGTCAGATCACACGCCCGCTCTGCTGGATCTACTGCTGACGAGTCGCCCAGCCCAGTACAGTGTTTCAGTAGGAGCCCCACTGGGTAGTTCCGACCACTGTGTTGTTCACGCTGGCATGAAGGTGTCACCTCCTGCACGTCCTGTACAAACGTCACGACGACTATGGCACTACTCGTCAGCGGATTGGGACGGTCTACGCGATTATTATGCGTCCGTCCCCTGGAGCCAGCGCTGCTTTGTAGGAAAGGCTCCTTCGGCTATCCGAAGCTATGCTTCTACTATTGCTGGCGAGATCAGTTTAGGGATGGATTATTACATCCCTTTCACTGATGTCGCCAGTATCCGCAGAGCCCGTCCCTGGTTCGGGCGAGATTGTGCCAAAGCTGTTCGACAAAAACAGTCGGCATATCGCGCCTGGATCAGGGCCCGGGCTGTGCGCGACCCAAACGTGGGCCACCTCAAAGCAGCGTACAACCGGGCCACAAAGTCGAGTAAGAGGGCCTTTAAGAGAGCGGATGCCCAGCGCGTCGCGCGGCTTGGTCAGGAGCTCACTTCCCATCCCACGGGCAGCCGTGGATTCTGGCAACTGGCCAAAGCCGTGCAATCTAACTTTTGTCAGCCCTCGCTGCCACCACTGCGTTACCCAGATGGAACACTGGCTCACAAAGCCCAAGAGAAAGCGGATATGCTCGCAGACCTCTTTGCGGCTAATTCCCGGGTCGACGACCGTGGCCTGCAGCCCCCCGCCATCGCCAACTGTGGCCACACAATGCCTGATATTGTTATCAGGCAATGTGATGTACGGGCAGTACTGCGGTCACTCGACACGCGGAAAGCCAGTGGCCCTGACGGCATTCCGGCGGTGGTGCTACGAAAATGTGCAGCTGAGTTGTCTCCAGTATTAACGCGTCTGTACCGCCTGTCATACTCTTCAGGGCTCGTGCCGGAGGTCTGGAAGGAGGCTAACGTACAACCGATCCCCAAGAAAGGGGATCGGTCCGATCCAGGCAACTATCGACCCATAGCTGTCACCTCAGTCATTTGCAAGGTGCTTGAGCTCCTTATAAATAAGCAGCTCATGCAATTCCTAGAGGATCACTCGCTAATCAATGATCGACAATACGGCTTCAGGCCAAAGCGATCAACGGGTGATCTTCTGGCATTCGTAACGCATGTCTGGGGTGGGGCTATGGAAAGGCACGGCGAGTCCTTGGCTATTAGCCTGGACATCGCCAAAGCCTTCGATAGGGTCTGGCATGCTTCGCTCCTTTCCAAGCTTCCGGCATATGGTCTACCTCCTCAACTGTGCAGCTGGATTGCCAGTTTTTTAAACGAGCGCCGAGTGCGGGTCCTCTGCGATGGCCAGGCTTCTCGCTTCTTGCAAGTGAATGCCGGGGTACCGCAGGGGTCCGTACTATCACCAACTCTCTTTCTTCAGCATATCAATGATATGCTATCCCTCGGGAACATTCATTGCTATGCAGATGACAGCACACTGCACGGGAGTTACTCGGTTCGTCCGACGGTGGGGCGATCTGAGATTGAGGAGGAGAGACGACGACTCGTGGCTGATCTCGACCGTAACCTCGACAGTATCTCTCAATGGGGTACCGAGAACCTGGTCGAGTTCAATGCCCGCAAAACACAGGCGTGTGCATTTACTGCGAAGAAATCCCCTTTCCTTCCCCTACCCTCTCTTCAGAATGCATTATTACCAATGAAGGACAACCTTGATATCCTTGGCATAGACGTTCGTCGAGAGCTCAATAATAAAAACTACATCGAAAGATGTATAGGGCTAGCTTCGCGGAAACTAGGAATACTGAATAAGGTAAAGAGATTCTTTACACCGGACCAGAGGTGTCTGCTGTACAAGACGCAGATTAGACCCTGCGTCGAATACTGCTCTCACCTCTGGGACGGCTCCGCGAAGTATCTGCTGGACGCTCTCGACGCTATGCAGCGACGGGCTATCCGTATTATAGATTGTCCGGAGGTAACGGGAAGCCTTGAGCCACTAGTTCAGCGCCGAACAATAGCTTCCTTGGCCGCATTCTACCGTATTTACCACGGCGAGTGTTCTGAAGAGCTCTTCAATCTGATCCCACCCTCTTCCTTCCGATCCCGAACGACTCGTGCCGGGCAGAGATGCCACCCCCACACAGTGGATAGCATGTTCGCGAGAACCGAACGTTTTAAACGTTCGTTTCTCTGCCGAACGATAGTGGCCTGGAACGCCCTGCCTGTGCACGTGTTTCCTCCCACATATAATCCTGGGTTCTTTAAGCGGAGCGTGAAGAGGCACATCAGTAGGTCGTCAAGTTGAGGGCCACTCTCAATAGTAATGTGTGCTGTGAGAGTGGCCCACAATCGCTAGACGTCGTCACGACTTACCACCAGGCGGGCGGCGTCAATTTGGCGAACCAAATATAAAAAAAAAAAAAAAAAAAAAAAGAATCATAGGCCTTCTTGTAGTCAATCCAGGCAGTAGAGAGGGCGCCCCTACTCCGCTTAACTTGTTGGCTAATGGCCATGTCAATAAGGAGTAGCTCCTTAGTACCACGTGACCCAGCCCTACATCCATTCTGAGCACTATCTAAGATGTTATTTAGTTATTTGTATATGTGAATTTATTTTAGTTCTCAGAATAGATGTAAGGAGCTTGTAGATAGTAGGTAAGCAAGTAATAGGTCTATAGTTTTTAAGTTCTGTGGTACTACCTGATTTATGGAGCAGGAAGGTGATGCCAGTGTCATAAAAGCGGGTAAGGAACCAGACTCGAGGGCTTCTTGATACTGTGTTGCCAAGCGTTCATGCGAGCTTCGAACCCACTTGATCCAAAAGTTGTGCAATCCGTCCGGCCGAGGACTTTTCTAGTTCTGTGTCGTACGTATTGCGCAACTAACGTCTTCGGAGTCTATTGTAATAGACTCCATGGGCTCGATGTTATCGCATTCACGCTCGACAACATGGATCCAATCACCCTCCGAATGTCCGACGGGCATCGACCATATGTCACGCCAAAATTGATTCATTGCGCAAGCATCTGGCAGTTGTCCGTCGCTCAAACGTTGTCCAGTTCCCTCCCACTCTCGGTACACCTTCCTTTGGTCACTTTGGAAGATACGATTCTGCCAGTATCTGTCTACACGCTCTCTATAGCGACGAATACGACTCGCCCATGCATATACTTTCTGCTTTAGAAAGTCAATACGTTCCGTGACATTAGCTAAGTATTGCTGGGAGCTAATACCGGTCCCAGCGAATGCGTAAGTCACGAAACGCATGACCCGTGGACGATTATTTCCCCGGCTAAAACAGATAAGCTTCGCAATGAGAGTCCTAAATGTGCCGATACGTCGCTCGATTCTTGCCTGCCATACGGGCACACCACCCGATCGTGGTGTACGGATAAATTTCGGGGAATTTAACGCGTGCAACACGACAAGCGGTAATAGCTCCACAGTAAAGAATCGAGTGGGTATCTAGCAAATCATTGCTAGTCCGTAAGTACGGATCTAGCAACGCATTCAGGGCTCCCATCAACGCCAGATTTCGTCTATGCATGGGCAAGCGTGGTAGCCGTGGCCTAGAATTAGGTGCAAACCTATACTGAGAGATCACATCCTCCAAAGTACTCCTTAATTGCTCGCTTACCTGGATAGATATATTACTCGTATCATCTCCCGCGTCGAGCACGGTCTCAACTAAAGTGGCACTAGTTGCAACCGTGTGTGTAGCAGATGATGGTGCACTCGTTAACGTTGGAGCTGGTCGAGTAGATAACACTTCCAGGCGAAGTCGATCAAGCACAGGTTGATCCAACAACTTGCATCGTTGGATAGCCCGCACTTGATCCGATAGTCGTTGTACGGCAACGGTTATTGTTGGTTCAAGAGCCTGAAACAAAGGGAGCATCCTTGAACGGTACGCAGTCAGGTTGGTTTCCCCATCTGTAGCCTCATAATATGCCCGTATGACATTTTCATTGATGGATGAAGTCCATCGCATGCGGTGCACAATACCACCGGTAGTGGGGACCCTACTCGAAGCTGGTAGGCTTCGGGGCCCCAAACTGCTCGGCGGCCAGCCTCTCCCTCGCCGGCTTACAGGTATTGGCGACGTCGGCGGGGAAAAATACTCGTCACTTGACGATGAGCTCGACGCCTCAGCAAGCACTTGTGTCGCAGGTGTGCGGTCCGGCGCTTGCGAGGCGGAGCTAAGTGATGAGTCCGGGGGTGTTGGGTGTGCATTCTTATTCCTGGCTCTTGTTATCATCTTTATCCTTTCTTTCTTCTTCTCTTCTCTTCTATCTTTATCATTCATCCTGTTAATTTTTTCGAAACAATTTTTGATATTTTGATGGTTGACGTTTGTCAAAGCTTCGTTTCATATTTGTAGATTTTGTTGTTGTTGTGATTCTTGTTATAAATTATGGAATATAATATATAATGAACTTTTTGGTAATATTATTTTGAAATCTGTATGAATTTTGTAAATTAAGGCAAGATTTTTTTTTTTTTTTGTACTTGGTTCGCCAAATTGACGCCGCCCGCCTGGTGGTAAGTCGTGACGACGTCTAGCGATTGTGGGCCACTCTCACAGCACACATTACTATTGAGAGTGATATGCTATCCCTTCTTACATCTATCGGGCCCCAGCAACCTCACCTGCTAGTGGCGCACCTGCTGATTAACGGACGAGGTTCGTATATTACGGTACCCATGTGGTGGCTTTGGCCCCTACGTGGATACCAGGTGGTACAACAGTGTTGGTCCGGGGGGGTACCACCGTGCAGCTGTGCTAAAGCCCCCCAAGTAACCCAGCCCAGGCTGGGTTGCGTTAGGGGTTCAGCAGCTGCACTGCCGGGCCCGGGACGGTGTATGGTGCGGCAGGTAGGGGTCCAGTGGGGGCGAAGCGGAGTCTAGTGTGGGTGGTGTGGGTCGATTCGCCGGCCAGGGAGACCCTTAGCAACGGCGTTGCCGCGGCCGCCCGCAACATAGTCATGGGGCCCGCCTGGGACCAACCACCCCAGTAGGCTGCCCCACATGTTGCGCATAATCCTGTTGTGGGGTCGCCGCTCCGGGTGGTAACCGGTGTGGGGTAGCGGCGGCCTTGCATCAGGGGGGTTTGGGAGCCCTTCCGTCCGGCGGGTCGGCTCCGACCTAACCACACGGTTCTAGACGAAGCTAGCCTCTGCACTTTGTCACTTACTGCCGCACCAAATATCGCCCTGTCTTCACGCTTCCCCATATTTCACAATGACAGTGCAACAATATAATAGACGGTACACAGCGGCCCCTAGAAACCCCACAAAGTTGACTTCGTTTGAGGTGGAGTTCGCGAATATCCGCGGACTCCATGCAAACCTCGATACCGTCCACCATCACCTGGAGTCGGCACGGCCTTCTGTGATGTTCCTAACGGAGACACAGATACGCCGCCCTGACGACACGTCGTACCTCTGTTACCCGGGCTATATCATTGAGGAACAATTCCGCGATAAAGCCGGGGTGTGCGTGTTCGTTAGGGCGGATGTTTGCTGCCGCCGGTTGCGCTGTCTGGAGAACCCCTCCTACTCCGTCCTTTGGCTGCACGTGGATCATGGCTCCATGAGCCAGATCTACGTGTGCGTCTACCGCTCCCACACAGGGGACACTGGGACAACAAGGCTTTTCGAATACCTCAGCGAGATGGCTGACGATGCGCAGGTGCGGTTCCCGAACGCTGACCTGGTTTTCTTGGGGGACTTTAACGGTCATCACGTTGAGTGGCTGGGGTCCCTTAGGACCGATCATGCGGGACGAACCGCCCATGCATTCGCTCTCTCCCACGGGCTGACCCAGATGGTACGGGGGATCACCCGGATACCTGACAGGTCAGACCACACGCCCGCCTTGCTGGATCTACTGCTGACGAGTCGCCCAGCCGAGTACAGTGTGTCGGTACGCGCCCCACTGGGCACTTCCGACCACTGTGTGGTACACGCCAACTTCCAAGTGCCACCACCTGCTCGTGCTGAACAAATGACTCGACGACTATGGCACTACTCGTCGGCAGACTGGGACGGTCTCCGCGATTACTTTGCGTCCGTCCCGTGGAGCCAGCGCTGCTTTGTAGGGAAGGCGCCTTCGGATAGCGCTGCTGCCATTGCTGGCGAGATCAGTCTAGGGATAGAATATTATATCCCTTTCACTGATGTCGCCAGCATCCGCAAAGCTCGCCCCTGGTTCGGGCGTGAATGTGCCGAGGCTTTCCAGAAAAAACAGTCGGCATATCGCGCCTGGGTCAGGGCTCGGGCGGCACGTGACCCGAACGTGAACCGCCTCAAAGCAGCGTACAATCGGGCCACTAGGTTCAGCAAGAGGGCCTTCAAGAGAGCGGATGCCCAGCGCGTCGCGCGGCTTGGTCAGGAGCTCACATCCCATCCTACGGGCAGCCGTGGATACTGGCAACTGGCCAAAGCCGTACAGTCAAATTTTTGTCAACCCTCGCTGCCACCACTGCGTTTTCCTGACGGATCACTGGCTCACAAAGCCCAAGAGAAGGCGGACATGCTCGCAGACCTCTTTGCGGCTAATTCCCGGGTCGATGACCGTGGCCTGCAGCCCCCCGCCATCGCCAACTGTGGCCACACTATGCCTGATATTGTTATCAGGCAATGTGATGTACGGGCAGTGCTGCGGTCACTCGACACGCGGAAAGCCAGTGGCCCTGACGGCATTCCGGCGGTGGTGCTACGAAAATGTGCTGCTGAGTTGTCTCCAGTATTAACGCGTCTGTACCGCCTGTCATACTCTACAGGCCTCGTGCCGGAGGCCTGGAAGGAGGCGAACGTACAACCGATACCCAAGAAAGGGGATCGATCCGATCCAGGCAACTATCGACCCATAGCTGTCACCTCAGTCATTTGCAAGGTGCTCGAGCTTCTTATTAATAAGCAGCTCATGCGATACCTGGAGGATCACTCGCTAATCAATGATCGGCAATATGGCTTCAGGCCAAAACGATCAACGGGTGACCTCCTGGCATTCGTCACGCATGTATGGGGTGAGGCTATGGAAAAGTTCGGCGAGTCCTTGGCTATTAGCCTGGACATCGCCAAAGCTTTCGATAGGGTCTGGCATGCTTCGCTCCTTTCCAAGCTTCCGGCATATGGTCTACCTCCTCAACTGTGCAGCTGGATTGCCAGTTTTTTAAACGAGCGCCGAGTGCGGGTCCTCTGCGATGGCCAGGCTTCTCGCTTCTTGCAAGTGAATGCCGGGGTACCGCAGGGGTCCGTACTGTCACCAACTCTCTTTCTTCTGCATATCAATGATATGCTTTCCCTCGGGAACATTCATTGCTATGCAGATGACAGTACATTGCACGGGAGTTACTCGGTTCGTCCGACGGCGGGGCGATCTGTGATAGAGGAGGAGAGACGACATCTCGTGGGTGATCTCGACCGAAACCTCGACAGTATCTCCCAATGGGGTGCCGAGAACTTGGTCGAGTTCAATGCCCACAAAACACAGGCGTGTGCATTTACAGCGAAAAAATCCCCTTTCCTTCCCCTACCCACTCTTCAGAATGCAATATTACCAATGAAGGACAATCTAGACATCCTTGGCATAGACGTTCGTCGAGAGCTCAATAACACAAAATACATTGAGAGATGTATTGGGCTAGCTTCGCGGAAACTAGGAATACTGAACAAGGTAAAGCGATTCTTTACACCGCACCAGAGGTGTCTGCTGTACAAAACGCAGATTAGACCCTGCGTTGAATACTGCTCTCACCTCTGGGACGGCTCCGCGAAGTATTTGCTGGACGCACTCGACGCTATGCAGCGACGCGCTGTTCGCATTATAGACTGTCCGGAGGTAACGGGAAGCCTTGAGCCGCTAGCCCAGCGCCGAACAATTGCTTCCTTGGCCGCGTTCTACCGTATTTACCACGGTGAGTGTTCTGAAGAGCTCTTCAACCTGATCCCACCCTCTCCCTTCCGATCCCGAACAACGCGTGCCGGCCAGAGATGCCACCCTCATACCGTGGAAACCGTCTTCGCGAGAACCGAGCGTTTTAAACGATCGTTTCTCTGCCGAACGATGGTGGCTTGGAACGCCCTGCCTGCGCACGTGTTTCCTCCAACATATAACCCTGGGCTCTTTAAGCGAAGCGTGAAGAGGCACATTACTGGGTCGTCAAGTTGAGGGCCACTCTCTATAGTATTCCTGTGTACTGTGAGAGTCGCCCTCAATTGCCAGACGTCGCCTCAGCTTACCATCAGGCGGGTGGCGTCAATTTGTCGACCTAAATATAAAAAAAAATAAAAAATAAAATAACAATTAATAGCCCAACCGCACAAATTTTGTTTTCTTACCAATCGACGCCTTTTGGTCCAAGGTTTACAAAAAGTACAAAGTATTGGGGAAATCACATTTTTACTGATTGGTCAGTCATTTTAATTTCTAAGCACTTTTTCGGGAGTATGCCGCTTGTCTATATGCATAATAGCATATGCGGTGAAAGTGTTTCAACCAGAAGCATCTACGCCGTATCACAGAATAGTAATACCTACGTAACCGCGTTAAAGTAAAATAGATATTAAGAATCGCAACGAAAGATTAAAAGTTAGTAAAGTCGGGATGAACTGCTTTAAATTCTAAAGTTGCCTTAAACAGATTATTTTTTAATAATTAGGTAGGTACACGTTTAATACATATTTTTTATGACCTGTAAAGATATCTAAGTATCTGTTTTTTATTGTGTACCTATCTAAAGTGTATTTTTCTTATCTAATCTTCCTTATAATTTTAACAAAGGTATGTAAACGTGGGAACAAATTTAAGATTAATTCGAACGCATGTTAAATACCTACTAATGTGGCTGAAGTCCTCAAGCGGCGTAAATATGCTAACCTAGCAGGTGATTACATATTTGAGTCGTTTGGGGTTGAGACACTGGGGTCATGAGGTCCGAGTGCTCGCCGCCTTTATAGAGACATTGCTAAATGCTTAATCGATGCTTCTCAGGACCAGAAGACTGGCTATTTTCTGGCCCAAAGAATAAGTATCGCCATTCAACGTGGCAACACAGCTAGCATTCTGGGAACCTTCCCAGTGGGCAATGACGCGGAGGATTTTTTAAACGATATTTTGTAATGTAAATATTTTTAGTACCTATATAATTATGTATATTGTAATTCTTATTGTAAATAAATGATATTTGTCATTTGTATATTGGTGTACAATAAAGTATATTTCTATACTAATAATAATTTACATAATGTTAGAGTTAGAGTTATTTATAGGCACTACTAGTAAACAAGCAACGGTCCACCTGATGTTAGATGTTACGCAAAAAAGAGGTAAAGATTACGGGAAAAATAAAAAGAAGTTGCTATGACAAATCCTTCACTATTCAAGCTGTCAGACTGTGGAACTTGCTCTCACACGATATACGGGCAAGCCGTTCGTTGGATATCTTCAGGAAACGAGTTCGGGAACATTTCCTATTTAACTAATATTTTCCTACCGTCTTCTTATTTTATTTTTATAATATTAATCATACACATTTATTTTTGTGTATGATATTAGTTTGTATAATGTACCAAACCATTCTCTTTCAGTAATAAGTATGTTAATTTTTATGTATTTATTTAATAAGATTGTATGTTACGCATTATTATTTATATGTTCTCGTCTCTAAGTAATGTAACGCGGTGTTGCTTCTCTTCCCTCTCATGTAAAATCTGTACCTATCCTATATTACTCTGGGTCTTCATATATACAGTCTGCTGGAAGATAAGTCATCCATTGACTTAAACACGCCTATGTGCATATTATTCTTAAATTACCGATGTACTCGTATGATGTATTTTTATGTGTACAATTGAGAATAAATGAAAAATGAAAATGAAAAAGAAGTGAGCAAAGGGAAATGGGACGCAAGGCTTTCATATGCCACGTGAAACACTGGATAACAGTTTTATGCTTGTTGACATAGGTCTAGGTTGAGTTAATCCATTCATGTTGGAAAAAGCATGGCATTATAAAAGGTTAACGGTTGCTCCAAAAACCGGATAGTTACCATAGATGTTTGTATGGCAACCGGGACCAAATGGCCGTATTGAACACAACTAAGTAAAACAATAGTTGTTATTCAAACATGCCCTCTAAGACCCTTGTTATTCACTCACAACTTGTTATTGTAATGACTTAATTAAGATTAGATAACCAACCTAATGAAATCTAAGGAACATTGTACTGCTGAATAGAATTTTAACCAGCAAATTAATCAAGATTTTCCCACAAATAAAATTAAGGAGTCTATGTTGAAGACAGATTAGTTAACGCAATTTATGTAATTTGAGTCGAATATAGCATAATATTTACATGATGTGAATCTAATCTAATTTTAACCTCGTGGTTGGTTGGTCAATAGTTGTATTCGAATAAAAAAAACTATTTCATTGGCTTGATTGAATCGGATTATCCGTCATCAAGAAGACGTCATCGCTCCTGAATCTAGTAAAACATTGTAGGTAGGTAGTTGATATTTTCGGTTGTCGGCACGTGGTGTGATACCTATATTTTAAACAAACTCACTTGTACTCTTGTTACACACGTTACACAGATTTATTTTGTTATGTAAACCTAACCGGTTTTGCCTTACAGCATTATGAAGGAGTGTACCTAGTGAAACACCAAGATCATACAAAACAAGTAGAAATTTAAACACAGATTAAGCACTCGTTTAAGTACTCACGGCTGGCTCAAAAAAATATGGGTTACTTACGGAACCCTATTCTATGCGTAGCGAGACTCGCACTTGTTCTTGGCTGGTTTTTTAAAACATTTTAGAGCGCCTTAGCACTTAGAACACCTGTTTTCTCGAAGGGGTAGGCAGAGGCTATGTAAAATGAAATTCGAGCAAAAACATTTCGATAATCATAATCGGTTCCCTGAAAGTCAGTATCATCGAAGTCATGTGGTTTCTTCCGTTTGTGCGTCACAGTTACAGATAAATCAGTTCTGAGAACAAAAACAAATCTGATCACTTTGTAGAAGTGGGAATATTTACAATATAATTATGAGTATAAGTTCGGTGGTATCGGAAGTAAATTAAATTGCCGCGATGGTGCTCCGGATTAGAACAAATTTTTTTGTGATCTTTATTAAAGAAATGCTAAGGTAATCTAGGTATCTAGTTCACTAAATTAGTACATTACGATTAGGGAAGGATGTTTGGTAATCGACTACCCGTGATATGTGATTTGCCTGAGACGCTTATGCTGTTTGTCATGTCATGATTTCGTGTAAACAGGAGTGGTTAATTTTCTTTAAAACTCCAAAGTAAATTCAAAGTCTGTGTATGTTGTATTAGTCACAAGTTATAATTCTGGTTAGAAACTGGATTGATGAGTAGTTTATTAAGATCAAGGTTTTATGACAGAAATTGATCAGCCAAGTACTGACTGCAGTAGGTACCTACCTCACGATTTCAAGACTTCGTGGATTAATATTTTTTCTCGGATAAAAATTATCCTTTTCGAGAATTCAGGAAACGGTTACCTATTTATTTATTTTACACTTTATGCACAGTTAAAGTACAAAGGCGGACTTAATACCATATGCATTATCGAACAGTCTTTATGGTGATGTAGAGAGAATTTGTAGTGGGTGCTCAAAGGTTAAGATGGACAAGACGTAGAGAATTATGTCCGAACGGATTTATTTTCACTAGCTGTTGCCCGCAGCTCTGCCTGCGTGTTACTTTAGATCTACATAACTTTTTTATTTATGAACCGATTGAAAACCAAACCTTAAATGTTAAGTTGAATAAACCACAACGCATTACTGAAAACAGCAAATTCAAATCAAAAATTCAAATCGGTTAAGCCGTTTCTGAGATTAGCGTGTTCAAACATTCAGACAAACAGACAAAAGTTCTAAAAACCATTTTTTTGGGTTTTATTGCGTTCATAAAGCCCCCCTACAACTGTAACATTGTGAAGTCAATCTCACCCACCAGCGGGATCAACAGAGGCTTATGAGACTATTATAGTTATCCCAGGGCGCCAGTTCACATATGAACGGTGTGTGTGATGATAGGAGACTTCAATAAGGCAACAACAGTAAAGAGAGTTCACAGAGAGTATATTATTATAACCTTAAAACATTTAAACAATGAATAGAGTTATTATGTTACACAAAAGATAGGTAGGTAGCTTCTAGCCTACTTCTTAAATTATTTAAAGAATAGGTATTGAATTTAGTTATTAAGTTTACACAAAAGATAGGTAGCTTCGAGCCTACTTCTTAAATTACAAATGAAAGGTACAGAAATTATTTTGTTCTCAAGAACAAAATATTTTCTGTACTTAATAACTAAATTCAATACCTATTCTTTAAATAATTTGAACTATAACATTCAAATGTTTGATGATTCCGATGGTTGTTGGAAGTATTTGAGACAGATTTATGAATAAAGATCAGGGGATTAGTGGTTGAGCAAGTACTTAGCTTTAACACTTGGTCTACGAAGTCAGCTGACGATGGCAGTGTGACCTTTGTACTGTGGTCTTGTGGGCCCAAGGTGACCTCGTATATATCCACGACGTAGACTAATCAGATTTTGTACTGATCCAGAGACTTCGACAACCTCTGAATCCCGGCACCAAGACTTCTAGGGATATATCAAGACAGTGACACGTCCTTCGTTGCCTAAAACAAAAAGAACAGAACTGCCGGCCACCACGCTGTCCAAATTTGATATGAGTGGACGTTTACCGATTCTTGAGATCGCGGTAAACAGAACTTTTTATCTGTGTCGACGACTGCTTCGTTTAATTTGATACTGTTTGCCACAAGTATAATACTCCTTCTTAGACTGGTACTTTTAGGTTAGGTGTGAAACGTAGAAATCGCATATATATATAGATGTCAGGCAATAAAGAGATATAAGCAGTGAAAGAGGTACCTAAGCGGTGAAAGAGGACGGCGACTCTGCGCCTTCCCTTTTTATTAATTCGCGAGCCTATCTGGAACCTTCTGTTCACGAAAAACCAATTCTCAACTCGATTCTACACGGAAACAATTTGTCACTCAGCGGAAACCAACGAACTATCAACAAAATTTCTATTACCACAGACATTTACCTTTTTAAGAGAAAATGTCTGATTTGGCTATCTCGTATTTTGCCAAGTTCCCACTAGATCCGATAGGGTGCGCTAAGTATACATTGCGTATAATTCCGTATGGTGAATAAATCATAGTCAAGACTTGACGTTTGTCGAGTTGACATCCATACATCCACTGACACTAATGACATTCATAATATCATTCCAAATGTTTGTTTATTTTTTGGGAGTGTAATGAAATTACGATGTTACATAACAGTTTCTCTATTATATCTTCTATTATATTCTCTATTATACCATATAAATTCATCTTAAGATACGAAAATATTTTTACATTTTTTACCAACGTTTCTCGCCTGCCTCACTTTTGTTGGCTTGTTCTCATTTTCAAACACCCATTCACAAGATTGCTGTTTTTTTTCGGGTTCAAAACAAAAAATCCACGTTTCGTCTCCTGTGACAAAGCCATAAACAGCATTAGAATGTCCGTGGTCGTACTTCAGTAGCATCTGTGAGCACCATTCCACGCGAGCCCGCTTCTGCTCCGCTGTCAGTTCATGAGGGATCCAACGACAACAAAGTTTCCGAACTTTCAATTCTTCGTGTATTTTTTTTTGGATTTGACGGACACTAATCCCCAATTGTCCTCGAATTGTCTCATAGGTAATCCGCGGGTTTTCTTCAATTAACCGCTTAACAAGAAATTCAAGGCCGCCCTTCAAGAAATTCGTCATGTAAAGAAACTCGACAAACTCAAATTCAGCAAACCATCGCCTTACGGTGCTCAAACAAGGTGCTTCTCTCCCAAAAGCATTTTGAAGACGAGCGGCACAGTCTTGCGGAGAGAAAGAACTTTTAAAATCATAAAAAATCATCGCTGTAAAATCTTTTCGACTTAATTCCATTTTCGTTGCATACGTAGAACTTTGAGGTGTGATAAAAAACAAGGCTGTTCTCTTTGAGACAGTCTTGATAATGCCTCGTTTAGAGGCAAAACAAATGTCGACGTTTTGTTGTCTTTTTTAACTCTGCGAAAAATAATGCTATTATAATTTTAATAAGTTTTTAACATCTTACTTACCATTACTTTGTCATGGATTTTCGCCAGGTAACGCCTGTTTCTATCCAATATTTGAGATCAGTGAGCATCACTATCCAGGCCAAACTATACATAAAGTTGATCAAGCTCCACAGAACAGCAAGGCTGTTCTCTTTGAGACAGTCTTGATAATGCCTCGTTTAGAGGCGAAACAATTGTCGACGTTTTGTTGTCTTTTTTAACTCTGCGAAAAATAATGCTATTATAATTTTAATAAGTTTTTAACATCTTACTTACCATTACTTTTTAAAAAACAATTGACAAATGATTTCCCGCCAATTGTTTTTTTTTATTACTAAGAAGGTTGCAACGTTTAAATATAGCATTCGAAATTCAAATAGTACCGATTAGCTAGAAGTGCAAAACTTTTAGTGTGCCCCATGTCGTCCATTGAATTGTATGGCGAGCGATATTGTATCTTAAGATAAAATATTATAGTATCTTAGCCGTGTGCAGCGCCTTTTAGTGAACTCCACTGCAGGTGACGTAACCTACGACAAACTTATTATTTGCGGTTGGTACAGTAATCGGGTCTAGGGATCGAACCGCAAAATTAAGTTTGTTTTTTATTGTATAACTTTTCCGAGATAAAAAGTAAACTAGTAGGTGCCCAGGATATTAAAGAATTATACCAAGTTTCATCGTAATCGAACCGGTAGTTATTGCGTGATGCCTGAACAAACAGAAAGACAGACAGAAAGACAAAAAATTTTTCAATTACATTTTTGGGTTCGGTGTCGGTCTTGTAACACCCCCTGCCATTTATTTTTTTGATATTTTCAATGTACAGAATTTTCACTTCTACAGATTTATTATAAGTAAAGAAAAGAAGATAATATTATTGTTGTAGATAGTCTAATCTCTTGTAGTGCAGACTCTTTATAAGTTATTTTTCCTTTTATATTAGGCATATTCTATTTGACATATTCTTTTATTCAATATTTTAATGTTTGTTATTTACCTAGTTACTTGAATATAAACACTCGTGACAGTAACATCTCTTTTACTATTTCCTAACAAATACTTACATTTAAGCACCTTGCTCCTCAATATCCCAACACGTTATCAGCACGAAGGGTTGAGAGCGTGCTGTGTAAAGTTTTAATTTGGTATAGTTGTAGTGTATATTTTTGTGTGACTTATAAAAATTAAATTTTTCGTCGAAATGTCACACGAATCTGGAGATGTCTCAGTTGTTAAGAAGTCAATTTCGTCAAATTCATCTTCGATTCCATTTTTTTGCCTGAAGAATAAAGATGGCTATCCTACATGGAAGTTCAAGATGCGTAATTATCTTTTACAAGAGGATTTATGGGAAACAGTAAGTGGTTATACAGAAGATGACGCGACCCCCGCCTCGATCAAGGTACGAAACGACGCAAAAGCACTAGCAAAAATTTGCTTAACAGTAGACGGTGCAGCTATTACGCACGTCAGATGTGCAAAAACTGCGGCCGAAGCATGGAAATGTTTGCAGAAAGCTTTTGAGGACAAAGGAATGGCACGAAGACTAGCTTTAGAGCGTAAGCTGTACAGATTAAGTCTGACAGACTTCGATAATATCGAACTGTACATTAATGTAGTTATGTCAACCGCACAGGACTTGGCGGATATTGACAAGATGATAGAAGATACGTCGATTGCCGCTATACTTTTGGGAGGTCTCACCCCAAAATATGAGCCTCTTATTATGGCGCTAGAGAACTGTAATGTCGACGTAACTACAGATTTAGTGAAATCGAAACTGCTGAATGAGATGTCCAAAAATGCAGCTGCACCAATTGATTCCGTTTTCAATGCCAGACTGAAATTTAAATCTAAGAAGAAAGTAATAGTGTGTTACGACTGTAAAGTACCTGGACATAAAAGGCCGGACTGTCCACTGAGATGCAAGAAGGAGAAATTGAAAGCTGTAAAAGGAAACGACTCCACATTTACTGCTCTCAATACTTCTGGCCACTCCAATAAAGATCTTTGGTACGTAGACTCGGGATGCTCCAAAAATATGACTTCTAGACATGATTGGTTTCAAGATATTTCTTTAAAGAATAATGGTAGCGTCACAGTCGCAAACGGAGAACAAATACAGTGCTGCGGAATTGGTAATGTCTCAATAAATACACCAGAGAACGTTGTCAACAGGATCAGTGACGTTGCTTTTGTTCCTGATTTAAAAGCAAATCTGTTATCTGTACAGAAAGCTGATAAGGGTTGATAAGGGTTTTATATGTGTTTTTGATAAAAGTGGATGTAATTTTTATAAAAATAATACTTTTCGTTTTACAGGTGATTCCGTTCTTCATGCCTCGCCCTGTGGTGGACTGTATGTACTTGATTGTACCGTAAATGTTCCCGATAATGTGGCAAACAATTATTTGACGCAGGATGCACACTCTGGTTGTCAGAATAGTTACCAACTTTGGCACAACAGGTTAGGACACTTGTGTCGTATAGGCATGAGTCAACTGAAGAATCACGAGGTAGGCGTAGAGTTTAAAGTAGTAGATAAAACGAATTGCATCGCTTGCGTAGAAGGCAAACAAGCAAGAAAACCTTTTAAGAAGGTAACATTTAATAGGGCTACCTTGCCATTGGAATTAATTCATATTGATTTATGTGGGCCTATGTCTACAACCTCCTTTCAAGGGAATAAGTATATGTTTTTTTTTTTTTTTTTTTTTTTTTTTTTTTTTTTTTTTTATATTCGGTTCGTCAAATTGACGCCGCCCGCCTGGTGGTAAGTCGTGACGACGTCTAGCGATTGTGGGCCACTCTCACAGCACACATTACTATTGAGAGTGGCCCTCAACTTGACGACCTACTGATGTGCCTCTTCACGCTCCGCTTAAAGAACCCAGGATTATATGTGGGAGGAAACACGTGCACAGGCAGGGCGTTCCAGGCCACTATCGTTCGGCAGAGAAACGAACGTTTAAAACGTTCGGTTCTCGCGAACATGCTACCTATCCACTGTGTGGGGGTGGCATCTCTGCCCGGCACGAGTCGTTCGGGATCGGAAGGAAGAGGGTGGGATCAGATTGAAGAGCTCTTCAGAACACAGAAGAAAGAAACAGAATGTTAACTTTAGTAGACGATTATACTAGAAAGGTATTTGCTTACTTTATTTCTTCAATGACAGAGGTTAATGCCAAGTTTTGTCTTTTTCAAACCTTTGTAGAAAATCAATTAGATAAAAAGATTAAAGCGGTTAGGACTGACGGAGGCAAGGAGTTCGTCAACAAGGACTTTATCGATTACCTTGACTCAAAAGGTATCGAGCATCAAATGACGACACCGTACAGCCCTCAACAAGTCGGAGTAGCTGAACGAACTCACAGATCAATAACTGAAAAGGCGAGATCGTTATTGGCTGAAAGCTCACTGCCGAAAGCATACTGGGAAGACGCTTTCCGGGTAGCCGTATATCTAAAAAATAGGTCACCTCACAGAGCCTTAGGTAGGCAAATTCCTTATGACAGGTGGTGTGGCCGTAGGAGTGATCTTGGTCATCTGAAAGTTTTCGGATGTAGAGCACTAGTTCACATACCTTCATGTCATAGGAAGCAATTAGATTTAAAGGCAAAGGAAGCAATTTTTGTCGGTTATTCAGAAAACCCTAATACTTATATTTTTAGGGATCCGTCTAACCCACGAAAAGTATCCATGTCCCGAGATGCAACCTTTTTTGAAAATAGCTTTACAGGGTTGAAGCAGCGGCATTCTGAGCCTGTGGTACAGTCAGACTCCGTATTATTATTTGAAGATAAGGAGCCGGAAACAGAAGATTGTCAATTTTTTGATTGCGTTGAGAGTATCGGTCCTGCGGCTGAATCATCTACATCAGAACATCAGATTAATATCGAAGAGGCAGCAACTATGGAAGAGCAGCAATATTTTCATGAACTGACGCTTCCTGATGATGATGTAGAATCAGCAAGTGTGAATGAGGAACAACCTATTCACGAGCCGAGGTACCCCCCTAGAAATAGGAGACGACCGGATTACCTAACGTACAATGTGTCATCGGTCGATTCTGGTGAACCGACGACATAATATTATGAAGCTACTCATGCCGACGATGCTGGAAAATGGCAGCATGCAATGGCAGATGAGTATAAATCCCTGACTAAACTCCATACGTGGGATTTAGTAGATAAACCAAACAAAAAGGTTATACCATGTAAATGGGTTTATAAAATCAAAAAAGACGCTTATGGTAATATCACGAAATATAAGGCTAGACAGAAATAGAAAGTAGAATAGAAAATAGAAATAGAAAGGTTTTAATCAAGTCCAAGGAGTGGACTATGACGAGACGTTCGCACCAGTGATTCGTCATTCTTCGCTGCGCACTCTATTTGCACTAGCTGCAGAGATGGGCCTAAGAATGAAGCACTTGACGTCAAAACCGCGTTCCTAAACGAAGATTTAGAAGAAGAAGTTTTCATGGCACAACCCCTTGGTTTCGTAGAAAAAGGCAAGGAAAACAAGGTTTGTTTGCTGAGAAAATCATTATACGGCCTTAAACAGGCACCTCGAGCTTGGAACAAAAAGGTAAACGAAACATTTATAAAAATAGGTTTCATAGGAACTCCCTCGGAGCCTTGCGTGTATACTAAACTCTTTGGTCAAGAAGTCGTGATTTTGGGTGTCTTTGTCGATGACATAATTGTCTTCTATAAATCTGATTTGACATGTGACGTCGTCAAGAAAGATTTGTCGAAATATTTTTCACTAAAAGATCTCGGAATACTAAAATCGTATTTGGGATTGCAAATTGAATGCGATTCCGAGAGTGTGAAAATAAATCAAGCAAATTACATTTTATCGCTGTTGGATAAGTTCAATATGAGAGAATGTAAGACGGTGAATACTCCATTAATTAAAAAGTGCATGGAGAAGAGAAGTGATGGTGATGTTGGTGAGTCTTATCCCTACCAAAACTTGATTGGAAGCCTGATGTACCTCACACAGAATTCTCGCCCCGATATTGCTTATACGACAAGCTATTTAAGTCAGTTTAATACGTGTTTTACGAAGGAGCACTGGAATGCTGCAAAGAGGGTTCTACAATACCTGAAGGGTACTTTAAACTATTCCTTGGTTTACAGGAGAAGAGGAGAACCTTTAGAAGGCTTTTGCGACGCCGATTGGGCAAACTGTCCGATAGACAGGAAGTCGTATACTGGCTACACCTTCAAGTTAGGTGGAGGACCAGTATCCTGGGAGTCAAAGAAGCAGCCTACGACTGTTTTGTCATCTACGGAAGCCGAATATATGGCACTTTGGTCTCGTGTCAAAATCAAAAAGAGTGTATAATACAACAAAAAAAATAATTATAGTCGCCTAAGTACAAAATATGCTACAATTACGGCATTTTAGGAGGCGCCTGCACCATGCTCAAGCCAGACACTTTTATCATTAAGGTAATCAACTGTCTTATAATATGCTTTTTGACATAAAGTCTTTATCTTTATAAAGACTTTATGTCAAAAAGCCGACAATAAATTTAAAACCTTTGTTTTAAATTTATTGTCGGGCATACAAAGGACCGATTCAGGCAATTTATTATAAAAGCGTATACCTTCCCCCTTTAAAGAATGACTAACCTTGCTAAGCCGATAACACGGAGGGAGTAGCTTATTTTTATTACGTAGATTTTTTGGAAACTCATTTATAGTCGTAAAGCGTAGAGCTCTTCATTTATTTTCTAGTCTTAAATTATGTCTGTGTAAGAGAACATACGATTGAAGTTCAACACTTAAGACGAATAATGTCCTGGGAAAACATAATAAGTATAGGTACATTACAGGGGAAACCAAACTTGTCTACATTTTAAAGTGCTCTTGTGGTGTCCATGGCTTACCTACTCGTTTCAAAACAAAGGTAAGTTTTTTTTAATACGATTTACCTAGTTATTTAGTTGAATAAATCCAACGTCTATTGTAAATTTGTCAATTGACAGCTTGACAGTCAGATTTCATTATCGGGTAATGTGGCGACATCACGTGCATTCAACGCCATCTAGCGAAGACGAACCGAACTACGTATGATGAAGTTGGTACTAGTTCAACCCTACAGCACGCAACCCTTCTAGCCTGCTTCTGTAAGGACGGCGCGCGGCGGGTTGCTGGCCCGTCGTCCTCAGGCCCTGATCTTGGAGGTTTATGGTCTTTAGTGTAGATAAGTGTGCGACGTCCTGGCCTCAGACTTTAGCGGGGAGGGAACGCTCCCTCTCCCTCCACAATGGTGTGGAGGTCTCCCTGAGAGAATACCCACGCCCAAAATCCATGACGTGATCCTGGCGCTGACTCGCCAACCTAACAGTTTCTATTCGAATGTAATTTACTTAAGGTCACGATAAAAATGTACTTAGATTTACGAGGGGTTAGTTTTAATTTTATAAATTTATTAACAAAGCAATCTGACATTCTTTCCGCAAATGGAGCAAATCGAGCAGCGTGCCGTCATTAAGTACCTCCATAAGAAGGGGCTGTCATCAAAAGCCATCCATGATGATATGGTCAGTACATTAGGGGATTGCGCCCTTTCATATTCATCCATCAAAAAATGGATAGCAGAATTCAAGCGTGGTAGAGAGAGTGTGAAAGACGAACTCCGCTCTGGAAGGCCTTCGACGTCCACTACTGACGAAAATGTTAAAAAAATACTCGACTTAATTATGGGAGACCACAGATTGAAAATTAGAGAGATAACCGAGATTATATGCATCTCTTATGAACGTACTCAAAACATAATAGTCAACGTGTTGGGTTTCCACAAGGTGTCTGCGAGGTGGGTTCTGAGACTGCTTTCAGTTGAGCAAAAAAGAATGCGATTGACTATTGCACGCGACTGTTTGGAGTTATTTGAAGCTGATGAATGTGAATTTTTAAATCGTTTGGTTACTATGGACGAAACATGGGTTCATTACTGTACACCGGAAACAAAACAACAATCAAAACAGTGGAAAAGACCTGGTTCACCACCCCCCAAAAAGGCTAAGTCGATTTTGTCGGCAAGTAACACCTTACTTCCACCCTTCGAGTCCCAGAATACTGAAGCCATCACCATGGCTTCAGTATTCTGGGACTCGAAGGGTGTGATTATGGTTAATTATCTTGAAAGGGGCCAGACTATAAACTCCGATTATTACTGCACCTTACTACGTCGTTTACGAGAGGAAATAAAAGAAAAACGTCCAGGAATGATCAGAAGAAAAGTCCTGTTTTATCAAGATAACGCTCGTGTTCACACGTCTGTCCAATCAATGGCAGAAATTCACAACTGTGGCTTTGAACTGTTACCGCATCCACCTTATTCACCTGTTCTGGCACCGTCAGACTTTTTTCTGTTCCCTAACCTAAAAAAGCAATTGGGAGGTCAAAGATTTTTGACAAATGACGAGGTCGCATATTTTGACTATAAGGAAGTATCTTTTTTTTTCAACGGGCTACATGCTTGGAAGGGAAGATGGCAAAAATGCATTGAACTTGATGGTGTTTACGTTGAAAAATAAAAATATATTTCATTTATTATGTATTTATTTTCTTGGTTAGGCCGATTACTTTTCAATCCACCCTCTAGTTAAAAAGAATGCTTAAGTGGTGCACTTATCGATCAACAGGGCTTTTTTTTTTTTTTTTTTTTTTTTTAATTCCGCGGCCCAAGGCCGCGGCCGCTCTAACGTCCGTTGCCGGGCGTCCCTGGTTACTAGCAGAGGGTATGTCCAGTGGCGCCCGGCGGACTTTGACCACCCCTGTGGTCTCTGCGGGTGTTTGGTCGGGACGAGAATCCCGCGTCATTGGGGTCGGGTTTTATCCCGCGTCAGTGAGTGAATCTGGTTGCGTGCTATGGGGCAAAGGCCCCGCAGCACGCAACCCTTCTAGCCTGCTTCTGCAAGGACGGTGGGTGGCGATCCCGCCGTCCTCAGGCCCCGATCATGGAGGACGATAGTCTTGGGCGTAGTCGCGTAGTCTGGGGCGGCCTGGCCGCCGACTACGGAACTCGGCGGGGAGGGTACGCTCCCTCTCCCTCCCGGCCGCCTCCTTCGCGAGCATGACTTGCTCGCAGAAGGACACGGCCGCGTTCCACCTACTCCCGCTGGATACCATGGCTTGAAGCATGGTCCCCAGCGAGAGGGTATCCACGCCCAGACCCACTACGAGGTCCCGGCGCTGACTCGCCCACGCTGAGCACTCCACCAACGTGTGGAGTGCGGTGTCGTCGTCGGAAACCTCGCAGTGTTGACACCGGGGTGTGACCTCACGATGCATGCGAAACAGATAGCTACCGAAGCATCCATGCCCGGCAACCATCTGCGTCGCACGGTACGTGAGGTCACCATGCTGCCTCTGCAGCCAATCGTCCATGATCGGTCTCACCGCCGCGATGAAGATGGCACCCCCCTTGGGTTGCTCAAGTCGCACCCTCCATGACTCCATGAGATCCTGGCGGAGTTGGGACCGCTGGTCCTCGATTTCTCGAGACGCAGGCCTGTGGTCCCGCTCCAGCGCCTCCTTGCGCCATTGGAACAATGACGCAAGGGCTCTCGCTTCCAGGTCCCATGGAGGGGTCCCGGCTAGGAGACATGCAGCCTCTCCGGAGATCGTGCGGTACCCCCGTACGGTTCTGACGGCCAAGGTTCTAAGTGGTCTGTTTAACAGAGTCACGTTCCCCTTGACCGCCAACCTATCCGCCCATACGGGAGCCCCGTATAGGGCCATACTCCGCACGATCCCCAGGTACAGTCTCCTGCAGGAGGCGTTGGGTCCCTTTAGGTTGGGCATCAGTCGCGAAAGCGCGACCGATGCCTGCGTCACCTTGGGGACCAAACTTCGGAAATGTGGTCCGAAGTTCCATCGGCTATCAAGTACGATCCCTAGGTACTTCATCGAGGGCTTGATGCCGATGCTAACGCCTCCCACATTTATGCTGGAACCTTCTGGTGGACCGTTCCGAGGTCTGTGAAAACACAGAACCTCGGACTTGTGCAAGGCCACCTCCAGTCCCAGCTGCCGTATCCGACCCACGACTCGAGCAACACCCGTCGTGACCTTGAGTGCTGCCTCCTGGTACGTTGCACCCCGCGCCTTGACGAGGGTATCGTCGGCGTAGCACGTTACGCCGACACCCCTAGGCAACGCACCCCGCAGCACCCAGTCGTAGCCGATGTTCCACAGAAGCGGCCCCAGGACCGACCCCTGCGGAACACCGCACGACACATCTCGCCGAGCTGGCCCGAGCCAGCTGGGGAAAGCTATGGCCCTCTCCGAGAGATAGGCCCCGACAATACGACGGAGGTAGAGAGGCGTTTCGTGATACACGAGCGCCTCCCTAACGCAGCTCCATGGCAAGGTGTTGAACGCGTTGGCGATGTCAAGAGACACCGCCACCACCACCTTGCCCTGCGAGACTGCTTCCTCCGTCAGGCTCTTCACGCGCATGATCGCGCTCACGGTGGAGCGTCCCCGACGGAAACCGAACTGGTTATCCGCCAGGTCTGGCCCCACACTCGTGAGATGCTCGACGAGGCGTTCCGCGATAATGCGCTCAAAGAGCTTACACACCTCGTCGAGCAACACGATCGGCCGGTATCCGGACGGTGAGTCCACCGGCCGCCCCGCCTTACGGATCAGGACCAGTTTCCCCGTCCTCCACACCTTGGGAAACTGGCCCCTTTCGAGGCATGCGCTAAAGAGCCCCATCAGTCGAGGCCCGAGTTCTTCGAGGGCCAGGACCCATGCACGGCCAGGAATGCCGTCGGGTCCGGGGGCAGTGATTTTCCGGCGTTTAAGCCGGAGTACTGCCGCACCTAGCTCCCCCACCCTGACTTCGGGTACGTCGTCTTCGCTGGTGCTATCCGCGTCGGGCAGAGACGGAGCCATGCGCGGAGGGACGTGCTCCTCCGCGCTCGTCGGAAACAGGGAGCCCATGACCCGCTCCAGCTGCTGCGGCTGGAGACTCTGGGTCAGTGGGGGCGCCCTAGGTCGGAGTTTCTCCCTGACCTGTAGGTACGGGCGCCCCCATGGGTTCTGCTGCAGGGTCTCCAGGAGCTCCTCGCGGGCCGCCGTCTTGGCCCGCTTTATCGTCTCCTGGAGATTACCTTTAGCCTCCCTGTATGCCTGAAAAAGCTCCGCCTCTCGGGCTGCCGCGTCGTCTGGGCGGCGACGCCTCCGGCGAAACCTGGTGTACCGGCGGCGGGCGGAGATGCATGCTGCGCGCAGCTCTGCAATCTCCGGCGACCACCAGTACACCTGCTTCCTGGCCGGTCTGGGTGTAACCCTAGGCATCGCCGCATCACAGATTTGCGACATGGCTCTCCTGAACCACTCCGCCTCGGCATCCACATCGGCAGGCCGGTCCGGCGCTGGAATCCAGGCCTGCACGATGGATGCCTCCAGGAGAGCCTCCCGATCCAGATGGTGAAGTGCCCAACGCGGATCCGGGGGATTTGCCACCGGCTGTGGGAGGTCAGGTGGGGGGACGACATCGAACCGGATGTACCGATGATCCGAGTGCGTCTCCTCACCCTCCTCCACGCGCCAGCCTGTAATACGGGCGGCGAGGTCAGGGGATGCGAACGTTACGTCCACGATCGATTCCCCCCCCCGCCGCCAAAAGGTGGCGACATTCCCCCGGTTGAGGACCTCCAGACCACGTGTTCTGGTCCAGTCCTCAAGAAGCCTCCCCTTGTCCCTGGTTTCCCGGGAGCCCCACGCCTCACTCCAGGCGTTGAAGTCTCCCAGGAGCAGGACAGGGCGAGGACGGCACGCAGCGAAGACGACGTCGAGCTCAGTGAGCCATAGCTCAAACTGAGACTCGTCAATGTTCGGCGAGATGTAGGTGGCCACGACTGCCAACCCATCATAGTCCGCCGCAACACACCCGCGGCCCCTTGCAATGATCGCAAGGCGCGAGTTGTCTGCGGCGGACCCCCCAAAGATACAACAGGCCGAGCCGTCCTCGTCCACCGGGCTTCCCGGGTGGACGTAGTACGGCTCGGCGACCACGGCCAAGTTTATGGACCACTGCCGGATGCTCTGGTACAGAAGATCCTGAGCAGCACGGCAGTGGTTCAAATTCACTTGCAGGATACGGATACGGGCGTCAGACATTAATTGACGTCCATAACCGCATCCCGCCGCGAAGCAACTGGCCGCGCAAGGGCGGCACCCCCACCGCTCTCAGCGGACGGACGAGGTTTTGGCTTCGAGGCGGCGCAGGTTGTGCTGCCGACCCGGTGATCCGCGGTCTTGCCCTCCGCCTCGCATCTAAAGCAGCGAGGCGGGGCGTCACAGGCACTTGCCTTGTGACCGGGCCGGCTGCAGCGGAAGCACCGATCGCCCACGGTGACTTCCGCTGTACACTGCACTCCGACGTGCCCCACCACCATGCACCGGAAACATCTGGTTTCCCGGGCACGAAGGAGGTGCACCTGCGCCTTTAGGAAGCCCCCTACGAGGAGGCTTCGTCCGTCCGCCACTTTCAGTGCCGCCGCGACGGGGCACTGGACGACTGTCATCCCGTGACCAGTGGAGCCGAAGGAGATATCTGAAGCCTTCACCTGGTCACGGGGGCAGCCGCCCGCCTCCACGACGGCGGAGACAACTTCCTCCGTCGTGGCCGCGTCATCCAGACCCGTGATGCGCAATGCGGCGCATTTGGTGGGTCTGGTGACGCGGACGGCTTCTTCGTCCAGCGCGACCCTAAGCTGAGCCGCTAGGGCGTCAGCTTTAGGGCCGCTGGAGGCGCCGGAGACCTCGAGGAGGCGAGCCCCGGTGCGTGTCGTCTTGCACCGGAGCCCCCCTTGTATTTCGAGGGCCGAGAGGTTGACTGAGGACTTCACGGTCCTCAGTACGTCGGCGTACCCCACCCCTTTCTCCACACCTACCGTCGTCACCGTCAGGACGACGGCGGTGGAGCGAGGGGGGCGGGGCCTCTTCGGCGCCTTCGCCGCGGCGGCTTTGGCCGCTTTCTTGGCAGCCTTCGTCTTCCTCTTCTTGGCTCCCACTACTTCCCATCCCTCCCGTCTGGAGGGATGTAAGGAAGCAACGGGAGCGACGTTAGAGGAAGACGAGGCGGCAGGGGTGCCACTCTTCTTACCACGCCCCTTGGCCTTCCGCGCCTGGGCCGCGGTCTCGGCCGGCATCCGGTTCGCTGAAGCGGACGGGGGCGGAGCGGGGCGGCGGACAGCGGGTGTGCCGCTTGGACCCGGAGCGGGAGCACCGCCGACAGCCGCCGCGTATGAAAACGCGGGACGCGCTAGCGGAGGGCGGTACGCCCGGTCCTCCAGGACCGCGAGGCGCCTCTCGATCGCCGTCAGGACCTGCACCGTAGTCGGTACAGGCTTCGGCGGCGAGCCGGGCGCCATGGTGGGCGCGGTCCTAGGCGCCGTCTTCGGCGCTGGTCCAGCCGTCAGAGGAGGAGGGGGCATGGGACCTGGAGGTGCCTTGACCGCTTTGGTCAGCTCAGCGACCTCCCGACGGAGATCTTCCATCTCCTTTCGGGAGGCAGTGAGCTCCACCTCCAGGCTCGCAACCTGCTTGCGGAGCTTCGCCTCCTCCTCTGTGACGCTCCGCTCGAGGAGCTTGTCGAGGGAGGATTGGGCTTCATCCACCAGTGAAGCCACAATCTTCTTCCTCCCCGACATGTTTTTACTCCCCCGCATGGCCGCGTTCATGCGGGAGAAAATACTCATTATCTCCCGCGCGGGCGGCACACCGATATCCCTGCGACTGCGCAGGGACGGCACAGATGACGGGGGTGGTGTTGGCGGGCGCTTTCTGTAGGCGTCGAGACGCGTGCGCACCGTCTTCACCGGCACCTCCTCCTCCGAATCGCTGGAGAGGAGGGACCCCCACCCAGAGCAACTAGTGCTCCGGTCGCGCGGCAGCCCCCCCTTCTCGAGGGTCCTCTTCTGCGAAGAAGAAGGGCCCTTACCCCTCACACTACTGGGAGCTGACCCATCGTCAGTCCCAGCAGCAACATTTCCTTGGGGCGTCGACGTCGCGCTGCAACTAGGCGGCGCGACGCGAGCCCCCAAATCGATAGGCATAATCAGGTTCCGGGAATAATGCAGTAAGTCGTCGGCTGAGACTGCCCGGGGAAGGGCAGTGTCAGGACCGGGGGTCTCTTCTGGCTTATTCATGATAAGCAGTTTCTTTCTGTGTTGGCCACTCAAGTTCTCGATGTCGACGTTCGGTCACCCAACTTGCCACTGCGTTACCGTGGTCAAGTTGGGGTCCAGGGCGGACGGCGAGGACGTAGTCTAATCTCTTGGGGCCCCGCCCCCGATCAACAGGGCTTGCAAAAATAAAAGTATGCATTATTTATATTAAAGTTATTGCAAAACCTAACAGTATGCATAACTTTGATTTTTTGAAAACATTATTTCAATAAACTGTGTACCTTATAATGTTTTTACACTCATATTTAGCAATATGCATAAGTTGGTATTGTAAAGTAAACAAGTAAGTTTTATACATCCCATATCCATAGCTGAGCACTGTTAATCAAATAGTTAACTTCGTTAATGGTTAATCCGTTACTGAAAAATTTACTTCGATCTAAGTTAATGCGTTATTTTTTAGAAATTTTAACGCAAGCTAACGTTAATCGTTAACCCGTTAACACCTAATAAAATTGCATAAAAACTGATGGTTCTGGAAGTTAAAAGGAAGCATTTGGTCGTTTTTTTTCGTTTCTAACCAGAAATGAAAAAAACCGGCCAAGTGCGTGTCGGGCTACGCATAATTTCGTAGTTTTTACCCATTATAGCCTCTAACTCCTAAACTAACAAAGTTACCTGATCCATTATAGTTTTCCTTCAAAGTTCATCATAATATGGACTATCATAATGATTTTTTTCAGATTCATTATGATAGCCGTTTTGATTTTAGAGAGGGGGGGACGCTCTGTTTTAAGGCGGAGCTAGCCGCTACTTTGTCCATAGAAACTTCTGGAGTCCATACCTCATCTATTTGACATCCTACAAACAAATTTTAAAGTTTTATCGTCTTGCCTAATCATTAACTGTGTCGGTACGGTTTTAAAAATGTATAATTATGGACCATTAAAAAGATATAAGCCAATAAACATTAGCAATTTATGCCTTATTTTTAATCAACTTTCTGTGTAAATAAGGGCTATAAGGAGTGTAAAATCTCAAAAACTAAAACCGTGACGACAAAATTTAACTCTCGAAGAGTTCTGAAAACTTTATTCTAAATCGATACATGCAGTACTTTTTTCAGAATACACTTTTTATCATAAAGGCCTTTCGTGAATTTCTACACACTCGTTTTACGATGAATTATCGCTACTTCGCATTCACACGATTCTCCCCCGTGCGATGCGGGGGGTGCGGTCGGAGGAACACTCACACGCACACATGTGCAATTGTGTTGTTTTACTACTCACGTACCCACACGCTCAACCGCTCAAATGAGTTCAGTTTGCTGCTGCGGCTTCTTTAGCTCGTTTGTATTATGACTCTTGCTGCGTTATTATTAGTTATTTACGTAAACTACTACGCGGCGGAGTATGGGCATCTGTGCGCGTGGGGGGGTTACTTTAATATAACTAGGAACATTTCTCTAGCAGAAAACCTGTGACTATTGGTGTCTTGGTCAGTGTGTAGAACGCTCTTCCTGGAAAGGCAGTCACTGGTTCGAGTCCAGGCCAATACCATAGTTATTGTGTTTCATATTGTAAAATTATATGAGAAAAAGTTAGCATAGGTAGGTACATATTATTTATATATTCGTTATAATATATTATATTTATTACCTACCTTTTTTGCTATTTTTAACGTCCGCGCGGATGATACTCGGTAGGTACCTACATATAGAAGGGGATTAAGACTGCCCTGTACCGCTGTGCCCAATAGGTGACGTGTGCGGCAGGTGCTTCATGTAGCCAGAACAACGCTATAGAATTTGTGAAGGTAGCAGACATGCGGTGGGTAGCAGTGCCGGTGCGAAGGTATAATGGGTCGGCAGGTGCGTCACGAACTGGGTGTAGTGGTAGCGGCAGTTGGAAAGAGGCAGTGGGAGAAACTGGTAAGGTGCTGTCAATCTTCCCGGACAGTTATCAGGTGCAGGTCAGACGGTGTTCGGTGGTGTGGTAGTTGGTAGTCAACCGAAATACTGGATGTATCATCAACACAGAATAGGTACCTAGGGTGGTACCTACCTAGTTTTGAAATAGTCAAACATCCATCTCCATAAACTTTCACATAAGCTTATTTATAATAGTACCTACTTACCTAGTAGCACACGATACTTAGCTATAGGTAATTAGTACCTAACTACCTACCAAATTCTGTGCTAGGCGCTTTAGGTAGTATACCTA
The DNA here is from genome assembly GCA_963556515.1 of Nudaria mundana. NCBI lineage: Eukaryota > Metazoa > Arthropoda > Insecta > Lepidoptera > Erebidae > Nudaria > Nudaria mundana. The sequence continues at coordinate 5,263,953 of OY748306.1, forward strand.
CGCAGTGTAAGTTCAAAGTAAGTATAAAACCAGGTAATTAGACAATAAATACGTATAGTTAGGTTAGTAACATTTTTCTGTTGTAAAGATCGAAGATCGAAAGAGTTCGGTGATTTACGTTTTGGGTCAACATTGTATACATCCCGCGCGAGAGTGGTCAGGGAGGCCGCGCGCTAGCGGCACGCCTGCCTCGCTTCAATGAACTTGAACATGTGTGCGTGTGCTGTGTCGTGTGTGACATGAGCCTGCTATAATACGTGTGCGCGCATACGTCTGCACTGCTCATCGCTGATGCTGTTTCTTTCTTACACGCTGTGAGGTGAAACAGCATGCTCCCGAGCAATACCTATCAACGAGTTTGAGCCGCTAAATAGCGCAACCTTAATAAAAAAATGCGCTTTAAAGTTGAATATCTCGCAAACGGATACCATAACATAACATAACATAACATATAACATAGCATCACGCCTTTTTCCAGAAGGGGTAGGCAGAGGTGTGCAAACACACCCACATCTCGCCAGCTATGTTAGGTCCCATGTAATAGGGGGCGAGCCTATTGCCATTTACCGGGCACAAGTTCCAGACTCTGGGATAATTATCTGGGTAAAATTCTAAAGAGAAATATACATTATCCACCAGACCCGGGAATCGAACCCGAGACCTCGAGTGTGGCAGTCCGTACATAGTACCATTGTGCCACCGAGGTAGACGGATACGGATACGGATACGGAGACGGTAAACGGATAACTAAATCAAAAAATTGTCTCAGCAATCTCCAAATGTTTTAAAATATCTATCTAATCATATCTCACACGATGGGGTTGACGCGAGAAAAAAAAACCATCCCCACTCTACTTGTACCCCAGAAAAATATATTTTTCATAATTTTATGTCAGAATAGTAAATACACATATTCGTGCAAAATTTCATCTTTCTAGCTCTTACCATTTGGGAGGAAAGTTGAGGACAGACAGATAGACGGACATAAAGAAACTATAAGGGTTCCGAGACTTTTACTACGGAACCCTAAAAAACCAGCTATTCAACTTTACAGCTCAGTTTAATGTTAAAACAGGGTGTGTGTCGGCCCCCTCTAGAAGCTAAACGGCTGACTCGAAAAATCATGAACGGAGCCATGTAGTGAACATGGCTATTATGGGTCCGTAGTCACTTATTCTAGGCATGGCAGTAATATAGGGTTCACGTTGTACCCTATGGTAGGTACGGAACCCTAAAAAGATGGGGATAATTATTAGAGTGTGTATAATATAGGTATGTTGACAAACAATGTTTTTTCATTCATTTGGATGATAGACTAGTTGCGTTCTGGACGAAACACTCATTAGTCAAACTTATTATCTTTAGGCTTTCGCGGTTTGTACTCTTAGTTACGTAGCCTTCGGGACACGCGAACATTGCGACTTGGGGAAATTTAACGGAAGTTAACGAGTCCGTTAACATATTATCAAGTTAACTTAAAAGCTAATCCGTTACTAGAAATGTTAACTTCGTTAATTAACGATTAACGGATTAACGAGTTAATGCCCAGCTTTGCCCATATCCATATTATTTTTATTTAAGCCCAATATTATGAAAACAGTGTGGTTACCCTACTCTTTGTGGGGGTGAAACAAGTTGTGTGGTTACATTCATTACACAGCGAAACAAAGTTGAAACTGCGAGTAGGAAACTTACAACGTTATTTTGTACGAGTTTATTAGACCTCAATTTGAAAATTTGAATTGGAGCTTATTTTACAAACATAAGGTAAATATTGTTTAACACTATTTAAACAAACTCGTAGATGCATATTAGGTATTATACGACCACTAATTGAATATATACTTTGTAAAATAGATACGACAGATATATACAGGGCGTCACACGGCAATGCCATATGGAGGGAAAGTACCTTAATTATTGTAGATGGGACATTTTACTGAAAGAAGACTTTATTTTAATTTAAAAAACCATTTGAATATAAGAATCACATAAACGATGTTCTTGGGCTGGACTTGATCCAACGACTGTTCCCTTTCCATGAGCGATGTCGTTAGTCGCACACTGATAATAAGGATCGCAGATTTTAAGATCTTGGGCTAGTGGTGTCTTGGTAAGTAGCTTAGGTAGTTGTTCTGACATAATACAATGAAAAGTTTTACGTTTGCCAGAGCCTTTTTCATTAATGCAAGTTTGATACATCAAAACACCATTCATGATTACTCTACTATTTATCATCCTTTGAATAAAACAGCTCAAGGTTGGATTATAAATAGAATCTCTAAATGATCACCATTTATGTAACTACTTTTGTATACAATTGTTGTTAACAACTAGCATTTTGCTGTCCAGGCCTTAGCTACGAGTATATTCACTAACAATGTACTAAAGTAATAGGCATTAATCTAGGTATTTATACTTACCGTTGTGTAAGTGAAAAATAAAATATGTATAATCAACTACATACGATGTTTATTTTACATTAAGTTATTATAATATGTAGGTACATTTTGAAATAGGTACACTCACTATAGCACTTTTATTCTACCAATTCGTGCATTTTCTAACATCAGTGTAATCAACAATAATGCATCAGTAGGTAAGTGTTTACATTACTTTGATCACTATACCTACTTGCAGTTAGTGTTTTTACGATACTTCCCCAAGAACAAACAGAAGGGTGTAGGATGCTACATGCATTATTTAATACCCTAGCACCATCGCACCTTTCAAGCACATCTGGATGTGCCAGCGTTGCTGCTGCATCAGCAGACGCGGATAACTTAATTTCTTAGTTATTGGTTTGTGTAAATAAAGTTTCCTTACCTAAAAAAACCGCTTTACAATTTTATAATATACCTAGGAATAGGTAGTAGTAGAGTGGCTGTAGGGAAGAATATATTATCAAATAGTCTTGTTCAACGATCTTTATACCTACTTAATAATTATGACTACAACTTTGCTTCCAGTATTTTAATAAAATCAAGGAAGTAGGTATACTTAAACTAATAATGTCGTTACGTCAACTTATGACTTTAAAAGCCATTTCGCGAATTCACTCCTTACGTAGAGTACGTGATCTGCGAAGTTGGTAAGTGTATTACGAACTCCAAATGCACGTCTTGTGGCTGGCGCTACTAAGCACGAGAAAATAAGATTTGATGTTTAAAATTATACAATGTTTGTTAAAAAATGTGCAATTTGGCGCAAGTTGTAACTGACGAATTTTGTAATTGTAAATATACTTATTACACTCGGAAACTACCCTATGAGCCATACTAAGTGGGACCAAAGAGGCGAACGTGACGTCAAACTGGTGTGACGTGGGCATAATAAACGGCCTCTATCTACCCCTATAGGGATAAAGAGACCATGTACGGATGCATATCAATGGGTCGTCAACTTGAGCCACTCTAAACAGTACTAATGTACTGTGAAAGTGGCCCTTGCCAGACGTCTCCATGGCTTTCATCACATCACAGCATCAGGCAAAAAATAACGTACATCACTTGAAATAAAATACGTAAATGTTATTTTTCTTGTATAATAGCTTCTATTCTTGTAGTAAATAAGTTTTCTCTATTTCGTAACTTGCAGCTGACACCACTTAGTCTAGCCTGTCATTATTAATCACTCCATTTTCGGACCCTCGTACCTAATCTATTTTTGGTGACACTCCGAACGTCAGAAGTAGTAGCGAACAATGACAAATAGGTCGTTGCCGAATGTTGTCTAGATACGAGTATGACACCTGCTTTTAAGTGGTTTGTATCAAGAAGAGTAAGGTTAATTCGATATACATAAATAATAACGTCATCCGCAATTATTTGTACCGGAGTTTGGATGTCTTCTATCAAATTATGGATCTGTTTACAAAGAAAAATATGTAATAGTATGAATATCGATTTAAGTAGGTAGGTATAATTATCTATGAAGGTTGCCCGCGTTTCTGTTATCACGACTAAAACGATGGCTGATAATGACCTTACAAATAGTTATAATTATCGTCGACCTAAATTATCTTAAAATAAACTACTCGAAGTGTCTCTACATTAACTTCTGCTACAAGTACTTACAGAAATAATAGCTAATAACAGGTATTTACATACTAGTGTAGGTAAAAACTGGCCGGACTTTTGCACCAAGGGTTCCGTATCATTGATCATCCACTAAGCCTTTTCCCAACCCAGTTGGGGCATTTCTAGTCTAACTGTGATACGGCTGTTTACTTCGATTTTTTCTATCCTCCACAACCCTAATCTAAGTTCTATTATTAGATAAGCCTGAAGTTTTAGGGCTCACCTACCCGTAAAGGCAGCCGTAGATGTTTATACGGCAACCGGTAACGTGCTCTCAGAGGCACAAAGGGGTCTCGGTGTCTTAAGAAATATTCACCAGTCCGCTTAGCACTTAGCCACGAGCCCCTCCGCACCATTATTAAAAAACTGCACAAAGTCAAGTTTGTTGTATGCTAGCCCCACTTAAAGATTTATTTTATTCTGTTTTTAGTATTTGCTGTTATAGTAGAAGATGTAGAAATACATCATACTACGTATCACAAAATTGCAACTGTCCAACTATCACAGCTCATGAGATAACTGCTGGCTAGCTTGCTGACAGACAGATGAGGTGAAGTGTTAGTAATGAATTCCCGGTTTTTACGCTTTGGATACGGAACTCTTAAACTGCCGCCATGAACTTGAAACGAGTCAATGAACGGAAATCACGCATCCGCTGGCTGTACTCGCACAATCCCATTTCTCACTCGCACATGATATAAATTGTACGAGTGTTTCTTTCACACACTGATCCCCATGTTAACTGTATATAAATCTGTTCATGTGGGTATTGGAAAAGTGGATCACGTGTGCGCAGTGCCATATTTTCCATAACTTTTATGACTACTTGTTTTTTAAAGACGTAGTTATTTGCATTGTAGATTTTTTCTTTTTAATCGGTGGCAAAATATGGTTACGGTTAAACTGTCGGAGTACCATCATCTACCTGCACTTATCCCAATTATTTGGGATCGGCGCAACATGTCTTCCTTCTCCACACATCCCTATCAGACGCCATCTCTTCAGTCCTTTCCTTGTTATATTCACTTTCAGGCACACCATCCATCTTTTTCATGGCATCATACTTTGCACCTTCCTAACCATATTACTTTCCTCTGTTCTACATGTTTATACCACGGCAACCGCTCTCTTCTCAATTTTTCATTCACTGGCGCAACTTTCATACTTCCTCTAGAATACCTAAACGTTCCTTACTCTATCCATTCTTGTTACATCCTCGTCAATAATTTTGTTGGGCCCATGTAATAGGCGGCGAGCCTAATGCAGTTATCGGGCACGGTATACAGTAGAAAAATCAACGACCACCCGAGTCTAAATTCTATCAGCCAGGATAATATTTTATTACGTACCTACAATCTCGTCTGTTAAGGTAACCAACTTTTCTATGACCGAGTTACTATACAGAGTGAATTTTCAAGTGGGCTTGGATGGCCAAATCCGGAAATATACGGAATAGCGAAAAATGCTCAAAGGAGTCATGAGCCCGATTTTGATGAAACTTAAAACCTCATCATTAGATTTTTTAAAAACCTATAATCCTAGCTGGGAATCGAACCCATTGATTTAGAAAAAAAATCACACCCTTTGTTATTACACCATACGATAGTGTTGCTGTTAAGGATCAAATTCTTGGAAAGTAATGATATAGCGCAAATTTAAGGAAAACTTAGAATTTTAATAAAATTCATATTTCTTGTCTGTCTCTTATCACACTGAGCAGAGGCGCGCGCGCTACCACCGCCTCCCAGTGTGATAAGAGACAGACATGTACTTGCCAGCTTGTTTCTTATAGTGTATTAAACGCGAGATTACGGTACTACTTACTAATTCCATACGCGAGATACAACATTATGTCCTACTTTCAAATTTTACCTGCCCACGAGCATCATTTAGAAGACGAAATAGTCAGTCCTGTGATTACGAACAAAATTAAGTCAAAATCGACATGAAATATGAATTTTATGAAAATATTAAGTTTTCCTTAAAGGACATCATTCAAAATGTACACAAAAATTAAAGCGCCGGCCAGTAAAAAACACTGTGTCATCTTATGGCAAATGATCTTTTAAACATTTTTATTACTACAACAAACGTCTACGACCAACTTTTAGACCCAAAATGGATCTTCGAAAATCATAAAATGAGCATTTACATTTATGTATCAATTAACTATTTCTGAATAATTAAAAACCTAAACAACGCAAGACCATCGAAATGAGCATGTAACAACCTGTATCGAAAGGATCGGTCAATGGGATCGGCCGTGTACTCTGTCTCTTTCCCTCCGGTTACCGTTATCAGTAGCTTGTCTCTTTCTCTCTAGTTATTGTTACTTACTAAGTTCTATTTGTTTAGGACCATTCTTGTAAGTTAAGCAGTTTAGTTATCCATGCTACTTTAGTTACATCGGACGGCTAAATAATAAACCATAGAATGTCAATCCCTAACACGCTGGCTGATATAGTTGTAAGGCATAATTATAATAGAAGACGAGCACAATTTCAGCCGATGTCCGCCAATATGCCCGAGTTCGATGATTTTCCAAGGCTCTCAGAAGAGGATTTAATATTATTTAGTTTGAGTATTTATCAAATAAACCAAACTAAAAGATATTACGGCGAGCACATCAATCCAAATGGTGTTTTTACGGTCGAGCTTGGCGACAGACTTTTAACAGAACACGTCAGAAAATTGGGAGAAAACATAAAAATTATAACCGGTCACCCAGTGTCCCAGTGTTTTAAATACCTGGGACACTGGGTGACCGAGTCGCTCAGGGATGATATGGACATAGTACGGGAGCGTAGGGCCTTGTGCGTTAGGTCCAATATGATTGCTCGCAGATTTGTACGATGTACTGCACAGGTTAAAATTACACTTTTCAAAGCCTATTGTAATTCACTGTACACGTGCAGCCTGTGGACAAGTTACACCCAGGGGTCGTACAGGGCTCTAGGCACTCAATTTAACAATACATTCAGGATGCTGATGGGGCTGCGCCGCTACTGTAGTGCGTCGGGGATGTTCGCAGAGGCTGGCGTTGATAGCTTTGCAGCCATCGTAAGAAAACGCATTGCATCTCTGATCGATCGCGTACGGAGCAGCCCCAACAGCCTCCTGCAGTGTGTTGCGGCAAGGCTTCATGTGGACAGTGCCATTATGCGGCAATGGATACAGGTTCACCTTGCCAAAGACACACATATAAACTATGTACATTTTAGTTAAGTAAGTCTTCGGCTTCCGAGGCGGAGTTGTTCAGGAGAGCCATGTCGCAAATCTGTGATGCGGCGATGCCTAGGGTTACACCCAGACCGGCCAGGAAGCAGGTGTACTGGTGGTCGCCGGAGATTGCAGAGCTGCGCGCAGCATGCATCTCCGCCCGCCGCCGGTACACCAGGTTTCGCCGGAGGCATCGCCGCCCAGACGACGCGGTAGCCCGAGAGGCGGAGCTTTTTCAGGCATACAGGGAGGCCAAAGGTATTCTCCAGGAGACGATAAAGCGGGCCAAGACGGCGGCCCGCGAGGAGCTCCTGGAGACCCTGCAGCAGAACCCATGGGGGCGCCCGTACCTACAGGTCAGGGAGAAACTCCGACCTAGGGCGCCCCCACTGACCCAGAGTCTCCAGCCGCAGCAGCTGGAGCGGGTCATGGGCTCCCTGTTTCCGACGAGCGCGGAGGAGCACGTCCCTCCGCGCATGGCTCCGTCTCTGCCCGACGCGGATAGCACCAGCGAAGACGACGTACCCGAAGTCAGCGTGGGGGAGTTAGGTGCGGCAGTACTCCGGCGTAAACGCCGGAAAATCACTGCCCCCGGACCCGACGGCATTCCTGGCCGTGCATGGGTCCTAGCCCTCGAAGAACTCGGGCCTCGACTGATGGGGCTCTTTAGCGCATGCCTCGAAAGGGGCCAGTTTCCCAAGGTGTGGAGGACGGGGAAACTGGTCCTGATCCGTAAGGCGGGGCGGCCGGTGGACTCACCGTCCGGATACCGGCCGATCGTGTTGCTCGACGAGATGTGTAAGCTCTTTGAGCGAATTATCGCGGAACGCCTCGTCGAGCATCTCACGAGTGTTGGGCCTGACCTGGCGGATAACCAGTTCGGTTGCCGTCGGGGACGCTCCACCGTGAGCGCGATCATGCGCGTGAAGAGCCTGATGGAGGAAGCAGTCTCGCAGGGCAAGGTGGTGGTGGCGGTGTCTCTTGACATCGCCAACGCGTTCAACACCTTGCCATGGAGCTGCGTTAGGGAGGCGCTCGTGTATCACGAAACGCCTCTCTACCTCCGTCGTATTGTCGGGGCCTATCTCTCGGAGAGGGCCATAGCTTTCCCCAGCTGGGGCGGGCCAGCTCGGCGAGATGTGTTGTGCGGTGTTCCGCAGGGGTCGGTCCTGGGGCCGCTTCTGTGGAACATCGGCTACGACTGGGTGCTGCGGGGTGCGTTGCCTAGGGGCGTCGGCGTAACGTGCTACGCCGACGATACCCTCGTCACGGCGCGGGGTGCAACGTACCAGGAGGCAGCACTCAAGGTCACGACGGGTGTTGCTCGAGTCGTGGGTCGGATACGGCAGCTGGGACTGGAGGTGGCCTTGCACAAGTCCGAGGTTCTGTGTTTTCACAGACCTCGGAACGGTCCACCCGAAGGTTCCAGCATAAATGTGGGAGGCGTTAGCATCGGCATCAAGCCCTCGATGAAGTACCTAGAGATCGTACTTGATAGCCGATGGAACTTCGGACCACATTTCCGAAGTTTGGTCCCCAAGGTGACGCAGGCATCGGTCGCGCTTTCGCGACTGATGCCCAACCTAAAGGGACCCAACGCTTCCTGCAGGAGACTGTACCTGGGGATCGTGCGGAGTATGGCCCTATACGGGGCTCCCGTATGGGCGGATAGGTTGGCGGTCAAGGGGAACGTGACTCTGTTAAACAGACCACTTCGAACCTTGGCCGTCAGAACCATACGGGGGTACCGCACGATCTCCGGAGAGGCTGCATGTCTCCTAGCCGGGACCCCTCCATGGGACCTGGAAGCGAGAGCCCTTGCGTCATTGTTCCAATGGCGCAAGGAGGCGCTGGAGCGGGACCTCAGGCCTGCGGCTCGAGAAATCGAGGACCAGTGGTCCCAACTCCGCCAGGATCTCATGGAGTCATGGAGGGTGCGACTTGAGCAACCCAAGTGGGGTACCACCATCATCGCGGCGGTGAGACCGATCATGGACGATTGGCTGCAGAGGCAGCATGGTGACCTCACGTATCGTGCGACGCAGGTCGTTGCCGGGCATGGATGCTTCGGTAGCTATCTGTTTCGCATGCATCGTGAGGTCACACCCCGGTGTCAACACTGCGAGGTTTCCGACGACGACACCGCACTCCACACGTTGGTGGAGTGCTCAGCGTGGGCGAGCCAGCGCCGGGACCTCGTAGTGGGTCTGGGCGTGGATACCCTCTCGCTGGAGACCATGCTTCAAGCCATGGTCTCCAGCCGGAGTAGGTGGAACGCGGCCGTGTCCTTCTGCGAGCAAGTCATGCTCGCGAAGGAGGCGGCCGGGAGGGAGAGGGAGCGTACCCTGCCCGCCGAGTTCTGTAGTCGGCGGCCAGGGCGCCCCAGACTCCGCGACTACGCCCAAGACTATCGACCTCCATGATCGGGGCCTGAGGACGGCGGGATCGCCATCCGCCGTCCTTACAGAAGCAGGCTAGAAGGGTTGCGTGCTGCGGGGCCTTTGCCCCATAGCACGCAACCAGATTCACTCACTGACGCGGGATAAAACCCTTCCCCCAACGACGCGGGATTCTCGTCCCGACCCAACACCCGAAGAGACCACTGAGGTGGTCAAAGTCCGCCGGGCGCCACTGGACATACCCTCTGTTAGTAACCAGAGACGCCCGGCAACGGAAAAAAAAAAAAAGTAAGTCTTCGGCCTATATAATTACAGTGTTATACTAACATAGTTCATAAGCTCTTTTGTTGCTAAAATTTTATGGGCAATGCCTGAAATAAACAATTTTTATTTTATTTTATTTATTTATTTATAAGAAGAAGAGTACAATCTCGGCATGTTCGGGCCAGAGTATATTATGTTTACATTGGCATCGACACATCATTGAGTGGCCGTGATGCCATACCGTACTATTATTGCTCATGCAAATGTTGGCAAAAGAACGGTGGGCTGCTGTTCCCACACTATGTGCATAGTGTGGTACATGACGTTCGCGAGGCACCAACTACCTCCTATAAATCCACCTGCATTAGGTTTAGAAAATGTTATCGTAAGACCTGCGGAATTATAACATATGAATAAAGCCACGTAGGTAACGAAATGAAGTCTTTTTCTTTACTTATATTTTATAACACTAATAACTTCACATAAATACCTACGTTGGTACTTAGGTTCCTAATGATGATTGTATATAATTAGGCTTTTTGTCATATTATATTATTATTAAGCGAGATTAAGTTATTCTAAGTAAAAATTGTTCAGAAGAACTCGTAGCAATGTATTTTTTTATTATTTCTAGGTCATATAACTCATAAGTAATCGGTCTTAGCTCTTAGCCGTCTAAAGAAAAAAATCTTAGAATGTCATTCTCTAACCGATATTACCATTTTTTTTCGTTGGCCGACACTTTTTTTTTAGGGTACTTTTTGTATGGAGCGTGAATAATGTCCTTTGCCGTATATCATTACTTCCCAGAATTTGATCCTTAACAGCAACACTATCGTATGGTCTAATAATAAAGGGTGTGATTTCTTTTCTAAATCAATGGGTTCGATTCCCAGCTAGGATTATAGGTTTTTAAAAATCTAATGATGAGGCTTTAAGTTTCATCAAAATCGGGCTCGTGACTCCTTTGAGCATTTTTCGCTATTCCTTATAGTTACGGATTAGGCCATCCAAGCCCACTTGAAAAATTCACCCTGTATATACTCTACTTTAAATAATACTAATATGAATAATTACTATTATATCGTTTATTCATTTATACTCTTATTTTATACATTTTTAAATACATTTATAAAAAACAAATACATTTAAAAATATAAAAAATAGTGACCCACCAGTAGCGGAGTAGGATCCAAACTACCGGCAGTGGAGGCTACAGACTGAGAAACCTCCTAACAATACGGCACGTGTCGAGGATTACAGCCTTCTGAATCTGACTCTTGATCCAACAATCTAACGAGAGTCTCTTGAGATGTTGATCGAGACTCTTCGCTAGTAATCCGTTTGCTGAAACGACCACCGGGACAATGATCGTCGAGTCTACGTCCTACGTGGCGGTTATCTCGAAGGACAGATCAAGGTATTTACTAAGTTTGTCCTTCTCTACCTTCACGAGATTTTCGTCATGCGGGACGGCGATATCGACGAGCACTGCCCGGCGCTGGGTCCGATCAACCAACACGATATCGGGCCTATTGGGAACAAAAGTCCTGTCCGTGATGATTGATCGGTCCCAGTAGAGCAATGCACGACCATTCTTAAGAACTGGCACTGGTGTGTACTTATAGTACGGTACTTCAAACTCAATAAGACCATATTGAAGAGCAATATGCTGGTGGATGATCCTGGCTACTTGATTGTGCCTATGCAAGTACTCGGTGTTAGCAAGATACGAACAACCGGAAATAATATGGCGAAGTGATTCACCAGGACGGTGGCATGCTCGACAAATGTCGACCGTACCGTCCTTCATAATGTATTTCCGATAGTTGTTCGTCTTGATAACCTCATCTGCAATTGCACAGGCAAAACCTTCAGTTTCCCCAAAGAGGTCCCCAAAACGCAGCCAGTTCACCGATGCGAGCAGGTCTACATCGAGTCCGGTTAAGACTCAGTAGAACCGCCCGTGTAGCTCCTTGCTCTTCCATACGTCCTTACGGTCTTCAGTACTTAACACCTTTGGTTTACGCCAGTTCTCGTTAGCCAAGGAAAGAGGTCTCAGGCCCTTGTCAACCTTCACAACATCGCAATAAATGTCACACCCGTTCTGTAGAAAGTAATCTCTCAGACTGCACACTTCACGGTTGTGGAGGTTCTTGGCATTTAAAAAGCCTCGACCCCCACACTTTCGCGGAATGTACAGTCTCATGACAGATGATCGTGGGTGTAACATTCGATGCAATGTCAGTTGTTGACGGACTCGCCTATCCAGGGCGTCTAGTTCCGTTTCAGTCCACCTAAGTATGCCAAAGGAGTATAACAATAAAGGTATCACCCAACCGTTGAAAGCCCGCATTTTGTTACCACCGAACAAAGAGCTGTTAAGAACTTTTGTCAGGCGGCCAAAACAATCGTTCTTTCACCGATTTCTTAATATACTCTACCGCTATACCCAATGACTCTGACATACCTAGGTATCTGTATGTTTCGGTCTCGGTGAGAGATCTGAGAGTTATTATCTCAGAAAGTTGTAAATTCGGTGAATTTACAACCTTCCCCCGCTGTACATGCATAACCACACACTTTTCAACATTAGGAATTCCATCTTAATGGCATTACTAAAAACTTCCGTAGTTTTTAATAATGTCACTAAATCTTGGTGCTTTAGTGTGAACAGTTTGAGGTCATCCATATACAACAGGTGAGAAATAACCTCACCCCCTCTACGAAACCGATAGCCTAGCCCTGAATCCTTCAGCAATGTGCTAAGTGGATTCAGTGCTAGACAAAACCACAATGGACTCAAACTGTCTCCCCGGAATATACCACGCTCAATCCTTATCAAGTCATGCGGACCAGAAGCGCACTCACCACTACCTGGTTGACGAAGGACTGTGGTCCACTGCCCCATACACGAGACTAAGAAGGATTTAAGAGTCGGATTAATTTTATAAAACTCTAAAATCCTCCTCAGCCATGAATGAGGCACCGAATCATAGGTCTTCTTGTAGTCAATGTAGGTAGCAGAGAGGGCGCTCCTACTATGCTTGACCTGTTGGCTAATGGCCATGTCAATAAGGAGTAGCTCCTTAGTACCACGTGACCCAGCCTACATCCATTCTGAGCGCTATCTAAAATGTTGTTCGATATTATATGTGACTTTAATTTACTTGTCAGAATAGATGTAAGGAGCTTGTAGATGGTAGGTAAGCAAGTCATAGGTCTATAGTTTTTAGGTTCCGTGGTACTACCTGATTTGTGGAGCAGGAAGATGATGCCGGTGGTCATAAAAGCGGGTAAGGACCCAGACTCGAGGGCTTCTTGATACTGTGTAGCCAAGCGTTCATGCGACCTCTGGACCCACTTTATCCAAAAGTTGTGCAATCCATCCGGCCCAGGACTTTTCCAGTTCGGGGCCGTACGAATTGCACAACTAACATCTTCGGAGTCTATGGTGATAGACTCCATGGGTTCAATAGTATTGCATTCACGCTCGACAACACGGATCCAATCGCCCTCCGAATGTTCGACGGGCACTGACCATATGTCATGCTAAAATTTATTCATGGTGTGAGAATCTGACAGCTGCCCGTCACTCAAACGTTGTCTAGTTCCCTCCCACTCTCGATACACCTTCCTTTGATCACTTTGGAAGATACGATTCTGCCAGTATCTGTCCACACGCTCTCTGTAACGCCGGATACGGCCCGCCCATGCATACACTTTCTGTTTCAGAAAGTCAATACCTTCCGTGAAATAGGCTACGTATTGCTGGGGGCCAATACCAGTCCCAGTAAATGCCTGAGTCACGAAACCGCCGGTAGTGGGGACCCTACTCGGAGCTGGTACACTTCGGGGACCCGAAATGGTCGGCGGCCGGCCTCTTCCTCGTCGACGTACGGGTGTTGGCGACGTCGGCGGAGAAAAATACTCATCACTTGATGATGAGCTCGACGCCTCATCAAGCACTTGTGTCGCAGGTGTGCGGTCCGGCGCTTGCGACGCGGAGCTAAGTGATGAGTCCGGGGGTGGTAGTTGCGCATGTTGTTTGCTCCTGGCTCTTGTTTGCATCGTTATTCATCATTTATATCCAATTTCATTTGTCGTAATATTATTTTTGTTGTTTTTGCCGATTGACACATGTCAGATCGCTGTTTCATTTTTATAAAATTGGTTTATTGTTGTAATAACTGTTGCAGTATTTTATTTATAAACTTATTGTTTCTATTATTTAAAAATCTGTAAGTAATTGTATAAATTTCGGTAAGATATGTTGATAAAAAATTTAAAATATTTTACGGATAAAAATGACGTATGAACAGATGTCGAGAGCTGCCAGGTTATAATTAATTAATAATTACTATTATGATTACTAATATTAATAAAAACATTTTAATAATACTTTACATACAAATTAGTTTTAATAAAACTTTAAACAACAGAGTGCAGGAGTACATACTGTACTGATATTCTTGATTTTCGATTTCTATAATATAGAGATGTTGTTGTTGGTCCTAGCCACAAAGCAACGAATTTCGGACCTGCGCATGGTCCTAGCTAATTAGACCCGAATCTATTGCCAGTAACTGCTTATAATAAGCTGGATATTATTTTAACAATATGAATTATTTGGATTTATTATACTTCTTGTAGCTACTTGTTAAATCAGTTATATAAATGACTGAGGATTTATTTTTTAATAAATCATCGTAACTCTTTAAGTTTCACACATAAACTGTTGATTTTCGACCATGTTTTACACAAAGAATAACATAAATTCATATTTTATTGTGTAAAGATATCATCGCAGCAGTTAATTAAATACGTACTGTATAATTTGATGTAAAATCTGATTAGACATTTATATTTTACTTTTAAACTAGAATATTAATAATAAATAAAAAATATTTTATAGCACAAATAATTTGATTCGACCCGGAATCGAACCTGGGATCTCAGGGACGGCAGTTGCATAGTCATACCACTGCGTCACCGAGGCAATAAAGGGTTTCAAGCCGAAAATTTATTATTTTGGGTACTTTTGGATTTGATACTAAAGGAATTTTTAGGATTCATCTCCTATGAGTTTCATTACATTTATTTACAATAAGAATTACAATAATAGGTACATAATTTGATGTAGGTGCCTACTAAAACTATTAATAATCTACCAAATCGTTTAAAAAGTCCTTCGCGTCATTTCCTACTGGTAATGTTTCCAGAATGCTGGCTGTGTTGCCACGTTGAATTGCGGTACTTATTCTTTGGGGGGGAAAATAGCCAGCCTTCTGATCCTGAGAAGTATCGTTTATCAAGTTTTGCTTATTTATTGTCGTTTTAGGGGTACTAAGATCCTATCAACATATCTCGAAACCAAGTCATTTTCACCCACTCGCGGTGCAACTACTCACTGACAGCTGAAGGCGCTGACAAATATATTTAAAACTAAAATATCCGGAATTTTTGTTAAGCGCATGGTTGGTGGCTTTTGAGGTTACCTCTGCCGCTCAGCAACGGGTTCCGACCGCTCACTTGCAATACTGAACAATATTTTTTATCTTATCCCACACTGGTAGCTAATTCAAAGTTACTAGTTCTTCTGTGCCGTGAGTACGGGTTTTAAGTACAAGTTTTTGCTATTTTTGAATTTCAGATTTGCATACTCTCAAGTATCCTCATCAGTTATTAAATAAAAGTTTGTCAATCTGTAGTAAATAAACAAAATATAACATTTATACGATTACGTCGCAACTTTCCGCCAGGTTCTATGTAGTAGGCAAGCCTAAATAACTAAAAGTTTCGCCTCACAGCTGCTTCTTGCCGCCGCTGAGTTGACCCACTATATAGTATTTCCAACATTATAATGATTGTATAGGTACCTACCATACCTACTTCCCATTAAGTGAGATTAGTAGGTTCTTCATGTTCTTTGTAACTGTCTGTAGTTGAGACTCTGTAAATGATACAACAGTACTGCTTAAGACATTATTACCGTTCATAATCCAAGGTAACTTGTACATAGTCTATTTGCGTTGTCATAACCTTGTGTTTACTAAATAAGTGGTTTTTTAAACTGCTTGAATAGCAAACTTTTGCAAATCATGCTACTGATTAATCTGTTCAGAAGTACAAGATATTTTAAATAATTTTACTATAAAAAAAAAAAAAAATGCAAAAAGCCTTATATTTCTTGCAACAAGTTAGGTACAATAATAATTATAAAATAAAAAATAGTTTCTAATCTTATGCTAAACCTATCAGGTATATAAATCTAAATTGTATTTTTGTATAATATTTATGTACTTAATTAAAAAAGAAACTTTACTACTTATATGAATCACAAAAAACTATAGACTTGGGCTGGACTCGAACCAGCGACTAATCCCTTTCCAGGAGGAACGTTCTACCAACTAACAAAGACACCACTAGCCCGAGACATCTAATTTTGTGTAAAAGATATTTTAATGTTGAATTACTACATGTAGGTAAACAGTCTAAACGCAAATACTGAATGGAGTCAGGCGTTACCTGGCGAAAGTCCATGATAAAACAATGGTAAATATGATGTTTAATTTTTTAAATAATAGCATAATTTCGCTCGAAAGAAGACATTACAAACGTCGACATATGTTTCACCTCTTCACGAGGCGTTCTCAAGACCGTCTCAAAGAGAACTGTTCTCTTTGAGACACCATTGTTTTAGTCTAAACGCACTTCAATTGATTTGATATTAATAAATAATGGGTGCTAAGTAGCCCCACTAACGTCTAGGGGTCCAAGCCATTCTCACCATTACGCGGTGTAGGTAACTGCAGATAGATGGACGAAGTCCTTTTTTTGTTATTTCCATGGCATATAATGTGATCAATACTGGTAAAAAGTGGGTGTATAATTCAGAGAAACGGGTATGTGGTTAGACAAAAGGAATCGACCTTAACGCACACTTTGTTTCAAGCCATCAATTTGTAGTATGTACAAGGGATGTCGAAATTCTAAAAACGGTACCACAAATGGTGGATGAATACGAAGTGGCTCGGCCCGTGACTCCAGATATTACGTATTCAGACCCTGTTCGAAGAACTTTTCCATTCCGAGCTATAATTTCACTTGTGAATAATTTCCTATGCGTTCCGCTGAATAACTTGACGAGGTCCCTTGTTATAAAAATTTATAAGTTTATTCGGGGCCATGATATGATTCTATTGGGTCAGCGCTTTCGTTGCTTTGGCGTTTATCTCTTGCTTTGAAACGTTAAAAGGAATCATTTTGACAGAAACTTGTCAGGTATTTTGGCCAAATTTTATAATCAGTTTCTACATTCATTTCTACTTTTACTACTTTTGTCCTGAATGCCTACATTTTGCAACTTATTTATTTGGTCCCAGATAATAGGGTTTGCCAAAGTCGTCCATTGTGTGGCAAGTTCCCCTAGTCAAACCATTGACTCGGTTTTGGGGGACAATGAAACTAGCTTGTTTGTGTATTACTGTAATTACTAAAATAAAATAAATAATAATAAGTTTAGCTTGAGAGCCATTACATTCCGACGGCCGATATTCTATTAATTTTATTTATTTGTGTACACATTAAATTATAAAAGGTATAAAGAACCAATAGGTATAATATCAACATGCATACCCATAATACCTATCTCTTTTTTTTAATTCCGCGAGACCGTGGCCTCTCCCATGTCCATTGCTGCGGGTGTCTCTGGTGACACTAGAAGGTATTTCCAGTGGTGCCAGGCGGACTTTGGCCACCTGTGTGGCCTCTTCGGAATACCTATCTCTAGTAGGCCTGGTGTGCCTTATTTAAGTGCTGATGTGAAACTTGCTTATAGGTACAATGACTACATAAATATTAAATACACAAATACATACCATACGTACCTATTAATTTATATTTAAACATTAATGTTTTTCTTATTCATCACTTCATAGAAATAGTCGACGTCACAAACAACATTAAATGAGTATGAAATTGAGATATTTGCATAAGGGTGCTAAGTAGTGCTAACTGCTAATTTGCATTGTCTGGCTATTTAAAAAAAATCACTTGTATATTTAGTTCGATATGGCAGACATATATTACGCCCAACGGTGTAGGCAGCGGTACACAGCCACTCTGCCAGATTTTTTTTTGGTTTTATATTCTATTCAAACAAACAAAGACGCTAGCAAAAATAATACGTATTGTTTGCCTCAACTCTATCAAGGAAACAGCAGTAATTATAATTACTTAATTGTGAATTGGTATCGGTATTTATATGGTTAGGCACTTGTGATTGGTGGCACTTGCTACACACATTGAACACAACCACACTTACTTTTCCACTAGTTTTACTTTACGTCACTGACCGGATTCACCTCACAGTATTATTAGATATAATACTTATTTTTATGAACATATTTGTAACTAAGTACTTAAATATTGGATAGAAATAGGCGTTACTTGGCGAAAATCCATGACAAAACAATGGTAAGTAAAAATTTTTTAAGAAAAAACTTTTTAGCATTAATTAATAGCATTAATTTTTCGCAGAATCAAAAGGACAACAAAACGTCGACAATTGTTTCGCCTCTAAACGAGGCATTATCAAGACTGTCTCAGAGAGAACAGCAAAATTCGTGGTTGGAACGTGTTTGCTTATAAGTAAACGCGTGCAAATTTCATTATTGCGATGTAGGATTCTTTACAATAACCAATGTGGGTAGAAACCTCAGATCATGCTAACTAAGTTCCAAAAATAGGTATTCACCAATACTTGACCTTATCTGTTTGATTTAATTACTGTCTCTTGCATAGAAAACCCAAATAACACACACAAACCAACAACAATTAATGTGTCTGTCTGTTCGCAAACAGATTAAGTAAGGGAGATGTGTGAAAATCTATTTGTTCGTTGAGTAAGGTGTCCGCATCTCTTCTAACTATTTCTAGCCTTAATAATAATTGTCGACGTTTTGTTGTCCTTTTGATTCTGCGGAAAAAAAAATTAATGCTATTAATTAATGCTAAAAAGTTTTTTCTTAAAAAATTTTTACTTACCATTGTTTTAATAAGTACTTAATTATGAAAGTTTTTACACCATAAAGTGAGCGTTCGTGCTATTTATCTACTAATACCTATGCAAAGTTCTGCATGTCACGATGACTCGCACACATTCCGGCTACCGGTATGTACGAGTATATTCATAATTTCAAGAATTCTATCAACTCGTTGATTTATACGAGTTCACACACACATAATCTCTATAACCACCTACAGTACGAATTTTCACAGATACTGATTGTGCCATAAAAATCGGTTGTCAGGGACAAAGTTATTATCTTAAACTATTATACGCGAGCAGAATCTATAAAATATAAGCTATTCTAGCTGAAGGCGTCAGCTGGTCATAATATAGATTTCAAAAGAATAATTTCGGTTAATGAGTTGAACAGATGTGTGATCAAGCGGACCAAGCTACTTATTAGTTTAAGTGGCAATGCTGTAGATATTCATTGTCATTTTGCTAAGGGACCTCACGATAAGATAAGACAAATACTGTTTGTTGTACATTGTACAGAATGAACTTTAAGACAAACTAAATGTAATTGGCAGCCTAATCACTAAGAAGCGCGATGAAGGCGATGAACGCCAAAACCCAAGTAATCGTTAGTTGTTGTATGTGGTGCATCTACTGAAAAACGAATGAAGGTACACACAAAATCAGACTTGAATCCCCAAAGTTGGGCAGACAGAGGCGCTTAATAGAGGAGGGAGGGGCTAGTTGTCCCAAATTTGCATTTTTTCGACGTATTGACTAAACTATTGGGTAGGTACGAAATGGATTTGGTAAATAATTTACAAAACATTATTAGCCCGAGTCAATTTCACATGCACGCGATGCATCTATTGACAAACGACCGAGACATTAGCAAATTATAGGTAGGTACCCACTCAAAGTATGATGTCTTGCGCGGTGCTTCGCGCCGCACCACGCCATAGGTTTTGGCCTATAACTTTTGACCCCTTAGGGCTAGGTCAAGATTGCACTTGCCTCCATATCGAGGGCTATCCATGGAGGGGTCAACCATCATTGGAGCATAAGTAGTTCTCGAGAGCTAAGGAGTGACAAAATTCCATTCTCCATTTCTATATATACTTAGATAGATAGTTAGCTACCTATAAGATTGGACTAACAAAATAAGATGTGTGTGTACCTACGCGTTATACCCCTCTGTACAATCCATGGTGATAAAGACGTGACCTTGTTTGTTTATTTTTGTCTAAAGAGCGTTAACTGCCAACATTCACCTTTTTATCACACTATGTAGGTCACATTCGCTGCGCACGGGCAATGCACTCGCCTACCTACAGTATTTACACATTATGCTACTAGTAGGTACAGTTCACGCTTATCGCTGATTAAATCATTGTTTCTGTGTTAAACAACGTACACAAAACTACGTAAAGACATTCAATGTAAGCTAAAGGTTATTAGGGATATCTAATGAAGTGTCATTAGATATCCCTAAGTGTCCGTCAGTGTACAAGTGTTTGTTTATCATGTAAACCAGTGGGTTTACATGATAAACAAACACTTGTACACTGTGCCACTTATTTATAATATCTAGGATTTAACCTGACCGATTTCGCTTTATTAAAGGTTTTTGGAGTTTAAAATGTAAAACCCTTGTCAAAAACCAGTCAGGTTATATCCTGGATATTAAATAAGTGGAACAGTGTTCTGGTCTTTTTTTTTAATTCCGCAGCCCCAGGCCGGTGCTGCTCTTATGTCCGTTGCCGGGCGTCTCTGGTACACACGCAGAAGGTATTTCCAGTGGCGCCCGGCGGATTTCCAGTGGCGCCCGGCGGTACACTGGTCTAGTTTCTGTAAAATGTGACTTTTTGTTGTGGGTAGGTTATTTATAAAAAAAAAACAGGTTTTTATCAATACATTGTATCTTTTTTTTTTTTTTTTTTTAGTTCCGTGGCCTAGGGCCGCGGCCGCTCTAACGTCCGTTGCCGGGCGTCTCTGGTTACAGGCAGAACGTATTTCCAGTGGCGCCCGGCGGAGACATTGTATCTAGCTAGACTTGTACCTACTGTAATTTTATAAAAATTAGTTTCTTATTGAATAAAATATCTGAAGTTAATTACGCGTTTCCTTTTGTGAAAAAAAGCCTACTACGTAAAAAACAGACTAGAAAAACACACATACGTTCCAATGTGTTTTTTTTTCAAGTACCTAACTAGACCATGAGCTGAGTTTGCTAGCGTAAAATATTTATAACTGCGTTTATTCTGATATTATTTAGACTGCTTCGGTGGCGTGGTCGGTAGTGCATCAACTTTCGACTCCGGAGTCTCAGGTTCGATTCCCGGGTCGATTCCAATATTTGTGTGATCCACAAATGTTTGTTTCGGAGTTTGGGTGTTTTATATGTGTGTTATGTATGTATTTAGAAATATATTTGTATGTTTATCAGTTGTCTTGATCCCATAGCACAAGCTTATAGCTTAGTTTGGGTTAGATGACATTGTGTGAGCATGTCCAACAATGTTTATTTATTTATTATTTATTATTATTTATTCTATTTAATAATTTGTCGATCTTTTTCAACCGCATGGGCTTTCCGCCGTACGTGAGCCAAACGGACTAGTGATGGAAAGAGACCGGACGTTATGTCTTTGCTACCATGGATGGTGGGAAGACTTTTAGTGTGTGTTGATATTTTAACAGCATTGCCCCCTCTAAGCAATTAATTGATTGACTGTGTGATACTGGGTTCATAGGGTCGGACAGCTTGCTGCTTTTTAGAGACTTTCTTTTAATTTTATATTGATTATATTTAAATGCCAAACGTCTGAGGACCGTAGGGCTTTTTATTTCCTGGTTCAAAAAATTACCACAGTTCCATACAAGTTTCATCGTTCTAACACAGACATTATTTTGGGGACCATTGCACTTGACGCGGAAGGTTTTTTTACTTAATTTTTACCTGTTTTTGTCAAAATTAATACTTTAAAGTTTACCAGTATATTCTTACAATATTATTTGTTATTGACCAATTACATAGGTACCTATTGCAACATATAACGTGGTTTATTGGATGAGATGTTGACTTTTCTTAAATTTCATTCTTCTCCGACGCTACACTAACAAACTTAATTATCTGTAGTCTAAAAATCTCAGTGGTTTTGCAGATTTAAATTTTATCCAGCCGTATTTCAAACGGTTAAATTCATTTTTTTTTTATTAAAGGTACATAACTAATTATGGGTTAACTCAAAAAAATATGGGCAGTCTTAAGTCTTCGTATTACCGCTGCGCACGAGTTGTGTAATCGAACAATTTGGTGACCGTTCGCGGTGCGTTCCATCCATAAACATATCAGTCACAGACTGTCCGTCGGGCCGTTGAGTCAAGGATAGAACAAAATGAATAAGTTATTTATAATACTGTTACCGTTATTATATATTAGCAATGTTTTATCATACAATATATTAGTTGTGTTCCCATATCCCGGTAAAAGTCATGCGATTTTGGGAGAAGGATATGTACGGCATCTACTGAATGCGGGCCACGAAGTGAGTAAAATATTCCATAACACTACCGTCAGGTAAAATATTATAAAGGTTAGGTAATATTTTTTTTAATAACATTGGTTAATTTTTTAACTTTATCATTTATATCGAATAACCTTTGTCCTGTGTTAGCATAATTTTATTACATATTATGAATATTTTAATTTTTTAATAGGTAAGAAATTCTTCCTTTAAATTAAATAAATATGCTATCAATATATTTATTAATATGAAATGTAAATTATAATTACGAGTTTATGGTGTAGGTACCTACCTAGGCTAGTCTAGAGTAACAAAATAGCTGAAAAAATTTATAAAATAAGTATGTTAGGATAATTCACGCAACGCCATCTAGTCTCACACTAAGCAGAACTTGTGATTATGAGTACTAGATAAACTGATATAAATACTTATAAACATTTTTTTTGTAAATACATACATATTATACATAGGAAACACCCAGACTTCGGAACAAACGTATGTGTCCGATGCCGATTCCCGACCAACCGGGAATCGGACTCGAGACTCCAGCGTCGAAAGCGGATACACTACCGACCATGCAACCGAAGCAGTCGAAAAGATACTTCATTTTACTTAACATTTTACATATATTTTTACATAAATATATATAATGTATATAATATTATATTATAATCTAATATATAAAATTCTCGTGTCGCGGAGTTTGTAATTTAAACTTATAATTCTCATGAATTTTTGTGTGCATATTGGGTAGGTCTGAGAATCGGACAACATCTATTTTTCATCCCCCTAAATGTTAAGGGTAGTCCACCCCTAAAGCAAAACAACGTTTGCCGGGTCAGCTAGTTTCGATATAAATATTTAAAAATAGTAGAAGCTTGGTTTCAAAACACAGGAATATAATGACGTTAATTGGTTATTATTAATTTAAAAAAAAATAGATATGATATATGACACTTGAACTGGAACTTTACGTAGAACCAACAAAGTGACTGCCGAAATGTGGGCATATTAAAGGCCTCTGTCTATTTCTTCGGAGATAGGACGTAATTTTATATAAGAATCACATAATACCTATCTATTAAATACTAGCTGATCGTCACAGCTCCGCCCGCGTGATTTTGTTTACTCGTTCCCGGTTCCCGTGGGAACACATTACCAGGATAAAAAGCAGCATATGTTACTCAGAGTGAATGTAGCTTTCCAATGGTGTAAGAATTTTTGAAATCGGCACAGTAGTTTTTGAGTTTATTCATTACAAACATCCACACAAAAATACAAATCTTTCCTCTAGTCTAGTAGTATAGATAGGTAATATGATACAGATTACATGAAATATTAGATAGGTACCTACCTATCGTAATATTTTTTAAATATCTTTATTATCTACGTTGAAGGTATACAGTATCACTTTGATTCCGTATTAGATAGGTAGTTTATCATTATAACATAGTTACATGTTATCATACGAGTACTTATCACCTGTGACTTTTTTATTAGGCAATTTTATTCCAAAAGAACTTAAGTCCGCCGGGCGCCACTGGAAACACCTTCTGCGTGTGAGCCAGAGACGCCCGGCAACGGACGTGGGAGCGGCCGCGGCCTTGTAATTAAAAACCAAAAAAAAAAGAACTTAAGCCACTTACCTAAATAATTAATATGTGAAATACCTACATAATTAATAAAAAAATGTATACCTAGTTTAATGGTTTAAGATCTATATTTATAAATTATTCTAGATAAAAACAAGTTAAAATTAAATTAATAAATCTTCTGTTAATTTTCTCATGATATACCTACACGATTACCGAGATTATTATATATAATGGGTACTACCTGTCCAGGCGAACTTCGTAAACTTTTACGAACAAACTTGCGAACTTAAGCGTACTTTTAAACCTTCCCTGGACTTCCAGGAATATTTCAAAACCAAAATTACCCAAATCGGTCCAAGTATTCTAGAGTTTTAGCGATACAAACGAACGGGGATTCATTTTTATTTATTACTAGCTGACCCGGCAAACGTTGTTTTGCTTTAGGGATGGACTACCCTTAACATTTAGGGGGATGAAAAATAAATGTTGCCCGATTCTCAGACCTACCCAATATGCACACAATTTCATGAGAATCGGTCAAGCCGTTTCGGAGGAGTTTAACTACAAACACCGCGACACGGGAATTGTATAGGTATATTAGATTAATAAAATACACGTCAAAAATTGACACAGCCACCGACTTCAAGTTACCGAAATGGGACCAAATAATTGTCGGAATGGGACCAAATTGATATGGGACCACTTCGGAATAGTAGACTTCATTTAAAAAAAATAATTGTCCAATGATAAGAGGAAACAAATGAAAAAAAAAAATACACAGTCGAATTTAGAACCTTATCCTTTTATGGAAGTCAGAGGAAACCAAGAATTTCCTACCTAGTATTAAGTATAATAATAGGTATACCATATAAGTATATGGTATATATATAATTAGATTAAGGAAGCTAAAATTTATTTTCATAGGCACTAGTTAGATGCAAAATTCTCTCTTGTACAGTCAGCTTCAGAGAAAAGGAACCCCCTTTGATAATGACATGAAAGCATTCAAGTTTTTTGAATCATTGTGCATATGGTATGCTGGTCTAGTGGTTGTGACCGCTGTTTTGTGGACACGGCAACCGGGGTTCAAATCCTCGGACACAAGTTCTTTTTTTATTCATATAATTATTTTTTTTATTTTCTTAAGCACTTTTTGTCAATTAATATTTAAGGAATCAAATTTTATAGTAGGTATGAGGTTTGTAAGAAAAGATAGGCTTATTGCATAAAGAATATTAATTTATTTCTCGAATTACATTTCTAGGTTTTTTTCTTTCCTCTTTCCATTTCTGGTTGAGTATACAGTTTTTCTATCTGAGTTAAATTGGGGTTACTTATTTTTAAATTTTACCTGACCTAAATTTATTGACAAAATACAATACCCTAAGTGAAGTATAAAATGTTTACTTAATATACTGAATATCGCCGCGTCACATGACTCACGAATGACGTCACGTGATGCGATCGTTCGCCTTTTTTTGCATGTTACTAACTAAAAGTGGACGTATAACATGGCCCTGCCTATACCTTAGGCGAAACTGGCGTAATTTTATGTACCTATGTATATTTGTGAGTGAATACAGCGGAACCATTGATCTACTTGTTAAAGGAAGGCACTATAAAATTATACTGAGATGTTACATCATGCGCGGTGTTTAATAACCTTAACCTTGACAACGACTTTTTTAAATCAGATAGGAAGAGACCTGTTTTGTTGACGTTCTTGCATAAGTAGTAGTAGTAGTAGTAAGTACGTTTATGTAGGTTCTACTCGTAAATATAGATTTTGTAAGTCTCAAAAATACGTAATCGCCGGTTAGTATAAACTTATTTCTGATAATGAATAAAGTCAATATTCTACATACAAACATACATAAAATCACGCCTCTTTCCCAGTGGGTAGGCAGAGACTTCTTTCGCTTCTGTATCATGCATGCTCGCCGGTTACGGGTGCTTTTAACCTGGTCTTTAATATTTATTCAAGACATCTGCGATTTGGTCGCCATAAGTATTACGCCAATATTCTACACTATTGAAATTTTATCTATATCGCCCATGGGTTGTGAAGGTCAGATGGCAGTCGCTTCACGGAAAATATTAAAGTTCAGCCGAATCGTAGTTAGACTGGAAAGCCGAATCGTAGTTAGACTGGAAAGCCGACCCCAACTGTGTTGGGAAAAGGCTCGGTGAATGATGACTCTGGAAATTAATGACAGAGAGCCTTGATAATAACAAATATCATTGATTCAAATATACCTATGTATGTACTCTTACAGTCTTTACGATAAATATATCTACGTAAGTCCGATAGATATTCAAATATTTTTTTCCCACTACCTACCTACTCACTCGCAAAAACATTATTACTAAGTCAATAAAATTAAGTAGACTTACATAGTCCTACATAATCTAAGGTACGCATAGGTAGGTATAGTTCGCGAGGTATAAGTGGAGCTTTGCATTTGTGTGAGTGATCACGAAAAGTAAAGTAAAAATTATTTTAGTATCTGTGTGTACAACACATGTGTGTGTAAAAGAGGTCACATTATACGTTCACGTACACTACACTCATACAAATGCAAAACTACTGATATTATACGGGCAAAAGCAAACTTTTAGCTGATTTAATTGTTTAATAATTGGCAACACCCAAATACTCCGAAAAACTTTATTCCGAATTTCGATGTTCTGATTTTCAAAAGTCCGAATTTCATAATACATAAGAATTGTAATGTCTAATTATTAAAAATCACAAAACTTATTTTACCGAAAGTACTTAATGCGGTTTGTTAGTTTTCCGATTTTCATACGATCGAAGAGTCAAATGCTCGAAGGGTTCTCGGTCCGAAACACGACATTCCGATTTTCAATACTTCGAATAAACTAAAAGTCAACATGTTTGTTCTACAGAATTTAGTGTCAGAAAGAAATCGCTGCAGAACCAACTTCACGCAGTCTGGTCTGGGTATCTGAAATGGGTAGAAGTGGGTTAGGTTAGGTTAGAACTGTGGCCACAACAGAGCGCGAGCCAAGCGAGCGAAGCGAGGCAGCCGGCGAAGCGCCGGATTTGATCAGTAAATAATATAATGTTGATATTTTTGTTATCATGGTTTTTTTTTGGTAACCACTTACCTGTTGTATATACAGGATGTAGGTACACAACAATGGGACTAAGAGAAATAGTTCTCCCTCGTGGTCCCATTAATGGAACAAAATCCTGGGACCACGAGAAAACAGCGAAAAAAAATGGGAAACATTTTTAATTCTACCTCCTCATACTAAATATAATATTATACCTACTTCTCTCTGATGAGCAATTATGTGTTTTTGTGTCTTGCTATTTAGGTATTTTAATAATCAGAATTCGTATTGTTGATGTTTCGAAATATCATTAAGTCGGACTTTTTGTTATTCGATCTATTGAAGCTCGGTATTTTGAGAGTAGTAATTATAAACGTTAGGAATATTAAAATTTAGGAATTATAAAAATAGGAATAATGATCAATCGGAGTTGTTATACATGGGGCACACTAAAAGTTTTGCACTTCTAGCTAATCGCAACTATTTGAATTTCGAATGTTATATTTTTTTAAACGTTGCAACCTTCTTAGTAATAAAAGAAACAAATGGCGGGAAATCATTTGTCAATTGTTTTTTATCACACATCAAAGTTGTACGTATGCAACGAAAATGGAATTAAGTCGAAAAGATTTTAGAGCGATGATTTTTTATGATTTTAAAAGTTCTCTCTCTCCGCAAAACTGTGCCGCTCGTCTTCAAAATGCTTTTGGGAGAGAAGCACCTTATTTGAGCACCATGAGGCGATGGTTGGCTGAATTTGAGAGAGGTCGAGTTTCTTTACATGACGAATTTCCTGAAAGGCGGCCTTCAACTGCCGTCAACGAAAATAATGTGGCTACTGTTAAGCGGTTAATTGAAGAAAACCCGTGGATTACCTATGAGACAATTCGAGGTCTATTGGGGATTGGTATGAGTCAAATCCAGAAAATTTTACACGAAGAATTGAAAGTTCGGAA
Source organism: Nudaria mundana (assembly GCA_963556515.1). Classification (NCBI taxonomy): domain Eukaryota; kingdom Metazoa; phylum Arthropoda; class Insecta; order Lepidoptera; family Erebidae; genus Nudaria; species Nudaria mundana. The sequence continues at coordinate 5,292,101 of OY748306.1, forward strand.
ACTTTGTTGTAGTTGGATCCCTCATGAACTGACAGCGGAGCAGAAGCGGCCTCGCGTGGAATGGTGCTCACATATGCTACTGAAGTACGGCCACGGACATTCTAATGCTGTTTATGACATTGTCACAGGAGACGAAACGTGGATTTATTGTTTTGAACCTGAAAAAAAAACAGCAATCTTGTGAATGGGTGTTTGAAAATGAGAACAAGCCAACAAAAGTGAGGCAGGCGAGAAACGTTGGAAAAAAAATGATCGCGTTTTTTTTCTCAGCTACGGGTCCCATCTGTACAATTCCAATTGAAGATCAAAAGAGTGTTAATACCGAGTGGTATTCTACCATTTGTTTACCCAGGGTGTTAGAAAAAGTTCGCGAAAGACGACCTAAAAGCCGCGTTCTCCTACATCATGACAACGCTTCTTCACACACGGCCAACAAAACAAAGTCATTTTTAGCTTCCGAAAAAGTACAACTCGTCACTCATCCTGCGCATAGCCCGGACCTAGCAACCTGTGATTTCTGTATTTTCCCCAAAATCAAAGATTTGATGAGAGGTTTCACTTTTACCAACTCGGAAGAGGCAGTGATAGCGTTCAATCAGCACGTAGAAAACATACCTACAGATCTGTGGCCCTCCTGTTTAAAAAAATGGTTTGATCGCATGAAAAAATGTTTAAAATGTAAAGGAGAGTATTTTGAAAAGCAATAAACATAATATTTAGGTTTTAACATGTTGTTTTTTTAAGTTGCGCAAAACTTATAGTGTGACCTACGTATTCGGAAATTTGAACCAGTCGGAATTATGACAATCGATATTTTGAAATTCGTATTTGTGACTGACGGAATAAAGTTATTCGTATTTATGTAGTGTAATAATTACAACGTGATTGACAATTTTTAATAACTGAAGGGTTTTAGTACCAGGTTTAGTAGTAGGGAAGTAGTAGTAGGTAGGTATATGAAATAATAGATCTCTGTGCAGAAAAGGATATAGTACCTCCCATGTCTTCTTCTATTTAGCCAATAACCTATGGGTAGTCAACTCAAAGGAGTCTCAAAGGACTCAAACTCTTAAGGAGTATATAGCTTGTCAATTCGACTGTAGGTATATCTTTTTCTTTTTTATGTTTCGTACCTCATAACTGGTGACTTTTTTTTTTTTTTTTTTTTTTTTAGTTCCGCGACCAAGGCCGCGGCCGCTTTAACGTCCGTTGCCGGGCGTCTCTGGTTACAAGCAGAACGTATTTCCAGTGGCGCCCGGCGGACTTTGACCACCTCTGTGGTCTCTGCGGGGGGTTGGGTCGGGATGAGAATCCCGCGTCGTAGGGGTAGGGTTTTATCCCGCGTCAATGAGTGAATCTGGTTGCGTGCTATGGGGCAAAGGCCCCGCAGCACGCAACCCTTCTAGCCTGCTTCTGTAAGGACGACGGGTGGCGATCCCGCCGTCCTCAGGCCCCGGTCATGGAGGTCGATGGTCTTGGGCGTAGATGAGTCTGCGGCGGCCTCGCCGCTGACTACGGAACTCGGCGGGGAGGGCACGCTCCCTCTCCCTCTCGGCCGCCTCCTTCGCGAGCACGACTTGCTCGCAGAAGGACACGGCCGCGTTCCACCTACTCCCGCTGGAGACCATGGCTTGAAGCATGGTCTCCAGCGAGAGGGTATCCACGCCCAGACCCACTACGAGGTCCCGGCGCTGACTCGCCCACGCTGAGCACTCCACCAACGTGTGGAGTGCGGTGTCGTCGTCGGAAACCTCGCAGTGTTGACACCGGGGTGTGACCTCACGATGGATGCGAAACAGATAGCTACCGAAGCATCCATGCCCGGTAACGATCTGCGTCGCACGATACGTGAGGTCACCATGCTGCCTCTGCAGCCAATCGTCCATGATCGGTCTCACCGCCGCGATGATGGTGGCACCCCACTTGGGTTGCTCAAGTCGCACCCTCCATGACTCCATGAGATCCTGGCGGAGTTGGGACCGCCGGTCATCGATTTCTCGAGACGCAGGCCTGTGGTCCCGCTCCAGCGCCTCCTTGCGCCATTGGAACAATGACGCAAGGGCTCTCGCTTCCAGGTCCCATGGAGGGGTCCCGGCTAGGAGACATGCAGCCTCTCCGGAGATCGTGCGGTAGCCCCTTATTGTTTTGACGGCCAAGGTCCTCAACGGTCTGTTAAGGAGCGTTGAGTTGTTGGCCGTCAACCGCGCCGCCCATACGGGAGCCCCGTATAGGGCCATACTCCGCACGATCCCCAGGTACAGTCTCCTGCAGGAAGCGTTGGGTCCCTTTAGGTTGGGCATCAGTCACGAAAGCGCGACCGATGCCTGTGTCACCTTGGGGACCAAACTTCGGAAATGTGGTCCGAAGTTCCATCGGCTATCAAGTACGATCCCTAGATACTTCATCGAGGGCTTGATGCCGATGCTAACGCCTCCCACATTTATGCTGGAACCTTCAGGTGGACCGTTCCGAGGTCTGTGAAAACACAGAACCTCGGACTTGTGCAAGGCCACCTCCAGTCCCAGCCGCCGTATCCGACCCACGACTTGAGCAACACCCGTCGTGACCTTGAGTGCTGCCTCCTGGTACGTTGCACCCCGCGCCGTGACGAGGGTATCGTCGGCGTAGCACGTTACGCCGACGCCCTCAGGCAACGCACCCCGCAGCACCCAGTCGTAGCCGATGTTCCACAGAAGCGGCCCCAGGACCGACCCCTGCGGAACACCGCACGACACATCTCGCCGAGCTGGCCCGAGCCAGCTGGGGAAAGCTATGGCCCTCTCCGAGAGATAGGCCCCGACAATACGACGGAGGTAGAGAGGCGTTTCGTGATACACGAGCGCCTCCCTAACGCAGCTCCATGGCAAGGTGTTGAACGCGTTGGCGATGTCTAGAGACACCGCCACCACCACCTTGTCCTGTGAGACTGCTTCCTCCGTCAGGCTCTTGACGCGCATGATCGCGCTCACGGTGGAGCGTCCCCGACGGAAACCGTACTGGTTGTCCGCCAGGTCTGGCCCCACCGTCGAGAGATGCTCGACGAGGCGTTCCGCGATAATTCGCTCAAAGAGCTTACACACCTCGTCGAGCAACACGATCGGCCGGTATCCGGACGGTGAGTCCACCGGCCGCCCCGCCTTACGAATCAGGACCAGTTTCCCCGTCCTCCACACCTTGGGAAACTGGCCCCTTTCGAGGCATGCGCTAAAGAGCCCCATCAGTCGAGGCCCGAGTTCTTCGAGGGCCAGGACCCATGCACGGCCAGGAATGCCGTCGGGTCCGGGGGCAGTGATTTTCCGGCGTTTAAGCCGGAGCACTGCCGCACCTAGCTCCCCCACCCTGACTTCGGGTACGTCGTCTTCACTGATGCTATCCGCGTCGGGCAGAGACGGAGCCATGCGCGGAGGGACGTGCTCCTCCGCGCTCGTCGGAAACAGGGAGCCCATGACCCGCTCCAGCTGCTGCGGCTGGAGACTCTGGGTCAGTGGGGGCGCCCTAGGTCGGAGTTTCTCCCTGACCTGTAGGTACGGGCGCCCCCATGGGTTCTGCTGAAGGGTCTCCAGGAGCTCCTCGCGGGCCGCCGTCTTGGCCCGCTTTATTGTCTCCTGGAGATTACCTTTAGCCTCCCTGTAAGCCTGATAAAGCTCCGCCTCTCGGGTTGCCGCGTCGTCTGGGCGGCGATGCCTCCGGCGAAACCTGGTGTACTGGCGGCGGGCGGAGATGCATGCTGCGCGCAGCTGTGCAATCTCCGGCGACCACCAGTACACCTGCTTCCTTGCCGGTCTGGGTGTAACCCTAGGCATCGCCGCATCACAGATTTGCGACATGGCTCTCCTGAACCACTCCGCCTCGGCATCCACATCGGCAGGCCGGTCCGGTGCCGGAATCCAGGCCTGCACGATGGATGCCTCCAGGAGAGCCTCCCGATCCAGATGGTGAAGTGCCCAACGCGGATCCGGGGGATTTTCTACCGGCTGTGGGAGGTCAGGTGGGGGGACGACATCGAATCGGATGTACCGATGGTCCGAGTGCGTCTCCTCACCCTCCTCCACGTGCCAGCCAGTAATACGGGCGGCGAGGGCAGAGGTCGCGAACGATACGTCCACGACCGAGCTGGTCCCCCGCCGCCAGAAGGTGGCGACATTCCCCCGGTTGAGGACCTCCAGACCACGTGTTCTGGTCCAGTCCTCAAGAAGCCTCCCCTTGTCCCTGGTTTCCCGGGAGCCCCACGCCTCACTCCAGGCGTTGAAGTCTCCCAGGAGCAGGACAGGGCGAGGACGGCACGCAGCGAAGACGACGTCGAGCTCAGTGAGCCATAGCTCAAACTGAGTCTCGTCCAGTGTCGGCGAGATGTAGGTGGCCACGACTGCCAACCCATCATATTCCGCCGCAACACACCCGCGGCCCCTTGCAATGATAGCAAGGCGCGAGTTGTCTGCGGCGGACCCCCCGAAGATAAAACAGGCCGAGCCGTCCTCGTCCACCGGGCTTCCCGGGTGGACGTAGTACGGCTCGGCGACCACGACCAAGTTTATGGACCACTGCCGGATGCTCTGGTACAGAAGATCCTGAGCAGCGCGGCAGCGGTTCAAATTCACTTGCAGGATGCGGATATGGGCGTCAGACATTAATGGACGTCCATATCAGCATCCCGCCGAGAAACATCTGGCCGTGCAGTAGCGGCACCCCCACCGCTCTCAGCGGACGGACGAGGCTTTGGCCTCGAGGCGGCGCAGGTTGTGCTGCCGACCCGGTGGTCCGCAGTTTTGCCCTCCGCCTCGCATCTAAAGCAGCGAGGCGGGGCATCACAGGCACTTGCCTTGTGACCGGGCCGGCTGCAGCGGAAGCATCGATCGCCCACGGTGACTTCCGCTGTGCACTGCACTCCGACGTGCCCCACCACCATGCACCGGAAACATCTAGTTTCCCGGACACGAAGGAGGTGCACCTGCGCCTTTAGGAAGCCCCCTACGAGGAGGCTTCGTCCGTCCGTCACTTTCAGTGCCGCCGCGACGGGGCACTGGACGACTGTCATCCCATGACCAGTGGTGCCGAAGGAGATGTCTCCAGCCTTCACCTGGTCACGGGGGCAGCCGCCCGCCTCCACGACGGCGGAGATTACTTCCTCCGTCGTGGCCGCGTCATCCAGACCCGTGATGCGCAATGCAGCGCATTTGGTGGGCCTGGTGACGCGGACGGCTTCTGCGTCCAGCGCGTCCCTAAGCTGCGCTGCTAGGGCGTCAGCTTTAGGGCCGCTGGAGGCGCCGGAGACCTCGAGGAGGCGAGCCCCGGTGCGTGTCGTCTTGCACCGGAGACCCCCCTGGATATCGAGGGCTGAGAGGTTGACTGAGGACTTCACGGTCCTCAGGACATCAGCGTACCCCACACCCCTCTCCACACCCTCCGTCGTCACCGTAAGGACGACGGCTGTGGAGCGAGGAGCGCGGGGCCTCTTCGGCGCCTTCGCCGCGGCGGTTTTGGCCACTTTCTTGGCCGCTTTCTTGGCGGCCTTCGTCTTCCTCTTCTTGGCCCCCACTACCTCCCATCCCTCCCGTCCGGAGGGATGTAAAGGAGCAGCGGGAGCGTTAGAGGAAGAGGAGGCGGCAGGGGTGCCGCTCTTCTTGCCGCGCCCCTTCGCCTTCCGCGCCTGGGCCGCGGTCTCGGCCGGCAACCGGTACGCTGGAGCGGACTGGGGCGGAGCGGGGCGGTGGACAGCGGGTGTGCCGCTTGGTCCTGGAGCGGGAGAACCGCCAACAGCCGCCGCGTATGAGAACGCGGGACGTGCTAGCGGAGGGCGGTACGCCCGGTCCTCCAGGACGGCGAGGCGCCTCTCGATCGCCGTCAGGACCTGTACCATAGTCGGCACAGGCTGTGGCGGCGATCCGGGCACCGTGTTGGGCGCCGTGGTGGGCGCCATGGTGGGCGCCTTAGTGGGCGCCTTGGTGGGCGCCTTGGTGGACGCCGTGGTTGGCGCCGTGGCGGGCGCCTTGGTGGGCGCCGTGGTGGGCGCCGTGGGTGGCGCCGTCTTCGGCGCTGGTCCAGCCGTCGGAGGAGGAGGCGGCAGCATGGGACCGGGAGGCGCCTTGACCACCTTGGTCAAGTCAGCGACCTCCCGCCACAGGTCATCCATCTGCTTCCTGGAAGCAGCGAGCTCCGCCTCCAGGCTCGTCACCTGCTTCCGGAGCCTCGCCTCCTCCTTGGTGACGCTCCGCGCGAGGAGCTTGTTGAGGGAAGATTGGGCTTCATCCACCAGTGAAGCCACAATCTTCTTCCTCCCCGCCACGTTCCTGTTGCCCCGCATGGCCGCGTTCATGCGGGCAAAAACGCTCATAAGCTCCCGCGCGGGCGGCCCACCGATTTCCCGGCGACTTCGCTGGGACAGTTGGACCGAGGACGGAGGAGGAGTTGGCGGCCGCCTTCTGTACGCGTCTAGACGCGTACGCACCGTCTTCACCGGCACCTCCTCCTCCGAATCACTGGAGAGGAGGGACCCCCACCCGGAGCAGCTGGTGCTACGGTCGCGCGGCGGCCCCCCCTTCTCCTCGAGGGTCCTCTTCTTCGTCCCAGAAGAGCGGCCCTTCTTCTTCACACTGCTGGGAGCTGACCCATCGTCAGTCCCAGCAGCATCAGTTCCTTGGGGCGTCGACATCGCGCTGCAACTAGGCGGCGCGGTGCGAGCCCCCAAATCCATAGGCATCAGTATCAAGTTTGAGTGCGCAATGTCGTCGGTTGACACTGCCCGTGAAAGGGCAGTGTCGGGACCGGAGGTATCTTCGATGTTATCCATAGCAGGAAAATCGCAAAAAATTTGGCCAATCACAAGTTCAGACTAAATACGTTCGGTCACCCAACTTGCCACTGCGTTACCGTGGTCAAGTTGGGGTCCAGGGCGGACGGCGAGGACGTAGTATCTAATCACTTGGGGCCCCGCCCCATAACTGGTGACTAGGTAAACTGATTATGATTATTTTTGCTAATTGAAAGCTGCTTACCATGTGCTAATTTGGTCCCATTCCTGTAATTGTAGTCGGTTTACAAATTGGGATTATTTGAGAAAAGTTAGAATTCCAAAAGGTACCTACGAGGTATTACAATGACTTCCTGATTTCCGACAACCGTTCGTTCCCATGTTGACTTTTCCTTGTTCGTTCGTTGACTTCTTTAGACTAATACGAAATTAGAAACATACCTATTTATTTATAGGTCACGGAAATGGTCGCTAAATATTATTTCTGTTTGAATCAACCGTGAATCATTCTTTCTGATATCAATTTTTTATTATAATCTTGATTTTTTTTCTTGAATCAGACTGCTATTAGAATTTTATGAACAGTTAATCAGTGATAAAATTCTTTGTAAATAAATTGATAGTGACTTAGTTTATCTACTAACATTAGGGTGATTAAATTCATTATATTTATACGAGTACTAAGTAACACTTACGTATTTACCATAAAAATAGATAAGTACCTAGTCTTATTTTTTTTTAATTGAAGAAGTTAGAAGTTTCTTTAATCAACAAACTGAGATTTCAAGCATGCTTTAGCAGTCCTGTGTGATCGTAACCAGCGAAGGGCAAACAAACCGGCTATTATTAGCGTGTATTGTGTAAAATCCGGTTGGGAATGGAATTCAACCTGTGGTCAAAATATTTGTTAGGTTTCATTCCTCGACTGCTTTAGTGACGTATTCACTTTAACAAGGTAGGTACTTCGTGAGACTAAAACATTAGCGGCACAAAATACAAGAGCCCCTCGTGTTAGGTTAAATAGTTCTTTTACGTGCTATCTCCAAATATAATGATATAAACTCCGAAGTTTGGGGGCTTTCCTACATATTTACAAGTACCTAGGTGTACATATAGGGTATATAACATACCGTATGTATATAACATACATACGGTATGTTATATCAGTTATTATGTGGTCATGTGGTTGTTTGAGACTAAGATGCCATTGTGTTTAATCGTCATGTCAAACTTATCGTCACTGGTGTTGTTGATCTCTTTAAGAACTTATTAAGTAGGTAGGTACTTTATTAGTAATTCATTGTATTCATTTTAATAATACAAAGAGAAGTATCAAATATCTCAAGAAAACTAACATTTCTTGTTTAAGTTTAAGGTATGTAAAGGAAACAGCTAGTAGTAAGCTTATGACAACAGCCAGTGTAACCTGGTCGAACCATCAAGCAACAAAAGTTCATAACTTTCATTGCATGTCTAATTACAGACTTCACCTTACATAAATACGAGTACATACTTATTTGCATAAATACATGTTGCATTACATACCCACACTACCAGTAATGTTGTTGGTTCCAGATAATCCATACTTATACCCGGAATACATAGATGGGTCCTGGTGGTTGGAATTTATGTCCGGAATACTAAATAGTTGACGTTCTACCAACATGAAAGACACGACTAGCCCAACATCTAATTTTGTGATCACATTGTGTTAATATCGCGACTTACGGTGTCGTCAGAACGCCATCTAACGGTAGTTGAGGAATCGGTACTATTACTTTTACTATTACATTAGGTGTCTTGATCACCGCCGGGCGCCACTGGAAATACCTGCTTGTAACCAGAGACGCCCGGCAACGGACGTTAGTGGCCGCGAGATTAAAAAAAAAAAACCTGTCTTGATCAGTTGGTAGAACGTTCCTCCTGGAAAGAGATCAGTCGCTGGTTGGAGTCCAGCCCAAGACTACAGTTTTTGTGATTCATATTGTAAAATTATATAGGTATTATAATATTGAACTACCAAGCTATAAAATTTCGTCTCTTTTTATGTCTGACAGTGATTCATTTGTTTTGGCCATTCATATTAAAAACAAAACAAACGAATGCTTACTTATTAAACTAAAACTGTAACTAAATAACACAAAACCGGGATGTCACCAGTTAATGATAGCTTTCTTCTGAGCACAACGTTTTCTCTTTACCTTACAAAACATTAACGTCTATGCGGCTGAACGGTCCAACAGTAGTCTATAAAATATACCGTTCGCTTCGTTCTAGCTACGTTGCGTTATCGACATCATCAAAAATAGATTACTATTATAAGAATAATAGCAAGCTGAAGAGCGTTAGTACTGAATTGAAAAGCCTGCGAATATTACTTCTGCATCGAAAATTTAGTTTCTTTTTAGAATTATGGTTCCAAAAGTTCGCTTTTGTCTATTTTTCTTAGTGCGTCAAGCATAAAAAATGCAGGTTTACTACTCTAAGGCTCTAGACAGACGGACGGTATTTCAACTGCACTTAACCGCTTTATTGTAGTCGCTAATGTAGCAGTTCCAATGAAACACACGGCCTGCAAACTAGCTACACGGTCGAAACGAAGTTCAAAATTTAATGCAGTTAGCTTGCAGTCGTTCCCGCATCATCTGTCGGTCGAGGCCTCACCTCACACACGTCTTCACTGACCGACGCGGGATAAAACCCAACCCCAAAGATGCGGGGTAAAGCCCGACCACCCGACTAGGGGCGCTTGGGAATGGACGTTGATGCGGCCGCGGTATAGGGCGGATTTAAAAAATAAAGGCGTTACCGCATTGAAACTGGTAAATTCTAGCCAGGATGCAGTTGAGATGTCTTCTGTTTCTCTAGAACCCTCAAAACATTAAGGTTATAATTTTCAGCTTTAAACGAGGTATTAGAGATCAAAATAATTTGTATTCTTTATTTGGGTGCCTGCCGTTTTGCCGAAAAGATTTTGATAAAATTTCAATACCAAAATTTTTTTTATAAGTACCATTGCAATATTTCGAATGATTTTAGTACGCATATTTTTATTTGGTCAAATTTTTACTTCGCAAAATATTACCAAGTATAATGTCATTATGGCATTTGGTCTTTAATCAAATGATTTATTACAGCAAACAATCTTCAGACAATAAACGGTTGGTGAAATGATTTGTTAAGACAAAAAATATTAATTGTAATTTGTTTTTAGTAGGTTACCCGGAACTGAACTATTTAGATTGCCGAGTGTCAGAAACGATGATTTTGTGTAAAAACTGTAATTCCAAGAAATATTTGACTAAATTAAAAATGTTAAATTTACTAGTTGGTAAACAAGTTATAGTTTAAACGTTAATTTCCCAAACATTAGGGTTGCGTTACAATTGTTTGTGAATAGATTTTTTGCTAAGTAATAATTTGGCAAATGAAATTATGCAAAAAATTTTTTTGGAAGTGAACATTTGTCAAATTCCTTTCGATGAAACAAGGGAGACCCTCTTTATTTACAATAAGAATTACAAAATACATAATTATATGCTAAAAATATTTACATTACAAAATATCGTTTAAAAAATCCTCCGCGTCATTGCCGACTGGGAAGGTTCCCAGAATGCTGGCTGTGTTGCCACGTTGGATGGCGATACTTATTCTTTGGGCCAGAAAATAGCCAGCCTTCTGGTCCTGAGAAGCATCGATTAAGCGTTTAGCAATGTCTCTATCTCTAAATGCGGCAAGCACTCGGACCCCATGACCCCAGTGTCTCAACCCCAAACGGCTCAAATATGTAATCACCTGCTAGGTTAGCATATTTACGCCAAGGCCTTCAGCCGATGCAGCAACAGCGCCGGCACATCCGGATGTGCTTGGTAGGTGTGAAGGTGCTAAGGTGTCAACGCATGTAGCGTCCCACACCAAAGGTCTTCCCATCTTCCACGGTAGCAACGACATACCGTCCGGTCTCTTTCCATCGGTTCGTGTTAAACCATTTGGTTCACGTACGGCCGGAAGAGCTGCGGTGGAATGAGCCCTACGAATTATGTCGTTTCGAATAGCGTGCCGAATACGACCTGCGCTTCTGCTACAAGAAAGGCCATGGTGTCCCAGATTATCGATTACACATATGTCTACCCCTTATTACGACCACATATCGCCAGTCACTTTGTTAGAGCCAATAATATGGGGGAATCCAAAAGTATTTATACAAGGGTAAAATTAATATTTTTTGCTTCAGGTAACGTACATCACCGCCATCCTTGCCAAGCCTCATCCTAAGTTAAAGCAAGTAGACGTATCATCAAACATTGCTGGTTTTGAACAAGGTATGTTATATTGTGTTATTTCGCGATCTACATATAAACGATGGTTAAGCGCAGGCCACACCGCCAGCGGGCGGGCGAGCGAGCTAGGCGGGCGAACATCGTTTCACCTCTTTACATACTTCGGTTCACACTGCGAGCTACCGACTAAACCTACTAGCGCTGCGAGCGAACCTAACGAAATTATCCGACTATTCCAGCGAAGCTTCTCGTTCACCTCGTTAGGCGCGCCCACTTCGCTAGCTTAGCTCTAGATAGCTTAGCTATCGTCGCCTCAATGTGTTTACACCGGGTTGGTTGTCGCCTTCGACTGGCAAGCGAAGTCGACTGTCAACTTAGTGTAAATGAGCCATGAGATTCTAACGTCAGGGTATCTACCGTAGTATGACCTTTTCTGAATTTTTCTGTGTGTTTTGATAGTAGATTATATATTTAACAAGCTGGCAACATCTAAGAAACATCAAATCTGTCAGAAATTTTCATTTGAAGTCGTTAAAGTTGGGGCTCTCAAACAGTTCTCAAATTGTGTTATTAAACCCTCCCATTTAACTATACAGGGTATTACGAAAGGGTTATATCAACCCGAAGCCAGCATCATCAGCTGGTCGACCATAACCCGTTTCGATATATGGCGACCGCCAAAGAAGAAAAAAAAAGTTTATCAAAAAATTTAAAAAGATATTTCAAATCAAAACAAACGTGTCCCAACGCTACGGCTTGACGTAGCTACAACTAGACAATGAGCGCGTGGTACGTATGTACAATGCTCTTGGCGGTGGTGCGGGGGTCGCGGCGGCGTGGGCGTCCTTGAAGGATTATTTTTGTTTATGTAAATAAAATTTTGACCAATACATAGTTATGTTTCCCCAGATCCTCGTCCGTGGTTCGACAGGTGCACCACATGCAAGTGATAGTAAAATCTCTGTCCCCAATTTTAGAAAAATCTTACCTGTTTACAGGAAAGGTTAATTTCTTGTGTAACAGTGCTAAATGCGGCTTCGACTCGACTGAGTGCACAGTATTTTTAGGTATCAAAACTCTCGGTAGGTACAACTCCCGGGCAGCACTCAAATTGCCTTCTGATGCTCCTACACAAAGCATTATCTCGTAATACTCTTCGTTACTCAGAGCCATTACTACACAACACAATCACTATCACACACAACTTGACACAACTCACAAATTAACACACTAAACAACTATTTAGCTACCTCACTGCACAAAGCAAAGAATGCAACTGAACTGACCTGTGACCTTGCTAAATGATTTTAAATAAAATTCTAGGAAACTTCAAACGCTGACCGACGCCGAATAGCGCTTCGTGCGGCATCGCTAGATGCGAAACAGAGACAAAATGTTCCTACCAGGAGTGAGACGGAAGGTTTTTCACAGGCCCGCATTATTTGTACCTATTATTTGTACCTATTTTGATGTCAATGACCGAAGCAGCTGATTTTAGTTCTCGTGTTGTTAAACAAGTGTGTATTTTATTCGGTAATAATGTTTTTTTTTATGAACTTCTTTTTTCTTCTGTGGCGGTCGCTACATATCGAAACGGGTTCGGGGTCGACCAGCTGATGGTGCTGGTTTCGGGTTGATATAAGCCTTACGTAACACCCGGTATACAAGTGAATTTGTCAGGATAAAACTTGTTTTAAACTAAGTACCACTTATTATTCTACCTTAAATAAACAATGTTTAAGCAAATATCAGCATTATTATAATATAAAAGCAAAAATTGTAGACTACTGTAAATTGTGGGTAACTATGAGGTTAGAAGGCACGTCATAGATGCTTTTAGGAACGAGTAGGGGGGTCAATCGGAACGACGTTATTATTAAATGAGGACGTGCAACAGTTGTATAGGGACGATAACAAAATAATTGGACGTGGTGACAACCCTATGCGCTTGGTACTATGGCTCATGAACGGTTCCTATTGACCCCAATTTTTTTATTTTTTTATCAATTTATGGAAAATCGGCAGCATCATTTCTAATTTTTTTTTAATTCAAAGTCTATTCAAGTCGACTAAAGTTTTAGTAATATTTAACCTATCATTTATACCGACGAAGTGTTTGTTTTCATCCTTTAAAGATAAAAATTTTTCCTATTCACCCCGTTTGACGGTATCAGGATTCCATGGTGAGTATGCTGGACGAAGGGACACGGTCCGCCCGCTCCGCCCGCTACGCCCGTCCGTCCATAGTTTTCGGTGTGAACAGCGCAGGCCACACCGACAGCTGGCGGGCGAGCGAGCTAGGCGAGAGGGCGAAGCGAAATAGCAAACTACGCAAAATTTTGGCGAAGTAAACTATGTGGTTCACACCGAAAACTATGGACGGACGGGCGTAGCGGGCGGAGCGGGCGGACTGTGTCCCTTCGTCCAGCATACTCACCATGGAATCCTGATAGCGTCAAACGGGGTGAATATAAAAGATTTTTATCTTTAAAGGATGAAAATAACCACTTCGTCGATATAAATGATAGGTTAAATATTACTAAAACTTTAGTCAAGTTTAATAGATTTTGAATTAAAAAAAAAATTGAAATTATGCTGCCGATTTTCCATAAATCGATAAAATATAGCCAGGTAACCGTACACGAGCCATGGGACCAAGCGCATAGGGTTGTCACCACGTCCAATTATTTTGTTATCGTCCCTATACAACTGTTGCACGTCCCTATTTAATAATAACGTCGTTCCGATTAACCCCCCTACTCGTAGTTACCCACAATTTACAGTAGTCTACAATTTTTGCTTTTATATTATAATAATGCTGATATTTGCTTAAACATTGTTTATTTAAAGTAGAATAATAAGTGGTACTTAGTTTAAAACAAGTTTTATCCTGACAAATTCACTTCTATATAGTTAAATGGGAGGGTTTAATAACACAATTTGAGAACTGTTTGAGAGCCCCCACTTTAACGACTTCCAATGAAAATTTCTGACAAATTTGACGTTTCTTAGATGTTGCCAGCTTGTTAAATATATAATCTACTATCAAAACACACAGAAAAATTCAGAAAAGGTCATACTATGGTGGATACCCTGACGTTAGAATCTCATGGCTCATTTACACCAGGTTGACAGTCGAAGGCGACAACCAACCCGGTGTAAACACATTGAGGCGACGATAGCTAAGCTAGCTAGAGCTAAGCTAGCGAAGTGGGCGCGCCTAACGAGGTGAACGAGAAGCTTCGCTGGAATAGTCGGATAATTTCGTTAGGTTCGCTCGCATCGCTAGTAGGTTTAGTCGGTAGCTCGCAGTGTGAACCCAAGTATGTAAAGAGGTGAAACGATGTTCGCCCGCCTAGCTCACTCGCCCGGCCGCTGGCGGTGTGGCCTGCGCTTTATAGCTGCATGGTTAACTGTGAGTGCATTACTTTGTCACACTCTAATGCCTTAACTTGCTTGTTCCAACTTAAATTTATCAGGGTTATGAGGCCGATGTAGAAGTTACAAACGAACATTGAAAGATTATGGTATTTCGCCTTAGTAAGCATTTTGCTATAACGGAGTGAGACGCTATCAAACACTTAAAAATTCAAACAATTGGACCAACTTCGTTTTGTTACTTGGTTTCTATATAATGTTCTAATATCTAATTTGTTATATCAAATACGAGTAGCATGCAGAGGTTGTAGCTATGTAAAATCGGTCCTCATTATGGAATTTTTCTATTGTATTTAGTACTCCAGTTACAGCAGTACCACAATTCGCTTGCACCCTATTTTAAGGGACCAATAAAACACGAACATTTTGTTCGTGTGAAATGCCCTCACTCCAATCCCTTATCCATTTAAAGATTAAATTCACAAACTAATGTTTATCAAATTTTTGAGGAAAACCTTTTAATAGAGATACCTAATTTCTATGTATTTTTTACAGCTGTAAAAGTTTTGAACTTCGAGACATTTTTGAAGGAAGGCAATGTACTTAATCCGGCAGCTCTTTATGATATGATGTTGAACATCAATAACATATCGATAACTCATGAGAATATTCAAAAGTTCCTTATAGAAAGTAACGACAAGTATGACCTTATTGTTGCTGAATGGCTGTATTCAGAACTTTATGCTGGGTAAGATAATATTCTTTTTTCTAAGTAACCGATGCTTTACTGCCTAAAGGCAGTCCTATATCACTCGCCTAACAATCGCAAAAAGTTGTAAGTCAGTAAGGGTTGTCTCTTGTTTGTTGATACGACATTGACCATAGAGTTGATATTGAGGCATTAACGTCATTATTATTGGTCATATTATGCTGGTACTTTCCTGTCAACCCTAACGTTCGAATTATGTTCTCTGTAAACAAAAGAATGTGCTTTAATTAACGTCGGAGTGCAAGTTCTGTACGTAAGTACTATTCCCTATTCTGTGCTAAGGATCTGTCTTAAACAGACAGTAAGATTTTCAGAGCAATGGACCACCGTGTAGATATACCATTGCCCATTGCTGTATTTCTTCGTCTATTGTACTTAGTATTGAAAGACAAGACTTAGTTCTCAACATCACGTTATTTTCATGTTGTTGTTGTAAAATGTTGGTTTAAGAAGGCGACCAGATAGGTCGGATTCCCACCCATCTGCGACCTGGAACTCACTAAATATTCTACCTGACATCATCCATCGACACGGTGGTGCGATGATTTCAGGAAATACTAATACAGTTGGGTATTTCCCAAATGTTTACATTCATGAGTTACCTACTCATTGTTATGCATGAAAAGTCACGAGGTGAAAATCAACTGTACGGCATTATTTTAACTGAACACAGCACCATCTGGTGTGAAACTAATCAGAACTAGTGTTATGAGTACTAGATAACTAGATACTTGTAAATATACTCATGAAAAACACCTGAACCCGCCCATTTGCATTAGAGAGTAGGCCTCACTCCCTCGCCAAATCAACCTACACTTACATCAATCAAAGGTTTAAATACAGAAAAGCGAAATATT
Organism: Nudaria mundana; assembly: GCA_963556515.1. NCBI lineage: Eukaryota > Metazoa > Arthropoda > Insecta > Lepidoptera > Erebidae > Nudaria > Nudaria mundana. The sequence continues at coordinate 5,308,133 of OY748306.1, forward strand.
TACTTAACTCAATGAATAAATGTATGTAACTCGTGTTATCTTGGTATTTTTCTAGATTTCCTGTCATCTTCAATGCTCCATTTGTCTGGGCGTTATCTCTCGAGCCGCATCCAGCGATCTTGAGTTTGATTGATGAACCACAGAACCCTGCATATTTTCCAGACCACATGTCTGGTCTCATACCACCTTTGACGTTTACAGAGCGTGTTTATGAATTATGGAGCCTCGTTGATTTGTATTTCACTAGAAGGTATGTACTTGAATAAATAAATAAATTCGGTTTATTGTACTAACATACCTAGTGCATAATCACATACCTAATAGCTGTATAAGAAAAACAAAATGCCCAAACTGCAGATGTTGTAGATACCCATGTAACATCGGTACTGGCTGATAGAATTTAATAGAATTATATTTATACCTACTTATAATACCTATATTTTTTGAATATAGCACGCATTAACGGCAATAAACTTGCCCCTTGATTTTCCTCTTGGAGAAATAGGCATAATTTTTATGTATGTTTATATAAAGCAAATAACACATAAGTACTTTTAGTGTCTTAACACATAATGTACATACCTCATACTATAAGCACAAATAACGAGTCTTAACAACTCGTGTTTAGTCTTTTAACAACTGTCAGCAATCTAATATTGTTTGTCTCCGAAATGGTTTGACCAGTTTAGTGACTTTTTGTATTACCGATTCGTTGTGCAAAAAGTATCATACCTTGAAATTGTAAGGACTTTTTGCAAAAAAAAAAACAATCAAATTTTTTAGTTTCGTGATGGTGTATATAATAATATATTTTGAAATAATATATAATAGATAATATTATTTTTAAGTTATTTTCACTTTTGTCAATAAATGCACTTTTTCTTTCAGGAGTTTCCAAGATAAGGATGAAGTAATATTTAAAAAAGCTTATGGCCCCGCGGCAGCTAAGAGAGGGATTACTTTACCAACATTGGACGAAATAAAATACAAAGGCGCTTTGATATTCGGTAACTCTCATTATTCTTCAGGTGAAGCACACAAACTGCCACAGAATTTTATTCCAATCAGTGGTTACCACATTGAAGAGAAGATTAAACCTTTGCCTGAGGTTAGTTGAAGAAGAATTTATTTTCTTTGATTAGAGTCTTGTATCATGATCATCATGAAAATATGGCATCAAGTGTCTTGCGTTCCGTCTAGAGCCCGAAGTGTCGGATGTGTATTAGCCGTATGTGCATGCAGTGCGGCAGTTTAAATACTCGTTTTGGTTCCAAATATTATGTATCTAGTATATCATTATGTTGGTAACTAATTGGTCCCGCCACTGGAAATTGTTTTGGTGCTTACCAGAGGAGCTCGGCAATGGACGTAATGTAGCCGCAGGCTAGAGCCTAGGGATTAAAAAAGGGCTCTACGTTGCGTATACTTATACATATATTATACTGCTGTGGTATAAGTACGAGAATATCAGTGAGCAGTAAGTATGTAGACGACGATTAAACGAGGCGAAACGCGAAATTCCGCTGCTATGCAAAATTAAAATAGGAACTCTGGTTAGGTACTTAGAGCAACGGTACTAAATATTTTTGATAACATTATCTTTACTACAATAAAATTTAAAGAATAAAATTCCCTTTCTCTCTTAAATTAAATATTCTTCATTTTACAGGACTGGCAGAAAATTATGGATAAAGCCACAAACGGTGTCATATACTTCAGTATGGGCACCATGATGAAGAGTAAAACACTACCTATGCAGCTAAAGAAAGATTTATTGAAATTATTTGGGGAACTAAAAGAGACTGTTATATGGAAATTCGAAGAGAGCTTAGAAGGTTTACCTAAAAACGTGCACATCGTGCAATGGGCTCCTCAACAGGCTATTTTATGTAAGTAGCTGTTATATAATTAACTTTATTAATTAAGTAGGTATTTTTTATTATGTCATACTAACCAGTGATAATGTAGGTATTTGATGTAGTATTGATATCTTATATGATATTTTAATAAATATAAAATTATTTTAGTATCTGCCTCAAAACTTGAAGCCCCTATATCTCGGGAACCATCAGTTGTAAACAAATTTCTGCCCCCTTGCATCCAAGCCTTACCAGTCTGCTCACAATATCGAAAAATTTTGTTTTATCACAGTTCATACTATGGTTTTCAGCTCATCCCAACTGCAAACTCTTCGTAACGCACGGAGGCCTTTTATCTACAACAGAAACCTTGCACTACGGAGTACCCATCATTGGTATACCATTGTTCGTCGATCAACACGTCAACGTTATCAGGGCCGTTAAAAAAGGATTTGGATTGAAAGTAGATTTGGGATACGATTTGCCAGATAGATTGAAGGTGGCGATCCAAGAAATATTATCGAATCCAAAGTAAGTAAAACATATTTTTGTCATTTATGAAATCAGTCGTAATGGTTGAATACTTAGAAACACGCTTGAAATATGTAGGTATATAATTATTAAAACAATCCTAAGTACTAATCCAGGTAATGTTTTATCTTTAGTAGGTACCATTATTCATTCAAATAAATGTTCAATGGTATACGCGTGATTAAAGTAACAAACCTCCAAATATCTTCACAAACACAATATTTTTTTACAAATTTTGTACAGTACAAAGAAGTCCTTGACCCGATCTTCTTTGTACTTCACAAAATTAGTAACAAAAACATTGTTTGTGTTGACAACTAAAACATTTCTACGATTTTAGAGCCTTCTAAAATCGTAGGAATGTTATAGTTTTAAAATCAGTAGGATTATAAGGATATGCGTCTTGTACAGTACCTATATAAATCAAAGTACGATTTGTTTTCCAAAAGACCCATACCTAGTTATCACCAACACATAATCACATCAATTTTATGCATGTAATAGTATAAAGGTAATATTAATGTGGGTAACTGGTAGTAGCTGATAAATTACATAGTTTCCTATATGTCAACTACGTGTCAAACTTGTAATAATATAAATGGCACGACTTAATCGCAATAACTTAACCAATCTCGAAGAATTTTAAAATAGGAATCATAAAAACCAGGTCCTTTTCCAAGAGGAACGTTCTGCTAATTAACCAAGATTCTACTAAGACCTCAAAACTGGCGAAATATATATGCATTTAATTATTATCTCTGCCTCTGCTCCTCTTTCGGGTAAAACGGCATGATGTATAATGATAATATTTATTTTTAATTATCATATTTTCCTTACAGATACCGTGAGAGGGTGAAGAGTCTTTCCTTCATTTATCACCACAGACCGACCTCGCCTGGGGCATCCATAGTTCACTGGTCAGAACACGTGATACAAACCAAAGGAGCCGCACATTTACAATCTCCAGCTTTCAATACACCATTGTACCAGAAATTCTACCTAGATTTGGTAGGATTGATTTTAGCGGCACTATTTGTTGTAGTGACTATTCTCAAAAAAATTACCTCACTGTTGTTTGGTTCCTCAAAAAAGAACGAAAAATCGAATAAGAAAAAGAATAATTGAAATTAAAAATAAATTAAGTATAGAAAACATAAAAAATGTACACATTTTTTATTTCTATTTGGATAATAATGTGGTAATCTTCATTTATGTATGTCTGTCTGTGTACGAATGAGGACTGCAGGAGAAATAAACTGAAACCACACACGTAAGGAAGATAGTACAATCTTCTTTATTGTTCTTGATCTTGTTATAAAGGTAATACTGTGGTAGGAGAGTTGCTACCAATACAAAAGAAATCGTTACTACTTACATTAGTTATGGTAACGAAACCATATTGGCATCTAGCCAGACGGGACAACGCCATCTATATATTAATATACTACTATTGACTAATTATGAGATGAGTCTAGCTTAGACAGTCTGTGTCCGCCGGGCGCCACTGGAAATAGTTCTGCTTGTAACCAGAGACGCCCGGCAACGGACGTTAGAGCGGCCGCGGCCTTAGGCCGGAACTAAAAAAAAAAAAGACCGTGTGTTAAACGCCCTAGTATAATTATTATGGCGTATATAATACAGACAGACATTATGTTACGCCCCTTCCGAAGAAACTGAATGGATTTTCTTGCGGTTTTCACAGTTAGACTACAGTGGAACAATAATAATTTGACAAATAATATAACATAGAACAGGAAAACTTATTGCCATAACTATTAGTTTCTAGCGGACGCAATTCATGTGATAGTTCTACAGAACGTTTATTGAATGGCATAGGTACAGCTGTTGGAAAGGTCAAGAACACGACACAATAATAAGATAGTCGTTACTCCAATATACATTATTTTGGAATTAATTACGAATGCATCAAAACATTGGTCGAATGTTCATTCATTCATTTGAACTTGTCCAGTATAAAGACTGTTCCATCACAGAATAAAACTAATAGTAATTCCATCTTGCACCTGAATGTAATCTCTACAAATATCTGCCGTTATAATTACAAATTCCCTTTCTGTATAAACCTATTTTCCTGGTTATATTTAGTTCTCATTCAACTCATATATTTCCTCTTTACAACAGATTTGTGGTTATTGTATATTGTGGTTTGCCTTTTTTATTATTTATATTTTATATTATCCGTGGTCTCTTAGGTCGTGGTCTTTTATACGGTCGCCCTAATGTCCATTGTTGCGCGTCTCAGGTACGCCCTTCAAAGCATAACCCAAGGGAGATTCATGGTATGTATGTACGCGCTAATCTCTAAATTTACTGAATCGATTTTTGTGCGGTTTTCGCGGATGAAAGGAAAAATAGTTGTCATTATAACCTATTCCACGGGGGTAGAGCTACGGGCATCAGTTAAGAAAACCAATCTAACCTGATTGATTCTGATCGATTGTAATTCTGATTTATATCAAGTATTTCTTTATCTGATCGGAGTAGTTATCAATTCGCTAGAAATGCATGTTTATTTTTATAAATAATTTTATAAATTACCGTGGGTAGGTTTTTTAAAATAAAAAAAGAATATTTCTTTTTTATTTGTAATTTGCCTTTGCTAAAAGAATACTATTACAACATAACATTATAACGTTTGCCTGATGCAATGGTGTCATTCGCCGAAAACCTTTTTGACACATCCCTTGTTAGGTTAAAATACGAGAGCCTACCCCGGAACACCAGGCAATGGGCGTTGAGATAGACTGTTAAAAAAAGGTTAAATTCCAAAATAATTCTCGTCAAAACATTGTTTTTGCAATTTTATAATATTCTACCAAGGAATAATCTGAATATTATTTTTCCATTAAAATGTATTGAAGTTTTTACTGCCCGAGAAAGAAATAATATTTACTTTGTTGTGTTAGGCGAAGTTCCTTGTTTTGTTTAAAACAATTAACAATTTTTTTCACGATTTTATTGTGCTATAGATATTCTACATTATTCTTTACTAAAGTGTACGTTTACTTACACGAGTAGGGTCTAAAACTAAAACAGTTTCATAAACTTCTACTAGTAGGTATAACATAAGAAATTAGAATAAATTTATAAATTAAAAAAATATATATACCTATATAAGGGGGGCTTGTGGTCTAGTGGTAACCAACAATGTTAACAAATAGACCCTTCCGTGCCTCGGAGAGCACGTTAAGGCATCGGTCCCGGTTGTCATACAAACATCTATGGCAGTCGTTAGGGGTAGTTGGAGCCCTAAATTAAAAATCCGACCGGCTACAGAGCTTCGATATCGCCTATGGGTTGTGGAGGTCAGATAGCTGTCGCTTCACGGAAAATATCGAAGTTCGGCCGAATCGCAGTTAGACTGGAAAGCCGACCCCGACCACTTTGGGGAAAGGCTCAGTGGATGATGATAGAATAAATTTCGAAAACTTTATACCATTAAAACCCCCAAGTGGGTAATTAAGCCACTTGAACTAAATGACAATTTCAATTGGATCTAAAATTTATAAATTTTGAAATAATACAATATTTTCGTAATACTTTTGAATATACTGAGCAATTTAAATTGAATTTTTATTCAGAGAAACGTGGTCACTTCACCGTCTCGTAGATTGGCTTTGAGTGGGACTCTCGGCCCTAGGATGGACGGCGGGCCTGACAACCCACTAAAACCTATCCACGGCCTTAGCCGGGCCACCGGATATGCAGGAACTGTTAAACAACGGCGGCCCGGCAAAGGGGCGCTCTTTCGGACTTATCTCGGGAGGGGGGGGGGTTGAACCCACCCCCCCAGCCCCTTCCAGCCCCCCCCAGCCCCCCCCCACCCCTCACCTCCTCTAATCGACACACAGAAGTGATGCCCCCGAAACACATAAGGGGCGTCGGACTCCTCAGGGCCATTGAGAGACTAAGATTATATTTAGGCTCTTAACAATTAAGTACGTAGGTATCAGATAATTTAAATGTCACCCAGCTTTATTTAAATTTACACTTATCCCCTTTCGTACCACTTTGAATGACCGCAATGACATGTCGAGATTTTCCGAGGGAACACGTTGAGCCATTTATCCGTATCATTGTCAATGTGACAAAACGTAAGACAGCTGTCATGAATAAACCACTATATTGTGGAGAGAGGAGGGTTCACATTGCTTATACAAACTTAATTTAGAGTAGCTGCTGCACGCAGATCCCCCTGTATACTACATTGTTACTGCCTTTCCTAATTTTTTTGCCCAAAGTTGAGCTAAACCTGTGAAAGACCGGTGACAAGTACCGAAATCAACGAGCGTATAGGTGCGCAGGCGAGCCATTCGGTATGGCTGCCCTGGGCTCCTGTAAACCGAGCCTCACAGTTAGTCTTTGCTTCCGCCCGCTTAGTTGACTCACTATTACCTACTTATTAATATTCATTCGACATTATGCTACCAGGTGTATTACTCGTGCGATACAAACCGTAAAGGAGATTGGAGTGACGAGAGGAAATGAAATAGGGGCTCCGTAGATCTCACCTAAAGACTGTTAGTAACACATCCGTTTAAGCTGCTTCATTTGCACTTCGGCAAAACTTGCCTTAAACACCATAACACTTTCATTATTTCGCTTACATTTCAGAGAGAAGAAAAAGAAGTGGCTAAAGCTCCATATTTTATGGTTTCACACACATTTGCGTAAAACACTGAATCGCTGGGTTTGTGTGACAATTTAAACAGACCTTGATCCCTTAATGGCCTATGAAGTTTTTTGCTCGCTGAGGAAAATACCTTTTGTGCTCAAATGAATAAATTTAGATAATGGAAAGATGAATGATAAATTTAAAACTAAGTAAAAGAATGTAATAACAATTCTAAATCCATTATCAGTTTGTCCTTAACCCTGAACTCTAAAGATTGAACGCTGAACCTGAACCTGAACGGACATGGCCCTGGCAATCATATAAGTTTCCAGTAAGCAACAGCAGGTTTTATTATTTATTTTTTTCGAGTTCCACGCGCACGTGGTCCTCTCCTACGTCCGTTACCGAGGGCCTTCTGGGGAACAGGCCGGCAATAGACTTAAGATCGATTCACACATATCAGGTAAGCCTCCGACACAATTCAGTATCAGTGATTTATTAGTGGAAAATAATATTTTTTACATTATCTATGAACGCGTAATGTCAGTGTCAAATACGACTTAGTCATCATCATCACTGACACTGACATGTTCAGTAAAAAATGTATGAAAGAATATTTTGCACTGATATTGAACCTTTCTACTAGGTATTCATAATTGATATTATATAAAAGGGACTTATTCGTGATAGTATTAAAGGTAAGATACATAAATCAGGTATCGTATTAATACCTCTTCATCGTAATCATGGCTCCCCGAACGTTTCGGTAGTATTGCACCAACCGTAGTCCCGAGTTAGTTTGGGTGGGACAAATAAAGTAACTCTACCTACTCTTATGGGGAGATACACGTGGTTAAAAATATGTTTCTGGAACGTTATCCGTTACCGGAAATAACTGGTCTATATACAATATAGCTTCCGTAGATAATGTATGTAAATTCCTTTTTTGAATACTGTGACAGTAAGCTACTGCATTGCACCAGACACTGTTGGGGATGCGCGGTTGTAAATCAACTTGAAATCCGCTGGAGCCGTTTGTTTCACCAGTGGAAACGTCACTTCAAAGGAATACACGTCGATCAAACCGAATTGTCTCACAAGTGTTTGGATTGTAACAGTGCAATAATCTGTAACAATTTATTATGTTCTGTCACAGAATATTATTGTAGTTTTGTGAAGCATTTAACTGGTAATAGTGATGTGGCGCATCTTGTGTGAATTGCTAAATTAATTGGTTTGCTGACTGAGCATTTGCCCACATTAGTGGCGGCATTGCCTTGTTGAACAGCGATACTTCATTACTGTGTCTTGATTCGCAGCCAGCATTGTGGGATTCTTTCCATGTTTAGAGAAGTTAAATTACGAGGCTTGTTGTCCTGAGATGCATTAATCAGATGTTTTGCAATAGGTACCCTAAAAAAACAGCGACCGCTTGGACCCCACGACCCTAGTGCCACCCCTAAACGGCTTAAATACGTAATGGCGTGCTCCGTTAAAATAATGATATCAAAAATCGGCTGATTTTACCCTTCACAAATGAAAACCCAACTCGTTGCATCAATTAGCACTTCAATCTCATAATGTCAACATGTTTACGTGAACGTGTAGCAATGTCACGTCCACTCATTAAACATTCTGTTCACGCTGGTCAGAGCGAGATTCGTTAAGCTCTTAATTGAAAATAGTTCACGCGCTTTTATTTCTTCATGGAAACATTACAGTATCAATAGAGGAATCTAGATTCAAAATAAAAAAAAAAACATTTTAATTCACAATGTGTATGCTTTTACGAAGGATTATAATGTCATCCATCCTAATCCTATGCGATGTTATAAAAAGTTAGAAAATTACATACTTTCTATCTTTTTTTACTAGCTAATGTACGCGGCTTTTTTCGCGTGTAGTAGTAATCTCGTTCCTAATTATCACAGCAACATATTATCTAGTTAAAAGCCTATAGCACTCAGGAATATGTAGCTACTCGTACTTAAACAGTTGAATTGCATTTTATGTGATATACTTCATGCGCAACATATAATGATGCCAATTTTATTCAATCTCCGTAAGCTACAATGCAATAGCATAGTAGAAAATATACTTTATGTTGGTAATGATATTAAAAATATTCAGAACAAGCTCAAACTCACAGCAACCACACTTACGAGAAATAGTTTTTTCTCTCTTTCCCTTTTGTATCAAGACTTATTTCCATGATAAAAGGCGTCAAAGTATACTTACTTTGTAATGTAAAACAAATGGTGTGAGGTGATCCAACATTATTATAGATAGACTAAGATTTGTTTTTAAACTTTATACCTACTGAATTAAATCAAACAATGCTCAGGGAATTGAGCTTATTCTGCATTATGTTGTGTTTAATTTTGTTATTATTTATTAAATAGTCAACTTAAACTACAATTAATTATTTTATTGATTGAAGTTCAAAGAAAACGTTGCGAGGAAATAGTTATTTCCTAGAGAGGGACTTCGGTTTTTGGTTAGGATAACATAGGGTAGGTATCGTTATTAATTACCAGATTTATTAAAATCTAAAATAATAACTTAAAAGTAAAAAAAATAAGGGCACATAATTACATTACTGGTATACCTATACTGTACAATATTTTGGCTTAATGTGGACTTTCCATCTGACTCCACAATAATCACTACAGCGTATTCATTTCCCTACGTAGATTCTGTTTTTGTCACTACCATATTAGCCACGTTTCACAGCCGTATAACAAACAGACCGAATATTATATTTACAATATTATTACCTACATAAGAATGCAACATTCAGAAAATAAAGGAATGAAATCAGATATTGCACTGAGGAAGGCGATCTAAAACACCTTTGAAATTTCAAATTGGATATCGGTGCAACATTTCATATTTATGCAAACTGCGAACCTCTGGCTCAATATTGAAAACTTGGTGCATTGGATCGCATTTGATGATAATATCTTTCGGGGAGAGTATGCACTTTGATTATTATTTTGTACATCATTGTTTATTAAATTATTGACTGTATTCTACAATTGCTGTCCAAGTAGGTACTTGTTCGTTTGAGTCTACATCCGTAACTTATAGAATTTAAAAAGGAAAAAAAATGTGCCTACTTATTAACCGACTTCAGAAATGTATTGGTAACTTATACTTTATTTACAAACGTGTGTCAATAACTCACTCTGCTTTATCGATGGCTCGAAAGGTGATGAGAATGCTGGCAGCATTGATACGTTGAATGACAATGCTTATTGAATAATTTGGTACTACATTTCGGTCCTTTTTTATCAATTACTTGGCCGCATACTATCGTATTTACTCTCACACTGTGCAATACATCTTCGCAAGAACCGAGCGTATTAAACGTTCGTTTCTCTGCCGAACGATAGTGACTTGGAACGCGCTGCCTGCGCACGTGTTTCCTCCCAAGGTAGGTACCTACATATACACCTCCCTTATTACTGACTGAGAGATTTATTAAAAAAATAGGTAGCGATGTAATTTAATTCTATTCATTAAAGCTCTTTAGATGTTTAAAAAGCTGTTTCTCCCAAAAATATTGAGTCTGAATTCCTCGAATTATTTAAAAATTTAAGAAATTTGCCTATTCGTATTTATTGAATATCTGGACCCAACAAACGGCCCTTACTTTGATTGCATATTAGGTATTGGGCTCATGTGGGATTTCAACTTGTCTTTCAGTTAGAAGGTGAGTGCATTTTCCGCTAGATTAGCTTGACTTACGCGAAATAATATTTACATCAAATAATATTTCACTAGTAGACATTTAGTATCTCTATCTTCTTCACAAATTACGTAATTAAGTATCATTTTATGACCCAATAACTATCCCAATGTAAATTGTTAAGAGTTGGCAAGCAGTATCGCAATAAACAGGTCGGAAACACAACACGTAATATTCATTATTTGTGGTGCGAATTACCTCGTTTCGCTCGTTTTGCTGTAATTTGGTAAAGATCACGTACTAAATGAATTCTTAAAATAAAAAATAAGGTTTTTTTGTGGATGCGTTCAATATCTTGTAACAGTGTAAGTCAACCTTACTCACCAGCTGGACAACGGAAAGGCCTATGAGACTACTTAGATTTATCCCAGGGCTCCAGTTCACATGTGAACAGTGTGTGTGATGATAGGAGTTTCAATAAGGCACAGTTAGAGGGTTCACAGAGAGTATATTGTTATAACCTTAAAATATTTAACAATATGTATTGAAATTAGTTATTAAGTTTTCACAAAAAGATAGGTAGGTAGCTTCTAGCCTACTTCTTAAATTACAAATGAAAGGTACATAAATTATTTTGATCTTGACTTTTGATTATTCCGATGGTTCTTGGGAATAGAGTAGGCAGATTTATTAATGAAGAACAGGGGATTAGTTGTTGAACAAGTACTTAACTTCATCACTTGGTCCACGCGGTCAGCTGAGGATGTTAGGGTGACCCTCGTGCAGTGGTCTTGTGGGCCCAAGGTGACCTCGTATATCCTCGACGTAGACTTATCGGATTTTGTATTGTACTGCTCCAGATACGTCGACTAACTCAGAAACTCTGCACCAAGACTTCAGACACCAGTAACAATATAAAGACACGCCCTTCGATTGCCTAAAACAGAGAAAAAAATGCCTCCTCGCTGTCCAAACAGCATTATTATTGACATTTACCTTTTTAAGAGAATATTATGACATGGCTAGATAATACTCTGCCAAGTTCCCACTAAATCCGCTAGGGTGCGCTATACAATGCGTAGAATTCCGTATTGCGAATGAATCATAGTCAAGACTTGACGTTTGTCGAGTTGACATCTATACATCAACTGACACTAATGACGTTCATAATATCATTATGTTTGTTTACATTTTGTGAGTGTAATGAAATTACGATGTTACAATCTGTCATCCGATTTCTAATACCTAATTTGGAGTATTTAGACTATTTATCTATATCTTTACGACCTGTACTACTTAGTCTTACTGACATACGGCCGAGCCTATGTATATAATAATATGTTGTCATTTTCATCAACATCATACTCTTATTCAACGATTTAAGCACAATTGACTAACAACCATTCTTGTTCTGAATTTCTTTCCTAAAATCTTTTGCTTTGTAAGAGCTATAGTATAAATTGTTTCGTGATGACAAACTTAATCTTGTAGTACATTTCTGTCACTAATAAATTTCACATAATTACGTAAAACATAATAAACGTCTTAAATGTCACCTCGTCAGTGTAATATTTTTTGAGTCTGACCCTAATTCTTTTAGATGGGCCCAGTAAAAATTATTATCCCGAGGCTACAGGATAAACGTTTTTAAAGCTTCTTTGAAATAATTAGAAGTGAAATAGAAAGAAAAATATACCTGTTTACATAATTAATCCAATAAAGTTTTAAGCCAACGGCATAAAAAGGGAGCACGCTAAATGGATTTTGATAATATTTCTAATTGATTGTTGGTACTTTGTAAGTACTAACAGTATTTACAGAAATTCTTCGCTGGCCGGAAAGATGGAGGTTCTCAAAGTTCTGGCTATGTTGCGAAGTTGAGTCAATAAGCTGGAGGTAGACTAACTTATTTTTCAAGACCAAGACCAATACTGACCCCTGCAAGACGTCAGCGAAACTCTTGCATTGGGAAATACTAGTCCCACGTATGTACCTTACAGGACCTTTTTTGTTTGCCAGAGCCTTAGTAATTCATCGGCAGGTACTTCACTAGCAAGCGAGTTTGGCTTTTGGGCCTCTGAAATCTTAAAACAAACAATAATAGTATGCCATAGAGATACGAATACCACTTCATTGTGAATGGGATACTTAATCTCTAAAATTATATATATGTTAAGTATGAGAAAATAAACAGATCAAACAGAATATCTGACCTGAATTTACTTCATTACTTTACCCTCATCAAAAGCTTTCATAACTAGACTAACAAAAGAATATAAGATGAATAGATTTATTGTGTCTTTTGATGAGAATTTTCGTCAGTGTAATAAATATGCAACAAACATGTTTTTATTCTCTTATTGTTCTAAATTATTTATAATTAAGCTAAAAGAGAAGATTTGATTCAACTTTCAATATCCACCGCCAGTATTCCAGTTCTTCCGAGATCATGGCGCTTGCTGAAATATCGGAAACTCAAACCAACAAACATTACATGGTAAATATCCCGATAATTTCAATAGTAATAGTTATCTCGTTCCCTTTAAGAACTCGGCGTACCTTTGCTGTTATACGTAGGTCACACTATAAGTCTTGCATAACTTAATAAAACAACATGTTAAAACCAAAATATTATGTGTATTGCTTTTCAAAATACTCTCCTTTACATTTTAAAGATTTTTTCATGCGATCGAACCATTTTTTAAAACTGGAGGACCACAGATCTGGATGCATGTTTCCTACGTGCTGATTGAACGCTATCACTGCCTCTTCGAAGTTGGTAAAAGTGAAACCTCTCATCAAATCTTTGATTTTGGGGAAAATACAGAAATCACAGGGTGCTAGGTCGGGGCTATGTGCAGGATGGGTGACGAGTTGCACTTTTTCGGAAGCTGCAAATGACTTTGTTTTGTTGGCCGTGTGTGAAGAAGCGTTGTCATGATATAGGAGAACGCGGCTTTTGGGTCGTCTTTCGCGAACTTTTTCTAACACCCCGGATAAACAAATGGTAGAATACCACTCGGCATTAACACTCTTTTGATCTTCAAGTGGAATTGTACAGATGGGACCCGTAGCTGAGAAAAAAAACGGATCCATTTTTTTACCAACGTTTCTCGCCTGCCTCACTTTTGTTGGCTGTTCTCATTTTCAAACACCCATTTACAAGATTGCTGTTTTTTTTGGGGTTCAAAACAATAAATCCACGTTTCATCTCCTATGACAATGTCATAAACAGCATTAGAATGTCCGTGGTCGTACTTCAGTAGCATCTGTGAGCACCATTCCACGCGAGCCCACCATCGCCTCACGGTGCTCAAACAAGGTGCTTCTCTCCCAAAAGCATTTTGAAGACGAGCGGCATAGTCTTGCGGAGAGAGAGAAGTTTTAAACCATAAAAAGTCATCGCTCTAAAATGTTTTCGAATTAATTCCATTTTCGTGTCATACGTAGAACTTTGATGTGTAATAAAAAAACAATTGACAAATGATTTCCCGTCAATTGTTTTTTTTTTTATTACTAAGAAGGTGTCAACGTTTAAAAAAATATAACATTCGAAATTCAAATAGTTCCGATTAGCTAGAAGTGCAAAACTTTTAGTGTGCCCCATGTACTAGTATCATTACATATTATAAAACAAATTCGCCCGTTCTATATGTATGCGTAGATCTTTAAAACTACGCAACGGTTTTGGATGCGGTTTTCGCCTATAGATAGAGTGGTAATTCTCGAGGAATGTTTTTGTGTATATAATTTGTCAAGCAGCCGCGGGCGTCCGCTAGTTAATCATAAAAGCAATAAATCCACTATTGAGACTATAAATTGTTACGTTCACTCTTAAAGCATGACGTTTTAAATCACGAAGGTACATTGTTCGTAGAATATTGCAGAACAGTGCATCTTTTAAACCATTCTAAATGCAGCTGTAAAGTTGCTTAACTTTTTAAACGACTTTAAAAAGAGCTTCCTTACTTTTGAAGTAGATATCAAGCTAAAAGTATCGTACAATAGTAGTTTGAATACTTCAGCAAGTAGCATACTATCATATTTTTTTTATGTAGGGATTATTATAATTGATACTATTTTATGTTTTGCTGTTTAGTATTTTTGAAATCGATTAAATCTTTTTTTTGGAAGCTTCGTCAATCGGTTGACAAGTCAAGCAATTTACTACTCCACCATAATAATCTTATCCAAGAATAGAATATGCAAGAGCATTTCTCGTACTTTCAGCTTAAGTTAAATACTCTTGTGAAAATTGTACCTACCTCTTTGCTACACGGTACGTGGATACTGAATAAATATTTCTGAACACGTAATATGAAAAATATGATAAACTAGCTGACCCGGCAAACGTTGTTTTGCTTTAGGGGTGGACTACCCTTAACATTTAGGGGGATGAAAAATAGATGTTGTCCGATTCTCAGACCTACCCAATATGCACACAAAATTTCATGAGAATCGGTCAAGCCGTTTCGGAGGAGTATGGCAACGAAAACTGTGACACGAGAATTTTATATATTGGATTATGTCTGAGTCGGAGCAAACAGTAACTGCTACTTTCTGTTGTTGAAAATATAATTTCACGAAAAATATTGATGTTCCTTTGCCTATTATGACATTTCAGTGGTTGAATTTTTATTGGCTACTATACCAATATCAATACAAATCATATAATCTCCAAATTGGTCTTTTTTTTTTTTTTTTTTTTTTTTTTTAATTCCGCGGCCCAAGGCCGCGGCCGCTCTAACGTCCTTTGCCGGGCGTCCCTGGTTACTAGCAGAGGGTATGTCCAGTGGCGCCCGGCGGACTTTGACCACCCCTGTGGTCTCTGCGGGTGTTTGGTCGGGACGAGAATCCCGCGTCATTGGGGTCGGGTTTTATCCCGCGTCAGTGAGTGAATCTGGTTGCGTGCTATGGGGCAAAGGCCCCGCAGCACGCAACCCTTCTAGCCTGCTTCTGTAAGGACGGTGGGTGGCGATCCCGCCGTCCTCAGGCCCCGATCATGGAGGACGATAGTCTTGGGCGTAGTCGCGTAGTCTGGGGCGGCCTGGCCGCCGACTACGGAACTCGGCGGGGAGGGTACGCTCCCTCTCCCTCCCGGCCGCCTCCTTCGCGAGCATGACTTGCTCGCAGAAGGACACGGCCGCGTTCCACCTACTCCCGCTGGATACCATGGCTTGAAGCATGGTCCCCAGCGAGAGGGTATCCACGCCCAGACCCACTACGAGGTCCCGGCGCTGACTCGCCCACGCTGAGCACTCCACCAACGTGTGGAGTGCGGTGTCGTCGTCGGAAACCTCGCAGTGTTGACACCGGGGTGTGACCTCACGATGCATGCGAAACAGATAGCTACCGAAGCATCCATGCCCGGCAACCATCTGCGTCGCACGGTACGTGAGGTCACCATGCTGCCTCTGCAGCCAATCGTCCATGATCGGTCTCACCGCCGCGATGAAGATGGCACCCCCCTTGGGTTGCTCAAGTCGCACCCTCCATGACTCCATGAGATCCTGGCGGAGTTGGGACCGCTGGTCCTCGATTTCTCGAGACGCAGGCCTGTGGTCCCGCTCCAGCGCCTCCTTGCGCCATTGGAACAATGACGCAAGGGCTCTCGCTTCCAGGTCCCATGGAGGGGTCCCGGCTAGGAGACATGCAGCCTCTCCGGAGATCGTGCGGTACCCCCGTACGGTTCTGACGGCCAAGGTTCTAAGTGGTCTGTTTAACAGAGTCACGTTCCCCTTGACCGCCAACCTATCCGCCCATACGGGAGCCCCGTATAGGGCCATACTCCGCACGATCCCCAGGTACAGTCTCCTGCAGGAGGCGTTGGGTCCCTTTAGGTTGGGCATCAGTCGCGAAAGCGCGACCGATGCCTGCGTCACCTTGGGGACCAAACTTCGGAAATGTGGTCCGAAGTTCCATCGGCTATCAAGTACGATCCCTAGGTACTTCATCGAGGGCTTGATGCCGATGCTAACGCCTCCCACATTTATGCTGGAACCTTCTGGTGGACCGTTCCGAGGTCTGTGAAAACACAGAACCTCGGACTTGTGCAAGGCCACCTCCAGTCCCAGCTGCCGTATCCGACCCACGACTCGAGCAACACCCGTCGTGACCTTGAGTGCTGCCTCCTGGTACGTTGCACCCCGCGCCGTGACGAGGGTATCGTCGGCGTAGCACGTTACGCCGACACCCCTAGGCAACGCACCCCGCAGCACCCAGTCGTAGCCGATGTTCCACAGAAGCGGGCCCAGGACCGACCCCTGCGGAACACCGCACGACACATCTCGCCGAGCTGGCCCGAGCCAGCTGGGGAAAGCTATGGCCCTCTCCGAGAGATAGGCCCCGACAATACGACGGAGGTAGAGAGGCGTTTCGTGATACACGAGCGCCTCCCTAACGCAGCTCCATGGCAAGGTGTTGAACGCGTTGGCGATGTCAAGAGACACCGCCACCACCACCTTGCCCTGCGAGACTGCTTCCTCCGTCAGGCTCTTCACGCGCATGATCGCGCTCACGGTGGAGCGTCCCCGACGGAAACCGAACTGGTTATCCGCCAGGTCTGGCCCCACACTCGTGAGATGCTCGACGAGGCGTTCCGCGATAATTCGCTCAAAGAGCTTACACACCTCGTCGAGCAACACGATCGGCCGGTATCCGGACGGTGAGTCCACCGGCCGCCCCGCCTTACGGATCAGGACCAGTTTCCCCGTCCTCCACACCTTGGGAAACTGGCCCCTTTCGAGGCATGCGCTAAAGAGCCCCATCAGTCGAGGCCCGAGTTCTTCGAGGGCCAGGACCCATGCACGGCCAGGAATGCCGTCGGGTCCGGGGGCAGTGATTTTCCGGCGTTTAAGCCGGAGTACTGCCGCACCTAGCTCCCCCACCCTGACTTCGGGTACGTCGTCTTCGCTGGTGCTATCCGCGTCGGGCAGAGACGGAGCCATGCGCGGAGGGACGTGCTCCTCCGCGCTCGTCGGAAACAGGGAGCCCATGACCCGCTCCAGCTGCTGCGGCTGGAGACTCTGGGTCAGTGGGGGCGCCCTAGGTCGGAGTTTCTCCCTGACCTGTAGGTACGGGCGCCCCCATGGGTTCTGCTGCAGGGTCTCCAGGAGCTCCTCGCGGGCCGCCGTCTTGGCCCGCTTTATCGTCTCCTGGAGATTACCTTTAGCCTCCCTGTATGCCTGAAAAAGCTCCGCCTCTCGGGCTGCCGCGTCGTCTGGGCGGCGACGCCTCCGGCGAAACCTGGTGTACCGGCGGCGGGCGGAGATGCATGCTGCGCGCAGCTCTGCAATCTCCGGCGACCACCAGTACACCTGCTTCCTGGCCGGTCTGGGTGTAACCCTAGGCATCGCCGCATCACAGATTTGCGACATGGCTCTCCTGAACCACTCCGCCTCGGCATCCACATCGGCAGGCCGGTCCGGCGCCGGAATCCAGGCCTGCACGATGGATGCCTCCAGGAGAGCCTCCCGATCCAGATGGTGAAGTGCCCAACGCGGATCCGGGGGATTTGCCACCGGCTGTGGGAGGTCAGGTGGGGGGACGACATCGAACCGGATGTACCGATGATCCGAGTGCGTCTCCTCACCCTCCTCCACGCGCCAGCCTGTAATACGGGCGGCGAGGTCAGGGGATGCGAACGTTACGTCCACGATCGATTCCCCCCCCCGCCGCCAAAAGGTGGCGACATTCCCCCGGTTGAGGACCTCCAGACCACGTGTTCTGGTCCAGTCCTCAAGAAGCCTCCCCTTGTCCCTGGTTTCCCGGGAGCCCCACGCCTCACTCCAGGCGTTGAAGTCTCCCAGGAGCAGGACAGGGCGAGGACGGCACGCAGCGAAGACGACGTCGAGCTCAGTGAGCCATAGCTCAAACTGAGACTCGTCAATGTTCGGCGAGATGTAGGTGGCCACGACTGCCAACCCATCATAGTCCGCCGCAACACACCCGCGGCCCCTTGCAATGATCGCAAGGCGCGAGTTGTCTGCGGCGGACCCCCCAAAGATACAACAGGCCGAGCCGTCCTCGTCCACCGGGCTTCCCGGGTGGACGTAGTACGGCTCGGCGACCACGGCCAAGTTTATGGACCACTGCCGGATGCTCTGGTACAGAAGATCCTGAGCAGCACGGCAGTGGTTCAAATTCACTTGCAGGATACGGATACGGGCGTCAGACATTAATTGACGTCCATAACCGCATCCCGCCGCGAAACAACTGGCCGCGCAAGGGCGGCACCCCCACCGCTCTCAGCGGACGGACGAGGTTTTGGCCTCGAGGCGGCGCAGGTTGTGCTGCCGACCCGGTGATCCGCGGTCTTGCCCTCCGCCTCGCATCTAAAGCAGCGAGGCGGGGCGTCACAGGCACTTGCCTTGTGACCGGGCCGGCTGCAGCGGAAGCACCGATCGCCCACGGTGACTTCCGCTGTACACTGCACTCCTAAGTGCCCCACCACCATGCACCGGAAACATCTGGTTTCCCGGGCACGAAGGAGGTGCACCTGCGCCTTTAGGAAGCCCCCTACGAGGAGGCTTCGTCCGTCCGCCACTTTCAGTGCCGCCGCGACGGGGCACTGGACGACTGTCATCCCGTGACCAGTGGAGCCGAAGGAGATATCTCCAGCCTTCACCTGGTCACGGGGGCAGCCGCCCGCCTCCACGACGGCGGAGACAACTTCCTCCGTCGTGGCCGCGTCATCCAGACCCGTGATGCGCAATGCGGCGCATTTGGTGGGCCTGGTGACGCGGACGGCTTCTTGGTCCAGCGCGTCCCTAAGCTGAGCCGCTAGGGCGTCAGCTTTAGGGCCGCTGGAGGCGCCGGAGACCTCGAGGAGGCGAGCCCCGGTGCGTGTCTTCTTGCACCGGAGCCCCCCCTGTATATCGAGGGCCGAGAGGTTGACTGAGGACTTCACAGTCCTCAGTACGTCGGCGTACCCCACCCCCTTCTCCACACCTACCGTCGTCACCGTCAGGACGACGGCGGTGGAGCGAGGAGGGCGGGGCCTCTTCGGCGCCTTCGCCGCGGCGGCTTTGGCCGCTTTCTTTGCGGCCTTCGTCTTCCTCTTCTTGGCTCCCACTACTTCCCATCCCTCCCGTCTGGAGGGGTGTAAGGAAGCAGCGGGAGCGACGATAGAGGAAGAGGAGGCGGCAGGGGTGCCACTCTTCTTGCCGCGCCCCTTGGCCTTCCGCGCCTGGGCCGCGGTCTCGGCCGGTATCCGGCTCACCGAAGCGGACGGGGGCGGAGCGGGGCGGCGGACAGCAGGTGTGCCGCTAGGACCGGGAGCGGGAGCACCGCCAACAGCCGCCGCGTATGAAAACGCGGGGCGCGTTAGCGGAGGGCGGTACGCCCGGTCCTCCAGGACCGCGAGGCGCCTCTCGATCGCCGTCAGGACCTGCACCGTAGTCGGTACAGGCTTCGGCGGCGAGCCGGGCGCCATGGTGGGCGCGGTCCTAGGCGCCGTCTTCGGCGCTGGTCCAGCCGTCAGAGGAGGAGGTAGCATGGGACCTGGAGGTGCCTTGACCGCTTTGGTCAACTCAGCGACCTCCCGACGGAGATCTTCCATCTCCTTTCGGGAGGCAGTGAGCTCCACCTCCAGGCTCGCAACCTGCTTGCGGAGCTTCGCCTCCTCCTCTGTGACGCTCCGCTCGAGGAGCTTGTCGAGGGAGGATTGGGCTTCATCCACCAGTGAAGCCACAATCTTCTTCCTCCCCGACATATTTTTACTCCCCCGCATGGCCGCGTTCATGCGGGAGAAGATACTCATTATCTCCCGCGCGGGCGCGGGCGCGGTCCTGCGACTGCGCAGGGACGGGACAGATGACGGGGGTGGTGTTGGCGGGCGCATACGGTAGGCGCCGAGACGCGTGCGCACCGTCTTTACCGGCACCTCCTCCTCCGAATCGCTGGAGAGGAGGGACCCCCATCCAGAGCAACTAGTGCTCCGGTCGCGTGGCGGTCCCTCCTTCTCGAGGGTCCTCTTCTGCGAAGCAGAACGGCCCTTAACCTTCACACTACTGGGAGCTGACCCACCGTCAGTCCCAGCAGCAACATTTCCTTGGGGCGTCGACGTCGCGCTGCAACTAGGCGGCGCGACGCGAGCCCCCAAATCAAGAGGCATCGAATTCCGTGTTTCATGCGGTAGGTCGTCGGCTGAGACTGCCCGGGAAAGGGCAGTGTCAGTACCGGGGGTCTCGTCAGGCATATCCATGATAGCACAATTCATCTCAATGTTGGCCACTCAAGTCTCGAAATCGACGTTCGGTCACCCAACTTGCCACTGCGTTACCGTGGTCAAGTTGGGGTCCAGGGCGGACGGCGAGGACGTAGTCGAATCTCTTGGGGCCCCGCCCCTCCAAATTGGTCTTAAGAATAAAATATATTTTATCCAATTACGGGCAACATGGCTGAAATAAAAGAGGATCAAACCATGTCCCTCGCGAGCCCAGAAATTCAATTGTAATTTGTATTATTCAGCCTTATTTAGCGTGGAATTTCTTTGGGTTCTCTCATACAAAGGAATGTTATTTACTAATAATATAATATCACTAAAATAGGGGCTTGTGGTCTAGTGGTAACCGATAATATTACCACATTGCAAAGGTTAAGCAACATCTAGTCAGGCCGGTCTTAGGATGGGTGACCATTAATTCAGCCGAATCGCAGTTAGACTGGAAAGCCAACCCCAACTGAGTTGGGAAAAGGCTCGGTGAATGATGATGATAATATCACTAAAATATGTTAGTATTAGCATAATAAATATGCAATTATGTAATAATGCCGCCCATTGTACTACTCTTATATGTAAGCTCTTTGTATGTATATGAATACTGTATTAGCGTACAATAATGCGTATATAAATAAATAATTATTTTGTAGAAGGTAGAAATATTTAACCAATTAAAATTGCATTATTTAGCTGTGTGTTAAACAAATTAATTGGTCCATATTGGCTCACCTAAAATTCTTTACCCGAAATTGTTCTTCCTAATGATCTGTAATCAGAATCATCACTCTTCCTAACATTTTTCAACCTAAAGTTTTCATTCATACTATTTGTAGTGCTACCGGCGATGTTCATAAGACTTATGTTTCCAAAAATTGTAATTAATAATATCATTAATGTAAATATATTTTAACTCCTACTGTTTTTTATCATAACGTTTTTATCATAAGGCTTTTATCCCTAAACATAATTAGAACCGATTCGGTTCTGGCACTTCGCCGGCCGCTGCCGCGGCACACTCGCTTCGCTCGCTCGGCTCGTGCGTTGTGGTCACAGTTCTAACCTAACCTAAACCAAAGAAATCTAAACAAAAAAGATATGACATTGAATAATAGTGTAAAAGATGGTTATATTGAAAAAATATAGGAAAACAAATATAAGTATAATAGATGTTTATTGCTACTGACATTATGAAGTTGAATGCTTCGAAATTATGAACATTAGTGACAGAGTTAACTACTCTGATTTGTGATTGTTAGGATGAAAAATGTTAGGAAGAACATTTTCGGATTTCCAATTATCGGAGTTGAAAATTTAGGTGAACTTTGGCGCACCCCAAATTAATGCTGATTTTTTTTTATTATTATTTAATTATCTATTATCAGAAGATAAATAAATTATTGATTAAAAAAATATTTGGGAGCCTAAACTTAAAAAATGCTCTACTTTCCACTCTGTTTGCCTCAACCTTAACATTGCATTTATCTAAGAATCTTTTTAGGGTTACGTACCCAAAGGGTAAAACGAGAACGGAAACCCGGTACTGAGATTTCGCTGTCCATCCTTCCCTCCGTCTGTCTTGGGCTGTATCTCATGAACCGTGATAGTTAGAATTGAAATTTTCACAGATGATGTATTTCTGTTGCTTCTATAACAACATAAGCTAAAAAAACAGAATAAAATGAATATTTAAGGAGAGTCCCATACAACAAACGTGATGTGTTTGCAGTTTTAGTACGGAACCCTTTGTGCGACCGACTCGCACTTGACTGGTTTTACAGATATATATAGAAACTTTTAAATCTACGTAGAAACGATAGCATTATTTAGCTGTAAGAATTTAAATAACCAAGCTTGGCTAAGAATCCTATATCTCTTCGCTTGAACGGACGCGGAATATTTTATAATACAAAAATGTTGACGTGAAGTTGAACAATTTATTTTTATTCCACTTCATGAAACGGAATAATTTGTTACAATGTATCAAAATGTCACAATTTCATATTATGATAAATAAAATTCCATTGCACAAGGATAACAGCTTTTATACGTTTATAAAGTTGTATTAAAGATTTGTTAAAATAAGACCTATCTTACAAAGCCATTTTATAGTGAGACACGCCTCAATAGGGTCAAGATTTCCGATGTAGTAAAATATAATCGAAATCATAGCGTATCATTTACTACTTAAATGATTCCGGAAAAAAAATCTAATGGCTTGCCAGTGACGGTAGTCATCCACACAGTTATTGCTTTTGCTTGGTAATGAGTTCGAGACGCCCAGGGACTTTAATTGGGTGTGCCATAGCAGCTGGCACGTACGATTTTGTTGCGTTTCATCAACATTATTTCATCGCAAGGCAGCGGGTTTTAAATTTAGTTTTCAAATTAATAATAATATAGCTGCTTATTTTATTAAATAAATTCGGCCATTTTGGGCATAACCCACTTTCTAGAGTGCCCGATGACGACAATAGGCTAGCCCCCTATTACGTGGGACTAAAAATACTGGCAAATTGTGGATATAGGCGTGATATGTGTGTGTGTGTGTGTGTGTGTGTGTGTGTGTGTGTGTGTGTGTGTGTGTGTGTGTGTGTCAGTGTGTGATTGGTAATTATGCTAACAAGTGACGCACTATCGTATCGCGAGTCGCACTTTGGACTTTGGGTGAGAGACTTAAACAAGAATAAATTCTAGCTCTGGATTTCTCGATACCTCATTTAATTTTGAACTCATTAATTTAAATACTGAGAATATTGTTCATTGTAATAAGACCAATATTTGTTCATACCTCCTATATGATTTCAGATTATTAGTAAACGTATCATTGAAGTTTATCCGAATTTTATGAATTTTAAACGTGATTCATTACCATTTTAAATTAAGTATGTTTTATGATTAATTTTATAGCAACTGAATTAAGTAATGTATTAAACTTGCGTCGTGTTCCAGTATTATTTATTTTTAATCGCTTATTAATAACCCACTACACAACACACAATTTTTTATCAAATTTTCTCTTAATAATTAAATTATTTACAAATATACAAATCTTTCCTGCTACAAATTAGTCGTAAAACATCCAGATTTTTGTAATAATTAAAACAAAATAGCTTTCGCCTGCAACAGAAGCTTGATTAGGTACCTATATAGGTGTAGGTATATGTAGGTAGTCCGAGACGCCCAAGACTTTAATTAGCGGCTGGCACGTAAGATTTTGTTGCCTTTCATCAAAATTTCAAGGCAACGGGTTTCGGTTTTTTTAAAGTTACAGTATTGCTGCTACTTTTTATTAAATTTATTCGACTATTTTGGACATAACCCATTATATGTGTGCCCGGTGACGGCAATAGACTTGCCCCCTATTAGGTGGGACTAAAAATACTGGAAAATTGTGGGTGTGTATTGCGTACCCTTACCTACCCCTTTGGGAATATAGGCGTGATATGTGTGTATGTTAAAATAAATTCTGAAATTTACCTTGGTCTTTGTTATTTCCAATAACTATTTCAGTATTTTTGTGCCCTTAATTTTCTTAATAATTAAACACAATTAAAATAAGCATCTCAAAGCTAAAAATAAAATGTTTTAAAAGCATTGTATTATTATTTTTTTCATTTATTCTTTATTGTACATCATATTAAACATCATACATTGTTACAACAACAATAACACACTATGCACAAAGGCGTGCTTAAGTCAATGGATGACTTATCTTCCAGCAGACCCAGAGTTATATAGGATAGGTACAGATTTTAGAGAGAAGAGAAGCAAACACCGCGTTACATAACTTAGAGAGTACAATACAACAAGACATAATTACAATCTTACTAAATAAATATATAAAAATAAACATATTTATTACTAAAAGAGAATGGTTTGGTACACCATACAAACAAAAATAAATGTGTGTAATTAATTTTATAAAAATAAAATAAGAAGACGGAATGAAAATATTAGTTGGATAGGAAATGTTCCCGAACTCGTTATCGACGAAGTTATATATTTCTCGACTTACATATTCCTATTTCTAGGTCGAAAAGCTTGTGATATGGGATCTAGACAGCACAAGCTTATAGCTTAGTTTGGGCTAGATGACGTTGTGTGAGAATGTCCAAATGTTTCTTTAGTGACCGGCAACGGCAATATGCTTACCCCCAAAAAATACTGGAAAGGTTTGGGTGTGTAAAACTCTGCATACCCCTTCTAATATATTATAGGCGGAATGTATGTCTACCTTTTTTTTATAAATATTAAGTACTCCAAATTGACGCCGCCTGCTTTATGGTAAGTCGCCTCGACGCACGTATCTGTCATGTTCAGTGCTCCCATAGGTTCCTATGGGAGCACTGAACATGACAGATACGTTAGAGCGTTCAGTCTGTTAGAGCGTTTGATGCGATTCGTATTTCTAATGGCCAACCTGGTGTCAAAGTTGTTCAGATTGGTCAAATGGGTCTTTGGCTTCACATGGTGATTGTAGAACTGCTGGCACTGACTTTTAAAGTACCCTTCCGATTTCCACTGACAGTCTCTTTGGTCAACCATAGACTCGCCAAGCACCCAAGATCACATAACTTAACGATTTTTTTATAAATTTTAATTTTGTAACTTTCTTATCATTTGAAATAGCCCAGTAGGCACAATCTTTCTGTATCAAATGTCATCAAAACCGTGGAGAATTTGTAGGGTGAAAAAGAAAAAAATATGACATGACAAATACGATAGCAGCAGTGTACGACGAAAATAGGGAAAAAATATATTCGTATTCCACATTTGCAGGGGTAATATTTTGCGAGTGAGCATTATTGCGTTACTGTCCATAGGTGTTTGCGCACCTACATCTCTTGTTGTGGTAATATTTCCGAAAAATTGCCGGGCAATGAGAGTGCAGAAATGTGAACGTGTTATGTGAGTGCTTGGAATATTTTTGAATCCTTTTCCGTGTACTACGTTATTTATGTACTGTAATAATATACGTATTATGTGTCAGAGGTATTTCTGGTTTAGTCTTGTTCCTTTTTTAACTGAAGGTCAGGGTTCTATGTGACCAACGTAAAAACAAAGAAAGTAGTAAACCCTGATCTTCAGCTAACAGGCAGCGCATAGCAACATACTATTGATGAAGATTTAATGAAGTTTCCCAACGTTTAGATATTAATATTTGTTCAATAACAGAGTTTGAGACTGCCTTCTGCTGTCCTTCGATTGCCTTAGCTATAAGTTGTGTGTTTACTGTTATTTATGGCTACATTGTTGTATTAGGTATAAAACCTGCAATGACAAAGTGTGCTGGATAAATAAATAAAATACTAGCGGAACACACGCTATGTTTCCACGCTATGTTTTACTAGAAAATATCCACATACGAAACCGAGACGATGGTCGTTTGTTATAAAAATTACTATGTGTATCAATGTATAATAACAAAATGTGTTCCTAGTACCTAATATGTAAAAAATAAATAAAATGAAAATCCATCTGCAAAACAAGTATAAATAAATAAATATGTTAGGACAATTCGCCTACCTACCTACCTAGCTGTATCTAATAATGTAATAAACGGCTTCTTTTCCTTTTTCATTAAAAATAAGGTTACATTGTTGAGGTAATGTCATTATAACATGGAACATCCTAGTTTCCAACTCGATCCACTCCTTAAAAAACTTTTGTCGTTAATATTCTACAACCGTACTGCTCTCTGCGCAGTCACCAGGTTTTCTAAATTGGATTGTGACACACATAATTCTATCTTTTTTGCTATACAACACAACTTTGATATATTTGTTGGTTGCTTTAGACGCTATGGGACACTAAAACATTCAAATAGATACAAGAATTTGGCAAATCCACCTTGATTGACTGATGAACCTATCCGAAAATAAATAGTGTCGTCCTGTTTGGATCTGCGAAATAGACTACCAAAATATGGATGAACGAATTGCTTCAATTACCCTACCCACATCTGCGTGACCCTAGTCATCTTCACCTGCACATGATGCCACTTCATTCCGTGTTTGGGATGGGGGGTACACAGTTAGCATAACTTCAGGATCTTGCTGGATAAGTTGTGTGTATTATACTATGAATGTATAGTAGTTAGTTTGGGAAAGAGTGGCCGGGAGTTTATATTGTCAAGTTTTTTCTTCTTAGCTCCACTCATTGCTTTGCGAATGGTTTTAAATGTAAATTCTTATATGCTGAGGTTAATAAGTGTTATTTTACAACCTATATTAATAAATACTCGAGAGCCTCCTAATATTCGAGACCAAACATCTGACTGGCAAAACCACTCTGTTTGTGTAATCCAGAATACAGATTTACAGACG
This sequence comes from Nudaria mundana, assembly GCA_963556515.1. Classification (NCBI taxonomy): domain Eukaryota; kingdom Metazoa; phylum Arthropoda; class Insecta; order Lepidoptera; family Erebidae; genus Nudaria; species Nudaria mundana. Next base: position 5,335,398 of record OY748306.1, read on the forward strand.
TAATAAACGTCACAACACATTCACACAAGATGTTACATAAAAGGTATGTACTCGTATCTTATTAAATAAAGCCCAAAGAAAAGGCGTTCGTTTCATTTCGCCTGACTGGTCCAGTATCGGCTCACTCGTTAAGCTTTGTGATTGCCATCGTAATACGTTTTTATATCATTCATCACATTGATATATAAAGTTTATGTCTTTTACAATTATATTTTATTCTTTTGACAATTCATCATGATTGCTCTATTTGCGATAATTTTGTAAAAGAATATTTATAAAAGAATACATTACAAAAATACTTCTAGTCTCAAACTAGGCAAAGCTTGGGCCTATGAGAACTTATTTGTTAGGGCTTTTGAGTGTTTTATTAGGTAAAAAATAAATATTTCAAAAGATCAACTTTCATTTTTATTTCAATATTTTTTTTAAATGGCGGGTGCAAAGGGGCTCTACCAACATCTTTAGGGCCCCAGCGACCTCACCTGCTAGTGGCGCACCTGCTGATAAACGGACGAGGCTCGTTAATTTACGGTACCTATGGAGTGGCTTCGGCCCCTACGTGGGTACCAGGTGGTACAACAGTGTTGGTCCGGGGGGGTACCACCGTGCAGCTGTGCTAAAGCCCCCCAAGTAACCCAGCCCAGGCTGGGTTGCGTTAGGGGTTCAGCAGCTGCACCGCCGGGCCCGGGGCGATGTATGGTGCAGCAGGCATGGGACCAGTGGGGGCGAAACGGAGTCTAGTGTGGGTGGTGTGGGTCGATTCGCCGGCCAGGGAGACCCTTAGCAACGGCGTTGCCGCGGCCGCCCGCAACACAGTCATGGGGCCCGCCTGGGGCCAACCACCCCAGGAGGCTGCCCCACATGTTGCGCATAATCCTGATGTGGGATCGCCGCTCCGGGTGGTAACCGGTGTGGGGTAGCGGCGGCCTTGCATCAGGGGGGTTTGGGAGCCCTTCCGTCCGGCGAGTCGGCTCCGACCTAACCACACGGTTCTAGACAAACCTAGCCCCTGCGCTTTGTCACTTACTGCTGCACCAAATGTCGCCCTGTCTTCACGCTTCTTCTTCAAAATCTACAATGGCAGTGCAACAAAAAAGAAAAAAACGTTACACAGCGGCCCTAGGAAACCCCACAACTTCACATTTCGAGGTGGAGTTCACTAACGTCCGTGGACTCCATGCGAACCTCGATACCGTCCACCACCACCTTGAGACGGCACGGCCCGCTGTGATGTTCCTCACGGAGACACAAATACGCCGCCCTGACGACACGTCTTACCTGTGTTACCCCGGCTATGTCATCGAGGAACAATTTCGAGACAAAGCCGGGGTGTGCGTGTTCGTTAGGGCGGATGTTTGCTGCCGCCGGTTGCGCTGCCTAGAGAACCCCTCCAATTCCGTCCTTTGGCTGCACGTAGACCATGGCTCTATGAGCCAGATCTACGTGTGCGTCTACCGATCCCACACAGGGGATTCTGAGACAACAAAGCTCTTCCAGTACCTCAGCGAGACGGCTGATGAAGCGCAGATGCGGTTCCCGAACGCTGACCTAGTATTTCTGGGGGACTTCAATGGCCATCACATTGAATGGCTGGGGTCCCTCAAGACTGATCATGCGGGTAGAGCCGCCCATGCGTTCGCTCTCTCCCACGGTCTGACCCAGATGGTATGCGGGATCACCCGGATACCAGACAGGTCAGATCACGCGCCCGCTCTGCTGGATCTACTGCTGACGAGTCGCCCAGCCCAGTACAGTGTTTCGGTAGGAGCCCCACTGGGTAGTTCCGACCACTGTGTTGTTCACGCTGTCATGAAGGTGTCACCTCCTGCACGTCCTGTACAAACGTCACGACGACTATGGCACTACTCGTCAGCGGATTGGGACGGTCTACGCGATTATTATGCGTCCGTCCCCTGGAGCCAGCGCTGCTTTGAAGGAAAGGCTCCTTCGGATAGTGCTTCTGCTATTGCTGGCGAGATCAGTTTAGGGATGGATTATTACATCCCTTTCACTGATGTCGCCAGTATCCGCAGAGCCCGTCCCTGGTTCGGGCGAGATTGTGCCAAAGCTGTTCGACAAAAACAGTCGGCATATCGCGCCTGGATCAGGGCCCGGGCTGTGCGCGACCCAAACGTGGGCCACCTCAAAGCGGCGTACAACCGGGCCACAAAGTCGAGTAAGAGGGCCTTTAAGAGAGCGGATGCCCAGCGCGTCGCGCGGCTTGGTCAGGAGCTCACTTCCCATCCCACGGGCAGCCGTGGATTCTGGCAACTGGCCAAAGCCGTGCAATCTAACTTTTGTCAGCCCTCGCTGCCACCGCTGCGTTACCCAGATGGAACACTGGCTCACAAAGCCCAAGAGAAAGCGGATATGCTCGCAGACCTCTTTGCGGCTAATTCCCGGGTCGACGACCGTGGCCTGCAGCCCCCCGCCATCGCCAATTGTGGCCACACAATGCCTGATATTGTTATCAGGCAATGTGATGTACGGGCAGTGCTGCGGTCACTCGACACGCGGAAAGCCAGTGGCCCTGACGGCATTCCGGCGGTGGTGCTACGAAAATGTGCAGCTGAGTTGTCTCCAGTATTAACGCGTCTGTACCGCCTGTCATACTCTTCAGGGCTCGTGCCGGAGGTCTGGAAGGAGGCGAACGTACAACCGATCCCCAAGAAAGGGGATCGGTCCGATCCAGGCAACTATCGACCCATAGCTGTCACCTCAGTCATTTGCAAGGTGCTTGAGCTCCTTATAAATAAGCAGCTCATGCAATTCCTAGAGGATCACTCGCTAATCAATGATCGACAATACGGCTTCAGGCCAAAGCGATCAACGGGTGATCTTCTGGCATTCGTAACGCATGTCTGGGGTGGGGCTATGGAAAGGCACGGCGAGTCCTTGGCTATTAGCCTGGACATCGCCAAAGCCTTCGATAGGGTCTGGCATGCTTCGCTCCTTTCCAAGCTTCCGGCATATGGTCTACCTCCTCAACTGTGCAGCTGGATTGCCAGTTTTTTAAACGAGCGCCGAGTGCGGGTCCTCTGCGATGGCCAGGCTTCTCGCTTCTTGCAAGTGAATGCCGGGGTACCGCAGGGGTCCGTACTATCACCAACTCTCTTTCTTCTGCATATCAATGATATGCTATCCCTCGGGAACATTCATTGCTATGCAGATGACAGCACACTGCACGGGAGTTACTCGGTTCGTCCGACGGTGGGGCGATCTGAGATTGAGGAGGAGAGACGACGACTCGTGGCTGATCTCGACCGTAACCTCGACAGTATCTCTCAATGGGGTACCGAGAACCTGGTCGAGTTCAATGCCCGCAAAACACAGGCGTGTGCATTTACTGCGAAGAAATCCCCTTTCCTTCCCCTACCCTCTCTTCAGAATGCATTATTACCAATGAAGGACAACCTTGATATCCTTGGCATAGACGTTCGTCGAGAGCTCAATAATAAAAACTACATCGAAAGATGTATAGGGCTAGCTTCGCGGAAACTAGGAATACTGAATAAGGTAAAGAGATTCTTTACACCGGACCAGAGGTGTCTGCTGTACAAGACGCAGATTAGACCCTGCGTCGAATACTGCTCTCACCTCTGGGACGGCTCCGCGAAGTATCTGCTGGACGCTCTCGACGCTATGCAGCGACGGGCTATCCGTATTATAGATTGTCCGGAGGTAACGGGAAGCCTTGAGCCGCTAGTTCAGCGCCGAACAATAGCTTCCTTGGCCGCATTCTACCGTATTTACCACGGCGAGTGTTCTGAAGAGCTCTTCAATCTGATCCCACCCTCTTCCTTCCGATCCCGAACGACTCGTGCCGGGCAGAGATGCCACCCCCACACAGTGGATAGCATGTTCGCGAGAACCGAACGTTTTAAACGTTCGTTTCTCTGCCGAACGAATGCTGCTGGAACGCCCTGCCTGTGCACGTGTTTCCTCCCACATATAATCCTGGGTTCTTTAAGCGGAGCGTGAAGAGGCACATCAGTAGGTCGTCAAGTTGAGGGCCACTCTCAATAGTAATGAGTGCTGTGAGAGTGGCCCACAATCGCTAGACGTCGTCACGACTTACCACCAGGCGGGCGGCGTCAATTTGGCGATCCTAATATAAAAAAAAAAAAAAATAATAATAATAATTTCTTAGGATTATTTCCGTATATTTTTACTAAGTATATTATGTTCGCGCCGAGGAACGTCATCGATGCGAGGACGTATCATTTTTTTTTAATTCCGCGAGAAAGCGGTTGCTCCCATGTCCATTGCTGCGGGCGTCTCTGGTACACACCAGAAGCGAGTACGTATCTATACTAAATTGTAACATTACACAAGTTATATTCAATATAAGTTTTATTAAGTGTTTCTGGAGTTCTTTATTGGTACTCCAAGACCCAACAGTATACATTTTCAAGTATTTGTATAAGACTTATACAAATACTTGAAAATGCATGTGCTTTTACTGCTCGTATTACTCAATACTCAATACATTTATTGCTTCCATAATGAGGTACAGATCTTAAAATAGTTATAGTTACAATTATGGACCCTGTCGGGTACAGCAAAATGTTGGTCTGGAGAGAGGAGCTCTTAAATTTTACGGTTTTGCTGGATATTATTATACGTTATATTACGTTTCTTTTTTATTATTATTAAGTAAATAAATAGTAATTTTGGTACATTTGTCACAATTGATGTCACAATTATAAAAAGACAAATTAAATAAATCTAACTACCTACTTTGCAATATTCCGCCACATGCAAATTACCCAACTCTCGTATTTATTCATGCACAAGTCCGCCCTCCAAACCCACTTAGGCCGAAAGAATAGAGAAATAATTTTGAAAATAGAATAAATATGAGTTGTGTTATCGTGCAAAAAATAATAAAAAACCTCGACACCTCGTTTCGCCCCCAACCAGGGGCATCATCAGGAGATGTCGATGGCTCAGCGCACGGCGACCGAAAGCGAATTTTTTCTATTTCGTTACTGGTTTCGTTGAAAAATTCAATCTCCACCTGTTGTGTCCTGTTATCTAAGTATGAAGATAGCCACCTGTGGGCCTGACCCCTTATACCTATTCCGTATAGTTTATTTAATAGTATTTTAAATTGCACCTTGTCGTAGGCCTTGGTCATATCAAGCAGCATACCTATTGCATATTTTTTGTTATTTATTATATTGAGAGTCTCTTGTATGTACTTATAGACCGCCAAGGTTGTCGACTTGTTTTTACGGAACCCATTCTGGCATTCGTCAAATATTTGGAATTTTTCACAAAAGGTAAAAGTATATTTTGTTGCACATCGCTTTTTGGAAGATCTTTGAGGCAGTGGGCAAAAGCGCAATCGGGCGGTAGTTGCTTGGCTCGGTTCTGGAGTTCTTTTTGTGAGTTGGTTTGATGATTGCCTGCTTTAGTAGGTCGGGAACAACGCCCTCTTGAAAGGACTGGTTTACTAAAATATAAAATGGTAAAGTAAGTTCTTTAGAAAAGTACCTGAATAGTTTGGGTGGAAATTCGTCAATTCCACGGCTATTTTTTTTGTTTAAGTTTCTTAAAATTTGGTTGATTTCATAAGGTTCTACCGGACTGAGGAACATAGTGTTTTCGGTGGGGTGGAGTACAGATATGTTGTCTGGCTCTCTACCTGGCCCATTACTGGCTGTGTCTCCGATTGATGCAAAAAAATGATTAAAATAGTTCGCAATCTGTCGGGGTTCACACATAAAGGTATTATTTATTTTTAATTTTATATTCTGGGTTTCTTTTTTTCTTATTTTGTTGGTTCACTCATTTATAATACTCCACATCGTTTTTGTTTTATTATTTGATTTTAATAATTTATTATTATACTTATTCTATTATTAAATATAGTTACAATAATATCGTTCAAACTCAAGCCATGTAGGTACACAGTGTGGGGGTAGCTGCTTACTGAAATACAGGCTAACAGTCTAGTTCAGTGGCAGAGCCTAATTATTTTGCAAAAGTAGTACCTTCTAAAAACCTTACAGTTTTTTAATTAACCAACGAAACAATGTTAGTAAATTGGTTTATATTTTAGTATTAGAAATTACACTATCATTATTAACTTTTACTATAAGTTATCAAAGTACGAGCGCTGATTAGTTTGAGGCTAGATGTCGTAGTGTTTTATTATCCTCACACACACACATATCACGCCTATATCCCCGAAGGGGTAGGCAGAGGTGCATTACACACCCACAATTTGCCAGTATTTTTAGTCCCACGTAATAGGGGGCAATCCTATTGCCGTCACCGGGCACACATATAAATGGTTAATGTTCAAATGGCCGAATGAATTTAATAAAAAGTAGCAGCTATATTGTCACTTTGAATCCTGATGAAATGTTGTTGAAAGGCAACAAAACCTTACGTGCCAGCCGCTGTGGCACAACTAATTAAAGTCCTGGGCGTTTTGGACTATTGATATATTTATTATCCTAACATCTTTAATTTATTTATATTTGACATTCAGGCACCTGAACCATCTACTAAGCTGCGAAGAAAAACCATTATGCAAAGATTAGCGTCATGGAATCTCAAAGTGCATAAATTTCAAGCACCCGAGATGCTAACAATTCACAGGCTAACAAAGCCGTGTAAATCCAGCATATTTCCAAGTTACTTAACGAATAATACAGTCGAAAACTGTCAGGAATAAAAGTCACACTGTTACTTCACAGCTTAGCTGCACAGTTTTTCAGTCCCGTCTTATTGTCCAAAACTTTATTTCACAAGGTGTTTTATTATACTCGTACTACTGTTGCTTTCAAACTTTAAACGTAGAGAAAAGATTGATTATAATTTACCTAAAAGTAAATTATAATCATGACAAATAAAATTACATATAATCACGCCTGTATGTAATCTATATATAGAAATGGGGGACACCCCTTAGCTCTCGAGAACTGCTTATGCTCCAATGATGGTTGACCCCTCTATGGATAGCCCTCGATCTGGAGGCAAGCCAAAAAAATCGAAAATTTTACCTAACTCTAAGGGGTCAAAAGTCGCCACTGGAAATACGTTCTGCTTGTAACCAGAGACGCCCAGCAACGGACGTTAGAGCGGCCTAAAGTTATAGGCCAAAACCTTTGGCGTGGTGCGGCGCAAAGCACCGCGTAAGACAACGTACTAGTACTCCAAAAGGCAAGCAGAGGTGAGCTACACACCCACAATTTGCCAATAATTTAAAAAAAATTTAAAAAAAAAGGAGGAGTTCCAACCGAATGACTTTTTTTTATCTTTGTACCCTCATGTCTTTGGACTGGATGAACCGATTTTGTTTTTTTTTAAAAGTAATCTATTACTTCCCAAGTGGTCCCATTTCAATTTGGATCCAATCCGACAACTATTTGGGCCAGAGACTTGGGATGGCGCTCGCTTCGCTCCCTTAATAGACCTACAGTGCGTGGGAAAGAGAAGTCCGGAGAAGTCATCATCATTCGAACATTGCCTATGAGTAATAAAGATAGGCGATGGCGTACTTTTATCTATGTGTGTCAGTGTCAGTGCCAAAAACTTTCCGTAGTTTTCCAAATAACAAAAAGAGCATTTATGTTGTAAACTGGCGAAAATTTGATTTATAAAATATAAGCGAATCCTTGTTTTGTTTTCAATAAAATTCTATTTAACAGCCATGGTGTCTTGTTGTTTAAGTGATTGTAATGTGACTAAAGCCGACAATCCAAATAATGACACGTTTCAGAGGTAAATACAAAATTTTCCAGCAATTCTTAAATAACAGATATTTGTTTATGTCTTGTGTTTATGAAATAACTAAAAAGTTCTAATCATAGTACATTGACTACCCTTGCATTGTGCAGTAATATTTTCTATTCACAATGAAGAATTAATCTTAAATAACGTAAAATAGAAGAAAGTCTTTTTACGATAGGACTTGAACACCTGATGACGTCACGATTATCGATATATGGATAAACCATGGCAAAATGAAGTAAAATGTTGTACGTTCCCGCCTGTTTTCGTTTTTAGATTAGACAAATTTTTATTTGGATTTCATAAACTCATAACAGTAATAGTATAAAACAAAGTCTGTCCGCCCCTCCCTATATAAGCATAGATCTTTAAAACTACTACTACGGATTTTGATGCGGTTTTCATCAATGCATAGAGTGGTTCTGAGGAAGGTTTATAATTTGTCAAGCAGGCGAAGCCGCTGGCGTTTGCTGTTAAACAAATTTGTGTAAAGGTTCTTAAATATAAAATAACTGTTACTGACAAATACGATAAAGAGCATTTTAAGTTTATTGATAAAATATGAATCAAGAAAATTACGATACTCTACACTGAAAGTGATGACATATTTTAATATTTTTAAGGTTTCTTCACAATTCCCAAATGCGTGATAAATGGACACAAATTGCAGCTAGACAAAACTGCACTCCTAACACACTGCACTGTTTGCAGTAAACATTTTGAAAATAAATTTTTTATACATACAGGGACATATATATTTAATATTTTTTTCTGTTGCATTATGTAGAGAATATAATAACCATTTTACATAAAATAGTCTAAAATGTTTAACGACTTATTATTTTAGCATTAAATCATGTTGTCATTCTTTCTCTAATGTGTAGCTACATTGTCCATGAGTCAATCAAAAAGTCATGAGTCAATCAAAAATGGAACTGGAACACTTTCAGTGGGAATTGGGAAGAAGAAACGGTTGGTGCCGTGGAAATCTGCTATATAAGATGAACTGTTTCAGGATTATGAATGTCATATAATATCCTAAATACTGAACTAACTTAAAGAAACATAACAGTTTTGTCATGACCGTTCGTCCGAGTGTTTCATTCTCGGCTTTCCTTCTAAACGGTTTAAGCTAGAAAAATTAAACTTTGTATAAATATGTGTATTTATAACGATAACCAAGGGTTACTAATTTTTTTTTAAGTTGCCTCCCCTACACAACGTGAAAATGATTTTTTTTCTACCGTCAACCCCATCGTGTATAAATAGGGGTATAAATAGATAGATCTTTTAAAAATATTTAGAAGTTGCAAAGACAAATTTTTGGTTTAAGAATCCGTTTTCGAGACATTCAACTTTATAGCCCATATTTTCGTTAAAACAAAGCTTCCTTAAGCGAAGTTTCATCTAAAAGCTAAACAGTAAAAGCTATGTAATTAAACTTTCAAGAAAAACTATAACACATCAGATAACTTTGTTAGTTCAGGAGTTATAGGCTAATAACATGACTATGGAACCCTATTCTTTGCGTGCACTTGGTCGGTTTTTTTTAACTAATCCAGTGCGAGTTAATCGAGAAGTATAACGGATTAGTGAGATTCTATTGTATTACTTAGAAATAACACCCAATTTTCATCCATTCCATAGGGTACACAACACTATTACACCCACACATTACGTCCAAGAATTGGCCCCCCACTTATCGATTACAAAAATTTTGAAAGTTGTTCTGGGTTGTTCTAGGTTTGTGCTACTTTGTTCCAAAATATCGCGCCCAAACACAAACTATTTTCGCAACTAATATATTTTTAACTGGCACCCCACTTTTAAGGTATCTCGATTCTGGCAGTTGTTCTGGGTTGTGCTAGGTTTGTTCTATATTGTTCCAAAACATCGCGCCCGAAAACCAATTATTTTCGCAATTATCGCAAATAATAATTTTTAAACTGGCACCCCACTTTTAAGATATCACGATTCTGGCGGTTCTTCTGGGTTGTGCTAGGTTTGTTCTATATTGTTCCAAAATATCGCGCCCGATAACCAATTATTTTCGCAATTATCGCAAATAATAATTTCTGAGCTGGCCCCCCACTTTTAAGATATCACGATTCTGGCGGTTGTTCTGGGTTGTGCTAGGTTTGTTCTATATTGTTCCAAAATATCGCGCCCGAAAACCAATTATTTTCGCAATTATCGCAAATAATAATTTTTGAACTGGCACCCCACTTTTAAGATATCACGATTCTGGCTGTTATTCTGGGTTGTGCTAGGTTTGTTCTATATTGTGCCAAAATATCGCGCCCGAAAACCAATTATTTTCGCAATTATTGCAAATCATAATTTTTGAACTGGCACCCCACTTTTAAGATATCACGATTCTGGTGGTAATTCTGGGTTGTGCTAGGTTTGTTTTATATTGTTCCAAAATATCACGCCCAAAAACAAACTATTTTCGCAAATAATATATTTTTAACTGGCATCCCACTTTTAAGGTATCTCGATTCTGGCAGTTGTTCTGGGTTGTGCTAGGTTTGTTCTATATTGTTCCAAAATATCGCTCCCGAAAACCAATTATTTTCGGAATTATCGCAAATAATAATTTTTGAACTGGCACCCCACTTTTAAGCTATCTCGATTCTGGTAGTTGTTCTGGGTTGTTCTAGGTTTGTTCTATATTGTTCCGAAATGTCACGCCTGAAAAATATTTTTTTGCAAATTTCGCAAATAATAATTTTTGAGCTAGCACCACATTTTTGAGCTATCGGCATAACAACGGTTGTTCTCAGTTGTTTTCGGTTTGTTCTACTTTGTTCCAAAACGTTATAGTTAATACTATCAGGTGTTAGTTTTCGGAAGTTCATAGTTAAATTAAATAAATCTAACTACTTTGCAATAGTCCGCCACATGCAAATTATCCAACTCTCGTATTTATTCATGCAAAAGACCGCCCTCCAAACCCACTTAAAATTAGGCCGAAAGAATAGAGAAATAATTTTGAAAATAGAATAAATATAAGAGTTGTGTTATCGTGCAAAAAATAATAAAAAATCTCGACACGTGTTTCGCCCCCAACCGGGGCATCGTCAGGAGATGTTGATGGCTCGGCGCACTGCGACCGAATGAGCCACAACTCGTAAACCGCACCTATTTATATTCTAAGTTTTTTTTATTTCTACCCACAACCATTACACCAAATTATTTTATGTCTACCCACCACCGTTGTTTGAATGACGTACACCTACCCGCAGTAAAGGGGAAGAGGCGAAATTATAAGCAGAACGTCATAAGTGTGAGGATTCGGTAGGGAGTGACCGGAGTCCAACAAATGTTTTGCGAAATGAGACCGTTCTGGGCGATTGTTTCTAAAAGCTGATATATGTTCTTTATACCGCGTCGCCAAGCTACGGCTGGTTTGGCCAATATAAACACCCTCACAATCCCCACACATAACTTTTTTTTGGAAATTAATAGTTTAAAACGAAGAAGAACAAGCTTAGAACAGCTGTGAACAACAGTTGTAATCCCGATAGCTCGAAACGTGGTACTAGCTCAAAAAAAAAATTTTGTGAAATTTGCGAAGAATAATTTGTTTTCGCGCGCGATATTTTGGAACAATATAGAACAAACCTAGAACAACCCAGAACAACTGCCAGAATCGTGATATCTTAAAAGTGGGATGCCAGTTCAAAAATATTTTTTTGCGATATTTGCGAAAATAATTTGGTTTCGGGCGCGATATTTTGGAACAATATAGAACAAACCTAGAACAACCCAGAACAACCGTTCTACGAGGAGGGCGCCCTGGTGCGACAACTAGGAGGTCGCCCGTTGCCGGAGCAGGTCGATCGCTGGAGGCAGGAGGCTCATGACGATCTGTTCCGGTAATGAGCCTTGAGATGTGCGGCTCCCACCGCGAGCCGGGTGCTCGTGGGGGCCATGGGTCCCGTGCTCCACCAGTGGGTGGAGCAAGCGCAAGGGGCTCCGACCTACTTCCTTACCCAACTTCTCGCGGGTCATGGCTGTTTTGCCAAATTCCATCATTCATCATTGCGCAGGCGGCGCCGTAGATACGGCGGAGCATACGCTCGTCGTGTGCGCCGCCTGGGACACGCAGAGGTTGGCCCTCACGGGCGTCATCGGCAGTGTAGGTTTGCTGCCGGCCGTCATTCTTTCTATGGCCGGCAGCGAAGAATGTTGGGCCGCCGTCGCCTCCTTCGCTTGGGAGGTGATGGCGGCAAAGAGAGAGGCCCTGCGGGAACGGGAGCATGCAGGCCGCACGCTTCCGCCCCGCCGGGCACCATTCAGGGGGCAACGGCGTATTGCATACGCCCAAGCCCCCGGCTGATAGGGCCGTGGGCGGTGGGTCGAGGGGCCCTGAAAGCACGGCACTCGAAAGGCCGTGAGGAGTCCGATGCCCCTTATGTGTTTCGGGGGCGTCACTTCTATGTTGTTTGGAGGGGCGAAGCCCCCCCTGTGTTGAGCTTAAACGAGCGCCCCTTTGCCGGGCCACCGTCGCTTAGCAGTTTCTGCCTATCGAGGGGCCCGGCTAAGGCGAAGGAGAAACACCGTGGATAGGTTTTAGCGGGTAGTCCGGCCCGTTTTAACCTAGGGCCGGGAGTCTTTCACAAAGCCGTCTCGCTCCCCCCCGCAGCGAGACGGTGCGAAAATAATTGGTTTTCGGGTGCGATATTTTGGAACAATATAGAACAAACCCAGCACAACCCACAACAACCACCAAAATCGTGATATCTTAACAGTTGACAGTTCAAAAATTAGTATTTGCGATAATTGCGATAATAATTGGTTTTCGGGCGCGATATTTTGGAACAATATAGAACAAACCTAGCACAACCCAGAACAACTGCCAGAATCGTAATATCTTAAAAGTGGGGTGCCAGTTCAAAAATTATTATTTGCGATAATTGCGAAAATAATTGGTTTTCGGGTGCGATATTTTGGAACAATATAGAACAAACCTAGCACAACCCAGAACAACCACCAGAATCGTGATATCTTAAAAGTGGGATGCCAGTTCAAAAATTATTATTTGCGATAATTGCGAAAATAATTGGTTTTCGGGCGCGATATTTTGGAACAATATAGAAAAAACCTAGCTCACCCAGAACAACCGCCAGGATCGTGATATCTTAAAAATGGGGTACCAGTTAAAAAAAAAATATTTGCGAAAATAGTTTATTATTGGGCGCGATATTTTAGAACAATATAGAACAAACCTAGCACAACCCAGAAAAACCGCCAGAATCGTGATATCTTAAAAGTGGGGCGCCAATTCAAAAATTATTATTTGCGATAATTGCGAAAATAATTGGTTTTCGGGCGCAATATTTTGGAACAATATAGAACAAACCTAGCACAACCCAGAACAACCGCCAGAATCGTGATATCTTAAAAGTGGGGCGCCAATTCAAAAATTATTATTTGCGATAATTGCGAAAATAATTGGTTTTCGGGCGCAATATTTTGGAACAATATAGAACAAACCTAGCACAACCCAGAACAAATGCCAGAATCCTGATATCTTAAAAGTGGGGGGCCAGCTCAGAAATTATTATTTGCGATAATTGCGAAAATAATTGGTTTTCGGGCGCGATATTTTGGAACAATATAGATCAAACCTAGCACAACCCAGAACAACCGCCGGAATAGTGATATCTTAAAAGTGGGGGGCCAGCTCAGAAATTAGCTTTTATGGATTTTCTCTGAAAATTTCAGTCTTAGCTGTATAATGTTTTAGAACAAAGTAGCACAAACCTAGAACAACCCAGAACAACTTTAAAAATTTTTGTAATCGATAAGTGGGGGGCCAACTTCTTGGACGTCCACACATTTGCATTTTGTTTTTGGGATCGCCTCTGAAATGTCTTTGTGTATCTTTCTACATACTATATCTATGATTTGGGCCCATTTCGGTTATTCGAAGTCTGTTGTTGTGTCTTCTTCTTCTTCTTTTAAAAACGTGGCTCCATCGATAATGATCGATGATTCGCCAATGTCAAGGTAATGCTTGATTAGTTGATAGTCCCGCACAGAAGAACTAGTTATTCCTAACTAGCTCCAGGTGCAGGACAAGAAACGTTGTTCGGTATGTGAGTATCTGGGAGCCCGATTTTTGCGGAGCGCCAGAGGTAACCTAAAAAGCCACCAGCCATGCGCTCAGCAAAAATCGAACTCCTGTTGTTGTGTCAATTTTTGACATATATTTTTCATATCTACCTATTTCTAACCCAATAACTAACAAATATTATTGACTGAGGTAGCGAAGCGACCGAAGTCTCCGTTTCAACTTGCAAACTGGGGAGAATTTCTTTCGTCTGTACACATCTCTACATCTACGGGTTCTGTCAGATCATGTTTGCGGCCGTATTTATCAACCGATTTTCATGAAACTTTACACACACACTCCTTGCTTACAATGGATAACATGTGAATGATATTTTTTGGATTGGATGAAAAATTAAAGAGTAATAAAGAAAATTGAAAAATAAATTTTCTAAACAAAGCTCTCGAAGTCTACGGTTCACAGAACCACTAGTAAATATTGTTGGACATTCTAACACAACGTCATCTAGCCCAAAGTAAGTTATATGCTTGTGCTATGGGATTTAGACAACTGATAAAAAAAAAAATTGACTGAGGGAGCGAAGCGACCGAAGTCTCCGTTTCTACTTGCAGACTGGGGAGAATTTCTTTCGTCTGTACCTCTACATCTCTTCATCTACGGGTTCTGTCAGATCATGTTTGCGGCCGTATTTATCAACCGATTTTCATGAAACTTTACATACAAACTCCTTGCTTACAAATTGTTCTATTTTATGTTTTACTTGTTAGAATATATTCCTTCTAAACCAATGAAATATTAAATAAAGTAATTAAACTTCAAAGTACAAACACGTCATGAAATTCAAAGGTGTAATTTTCAACACATGAGCCGGGTCACTTCATCAAAATTTACACGTTTACGCTCCGATGTTGGAAGGTTAATCCTTCCGTATAAATAATATTGAACATACATAATATAACGGTTTTAAGCACTAAACACAAAATCTTTTAAATTACTTAGGTTGCAATGTACTTCGTTGCAATCTACATATATTTCAGAGGAGACTTACCTACACACACCCACACGTTGTCAGTAATTTTATAACTTATAGTTTATAGTTCACTCTTAAATTATAGTTTATAATTTTAGATTTTAAATTAATAAATACTTATAGTAGCTTACGTTCTTCTATTTCTCCTTCTGTGCCGTGTAATGTAATTCGTGTCTTGTTCTTTCGTCCATTAAAGTAAGCTTCTATCTATTGTTCTCTGAAATTTTGCAACAGTAGGTAGTTGCGTGTGGAACATTTATAGTGCGAGACCCCTACAGGTCCCATGTAATTGGGAAACAAACCTACTGCCGTTACAAGGCACATAACAGACTGTAGAGAACTACAATTGAATAGAATCAAAATTTAATAATATAGAGGTTAAGTAGTTGTAGGTGTAAGTAGTGTAGTAATAGGAGGGGTTCGTGGTCTAGTGGTCACCGACAATGTTAACACATTGCAAAGGTTAAGCAACATCTAGTCAGGCCGGTCTTAGGATGGGTGACCATTACTTAAGACACTGAGACCCCTTCGTGCCTCGGAGAGCACGTTAAGCCGTCGGTCCCGGTCGTCATACGAATATCTATGGCAGTCGTTAGGGGTAGTTGGAGCCCTAAATAAAAAATCCGACCGGTCTAACTATAGAACTTCGATATCGCCCATGGGTTGTGGAGGTCACATGGCATTCGAAGTTCAGCCGAATCGCAGTTAGACTGGAAAGCCGACCCCAACTGCGTTGGGAAAAGACTCGGTGAATGATGAGAGGTTAAGTAGTTTTTTTTTTTTTTATAATGTCCGGGCGCTGTGGCCTGGCCCACGAAAAGTTTCCCTACCATTAGTAAGGCTTTGCTAGCTCTGTTTATGCATAGCGTTTACAATTTATAATTTAAAAATATAACTAGGTACTAAGGTTTAACGTAACAGATTATTATAGATTTAATGGCGATAATGGTGTAAAATAAAAAAAAATAATTATGTAAAATGTAATGGTGTAAAATTAAAATAATAATAATTCGGTAATAATATTAATAGCAATAAAATTGTCGTTTCATAGAATTAAAATAGTGTAAAAAATAAATATTCAATAATTAATAAAATTCCCTACGTATATAAATAGTTTAAAAACAGTCCCAACTCTATACTAGTCAAATTAAGTCACAAAAAGTCACACACACATAAACAAAACAGAGTGGGTTTACACCATATTAAAAAGTACTAGTTATCCTGGCGAACTTTGTATCGCCTCAAATATATATAAAAAAAATAATAATAATAATATTTCATGCAAATGTATGTATTATTAATTATAATTGAAAAACGCGACGGACGGACAGACAGACAAATTGTCGTATTAAATATATAGATGGTGCAATGGGAAGAAACAACCGTGCGGATTGACTGCCCGGCTGGGAGCAATGTATGCTGTTGGCCAGAGCCTATCATAGATGTCCAGCCGGGGGTGTCCTAGGATTTGTTTCTTTCCACCGCACGTCCGGCCACGTAAGTGAGGAAGGCAATAACCTTCCCCTTGTGGTTTTATCGCCTAAAAAATTCCATACACTCCCTAAGCTAAAATCTGTTGCCAGGGACATCTGCAGGTCATAACGTTGTGTCCCAAAGATGGGACACTCGAACAAGAGGTGAGGCACGGTTTCGTCGACTGTGGCGTCACAGGCACACGACGGACTCGCCTTGCCCTACTTTGCCGACGAATTTGTGGGCTGCGTGTACGTCAGGGAAAAACAACTTGGTCACGCCGGCAACCCCGCCCTCTGTGTATCGCCGATTCCAGTCGTCAACCGACTTCTCACGGAGAATTCGTTTGACGAATGAAACCGGCACTTGATCGTAGGAGGGTCGGGTTTTCAGACTCAACGCGGCTTTCTTCGCCAGCTCATCGGCCCTCTCGTTACCCTCCAGACCGGCGTGCGCTTTGATCCAGAACAGGGATATTTCCCTGCTCTGGACCTCGCCGGCCCTGATGTTGGCCCTGGCCTCAACGGTCAGGCGGTGGGTGGAGGCGTGGTTGGTAACGGATTCGAGGGCCGATCGGGAGTCGCTGATGATTGCGAAGCGTGTACCGGGCCTTTCAGCCACGAGCCTCGTAGCCCGGCAATAATAATATATAATAATATTGCAAGCAATTCGGCCTGGTAGACGGTGCAGTAGGGCGACAGTTCAAGTTTGATGGCTCTGGTTTCCGTCTGTCATTCCCAGATCGACAGAGCGGTTCCAACCTTGCTATCAATATTGCTGCCGTCTGTAAAAATACGTACTTCATCGCCTACCAGTTCTGCCACATCACTCTGGGAGGTGAGGCGCATGAATTGCCTGCTAATATGGTCGGCTGGTTGAGGTCTCTGGCTGAATGGGAACGGTGTCTCTAAATCCCGGTCGGCCAGCACTGGTCGCCCTACCCCCCTTTTCGATTCGTACAGGGAAGCATTTTACCTGCTCCGAATGTCCAAGGGGAGCAGGCCGGCCATTTCCAACGCGGCATTGAGAGACACCGTCCGGTAGGCCCGGCACAGCTTCTGTGCGAAGCCGCGCTGCACCACGTTGAGTCTCTTCTGCACCATTTTCTTTTCTGTCGCCGGCGCCCAAGCTGCTGCTGCGTAGATGAAGATGGGCTCTGCTGGGAATCTCCGGATGGAGGCCCCAGCTGGATCTGGATCTGGCAGCTGACGACACCCCTTGTAGACGCCCAATGCCCGTTCGCACACGTTTGATTGAACATTGAACGTCAACCGCCGGTCGATCGTCAGCCCCAGCAACTTGATTTCCTCCGCCATTGCAATGTCGACCCCGCCCATGCTCAGGCGTGGGGTGTCATAATCAAGGTTATTGGTAAGCACCATAGCGCACGTTTTGTGCGGTGCAAACCTCAGCTTGTTCATGACACCTCAAGAAAGAACATACTCGAGGGCGCCATTGCCACGGCGCACGATCTCCATTGCCGTGTACCCGGAAAAGACGACGACTATGTCGTCGGCAAAAGCCTGACAATAGTCGCCTCTCTCCGTGAGCCACTTCAATAGGGGATCGAGGAGGAGATTCCAGAGGATAGGGCCTCCGATGGAGCGCTGTACGTGATAGATATGCTTATGATTATGTAGTGATTACCCCCATGGGTTACACCGCAGGGTCACCAGGAGACCCGCGAGGCGCTCCTGGAGGGTACCCTTAACCTCACGTGGAAATGATAATGTCTATCTGGTTAGATTTAATACTAATATCTATACGATATTTATACTAGTTTAGTAACATTTAGTCAATTAACTGTTAAGTAGTTCAGTACTGAATATTACATTAATTGTATGTAGGTAGTTGCCATAAAAATAATAGAACATACTTTGATAATTAGTGGATAGTAACTATTGTTTAGTATTATTGTATTGTAGTATATGTAGTACCTATTTAATATTGTTGATAATATGTATCAGTTTTAAATAATTTATAATATTTAAAACATAGTACCCTCTATGTCGAATTGTAAATCTATTGTTGATGTTTAATATAAAAATGGCCTATTCGAAAGCGTTGGGTTCAGTTGATCTGTGAATTCCGTAGTGGTAATAACTAAAAGATATGATGTTATACTATTTTATCTTGCTATCTTGTGTTGTTATAATATACATTGTACACTGTGGCTTGGCCTGAGTAAAAGTCTAGTTATAGTAATATAAATTGTGGGCCCACCACTATCCTACCACCCTATAACTATGGTGTTTAGCGAGGATTCAAATACTCAGGTACAGTATTATTCTATTCTATCTTTATATTTTTATACATAACGGTTTATCGTTAGAGCTGATACGATTGTGGGTCGACTCTACCCTATATGATGATCAGCAAAGAATCCTGAACGATAAACCAGACTTGTTAAAGATACCTAATAACTGTAGTCTGTACAATAAATGATGTGTTATTGGGACACCATTGTAAACGATTGTTATTGTTTGTATAGTACCCACCGTGGTATTAATATCTGGTTAATTGCTTATGTGGAGGAATTATGGTTTGATAATAGACCAATGGCTGTATGACATCTATACCATAGTATATAATCATACCATCTAACCTGACATCTATATCATAGCATAGTGTGATATCTATACCACTGAATCCAGACTACTTAAATTCAATATCCTACTTAGGTACCTGACATCTATATCATAACATAGTGTGATATCTATACCACTGAATCCAGACTACTTAAATTCAATATTCTACTTAGGTACCTACCTGACATCTATATCATAACATAGTGTGATATCTATACCACTGAATCCAGACTACTTAAATTCAATATTCTACTTAGGTACCTACCTGACATCTATATCATAACATAGTGTGATATCTATACCACTGAATCCAGACTACTTAAATTCAATATTCTACTTAGGTACCTACCTGACATCTATATCATAGCATAGTGTGATATCTATACCACTGAATCCAGACTACTTAAATTCAATATTCTACTTAGGTACCTACCTGACATCTATATCATAACATAGTGTGATATCTATACCACTAAATCCAGACTACTTAAATTCAATATCCTACTTAGGTACCTGACATCTATATCATAACATAGTGTGATATCTATACCACTGAATCCAGACTACTTAAATTCAATATTCTACTTAGGTACCTACCTGACATCTATATCATAACATAGTGTGATATCTATACCACTGAATCCAGACTACTTAAATTCAATATTCTACTTAGGTACCTACCTGACATCTATATCATAACATAGTGTGATATCTATACCACTGAATCCAGACTACTTAAATTCAATATTCTACTTAGGTACCTACCTGACATCTATATCATAACATAGTGTGATATCTATACCACTGAATCCAGACTACTTAAATTCAATATTCTACTTAGGTACCTACCTGACAACTATATCATAACATAGTGTGATATCTATACCACTGAATCTAGACTACTTAAATTCAATATTCTACTTAGGTACCTACCTGACATCTATATCATAGCATAGTGTGATATCTATGCCACTGAATCCAGACTACTTAAATTCAATATTCTACTTAGGTACCTACCTGACATCTATATCATAACATAGTGTGATATCTATAACACTGAATCCAGGCTACTTCTTTAATTTAATATTCTACTTAGGTACCTGACATCTACATCATAACATAGTATGATATTATACCAATTAATCCAGGCTACTTCTTAAATTCAATATTCTACTTAGGTACCTGACATCTATATCATAACACAGTATTCGCTCGGATTCAGTGTCTCGCTGAATCTCGAGAGTGGCTGGACCGATTTGGCTGATCTTGACCTTGAATTGTTGTGTTAGTTTTAGGAAGGTTCAACTTGTAAATAAAACTAATTGTAGGCTATAATTAGTTTAGTACTAGGTACGATACTTAGTACCAGGTATGGTACTAGGCACAGTAGTGGAGATACTTACTAGGTGGGATGAATAGTCATCACACATTTAATTGTAGTTGTCTTTAGTTTTATTAAACTACCCACATTAATTAATGTTACCGTCAATACCACGTAATAGTACATAAGTCTAACGGTAAATATATTTCGATACATATATTATTATAGCTCATAGTTCCAGCCAGCTCTCCATAAACCCCATAACTCTAACACACGCAGCCCTTGGTGGTTTCCCTAACGTATTCGCAGCCCCCGTACCTCACTCGTACCCTCCTCTCGCTGAGATAGTTAGCTAGCACCGCACGTAACACCGGTGGACACTGTTCCTCCGCCAGCCGAACCTTGATGGCAGGCCACCACGCGTTATCGAAGGCGCCCTCTATGTCCAGTCAGACCATCGTGATGAGCTTCGTCTTGCGAAGTTCGCCCCTAATGTGGCCCACCAGGGCGCAGAGCGCGTCCTTGGTACCGCGCTGTGGCATGAAGCCATACTGACGGGGGCTTATCTTCGGTGCTAGGTGCCATACCAGCCGCCTAACCAGCATCTTTTCGAATATTTTCCCAAACACTGGAAGCAGCCCAATGGGTCTGTACGACCGTGGATCCTGGTAGTCGGTTTTACCCGGCTTCCGTAACGCGATCACGGTCGCCTCCTTCCAGTCCTTGGGGAAACATCCAAGATGAAAACATTTATTGAAGAGGGTAAGGTGGGTGTCCAGATTAGCCAGCACAAACCGTGTGCAGATATCCGACGTGAAGTCGGATATCTGCACAAGAAGTAATCCATCCACCACGGGAGCCTTTTTCGGATTGAACCTGAGTACAGCCGCACGCAGCTCGTGTTCAGTGAGGTCCGGCTCATGAACATCATGGGCGCGGGCCCCACTTTTTTGGCTTTTAGTCGAATGCGGCTGTGCTCCAGTGTGTCTTCCCGTGGGAATTCCACGGAGTAGAAGACTTCCACCAGTACCCTGACGGAGTTCTGCTGGTCAATCTGGATTCCACCATGTACGAGAGGTAAGTCCTCCTCCTGTCTCGAAGTGTTGCGTATGATCCTGTAGATGCCCTGCCACACCCCTTCCCTATCTTGGCGCTCACAAAACTCCTTCCATGACTTAATTTGGGCCGCCTTAGCCTGCTTCACGTAGTTCCCAATGGACTCTGCGCTTCTTGGTGGCGACTGACTTTTTCATCTGTTCCAACTCCTCCGACCACCATGGGATGCTAAATCTATGCCTAGACTTGTAGTTCGGTATCACGTGGTCACATGCTTCGGCGACCGACTCCGTGTGCTTTCGTACAAGTGCGTTTAGAGCACCCGCATCGCAAATGGGCTGGATATCTTCCACAATGATTCGGTTCAGCGAGCTTACCTCGCTGAACTTACTGTGGAAGTCCCCCATTTAGCTTTGCGGGTGTTGTACACACGGGTCGTGCGTTCCACGGCGATACCTCTGGCTCTTTCGAGCAAACATTTTGAATAGCATCCCATTGTGGTCAGAGGTAGCCAGCTCCTTGACTACTCACCAGCTGTTCACCAATCCGAGCAGATCCACGCTGCAGCAGGTCACGTCAACATAGCTGGTAAGGTGGGTCGTCCCTCGAACCGTGTCAAAGGTTGGACCACCACAGTCGTTGAGCACGTGAAGGTCAAGCTCTCTCACGAGAGCAGACAGATCGTCTCCCCGGTCGTCGTCTATCGGGCTACCCCACCAGGTGCTTTTCACGTTGGCGTCCCCTCCAACGATAAGTTTTGGCGTATCGAGCTCTCTTCTAATACGGGCCAAGTGCTCCAAGTATGGTGCAATAGGTACGTCGGGCTCAAAGTAGTACGAAACGACGAGCATCTCCCAGGCCCTTGTCCGAAGCATCACCACACAAATGTTATTGGTGGTGAGTAGGGGCACTGGCTAACGTCGATGTCGTAGTCGAAGACCACGACAAGGGCCTTAATAGTGCCCCCACCTCGGTTGGTGTTCTGGAAGATCCTCGTCCCTCCGTACGACTTCATCGTTTTGATGTTCCCAACGTAGGGCTCTTGCACCAAAGCAAGAGCGATCTTACGCTTCTTGGCCTCTAGCATGAGCTCGGTAGTAGCCAACTCTCCCCGCTGGAGGTTAACCTGGGCGACGTTGTAGCCGGGGGTGTCCGCAGCACTTGAAACGCCAAAGGTGCCCTCAGCAATACGATACTGAGGACCGCGCTATGGCGTCCCACTTGACGCGGACAGAACAATCCCGGCTAAACGTCGCATGACTAGCGTCTGGTAGTTTAGCCCGACAGCTAATTACACAAGTGGGCCCGCGGCCGGCCAAAACCGCAGGACATGCACCCCGCAGATGAGGTTCCCCGCAATGACTGCAGGTTTCCCCAGCCTCGTTGCAATTCCTGCGGCCGTGGCCGAACGCGAGGCACGTCGTGCACTGGACGTCGGTGGATTGATCTTCAACCCGAACCTGCTGGATGTGTATGTAGACCCGCTCAGCTGTCACCAGTCTCTGCCACAACTTGGGATGCACCTGGAGGACGGCATGGCACTCTAGGTCGTTTCGTGCCCTCCTCGGGTACCTCACAGTTGCCGCAGACTCAGCTGGTGACAACCCATCCAGCAGGTGTTTATTTTGTTTTTGTAAGGCAGCCAGTATGTCGTTATCCGAGTTGTACCTCATCAGGAACCAGAGGACCACGAGGGGATGCTTGGCTGGTGCGTCATGAACAAGAAGTTTCTTAAATATTGCATGGAATTAGGCGTTACATGGCGAAAGTCCATGATAAAACATAGAAGACATTACAAACGTCGACATATGTTTCACCTACACACGAGGCAACCTCAAGACTGTCTCAAAGAGAGCAGCTGTTCTTTTATTTTTATTTAACGAAATTAGTGCAATTATATAAAAAATCAACATCTTACCCCATTGTTTTAAGAAGTTTCTTGTTGGCACTCAGCCTAGCCTATGCCCACTCGAGGTCGTCCCGCGAGGAACTACCCTCTTGTCCCTCACCTTTCGTACCCTTTCAACCTGGATGCCCGTCTCGCTTGCATCCAGGTCCTTCCTTACATCTTCAATCACTCTTTCACTACTATCTTTTTCATCACCGGACGACACCAGAACGGAGAATATTGGTTTCGGCTTTGCGAGGACCGCCGCGTAGGAGGGCATCGACCTCTCCCCCGCGGTGACTCGTCGCTCCACCTCCTTGGTCGTGGGGCCAATGGCCCTGATCTCCTTTAATAATTCTCCGTACTGTTGCCCTCCGGCGACCTCATTCGTCATACCTTTCATTTCTTCGATCACTCTAATCATCTGACACTCGTGAGTCGCCAGGGCTCTCGTATGTATTTCTAACTTATCTAACAGGCCTTAACTAACTTCCCACACCTACCCCCGTTGCTACGCCCTCGTAGTTCGCATGCATCTTTCTCTCTCTCTTTTTCCATTTCATTCATACGCTCAATCTTATCCGTCATTTCTTGCATTCTTCTCTCATTCTCCCTTAAAAAACTAGCATCTTTCATGTTTTTAAGTTGTTTCCTGTGTCCTTCCCTTCCTTTTCTTGGCCTTGTTCCATCTGGATTCCCCCCATTCCAGTTTCCGGAGTTTGGCCTTCAGACGCCACCTCTTTAAAATTGTCGTAAAGGCCCTGCAATGCCTTCAGTACACCCCTCTTGCAGTCACCCCGCATGTTCCGAGTGTGGGCCACGCTGCTTTTCCCGTGGATTACGGTTTTGTGGGGTTGGTGAGTATGGCACAACCAGTATGTCCCCATTGAAGGGTTCCTGTTGGGATGGTGAAGTGGCGTTGGCGTTGGCTGTGGCATCGGTGGTGACGGCAGGGGTGGCGGTGCTGGCAGTGGCGGTGCTGCCAGTGGCGGTGCTGGTGGTGACGGTACCGATGATGGTGGCGCCGATGGTGGTGGTACCGGTAGTGACTGCTGCTGTGGTAGCAGTGACAGAGGTGGAGGTGGTGGAACTCTCGACGGCGCTCGAGGCGGCGGTGGTAGCCTTTGCAGCGGCGGCCGTGGTTGCGATGGTCTTGGCTTTAAGGGCCTTGACCCTTACGGGCGTCCTCGGCAGTGCTGACTTTTTGATAATGGGTGGGAGGGGTATATTCCAGTCTGAGTGCGGCTTTCGGTGGGGCAGACGCACCGCTAGCCGCCTACAGACTCTTCCTTATACATGTATTCTCCACTGTTGATAGTGTCTTCGTTTTTGATGGCGAGACACGAGGCGCTTTCATTTGCAACAAAACTCCTGGCAAAATTTGGGATAATACACAGAACTAAACTAGGTCAAATACTGCGATGTATAGATTTTCTCGGGAATTATAATCTGCGATCGTCCTTGGATTAAGTTTACGTTGTAATGAAGCCGTCCAAAGCGCAGACAAAGTTGCATTAATGTATTATTAAAACTAGATGTAAATTAAACATTTTTCAATACCTACTAAAAAAATAAGTACAATTGGTGCATAATTAATTCAAGTGGCCTCATAATAAATGACAAGTTATGGTCTTAGAGGTCGCGGTAACTTACCGGTAACCTGCCTGACGCAACAAAAGAATGGCAGGGAAAAGGATTAAATGACGTATTAATGCCGCCTGGCCTGTGAAACCTCTCGTCATTAGTTAAAGGTTAAATAGGTTTGTCTAGATAGAATAATAACTTTTAAATAGTAGTTAAAAAAATGTTTGATGATGAAAGGCTACTATAATCTAGACAATGTCTTAATGATAAAAATGCATGGTCACCCTAATCTTCTGTTGTACAATACAATATAAACTAATTGTAACAATGTAAACAAAACAATAAAGAAAATGGATAATCTACCTGAGTTTCTTGCTGGTATCTTCTCAGGAGAACCTACTTACCGAACCAGCGAAAGAATCATTTTCTAATAGTTATTTATGTACTTACTTAATTTAGTATTTTTATAATATTACTTGACAAAATTGTAAAATTTTGACATTCATATTATGTGCTCTTTATGTGCCTAAACTGAATAAATGAAATTGATTCTTTGATTCTTTGAGAGTCCGGTATCGTATTCGTATAAAAATCATGAGTAAACTGTTGAACAGATTTGGGTGACAGCTACACACAGACCATTTTTCGTTTCAGATTTGAAAGTTGAAATGGAACGGGAGTCGTGTTTAGTCACCCGACTGCCAAGGGAGGTTTATTATCACATTGCAATCAAAATAATACGATTGTATTCTCTAAAAACATAATCATATAGTATTTTAATTATTTCACTTTGAATTTATTTTTGTAAAAATATATAATTTATGAGGTTTCCCTTTTAGTTATGAAGACAGAGTAAGATTATGTTGCATATAAAACTTGCAATATTAAAGCAATAACTTTTCAGTTGGTAAGAGGTTGGTTTACTTGTCCACAGTAATGAAATATACTCTGACAGGTTGAGGCTATAAAGTAAGAGAATAAAATATAACGCAGGCTTCTTTGGGATGCATTAGGGAAGACTTGGAGCGAAATAAAGCGTGAAGCTCAAGATCGTGCAGGATGGCAATGCACTGTGGATGCCCTCTGCCCCATCTAGGAGACTTAGGACCTTAAGTCGAGTAAGTCAAGTCTTTGGGATGCCAGAGACAAACCACTTCCACCATAGCATATATGGAACAGTACTAGCGTAACCATAGTACTCGTACCTTACCTACCAACCAACATAATCTCATTAATTGTAACTAATCTGAGACGCTCAGGACTTAATTAGCTGTGCCAGCCGCTATGCTGCTGGCACGTAAGATTTTGTTGCCTTTCATCCACATTTCATCGCAAGGCAACAAAGTTTAATTTTTTTTTTCAAAATTACAATATACTCGTAGCTGCTCCTTTTTATTAAATTCATTCGCCCATTTTGGACCAAACCCATTATATGTGTGCCCGGTGACGGCAATAGGGTTGCCCTTTATTACGTGGGACAAAAAATACTGGCAAATTGTGGGTGTGTAACGCACCTCTGCGTACCCCTTCGGGATATAGGCGTGATATGTGTGTGTATATTAATAACTATCTTTTATTTCATTAAAACACCAATAAATTCAAATCTACTACATTACATCTACTACATTACATCTACTACATTATCACTATCTTAAAAATTATTTCACCATATTATAATAATGTATAATCCTGTACAGAGTGTAACATGCAGCGAGAGAAAGTCTGAAACTATAAGACCTACAAAGTCTGTTCTTAGGAACCATGTCACCGACTTTAGTAAAAATAAAAACTGCATACCCATTTAAAAAAAAAAAAAAATATGTTGAATAATTTTAAAAATAGTCTGAAGCTAGGTGACGACTGTAAACTGAGGGGTGCATCTGACAGCGTGCTCCATCCTGTGCAAAAAAATAACTTTGCTTGTTAAATTTTTACGCACAGAAACGAGTTTAACGTTGTATTAAAAAAAAATTAAGTACTACACCTACTAAAATAAACTAAAAGATATTAAAACAAAAATGTGTGTGTGTTAAGTGTGATGAAGGATGTTTGCATGGGTAGGACGACGGATGCGCGTGTTTGTTATCGTACTAGATTGTGTGTAAGAGAGAGTGAAGTGAGTGAGTGTATATTTGTGTACCTATATAGTATTATTAGTTAAATATAATCGAGCTCATGAGATTACTATCTCTATCGTGTCATAATACTGGTCATATAATATAAGCCAGAAACAGCAATAACCCTAAAATCCTTGGGTTTATAGAGGTGTCCACTAAAGTGCTTTTGTCGTATAGATTATTACAGAGTTTTAGGTACAATAGGAGCAGCTACATAGAATACAAGTAATAACCTGATTAGAAAATGTTATACATATTATAACATTATATATTTGAAGCATAAGTTTTGTTGTTAAAGAACAAGTTCAGAATAATTTATAAACAAATACTTACAGATCAAAAAATAGTAGAACATTTCGGGTCGAGTCGCAGCCATAGTTTTGTGTGTAATATTTTTTTTTTAAATGTAATTCATACCAAAGTTCCTACAGCTAAAGATCCTACAGATAGATGTTAATTAAACCACTACCTAGAAACCACCCACTAAATAGAACCTCTTTCCGTTCTCAGTAATCTGTGCCTCTGCAGTCCGATCACAGCATTGTATATTTCATAGTAAAAACAATTCGAACCAGGTTTTTAAGTACCTAGTATATCGGTTTATATATTCCCTTGCGAAGAATGCGGGATCGAATCCCATCTGCGACAGTTACTTTCACAGTTATAATAATATAACATTCTTTTCAAACCCCACGAGATTCATCTGATTGCTATTTCAAACGCAATTAACAAGTCGTAATGCTCTTTTATCGTCCATTAAGAGAAATCGTTTTGGTAACAAAAGCCATTTCATTTTGAATGTTCACGACAGAATATTTTTGTAATATTCGAATTGATGATGTAAAAATTTTATGCTCACATAATTATCGATAAATTTTATGCTCGCAAAATTATTGACAACTTTTGTTATTGTACTGACTTATTTTATTTTGTACTAGCTGAAGTCTTCGGTTCTGATCCCGTGGTTTCATTTTCTCGTTACCCGACTAAAGTTTTTTCTGTGAATAAGATTAGTCGTGATTTGATGGAACCAACATCACAATCGAAAGCACCAAATTAGTTAAAAAAGCAAATATTTGAATTAGGTACCCTTTTTGTTACAAGTATGAGCGTTTTCACATTGCACGATAACGACACACGATATCGTAAGTAGCAGAGGTAACTTTAAGGTAAGAATGTAAATTATCGTGACTATATCGTGCAATGTGACAACGCCCTATGACGTTGACAACATCAAAAAAAATTACATATGTAATTACGTAGTTGTGAAATAATTGTTTTACACATTAAAAGTTTTTTTTTTTTATAATATGCATAACTATTAACAATACATATTTACGTGTAAAAATCCTCCGCGTAATTGCCGACTGGAAAGGTTCCCAGAATGCCGTTGCCACGTTGTATAGCGAAAAAGCTGAAATGAATTTGAACAAATTGAATTAAATTCTTTCAGCATAATATACCTATTAGGCAAAATGTAGGTACAAGGCACTGAAATGTGAAAAAAAATACGCCTCAGTAAGACGTCTGCCAAACATCTCGTATTACTAATGTTTCTATTGTAACAGCTGATGTATTTCACTTCGAAGTAGTGATTAATGTAGAAAACCTTGTGAATTTATTTTTAATTCTCAAACTAAACGAGTAAAAACGGTTACCAAGAGACTTTTCGACACCCGAAGCACAGAATAGGGTACTTACCCGAAGGTACAAAACCATCAATTAATTGTAGAAAAGGGTTAAAAGTCAATGTTGAATACAATTCTATTTGAATTATCTAATGTAATTACTAATTGCATTAAAATAGAATTGTAATATCCATGAAATTTATTACTAAGTTATCTTTATATTACTTTTTGACGTTATGCACATGGCTTGTATAGGAATGTTTATGAATGTACTATTTATTCCCCACAACTTACTACACTTAATAATGGTGTCCGGTACATAAAGAAAAAGTGTGAGAATGAAATAATTCTTCTCCAAGGAGTCAAAGATGGGGGCGTCTAATGTTGAATCAGTCAGCCTACGACTAGGGCTTTTGTAACCTGTTCGAAACGTCAGACAATAAAAGATTAAAAACAAAATAGAAAGAAAGACTAAATTCACGTTAAAAGTAAAATATCGATAGTTAAAGGCTAAAGTTTAAAAGTAGGAATCTAACTAATTTCTTGCTATATAATACTTACGCTGTCGCCGTCACATACCTAATAACCTTACTGTAACTACCCACCCAGGTTCTGGAACTGACGTATGGCAAATGCACAGTAGAAATGGGACACAGAACATATGTGTATTTTTTGGTACTTTTTGTCATAACGAAGGGACAACCTTTTGCTCTTTTTATAATTTACACTTTGAACAAAGAGCCCGTCATTACATTCAGACAGTTAATACATTCGCACAGCTCTTTCTCTTTTTTTAATTTCAATATTTTTTTGTGTTTATATAGGATCTCTCCATCACAGTTTGCGGCACAGACGGAGCGGATGGGGTACAAGCTATGAAAATCGCTCGTTAGAAAAATATTGTTCTATAATTAGTACATAGATTTCTCAGAGCTTTGTCCATTGAGCAGCAGGTGCCACTCTTGCATTTGAGGTTGGTTTTGACTTTTCAGAGTATTAACACTACAATAAAACAAGTGGCTATAAGTGTAAATAACCGTAACTTTTAGCAACCTCGAAACCCTGGCTTTACTTTTATTACTATGCCATTAAACCGTTCTTTTCACCCATTTT
Organism: Nudaria mundana; assembly: GCA_963556515.1. Taxonomy (NCBI): domain Eukaryota; kingdom Metazoa; phylum Arthropoda; class Insecta; order Lepidoptera; family Erebidae; genus Nudaria; species Nudaria mundana. Next base: position 5,365,024 of record OY748306.1, read on the forward strand.
CACCCAACTCTGTAAGATATATAAGGTACCTACAATATTTACAAAAATGTAGTAAACAGCCATCGTAAATCTAACGTTTAGAGTATGTTTGCCAGAAGAAATAACAATTAATTGTAAGTAACAGTGTGTATCTTTCAGATAGTTTCGAGTGGTATAACCGTGCCAGGCACGGCCAAGTACCACATCTGAATATCTCGTACTAAATCAACCTATATTTACAATATGTGGAAGTTCACTGTGCTCTCTATGCCAATACTTTTAGGACTACGTTTGCAAGTCATATCCATGCTCATTATGAAAGACAGAACTCAGGAATGACAGCATGTCGCCGTCTACGAACCGTTGCTATAGTTTAGTGTGTATGTTATGTTCAGCTAGAAGATGTTTTTACACTTCTGATACATTATTCAGTCAACAAAGTGAAGGTTCCGATTTCATTTTGTACGGGAGTTCCCGTCTCATAGTTGTTTAACGCTTCAGGGTAAGATACAAGGTAGCACGACAGGCAGTTAAAGTTTGAGAAACCAACTTTAAAATAGCCTCAAGCCAAGTGTCTCTAGTTCAAGTTGTAATATGAAGTCTCAAAGTTTTGTATTCATGAATATTCAATATTTTTAACTAATATGAATACTGACACTGCGGTTCCTCCTTCGTGGGCCTACTTAGAATTTTGAAAAGATTAGAAAGTTTTGCCGTACCAACTCTCATAATATTACCGGGAATTCATAATATAAGAACTTATTAAATGTGATTGTGTGATTTGGTTTCCTCATTCCCAATTCCTACGGGAGTCCCATAATGGGGATTAAAAGTAACCTATATCACTCGGGGATAATGTAATTGTAGCTACATATTAGTAAAAGAATTTTCAAACGGTTCTGTAGTTACGGAACTGATATTGAGGCATTAACGTCATAATTATTGGTCAAATTATGCTGGTATATATTTTACTTTACTGGACAACCCTAACGTTCGAATTATGTTCTCTGTAAACAAAAGAATGTGCTTTAATTCACGTCGGAGTGCAAGTTCTGGAGTGTTTCCCGTTTCATACCAATAAAGTTCGGACCATTGTTATGAATCGCGGTGGACGATTTTTGAAGTGGGTGTTTCACCCCATGGGGTATTCGAGTTGCCTGGTCAACCAGCTGGGAAAGGTTCATAGACATAGCAAACTTGTTGGCCTCTCTACCAGCATGGTCTGTTTTCTGGTAAGGGAACAGCCACTGCTCGTGGTGGGCATTAAAGTCCCCAGAAAAACGATTTGAGCGGTCGGATACCTCTGTTGAGCCACATCGGCGGCCTCACTCAGATGGTCAAAATAAAATAAATAAAATAAATATAAAATAACGTTTATTATCTTTGAAATTTTCAGAAAATTATTTAGATTCGTCAGAAGTTGGTGTGACTCTACCGAGGGTTCCAAAATGCAACGAGACTGAGAAGAGCCCTCAAGAAACTCAGCTCGGCTTTTTTCAAAATATTTCATCTTAAATCTAATACAGAGTTATTTAGAAAGGAGCAATTCGTTACGTTGTTACAACCAGGCCGCCTTGTCATCTAAGAAATCATTAATACTATAATAAGCTTTATGGCACAATTTACTTTTTATTAGTTTTTTAAATTTATTGACAGATAAATTTGCTATTTCGGTTGGCAATGTATTGTACATTCGAATAAAGTTCCCCGCAAAAGAATTACTCACTTTATGAAGCCTAAATTTAGGAACAGCCAGTTTATCCTTATTTCTTAAGTTTAGATTATGATTATCACTATTTTTCACAAATTTACTTTTGTTCTTGTGGGTATACAATAAAATTTCATAAATATACTGTGAATACACTGTAAGGATGTTAATATGCTTAAACTTATCTCTTAATGACTCCCGAGACCCCATTCCATAGATAGTCCGGATAGCCCTCTTCTGCAACACAAAGATGCATTCAATATCGGCAGCGTTACCCCACAGTAGTATGCCATATGTCATGATACTGTGGAAGTAGCTGAAGTAGACAAGACGCGCCGTTTTAATGTCTGTAAGTTGTCGGATCTTTTTGACAGCATAGGCTGCTGAACTAAGCCTGGCCGAAATTTTCCCGATATGAGGCCCCCATTGCAATTTGGAGTCTAACGTTATGCCCAGAAAGACAGTGTCATCGACCAATTCTATTATATCATCCCTAACCTTAACACTGGTTTTAACAAGTCTTACATTAGGTAAGGTGAATCTTACACATTTAGTTTTATTTTCATTTAATAATAAATTATTAGCACAAAACCAGTGGACTATCCTAGAGAGGGCAATGTTTACATCGTCAAGTTCGCGCTGTCCACGTTTAACTTTAAATATTAAAGAAGTGTCATCAGCAAACAAAACTACCTCGTGGTCGTCTCTTATGAGGTGAGGGAGATCATTAATATATACTTACTACCCCCATTGCTACAGGAGAACCAGGTGACTGTTTACCATTGATCACTACTTTCTGGACCCTATCACTTAAGTAAGAATTGACGAAATTCAAGGCCGTCCCCCGGATTCCGTAATGATCAAGTTTCTTAATTAAAGTCTGGTGCTGAACGCAATCGAAGGCCTTAGATAAGTCACAGAATACACCATAAGCATCATATGACTCATCCCAGGCCCTGTATATACACTCTAATAATTTAATACCGGCATCAGTGGTGGACCGACCACGAGTGAAACCGAATTGTTTTGTATGTAATAGTTTATTAACGTTAAAGTGATTTTGCATTTGATTAAGCATAATTTTTTCAAAAATTTTACTAAATGTAGGTAGTACAGAAATGGGACGGAAATTGGACGGATCTGAAGTACTACCCGATTTAAACAGGGGAATTAATTTACTAGATTTCATTAAATCAGGGAACACACCACTATCAACACAATTATTAATTATTATTACTAGTTCAGGAGCAACCATTTCAATAAAAGAATTTACTAAATACACAGAGATGCCCCAGAGGTCAGCTGTTTTCTTGATATTTAAAGATTTAAAAGTTTTTAAGATAGTGTTTATGTTAACTTTACTGAATTTAAATATAACGTTACAACAAGGAACGTTTGCTTTTAACAAAGATTCTGCAATGGGGGTTGAAGAGCCTAGGGTTTTTGTCAAATTTACAGGAATTCGGGAGAAAAAATTTTCAAATTCGTTAGCAACCTCGAAGTCTGATGTAGTTATTTTACCATTTATATTAAGTTTAAAATGATTATCATTTAATTTTTGTTGACCTCTTTCCGCGTTTATAATTTTCCAAGTAGATTTAACTTTGTCTGCACTATTGAGAATTTTATCACTTATATATTTTGATTTAGCTGCTAAACAATCTGCTTTAAACTTTTTTGAATAAGTTTTAACATAATCTAGAAATTCAACTGATCTATTAAGCTGTCTTTCTGAGTATAGTTCATAAAGTTTTTGTCTACTTTTGTGTATACCCTCAGTGGCCCATTCACTGAAAGTAGGACTATCACTAATCATGACCTCCTTAGACTTGAATATGGAGTTGAACTCGTTGTAAAAAGAATCAAAAAATAATTTATACATTACATTTGGATCTAAGCCAGTGTCTAAGAATGGAATTTTATTGCAAAGTCCAACCCTCATACGTTCCAAGCGGTCACCAGTTATTGGTCTACATAATATTTTACGTTTTATAACTTTTTCTTTAGTGATTTTAAAAGATGCTATTTGCCCACAATGGTCTGAATCTAGCTTTTTTATAATACTTTTACTTTCTGGCAACATATCGCTGTATATATTATCCAGGCAAGTGGCTATTGTATTACAATATCTAGTAGGCTCCAAAAATAAGTTTGTAAGATTGTGTGATTTAAATAAATTTAAAATATTATAACTCATAGGCGTATTAACAAGTAAATCGACATTAAAATCACCACATACTATTAGGTACTTATTAGTTTTTCCAAGTTTACATAGAACTTTGTCAATAAGTTCCTCAAATTCGCAAAAGGGTGAGGTTCCAGGTTTATACACGCATACTACTATGAATTGCTCCATTTCCACGCACGACAGTTCGACTTTGCACTCTAGAGAAAGAGACACAATATCTTTCCGTTCTTTAAATTTAAGTTGTTTATTTAATAAAATCAAAGATCCCCCCCGTACTGTGGTCACCCTGCAGAATGCACTACCAACCCGGTGATTACTGAAATTGAACAAGAGCTCATATGGCTTACGCATATGTTCTGTAATACAAAAAATATCAATATTATCTTAATTCATTAACAGTTCCAACTCTAACTCTTTGCCATGTGTTAAACAACCAATATTTTGATAACCTATGTTGATATAATTTACATTTTTTGATTTGGTTTGATTTGGAGGGCATTTTTTAACATAATTAATATTTGTAACTAAATTTAATTCAATTAATTGACTATGTCTGCTAAAGGGTAATATTGCCTCTGTTGTCGTAGAACTTAATTTAAATTACTTGGAACAGATTCCAAAGTCTTAACACTAAATCTACATTGCTCAATAAAAGCAGTTTTGTCAGCCAAGTTCTTGGCTGAAGTGTAAAAATAATTGAATAGCAAACTTGCTATTTGTCTCTTATAATGCTTTGGTAGAAAATACCTACCTTTGTTTACATAAACAATATGGTTGTTATTGTTAAAGTTACTGTCAGAAGTTGACAAATTGTATTTATATACAGTTCTCTTAAAAACAGAATTAAAGTCAATTACATGGAATTTATTATTATATTGGCTAGTTAAATTGAGTTGTAAATTTATCTTATATCTAAGAGAATTTTCCACGTCTGGCACACCTTTTATGTATGGTAATGTAAACATTACTACATGTTTAACATTTAAGTTTTGCATTTTGTCAAAGTATAGGGATAGTTCATTTTTGTTAATTTTACCCCTGTTTGAGCAGAAAATAATTATTTTACTGTTTGAGTCAAAATTATATTCTAATATCTTTTGCATAATTTCATTTAAAGATGCACCTGGATAACAGTTATTAATAATTGAATAACAATTTGAATTAAATTGTTGTATCAGAAAAGAACTAAAATCAGTTCCAATATCATCACTAAATAAAACTAGTTTAGTATATCCAGTATGACTATTACTTTTTACACTGTCACACAATTCATACACAAATGAAGTAGAAGGTGAGCAAGTTGTAAGGGAAGCCTGGTTCTCCAATGATTGAGAAGGACTTGTGCAATTGATATTGCATGAGTGGTTATTTATGAAGGTATTAAGGCGCTCAGTATTATAATTAGATGTTTTGAGTACCTTATCTATACTTGATGAACACTTATTAAAGTCTTTTAGAGACCATTCATATTTCTTAGTTACATACTCTAATTCAAATTGCAAATTTTTTATTTGTGACTCTAAGCGTTGTGTGTCAGTGTAATATTTTAAATGACTTTGTTTAAGTTCTAACATAGATAATTTAGCTTGTTCTCTTAATTTTAAACTAGAGTTAACATTTTTACACTTTTTGATTAAGATTCTATGATATTTTAATTGTTTCTTTGATTTTAAAATGAATTTCTTTATTTTTAGGTATTTTTTTAGTTTATTCCTGCTGCAAAAATAAACTGGCTTGTCCAGTTGGTATGAACTGTCATTGGTAAGATCTATAGTAGACAAGTCCAGGTTTGGAACTGTTGCAGAAGGAACAAAGTGCGGAGTACCACTCATTAGCTCGTTATAAAGGTTATCCGTTTGTTGGACTACGACTTGCTTGGCAGCTGACTCCAAGTGTAAGATGTGCCCCTGGGCATCCCGTAGCTCCTGTTCCAGCAAGGTAGTCCTCCTCAAGGTCCCTTCATACTCGTCACTGCACTCTTGAAACCTATCTACTATTGATTGAAGGTGGTTCCGCTGCATTACAATTTCATCATAACTAATATGAAGCCTAGCTAGTTCAGATTTTAGTTTTTTACTATCGTCTAAAGCACCTATCAACAAGTTTTCATTTTCTTCTCTTTCTTTTTCTAATTGTAAACAGAGCTCTGTTTTAGATTTAAGTTCCTGCAACACCAGCTGAAGTTTGGGCTCCTCCTGCTGGCGGGATAAGGCTCTACGGCTACGGGTATTCATATTCTCGACAAATAAGTGCAATTAAACGCAATTTAGAAAATACAAGTAGGTAGTTCGAGGTTATGTTAGGTACCGGTAAATTAAAATCAAAACTTTTCTGTACTTACGAAAATAGATCGCCTGTTTTCAATGTTGAGTATATGAATACACACGTATAATAAAATAATTTTACCTATTATAGGAGAAACATTATGTATTTACGTGAAATAACATTGAACAATACGGTCAGCTGATTCGTCACTTTTTAGCTTATTTTTACACTAATATACACAAAATTCTTTGAAATGATTATTTTTGCACTACTATTGTGATGATATTGGAGTTATCTGATGTAATTTGTATTTATTTCACTAATAAATTTATAGGAGCTAAAATTTTACGACTGTTCAATAGTGTTGCCAGACGCAGAAAAAAGCGGTCAAATAGCCTAGTTGTCTCCTGATCTCCGCTGTGCGATCTGTATACACCCACATAAACAATTTTTTTGATGCCGGTGTCTATAAGCACCCAGATTGAAGAAGATGAGGGATCTTCTAAGTAACGGAGACGCCTGGCGCAGATGTCATCACGCACATAGAAACATACCCCTGCTTTTGAACGGAAGTTGTGCTCCAGGGTGTAGCCTGGGTAGTTTAGGTAGGAAGTATCAGCAGGGGTTGAGATTTGCGTCTCCGTAAGCAAGAGCAGATGCGGTTTTGCAGCCTCAAGGTGGTGGTGGACTGGGACGAGATTGGAGTGCAGTCCTCGAATGTTAGTGAGGTGCACTTTCAGTGAGAGGCCGTGCATCCGCTGCTGAAACCTCATTTTCTTATATTGCATCTGCATAATATTTTCAAGATCAAGGGAGGAAATAGGCAAAGAGTGGCAGTTATGTGAGGGCACCAACCAGACCCCAACGAAAGTTACAGCACTGCCGCACGGTGAGGAAACCTAGCTTGGAGACCGCGGGGACGCCCGGACCCCCCCGGAATTGCCTGTTGAGGCCTCTCATCCGGTTGCCAACCGGCCTAACAGGAGCATCTCGGGTATTATGCGCGCGATGGCGGAGCAGCCTTTCGCGGATGGCTAGTCCACAATTGGGCTCCCAACTATCAGCGGGCGGCCAGCGGAAAACCGTTTCTCCGGATCCCGCTGCCCTCCAAACTAAGCACCGCGTGCGGCAATACTGTAAGGCACGTCTACGGTACACCAGAGGGTGCAACTACATAGACCTACTCTTAGAGGGCTGCTCAGGGTTCACAGGGTGGAACGCGCGAACGCTTGGCACTCTGACTTCAACCCAGAGGGTGGTGACCAGCCACGGCCGAAGCCTACCACCGGAAAGAGAGTCGCTCTTTAGCACCACCCGGGGGCCACGTGTAGGAACTCGAGGGTAAAGCCTACGGACAATTGGCCCCCAAAATACTGTCGGGAAGAAAAGGTTTAATGAAACTATGAGTTGTAAAAATCAAATGTTTAATTTTTTTTTACGATTTAAATGATATTATAATATTTAAAAGTATAAATATAGGTAAATATAAAATATTTAAAATAAAATATCGATATTAAACTATCTAATTCACTTACAGCTAATAAAAAATCAACTATTGATTTGCAATAGTTTTATAAAACATCTTAACTATAAATAAAATTAAAGACTAAGGTTTAATAATGCTCTAATAAAAAAAATAACTAAATGATTTATAGATTCCAGATTAGTCTAACTCAACAGCTAATAAAATCATAGATTGAGTGAAATATTTATACAAAACATTTTAAAGACTGAGCTGTTGGTGTTTAGAACAAGCAATAGCCCTAATAAAATTCCACCTCTTTATCTGAATGGTACAACACTGAAAGTGGTTGACAAATTTGTATACCTCGGGCATCACATAACCTCCACTTTGAAGGATGATTTGGATATAGATAGAGAACGGCGCTCGCTTGTGTTAAGGACCAACATGCTCAGTCGACGCTTTAACTACTGTACTGCTGAGGTCAAGAAAACACTGTTTCAGGCATATTGTCAGTCCTTTTATACGTGTGGTCTCTGGGTCGGACATACCAGGCGAGCGCTCAGCACCGTCAGGGTACAGTATAATAACGCATTTCGCTGGTTAATGAAACTACCACGGTGGTGTAGCGCTTCTGGTATGTTTGCTGATGCAGAGGTTGACGGCTTCCACGCTATTATGAGGAAAAGGATAGTGTCATTGCGTAGTAGGCTCTGGCTATGTAAAAATTCCTCAGTAATGAACTTGACACAGAATTTATTTAATACAATTGACAAATAATGGATCCGGAAGCTGACAAGTAATAATAGTAATTTATAGTGTTGACAATGTAATATTGGTGGCTATATACCTGTGGATTGATAAATTATTGTCTTGTACCCCCTGTGTAGCCATCAATATTACAGCTATAGCTATAATTGTAATTATAATGTGAATTTGTATTTTAAATAACCTTGACATGTGTATAATTTATAATGTATTTCCTATTAATATTGAATATTCCTATAGAAACAATTTATATGGGTCGTAATGGCCTGAAATAAATGATTATTATTATTATTATTATTTAAGTATTAATCAAATCACAGACTGAGGGTTGATTACCCTTATAACAAACTAGACTGAAATAATCAATACAAAATCAACAACAGCCATTTGTTTTATTTTAATTATAGGTGCTTACTTATTATAATGTTTCGAAGGTAAATTATGTCCGTTATTTTTCCAGGCAATTACCTATACATATTTGGCCAGTTAATAATTCCTCAATCGTTCTATCTATTCGTCTATTCATTTACATATTTTATTATATTTTATATATAAAGTCCGATATAAAAACAACTGAAGAGATCTTAGTCAAATTCGAAAACAGTGTAATTTAATATATTTGATGATTGAATTACATTGTTGTCGAATAACTAAGAGCCGTTCAGGTTTTTTTGTATCGGACTTTAATTATTTTATATGTATGATATGTGCATATTTATATATATTATAGTTATTTAAAATTTAATAAATCAAAATTATGTAATGGACATAATATCTTAAAGAAACTAATAAAAATTAAAACCAAAATAACCCAACGAAAATCGACTTACCAAAAAACACAATTCACGCGCACAACTCTCGTCTTGGAACTAAAAAACTGCATAGAAACGACGATGTCATTGTAATTGTCTACCAATCACAAGCAAGCACGTAAAAAGTCAAACTGTTCTCCTATTGGCTTATTTTTGAAGAAACGAACTAGCGTTTACCTGAGCATTTTGGATCGATTTTAGGGTACGTGGTTTAAATAATGATTATAATATACATCATGTTATAGCGGAATTAAGTTTTAACTCCGGAGTTTGGTTGTTTTGTATATAAATTAAACACTAAGTTCATAAATATTTTTCTCATCATAGTACTTATCATAGTTCAAGCTCTGCTAAATTTCAAACTAGATGGCGTTGAGGTCGAGTGTTCTAACCATATTTATTTATTTATATCTTATTCAATATAGGTAATATAGTAACCAATCATATATAAGCCCTGCTTAATGTGAGAATGGATGGAGTTGAGTTTATTGTATTATTTATATAATTATATATTACCTAATATCTATATAGTATCCACACAATTATTATTTTAATATTGCATCGAAGCAAAAACCATAGTTTGGATCCCCATAGCGATAGTGAAGCATAGCACGGTGATCTACTATTAAGCTCTTGTTTACATCTAAGTAAATAAAAATGAATGGGTGTAATGATACTTTCGTGTATGACTGTTCAGTAATGATAAAATAACACTGGTCCGAATCGGGAACTCAAAAACAGTACTTCCACGTTCATACCAGTGGTTCGAATGCGGAAGTCCAAAAAAAGACTGGGTGTTTCACCCCATGGAGTGAAACACCCACTTCAAAAATCGTCCACCGCGATTCATACCAATGGTCCGAACTTTATTGGTATGAAACGGGAAACACTCAAGTTCTGTTTGTAAGTACTATTCTCTATTCTGTGGTATTAGTACATAGCATATTACATATTCTGTGGGAGTAGTATAGATTGCAAATTGCAATGGCAAAAGGATTAGCCTGGAATCAGCGCCAGGTTCCCTACAGAGGAAGTCGCCTGACTAACATAATTGAGCTACCAAGACCACAGACGAAGGTCTCGAAATTGTGATCAATATATATCTTCCCGCTAACGGAAGGATAAAAAATATATAGGATCACATATAAGTAATTTATGTTTTTAATAAAATATATCAGTGTTCATTATCATAGTCTTTGGGTTATGACCGTTTTTGCGATTAATTTCTTCCATAGGACCACAAACGGTAGCTGAAATATGCGAAGCATGTCCATATTCCTAGGACGATTTCTTTTCGTACTCTTTTTCTGTTCATGCTGTTAGGCTATGGATCATTGTTCCGGACGATACAAGGAACTGCAAAATTGTGTATGTCTTTAAGAAGAAAGTGAAGGAACACAATCTCGCTTCCCTTCCTTAACTATTTGTTTGTTAATGTATGTAAGTTTATTAACATTAACAACCGTACCAACCTGCACACACACCAGCACCTGGTTGAACTCACTTCTCCTCTCCTAGGCCAACTGGAAGATATATCTTTAGAGATAAGTACCTTTGTATACATGTATATAATATTAAGAAATAAATATTATAAATACATCACAAAAATTGATGTCATCGGCAGGACTCGAACCCATGGCCTTTCCCTAACAGGGGGAATGCTCTGACCACGGAGCTACGATGACCAATACCGACAACATCGAATTTTTGCTTCAAATATCATATTCATAATTTCTAGATCGCGCTATTAAGGTTAGCGTATGTAGCGCGTAGTATGATGTACTCGTATGTAGCGCATGTATTTGACTGCCTCGGTGGCTCAGTGGTATGAGTATGCGACTGCCGCCCCTGAGGTCCCAGGTTAATTTCCGGGTCGATTCAAATTATTTGTGTGATCCACAAATGTTTGTTTCGGAGTTTGGGTATTTTCTATGTATAATATTATGTATGTATTTAGAAATATATAAGTATGTTTATCAGTCGTCTAGATCCCATAACACAAGCTTATATTAGCTTAATTTGGGCTAGATGACGTTGTGTGTGAATGTCCAAAAATATTTATTTATTTATTTTATTATTTATATAATTATAGACTAAAAATATTTACATTACAAAATATCGTTTAAAAAATCCTCCGCGTCATTGCCGACTGGGAAGGTTCCCAGAATGCTGGCTGTGTTGCCACGTTGGATGGCGATACTTATTCTTTGGGCCAGAAAATAGCCAGCCTTCTGGTCCTGAGAAGCATCGATTAGGCGTTTAGCAATGTCTCTATAAAGGCGGCGAGCACTCGGACCCCATGACCCCAGTGTCTCAACCCCAAACGGCTCAAATATGTAATCACCTGCTAGGTTAGCATATTTACGCCGTTTAAAGCCTTCAGTCGATGCAGCAGCAGCGCCGGCACATCCGGATGTGCTTGGAAGGTGTGAAGGTGCTAAGGTGTCAACGCATGTAGCGTCCCACACCAAAGGCCTTCCCATCTTCCACGGTAGCAACGACATACCGTCCGGTCTCTTTCCATCGCTTCGTGCTAAACCATTTGGTTCGCGTACGGCCGGAAGACCTGCGGTGGAAAGAGCCCTACGAATTATGTCGTTTAGAATAGCGTGCCGAGGTATACGACCTGCGCTTCTGCTACAAGAAAGGCCATGGTGTCCCAGATTATCGACGGCTACTCCACAGGTGCAATTTATATAATGTCTATTCACAATATTGTATATACTGTGTGTCCATAAATTAATGAATAAATGAAAATGCGTATGTAATGCTAATTATTATATTAAATTAACAATTGCATTTTTCTGTTAAATCAGATAGGCAAAGGATTACAGACTTACAGTAAAAGTTATCTATATTTTTAATTTAAAAGTAGGTATTTATACACAGGAACACTTTGAGTCCCCAATGTCTTTAATTTTACCTAAACAATAAACTCTCATATTGTTTCACAGAAGATTTAGTTACCGTGCAATTTGTATAATTTGTGTTAAAAAAGTAGGTATTATAAACTGCAAAGGTTAACTGAAGTAAACCTCGACTTCCAGTACATAGCCTACGTTACATTATATAAAACAGACTAGACAGATATAATAGGTATCTATTATATATTTTCGAGCACAAGTGTAGTAAAATGACACAGTTGTTACTCACATCGCCCATGGCAGACTACATCGGTCACAAAATTTGCGGTTTAACTCGGCCTTAATTAAAACCACGAGTCTAAACATTAGCACTCATGTGGTACCTAGTACTCGTACCTACTAAACAATTAATGATGAAATTGAAAAATACCTTCTGTACATTTTAGTGCAAAGCAATGTTTATTAGAGACTAGCCTTTGGTCTTTGGACTTCATCACTTTATAACAGATAAATGAAAAAGAAAAACCATTTATTCAATTGGGTCACAAGGTGATACTTATGAAAGTCAGTCAGTTATTATAGTTATTATAATTAAAGTAATGGTAAGTAAGATGTTCAAACTTTTCAAAATAATTCCATCATTCTCGCAAAAATATAAGACATTGACAAATGTTTCACCTCTAAACGAGGCATTCTCAAGACTGTCTCAGAGAGAACAGCTCGGCTGTCCTCTCTGAGACATTCTTGTCAATGTCTTATATTTTTGCGAGAATGATGCAATTATTTTGAAAAGTTTGAACATCTTACTTACCATTACTTTGTCATGGATTTTCGCCAGGTAACGCCTGATTCTATCCAATATTATAATTAAAGTCAATATTGCTTCTAAAGTTGCATTTAGATATAGGTATTGCCAGATTCACAAGGCAACAGTTGAGCCAGTGGGAAAAGACCCTGGCAATAAACCAAGTTAATGTCACGTCTATTCAACATAGTCGGCACCTATTACAACCAGAGTGATCAAATATCCAGTTCTTATGAAGGCTCTTCTTTTGTGTGATTTTTGATAACGCGCGTTGATAATTAAATATATTTTTATTCAGGTCGTCCACATGAAAACGCGCATGCATTTAGACGGTAGGTACACAAAAATATTAAATGTAAGTAGTTGTCAACGCGCGTTGGGCGTTACCAATATTAAGTTTATTACATAATGACTATAATATATATAAATATATTATCCGATAGTCCGAGACGCCCAGGACTTTAATTGGCTGTGGCATAGCGGTTGGCACGTAAGATTTTGTTGCCTTTCATAAACATTTCATCGCAAGGCAACGGGTTTTTCACAATTACAATATAGCTGCTACTTTTTATTAAATTCATTCGGGCATTTTGGACATAACCCATTATATGTGTGCCCGGTGACGGTAATAGGCTTGCCCCCTATTACGTGGGGTTAAAAATAAATATTACTGGCAAATTGTGGGTGTGTAATGCACCTCTGCCTACCCCTTTGGGGATATAGGCGTGATATGTATGTGTGTGTGACTATAATAAAACCCTTTTTTTATGCTATACTGATATTGCTTTTTAATGCCCATTTCCAGAAATCACAACATCTTGTTATACTCGTATTACAATTATAATTGATGAGATTTACAAAATAAAGCCTTACCAGACAGATCTAAGTAATGAGATGAGAGATGCTGTCGAGGTTACGATCGAGATCAGCCACGAGTCGTCGTCTCTCCTACTCAATCTCAGATCGCCCCGCCGTCGGACGAAACTTTGATTGAAGATTTAATTAGTTAGGTACCTAGGTATAAATAACAAAACCAAATATTCTGTTATTTTTCTCTTAACTAAAGACATTTATTTAGATATACCTACTTACCTTAGGAATTTATGTTCTGAATGGACTTCCAGTATGACTGAAGAAGAGGCTCGAGGATCGAGGCCAAAAAAAATAGAAGAAAGAAGGTAGCATTTTAACATCATTAAAATTCAACTAGAAATTTTCTTTCATTCATACGAATGTTTACGTGTTTGGGCAACCTCACGAAATGGTGTAATAAAAAAATCTGTGTATGCTTTGAAATGCGCAATTAAAATCGTCAAACTAATGAATGTAGGTGCCAACTGCCAAAGCTGTGGCTATTCATTAAAACTTAAAATTAGAATTTCTGAAAAGGCAACTGAGACTTCGGCATAGAATAGGGAATAGTATGACTTCGGTTCGAATAAGCAGATCTGGAGGTGTTAGTTCACTAGTTTGTAAAATTTTGATCTCTTTGGGTACTAATAGCCATATCGCAGAACTGCAGCCTGCTCTTTCTAAGGGGCGCTTCAATCGTACAACTGTGTTTAAAATCTTTTGTAAACTAGTATTAAATATACAGTAGGTCCTTACTACTTCTATCACTGTTGGAATTGTCGCACATTATCTGGCTCAAGTACAACCATACCAATGACAAAGAAGTGTGATTTGAAAATTGTGACTTAAAAATACGGTGGGTAATGTTATCCTTTGGCGTAAGTTTATAAATTATTTTAGGTTGACCTCAGTTATATAAAGTCACATACAAAATAAAGGTTTTATTCAAGCAGTTCTGGAATAACTTGGTATATCATCTAAATTTCGTCCTTCTGGGATACGGACTCGAGCTAACAGTTCCGCGTGGTTGAACTTATGGGCAAAAGCTTTGAAATAAATGTCAACCATAGTTTCTGTAAGTAATGTTCGGTCTGGTTCTCATGTAGTGTAGCCGCAACACATATCTACATATTAATTTTACAATCTCGCCTGATTATGCCCGAAAGGATTAACTGAGGCGCATTACACATCTAAATTTTGCCAGTAGATTTGTTCGTCCCACGTTATAGGAGCTAAACCTTTCGCCGTTACCGTCTACTGTAGAAATAGAGCTCGCACACGCTACACGGGTCCGAAATTCGTGGCTTTTGGGACGAAAATTGCTAACTCATTCTGTAGATAATCTGAATAATACATAATTATAATCTTTGCTGATCTTGCAGTCGCCAGTAGATATTAGATAGATTTTTTATTTAGGTTACACTTATAGACCTAGTATACCTCTGAGAGCACCGCAGTGAGTCTCAAATCGACCAACAAATCAAACGCCGCAAGTGGAATTGGATTGGCCATACTCTCCGAAGGGTGAATCACATACCAAGGCAAGCTCTCGACTGGAACCCTCAAGGAAAGCACAAACGTGGTCGCCCGAAATAGACCTGGCGGCGGACTATTGCTGCAGAAGTGAAGGTATTAGGGAAGACTTGAAGCGAAATAAAGCGCGAAGCTCAAGTCAAGTAAGTCCAGTCATAGACCTAGGATCCCACTTACCTTTTGTTTCGATAGTATAAGTATTTCTTAGAACTATAGTATCCACGATTCAATTTATCACAGTTGAAAAGTATTCCGTTTTAATATAACTTTATAATCCCACAAATAAAAAATGCTTCATTCCAGGTGGACGATATCATGAAAATCACATTAAAAGGAAACTTTTTCCAATTTCTGTTTTGTTTTTTTAACATAATGAAATATTCAAAAAGTTTGCTTGGTGTTAAAAGTTTTTGAGATTTGTAATTTTGAAACTTCTTGAATCATGATTCAACAATAATACGAGTATAAGCGAAATTTAAATCAGTATTAAAATATAATCAACAACTAAAATAATGTCCTGAGGTGATGAAGAATATAATACCTACATCTTAAGTGCTCGGAAACAGCTATAGATTTGACTACGAGAGAGAGAAAATCTCTTCTGTCTTCCCCTTCGGTGAATAAGATGCGATTCTGTGTGTTTATGTCAAATATATTTCAATATTTCTTTAGACATCAACGCGACGGAGATAATTACAATGTCCCTGCAAACTTCGTACTGCCTCATTTTTTTTCATATTAATTACTCACGTTTCTAAATATTATTATCATGACTTCCTTAAAGTATGTCTCAAACTCAAAATTAGTGAAATTAGTCCAGCGATTCTCAAGTTTTAGATTTAGAGATAAACGAACAGTAAATTATTGAGCGGAGCTCAATCTTAGGCGACAAGTGTAAATCGTTTGTGTGTCTACTCCTCCGAAACGGCTCGACCGATTTTGACCAAATTTGGCATGCTGGTCGACATCATACCCGGTAGTGTATATATCTGAAATCATGAAAATAAAGCTGACCACCGAAGAATAATCACCGAAAATGTACTGGATATCGACGAAAAAGTTCTTTAACATTTAGCTAGAAATTCCAAAATTGGCACGCGCGTGCAAGACATGCAGCTGGTGGGTTCGGAAAAACGATTTTTGAAATCGGATGCACCATCGAGGAATATCACCAAAAACCCAGATGATTAAATGGTTGCCATGGAAACACGTGCGTCAACAATAAAAATAGTTTTTTTTTTCATTCGATTAATTAATTTAAGTGTTCGATTCTGATTCTGATATGTAATAAAAACATTTGCTCCGCTCAACATTTGCAATTAGCAGGATGCATTGCAAACCTAGTTCATATTTATATAGGTAGATAAGAGAGAAGGAGGATAAATAAATGAATATGAAAGTTCAGAACTTTAAAATTCTAAAGATCAAACAACAAAGGGAATTAATTATCCGGTGAGCTTGTTGATGCTTCAAAAACTTGTCCCAGACGATTGTCTTGCGACTTGTCGACTTTTAAACGAACTTTCTCGAAAGTTTGAGAAATAGCCTTTATATTGGTAATGATAGAGGGTTTTCCGTTTATATCATACAATATTTTTTGAGCATAATTTTCTTGTACTCTGGTTCTTTCGGAAACACGTTGATTATTTTAATAATGTTAATTGTAAAAGTATTTTTGCAGTATTTTACGCTTTGAGTAGAACTCTTGGTTCAAGGTTCTTGGAGTGCTAGACCAATTTTGAATTTGGAGATTTCATTTGATATGGCATAAAATTATTAAAATCAAGTCAGTAGAAAATCTACAATTGAATATTGTTTGATTTCTTCTAAATTGATATAAGAAGCATTTCAACTTACCATTTTTTTTGATACCTTTCCATAAACTCTTCATAATAAATTTTTATTTCACATTTTTCTATTTGAACGTTAAACATTGTGTTATCTTTTAAAGAAGAATGACAGGTAAATATTGTGTGATAATACTTTACTTAAAATATCCCTACATTCTCGAATAATTTTTAAAGTGTTTCGAAGAAAATTTTCTTAATTTAACGTAGGTACACATCGTAGACTTACTCAATAAGGATTTTTATGAAAAGGTTCATGTCATTAAGCAAGTCATTTCTCTAATTAAAAATGTTTTGGGATGGAGGGAAGGCATGTGTGTCGAGTTGGATATTGTTATGTGCAAACCTTATGAGCAGGTTTAACTGTTATTGGATAATAAAAATCGTATCTACAAATCTATACCAGTTATAAAGAGTTGTGAATCTTCTGTACCGATTTGGAAAGTAGAATTTTGTACACTAATTCACTCAGCTTTGACTTAAAAGTGGCTTTTTACCTCAATTGCAATTCTAATGACGAGATTAATGTTTAAAGCACTTAAATATGAAATAAGTGATTAAACTCTCTTATTATTTTGTTGGTAAAGAGCTAGAATAAGCTATTATCGTATGTTTGTTATGCAAATCGAGTTCCGACAGCCCTTTTCACTTCCAACACTTGACTCTTCCTTCTGAATTTACGATCATTTGGTTCAACTATTTGAAATTACAAAGGCTTTTGAGGTACTTTGGAAGCACTCTGTATTATAAATTTAATTGCTCCAAATTATTTTAAGTATTTGTGCCAAGATACTATTATTTACTAAGACACAATTAATATGGGTCTGTTTCTCATTGTTTTGTTTTGAGTTTTCAATAGCGAGTAGCACATTCGTATTTCATATAGGTACAGAATAGGGAATAGTACTTACATACAGAACTTGCACTCAAACGTCAATTAAAGCACATTCTTTGTTTACAGATAACATCATTCGAACGTTAGGGTTGTCCAGTAAAGTAAAATATAACCAGCATAATCTGACCAACAATGATGACGTTAATGCCTCAATATCAACTCTATGGTCAATGCCGTGTCACAAACAAGAGACAACCCTTACTGATTTACAACTTCAAGTTGTCGCTGACGTCACGTATTTTTTGCGGTTGTTTATCCCCTGTTTTATTTTATTTAGAGAAAGCAGCCCATAACAGTTGTACGTATTCTTTTGATAGAAACATCACTAATATGTCGAAACAAGCATCCACCTAAAGCAATTCACTCACTGTCACATTTCATTATAATTGGCCAAGGGCGTGTCGGGTCACGCACAGAATTGGGTTCCGTAGACACTCGTAATAGCCCCTTTAACACCTGAACTAACAGAGTTATGTAATCAATAATAGTTTTCCATCAAAGTTCATTACATAGTCCATTTTAAATTTTAAAAAGCCAGCCGTTTAACTTTTTGAGGGGGACGCCCTGTTGTAACAAAAAAGCACTTTAAAGATAAATATCTCGCAAACGGACAATGACATCAAAAGACGCGAGAAAAAAAGATACCTCCCCTTATACGTAAAGTAAGGAAGAACCTTTTATAATGTTTTTAGCTCTTTGTAGTAAATACACAATATTATATTCATGCAAAGTTTCATCTTTCTAACACTAGCTGTTTGAGAGGAAAGTCGAGGACACGGTCATGATGAAACTATCAGGGTCTCAGACTTGAACTACAGAACCCTAAAAATGATAATAAAACACAAACAATAATGATAATATACTTTACCAGATTATGAGATTATCTGAACGTCATAAAACCAGTCAACCATTTACAACAGACAAAATAATATCGACACCAGAAAGAAATGTTCCCAAAAAAACAATATTAGATTATCTCATAACAGAAGAACAATATTACGAGACTAAGATATTTAGAAATTAACCAATAAATGAACGATAAAATCGACATAACAATTTCATTAATAATAGGTAGGTACTTCAGTAAATTCTTACTGTCTTATTATGCCATACTATACTTATCATTAAGGTACGGGCAAACTCGTCCTTCACATGCGACGTATAACACGCATTATGACATCTGAACCGGTTCTGGCCTATACAATTTGTATGGTAACAAACACACTGGTCATTCACCACGCTGTCATACGCGTCACCGCGTCAGATTCGCGTGTTACCATGCTATCCCATGCGTACGACGCTGTCACACACGTTTAAAGTGTCATTACGAAAACGTAAGACGTTGTAAAACGTAGGACCAGTGTGTCGCTGTTTCCCACGTCGTGAGTGTGTTTCAAGCTTTATACTCGTATTTAATGCATGTGATAGGAGAAAAAAAGTACTATTACCATAACGACAAGAAAAAGACATAGTAATTACAACCATGTTCTTCTATCCAGTAATTTATTTCGAAGTTAATAATATTATATTTCAAAGTTATTTCAGTTCATAAAGCTTTTATTAAGAAGTTGTTGTCTTTGTTCACTAACTTTGTGAGAACAGAGGTAGGTAATTAAAATATTCAGCTTTGAATACACCGTGAAAGTACCACCGTTTAAAAACATATTTTGGACTCGGTTTCGATAACAGAACCGATTGGAAGTATTACTTTGAAAAACAAATACATTTTAATGGATGTAGTTTCATTTTTTAATTCCGCGACTCGAGGCCGATGCAGCCTACGTCTGTTGCCGAGCGCCTCTAGATAGCACTAGGAAGATTTTTTAAGGCAGTGAGCTACCACGAGTAGGTACTCATTTGATGTCTAGAGACTACATCGATTTAAAGATTTTTATAAAAAAAATGTTTGTTTTTCAAACTAATACTTCCAGTCGGTTTTGTTATCAAAACTGAGTCCTATATATTATTTTTAAACGGTGGCACTTTCACGGTGTATTATCTACATACAATAATATGGCCATATTCAGTTGCATTACATAGGTAACCACATTTTGTCAGTTTATCTGTACCACATACTTTTGCCCGTATTTTTATTGTCGAACAGTAGACCTCGTGAACATTGAAAACGATTATTTAGGTTTTTTCCCGTTTCTCCCACCAAAAAGCTCACGATGACAAAAGTGTTTTATTAAAGAAGACTTGTCTCGTGGAGATCGGATAAAAATGTAACCGTTAACCCAGAACACACATATAGACAGACATACGAAAGCAAAATGGTCCACTACGGTCTCGAAAATGTAGACGCTTCGCTCACTCAGTAGTGTAGTTATCTCACTTTCTTCACATTACGTCCGTATAGTACATAAAGTACAGTAATTTTTTTATTAATTCCAGAATTATACAATCGTACATAAGAGAAGTCCAGTTAGTGGTCACTCATACGAGTATTTGTGTTTTGGAAAAGAATTCGAATTGGATTTTTTATCAGTTGGTCGGTTATTCCTTTGTTTTACTATTCTCTGTTTGTTTTATCCAGAGAGTGTGGTGAAGCTTGATTGCAATGCTTGATTGTCACAATTTGCTTGTTGCCGTTGGTCTAGCTTCACTGCTACCACAGACAAATATATAAGTGCTTAATTATGAAATAAATTGCGTTGGATGAACTTAATAAAAATATTCTTTCTTTTCAACAGGCTACTTTTATTCTGATAGATCGGGAACAATGAAACGACGCCACATTAGAGGATCCGAACTACAAATGACCTAATAAGTAGAGATAAATAAA
Source organism: Nudaria mundana (assembly GCA_963556515.1). Classification (NCBI taxonomy): domain Eukaryota; kingdom Metazoa; phylum Arthropoda; class Insecta; order Lepidoptera; family Erebidae; genus Nudaria; species Nudaria mundana. The sequence continues at coordinate 5,385,787 of OY748306.1, forward strand.
CTGTTAGGTAAATTGTTTAATAACTCCTACATACATTTAAAATATTTACATTTATAGCTAGAAATTTCGAAGACATGTTTGCAGCCGGTGCTTCTTTTAAAATTGAACCATAAAATTCACAATTTGCTGAATGAAGACTTCGAATGTAATTTTAAGCGAGAAAGTTCAAGTATTAGGCGTGTTCAGTTGGAAGCAGAATTAGTAGGTATTCCTATTTCAAAAAGATATTGCCAACCTTTTTGGCATTCTACCAAGTGGTAGAAATTTGGCACACATTGCTTTGCAATTACTATAAATGTCTTGAATAAGTCTAATTGTTAGGAAAATATAGAATGACTATGAACTATGTGTAGTAATTATAAAGGTCCTTAAACTTTCAATTAAACTGGCCCCAATTATTTGGCCACTCCCTTTTCAGTGGACGATAGACACATTCTCATATCAGTTAATTAACCAAAGTTGTGTTTCAGTATCTTTTATCAAATCATCGTGTGTTTATGAGACCTGTACCTAGTAACTACATAAAAAAATGAAATGTGAAATGAATGGAAAAGGAAGTCGGGTTCCGAGGCTTTTACATTCCGTGTGAAACAGGATAGGTAAGCTAGTGGACGTATTGACCAATGTCCACTAGCTTACCTATCCTGTTGGAAATAAGAGGATCTTTGAGATTTTGACAGTAATACTACTAATTTAAAAGAATCATAAAAAGTAATAGCAAAAAATGCCCAAAATTTAGGTAGGTATATTAAAAAGGTGGGTGATAATAATTGGTTAAATTTTAACCAGATGACGGTAATTTACCAAATAGCTTTAACTTTCACATGAATAAGAGTTTTGATGCTCAGTGATCATACTCGTAGTAATGGTCCAGATTTGTAGTAGAAGCTGGGTGCCAGTAACAACTGCTAGTATTAATTACACATAATATGTGAGGAATTTAAATTATTGTGTTCACGAAATATCAATGTCCAGACTGCAGAGGTCGAACACACACACACACCTATATCCCCGGAGGGGTAGGCAGAGGTGCAGAACACACCCACAATTTGCCAGTATTTTTAGTCCCACGTAATAGGGGCAAGTCTATTGCCATCACCGGGCACATTTATAATGTGTTATGTCCAGAGAGGGCGCTGCTGTGCCACGGTTTACATCGGCTCTGAAGTTAAATTCATTTTAAAAATAATTTAAGTGCTAAAAGTACGTGAAAATTGTCATAATTAATCAGTAGTGCTACAAAGTAAATGAATCTTGTCGAAATTATAAAAAAACTAGTGAAAAACGGCGTCAAACTACGAGACAAGATACGAAGTGGGACAATTTTTGCAAATAATTGGTGTTGAAATCACCATAAGAGAAGAACTACATGCAAATAAATAACTGTGTGATAGTGGAAACATATGAAATTTAAAACAATGGTAAGTAAAAAATTTTTTTAAGAAAAAACTTTTTAGCATTAATTAATAGCATTAATTTTTCGCAGAATCAAAAGGACAACAAAACGTCGACAATTGTTTCGCCTCTAAACGAGGCATTATCAAGACTGTCTCAGAGAGAACAGCAAAATTCGTGGTTGGAACGTGTTTGCTTATAAGTAAACGCGTGCAAATTTCATTATCGCGATGTAGGATTCTTTACAATAACCAATGTGGGTAGAAACCTCAGATCATGCTAACTAAGTTCCAAAAATAGGTATTCACCAATACTTGACCTTATCTGTTTGATTTAATTACTGTCTCTTGATAAGTTGCATAGAAAACCCAAACAACACATACAAACCAACAACAGTTAATGTGTCTGTCTGTTCGCAAACAGATTAAGTAAGGGAGATGTGTGAAAATCTATTTGTTCGTTGAGTAAGGTTTCCGCATCTCTTCTAACTATTTCTAGCCTTTCCCAAACACTTAACTTGAACCCTTTCTCACATAACCGTAAAACTTTAAAGAAAAATTAATGCTATTAATTAATGCTAAAAAGTTTTTTCTTAAAAAAATTTTTTACTTACCATTGTTTTGTCATGGATTTTCGCCAAGTAACGCCTGTTTCTATCCCATATGAAATTTGTCAATTTTATGCAACTTTAACAAAAGAAAACATTTTTTTCTGGACATTTATAAATTTTGTGATGTGGGTGGATTGTTTTTCGTAATCATTGCACAGTGACATACAAATTATAATTTAAAGTGACATACTAGAAAGATTCAAATAAAAAAATCAAAATAATAACATTCAATTATCATTTTAACCATACAATTGCTCCGTTAATTCCTCAGTTTAATCTGCAAGACATTATACTATTCAATCGATAAGTTCCGCTGCTCACCAATAGATGGTGTTAGTTATCCTGAACAACAATAAAATCTCATTCATTTTATTAAGAACCCCTTTTGCAATATAATATAATATCAAGAACCGAAAACATGGAAGGAATTATGGAAATTCTGAAAAGTATTCAAATAACGATGCAAAACCAGAGAAATGACATAGATAAAATGAAAAGTACCATAATTCAGGAAATAGACAAAAATATTGATTTAAAATTTGAAATGATGGAATCAAAATTTAACGAATTAGAGAAACAAATTGAAATTCAACAATTGAGAATAGAAAAAATGGAACAACACCTCAAAAAGAAAAATCTCATAATTTTTGGCATACCGGAAGGGGAAAAGTCCTATATGGAGTTAGAAGGAAATGTACTTAAAATTATTAACGAACAAATGAAAATTCCATGTGAGAGACGGGACATAGAGCTGGTCAAACGAATTGGAAAGCCAACAAATGTTCAAAATAAAAATAGGCCGGTCGTTCTGACAGCCAATTCTATGGGGTTTAAGATACAAATAATGAAAAATAAAAAATTACTGGAAAATTCAAAAATATACATTAAACAAGATTACACACAAAAAATCTTAAAAAGAAGAAAGGAACTGCAATCGGAATTTAAATCGAGGAAAGAATTAGGTGAAAATGTAGTACTGCGTTATGATACAATACTTGAAGTACCAAAAACCACCAATAACAGAAACAAATTAGACCTCCAACCAACTAAACAAAACTACAATAAAAAGCCGATATCCTTCTCTGATAATAATGGAAATTCACAAAGATCTAGGAATAACTACAGTGTCAAGAAAAATAAACCGATAATCGAAGCATTTATGAAGTCTAGAGCTATTCTACAATCAGGCGACAATACTTCGTTTGTTGGCGAACTAAATGCAGATAATTTTAGTCCATAGCAACTACCGCGGTCCCCTCTCTACGAAAGCTATACAAGTCAAAACAAGGTCCTAGTAACTAAAAATACATCTCCCAATACGGTTGGTCCCCGCGGGAGAATAAGACCACAACCCTCCATCCAACATATAAACAAGAGTGGCAAAAAAAAATAAAAAAAAATAATGAAAAAAAAAAAACTTTGTACCTAAGGAAATCTGTGGCAAATTAGTAGCACCGTATCAGACCCGGACTCTGTGGATGGAGGAGGCCTACGCCTAGAAATGGGCTTCCAAATGACAAGAATTGAGGCATGCTAACTCATTCAGTTAAGTCAAACAGTATAAATTAAGTATGTTAATTAAATAAATAAATTTATATAAATACATTGATAAATTGATATAATTTCTTAGCCAATAATTTAATAATAATATATTCTATATATCACTAGTAGGTATACATAATTGTTGTATTCATATTAATTGTTCAATCTTAATTGTTAATATTATATTAATACCGTTACATATAAATACGAATTTGAAATATTTGTGGTAATAAGTATTGAGATATTAAATTGTTGATGAGTTAATTATTATGAGTACGAAATAATAATTATGTATTTTTATCACAGGATTAATTAATTGAATGTGTTTGTAAAACTTTATATATTATTCTAAAATTTTTATATAGGAAACTGATTGTAAATATTAATTTATTTTAGCGCTAAACACAAGACATCATGAATATAATATAATAATTTAATATAATAATTTTCGGTGCTTACAATGGAATGATTCCTATTTTGTAATTTTGTACAGTAATGATTATTATTATTTTTATTGTAATGGTTATTTGGAAATAAAAAGGCTTATTATTATTATTCTCTTTATTAAAACATTCCACATATTCATTACATTTTTAAATAGATTTATAAAAAAATACATTTAAAAATATAAAAAACAGTAACCCACCGGTATCGAGTACAGGGACCAAGCTACCGGTGGTTAGGGCTCGAGAGATAGGAACTTCCGCACAATACGGGCCGTGTTCAACAAAATGGCCGAATGAATTTAATAAAAAGTTGCAGCTATATTGTAATTGGACCTAGTTATGCAGAAAGCAGCCATATGAGTAAAAGTACGAACGGAGTTATGAGCGTTTTTCTGTCGAATGTACCCCTTCCGTTATTTATTACTTTTCTGTAAATTTTATATTTGAGAATTATTAGGAAAACTATAGTATCTTTTTATATCCTATCCAAGAATTCGTATCGTTTAGCATAATATGAATAATAGCGTTTTTGATGTGGCTGTTTTATGTAAAATAGCTTATTTCATCGCAATTACAATAAATAATAAACCAGCCACATAAGTTGGCTTTGTTCTGCATTAATTCAAAATAAAATAACAGTATATAAATACAGACAAGAAAATAAAACAAAATAATATACTCGTATTACTGTTTTACTCCTTAATTGTAGTTACATACCTTTATGATTTAATGAATAATATTTGTAATTTGTAATTGAAATGAACACTATTCATTTATTGACATTGACATTATTGTCATGCAAATCAAACAAAATGTAATCAATACAATAAAAATTTTCCGTGCGTGTTCGTTAGGGCGGATATTTGCTGCCACCGGTTGCGCTGCCTAGGAAACCCCCCCAACTCCGTCCTTTGGCTGCACGTAGACCATGGCTCTATGAGCCAGATCTACGTGTGCGTCTACCGTTCCCACACAGGGGATTCTGAGACAACAAAGCACTTCCAGTACCTCAGCGAGACGGCTGATGATGCGCAGGTGCGGTCCCCAAACGCTGACCTAGTGTTTCTGGGGGACTTCAATGGTCATCACATTGAATGGCTAGAGTCTCTCAGGACTGATCATGCGGGTAGGGCCGCCCATGTGTTCGCTCTTTCCCACGGTCTGAACCAGATGGTATACGGGATCACCCGGATACCAGATAGGTCTACTGCCGACGAGTCGCCCAGCCCAGTACAGTGTTTCAGTAGGAGCCCCATTGGGTAGTTCCGACCACTGTGTGGTTCGCGCTGGCATGAAGATATCAACTCCTGCACGTGCTGTACAAATGTCACGATGACTATGGCACTACTCGTCAGCGGATTGGGACGGTCTACGCGATTTTTATGCGTCCGTCCCCTGGACCCAGCTCTGCTTTGTAGGAAAGGCTCCTTCGGATAGCGCTTCTGCGATTGCTGGGGAGATCAGTTTAGGGATGGAATATTACATCCCTTTCACTGATGTCGCCAGTATCCGCAGAGCCCGTTCCTGGTTCAGGCGAGATTGTGCCAAAGCTGTTCGACAAAAATAGTCGGCATATCGCACCTGGATCAGGGCCCGGGCTGTGCGCGACCCAAACGTGGGCCACCTTAAAGCAGCGTACAACCGGGCCACAAAATCCAGCAAGAGGGACTTTAAGAGAGCGGATGCCCAGCTCATCGCGCGGCTTAGTCAGGAGCTCACTTCCCATCCCATGAGCAGCCGTGGATACTGACAACTAGCCAAAGCCGTGCAATGTAACTTTTGTCAGCCCTCGCTGCCACCGCTGCGTTAACCAGATGGAACACTGGCTCACAAAGCCAAAGAGAAAGCGGATATGCTCGCAGACCTCTTTGCGGCTAATTCCCAGGTTGACAACCGTGGCCTACAGCCCCCCGCCATCGCCAACTGTGGCCACACTATGCCTGACATTGTACTGTAGGCAATGCAATGTTCGGGCTGTGCTACGATCACTCGACACGCGGAAAGCCAGTGGCCTTAACGGCATTCCGGCGGTGGTACTACGGAAATGCGTGGCTGAGTTGTCTGCTGTACTAACTCGTCTGTACCACCTGTCTTACTCCACAGGAATCGTGCCGGAGGTCTGGAAGGAGGCGAACGTACAACCGATACCCAAGTAAGGGGATCGGTCTGATCCAGGCAACTATCGACCATAGCTGTCACGTCAGTCATCTGCAAGGTGTTTGAACTCATCATCAACAAGCAGCTCATGCGATACCTCGAAGATCACTCGCTAATAAATGATCAGCCATACGGCTTCAGGTCAAAACGATCAACGGGTGATCTTCTGGCATTCGTAACGCATGTCTGGGGTGAGGCTATGGAAAGGCACCGCGAGTCTATGGCGATTAGCCTGTACATCGCCAAAGCCTTCGGTAAAGTCTGGCATGCTTCACTCCTTTCCAAGCTTCCGACATATGGTGTACCGCCTCAACTGTGCAGCTGGATGGCCAGCTTTCTGAACGAACGCCGAATACGGGTCCTCTGCGATGGCCAGGCTTCTCGCTTTTTGCAAGTGAATGCCGGGGTGCCGCAGGGATCCGTGCTGTCACCAACTCTCTTCCTTCTACATATCAATGATATGCTATCCCTCGGGAACATTCGTTTTTATGCAGACTGTCATCTGCACATTGCACGGGAGCTACTGGGCTCGTCTGGCGGCGGGGCGATCGGAGACTGAGGAGGATAGACAACAACTCGTAGCCGATCTCGACAGGAACCTCGACTGTATCTGTCAATGGGGTACCGAGAACCTGGTCGAGTTCAATGCCCGCAAAACACAGGCGTGTGCATTCACAGCGAAGAAATCCCCTTGCCTTCCCCAACCCTCTCTTCAGAATGCTTTAGTCTCAATGAAGGACAACCTTGACATCCTTGCATAGACGTTCGTCGAGAGCTCAATAATAAAAACTACATCGAAACATGTATAGGGCTAGCTCCGCGGAAACTAGGAATACTGAATAAGGTAAAGCGATTCTTTACACCGCACCAGAGGTGTCTGTTGTACAAAACGCAGATTAGAACCTGCGTCGAATACTGGTCTCACCTCTGGGATGGCTCTGCAAAGTATTTGCTGGACGCTCCCGACGCTATGCAGTGACGGGCTATGCGTATTATGGAATGTCCGGAGGTAACGGGAAGCCTTGAGCTGCTAGCTCAGCGCCAATAACTTCCTTGGCCGTGTTTACAACGGCGAGTGTTCTGAAGAGCTCTTCAATCTGATCCCACTCTCTTCCTTCCGATCCCGAACAACGCGTGCCGGGCAGAGATGCCACTTCCACACAGTGGATAGCATGGTGGCCTGGAACGCCCAGCCTGTGCACGTGTTTCCTCCCACATATAATCCTGGGTTCTTTAAGCGGAGCGTGAAGGGGCACATCAGACGTCGTCACGACTTACCACCAGGTGGACGGCGTCAATTTGGTGAACCCAATATGAAAAAAAAAATCGCATAAACGTAAATGTCATAATTTTTTTTAAGTAACCGTTAAATTTGTTTATGTGTTTCGGGTACGGCGGTTATGATACGGGGTATAATATAGTATTTTATTAACATTAAAATTTGATAAAAACAGCCCGAATGACGTTAGAAAAAGCCAAGTATGGACTCGAAACAAATATACAATTTACAGAAAACAGCCAACGTACACTGGCTGCTTTTTACGAACCTCGATCCCCGTTACCTCCAAACATTTTGAAATTTGTACGAAAAAGCCATATACGTATGTCACACTATAAGTTTTGCGTAACTTAAAAAAAACAACATGTTAAAACCAAAATATTATGTTTATTGCTTTTCAAAATACTCTCCTTTACATTTTAAAAATTTTTCATGCGATCGAACCATTTTTTAAAACAGGAGGCCCACAGATCTGAAGGCATGTTTTCTACGTGCTGATTGAACGCTATTACTGCCTCTTCGATGTTGGTAAAAGTGAAACCTCTCATCAAATCTTTGATTTTGGGGAAAATACAGTAATCACAGGGTGCTAGGTCGGGGCTATGCGCAGGATGGGTGACGAGTTGTACTTTTTCGGAAGCTAAAAATGAGTTTGTTTTGTTGGCCGTGTGTGAAGAAGCGTTGTCATGATGTAGGAGAACGCGGCTTTTGGGTCGTCTTTCGCGAACTTTCTCTAACACCCTAGGTAAACAAATGGTAGAATACCACTCGGCATTAACACTCTTTTGATCTTCAAATGGAATTGTACAGATGGGACCCTTAGTTGAGAAAAAAAACGTAATCATTTTTTTACCAACGTTTCTCGCCTGTCTCACTTTTGTTGGCTTGTTCTCATGGTATACCTTTCGTTAACATAATATATGTAATCCTAAAATATTTTGCCACAATGAATTTGGCATACTTTTTTTGGCATAATTATACTTGGTCATAATTGATTTTTAGCAGCATATGTACTGTGGAATAATTATATTTAGGTCTAATATATTTATTCATAGTTATAATTTGCACAATGTTTTTAGGCATAGTGTACAGTCGCCTAATAGTGTATATTACTAAAATTGAATAGGTATAAATTAATGAAATGAATGGAAAATAAAAAAGTTACTTTAACCAGTATTTTCTGTATTATGTAGTGTCAAAGTAGGTTTAGGTCCTTTTAATTATTTTACATAGTTACTTATTCTGCGTAAGATGATTATGACTATATTCATTATAGTTTGATACGTTTATGCCTTTATAAAGCCATGCTTATAAATTTGATGCTTAAATATGATTATGCTAATTTTATTTATGATTAAGACAAATATGCTAAATTTGTTGTGTAAAAAAATTATGCATATCATTAGTCTAAATTACCATATGCCAAAATATTTTATGGTTATTTTTTTTATGCAAATGGATAGTGAACCTGTTCTCATTTTCAAAAACCCATTCACAAGATTGCTGTTTTTTTTCGGGTTCAAAACAACAAATCCACGTTTCGTCTCGTGTGACAATGTCATAAACAGCATTAGAATATCCGTGGTCGTACCTCAGTAGCATCTGTGAGCACCATTCCACGCGAGCCCGCTTCTGCTCCACTGTCAGTTCTTGAGGGATCCAACGACAACAAAGTTTCCGAACTTTCAATTCTTCGTGTAAAATTTTCTGGATTTGACTCATACCAATCCCCAGTAGTCCTTGAATTGTCTCATAGGTAATCCGCAGGTTTTCTTCAATTAACCGCTTAACAGTAGCCACATTATTTTCGTTGACGGTAGTTGAAGGCCGCCCTTTACGAAATTCGTCATGTAAAGAAACTCGTTCTCTCTCAAATTCAGCAAACCATCGTCACACAGTGCTCAAACAAGGTGCTTCTCTCCCAAAAGCATTTTGAAGACGAGCGGCCCAGTCTTGCGGAGAGAGGGAACTTTTAAAATCATATAAAATCATCGCTCTAAAATCTTTTCGACTTAATTCCATTTTCGTTGCATACGTAGAACTTTGATGTGTGATAAAAAACAATTGACAAATGATTTCCCGCCAATTGATTTTTTTAATACTAAGAAGGTTGCAACGTTTAAAAAAATATAACATTCGAAATTCAAATAGTTCCGATTAGCTAGAAGTGCAAAACTTTTAGTGTGCCCCATGTATTAGGCTGACTTATGCACAATATACGTTAGGCAGTTTGTGTCAATTTTGACTGCATTTTGCACCATGATGACTGTTTTTACACTTTTTTTTTGTTGAATGGCTGTATTGGACGGCTCATATCTCCGCTGTAAGAAGAGATATCGAAATGGCTGTCTTCGCCAAAAATCCGGCGTGTCGAATTTAGTACGGCTGTGTTAATAACTCGATTTTAGAAAAAGTGCCACTTGGCTGCTTTCTGCATAACTAGGTCCAATTTTGAAAAGAAATTGAAACCGTTGCCTTGCGATGAAATGTTGATGAATGGCAACAAAATCTTACGTGCCTACCGCTATGGCATAGCCAATTAAAGTCCTGGGGGTCTCGGACTATGCAGAGGTCGATCGTATGTAAATTGGTCCTGCGTGTTGAAATTTAAGTTCAGATTACAGAACAAAATGGTCATTGATTATCTATTTTATACGGTGCCCGATAATGACTAATATAGAGACCAGAATGACAGACAGACACGCAAAACACATCTTTATCACACATTATAAATATTTCACATTTCGCCAATACGTTAACCCCATAGATCAACACTTTAACCGCAGCGCAGGTCCGAAATGCGGTTGCTTTGTGCTTTAACCTACGTGGGGATAAATAGATAGCGAACCTTTTGCCGTTTCTGAGAATTATATTTGGTTATATTATAATGTGGTTGTATTAATACGACTCCTCCTTCTCACTCGTAGATAAAGGCGTAATTATGTTTGTATGGTTATACCTTCATGCCAACAAAAATGGTTTCATTTTCACTTCTTTTTCATAATTTTTAAGATAAGATAAAAATACTCTTTATTGAGCGAAGCGAGCGTAGCGAGCGGAGCTCCTTATCAGGTGACTCAAATGCAACTCGATGTGAAATTGTTTCTCGACAACTACCCAACCGATTTTCATGATTTTTTCACTCGAAAATCAAGCATTCTCAGGAGCAGGTTTTGTTCGAGACCGAATTTTGATTTAGGACCCTCAAAAAAAGTTATTGATCAAAAATATGACAATAGTCGCTTCGCTCAATTGCATGCTGCAGCGCAGCACCACGGCAGCGACCGCAGCTTCTAGTTGTACATCGTACACAAGCAATAAATAGTAACAAATAACATACATGTCTTAAAACTAATGTACAAAGGGCCTAATCGCTAAAAAGCGATCTCTTCCAGGCAACCTTTGGATGGAGAGAGATATATACGATAAAATGTGGGTAGTGTACAATATATAGGTATGTAACTTAAGTAATAGATAAAAGAAAAGTGGGGAGAAAAAACAAAGATGAGAGAAAGAGTGGTTTGCGAAAAATCCGATGAATAAAATAATTACATTGTAACCTACTTATAATTCTTAAATACAAAAATATGAATACAATATATAAAATAAGTACAGTTTTTAAGGGATGGTCCTTTAAAAGTACGCTTTTATAAAACTGCTGAAGGTATTTTGATGAGTTCCAATAAAAATGTAACACTTTATGGTGTAAGTAATTTAGGTAATTACTGCGAGGTTATTCAAATTTCACGGACATATTTTATGAGGGAAGAAATACCTTGGACGTTCTTGGAATTATTTTCGTATTCCACTCACATCGTTTTATAATGGCGCGTAGCTTCATTCTTAATTTGGTCTATTTTTGAAGTAACTAGAAAGTTCTTTAGGAAAATAAACGTCGAGTGGAGTAATTTAGTACCGGTATTATTCTGTGTTGGCTAAGTTAAAATCCTTTCAGATTATGAACTGACATCTCGAGTCATCTTGAGTCAGTCTGAAGTGGAACATGCAGTACGTGATAACCTCACTTACACTGTTTAACTGCTTTCATTAATAAATAATAATAGTAATAAAATAAATAATAAATATTTTTACATAGTCACATAACGTCATCTAGCCCAAATTAAGCTACTATAAGCTTGTGTTATGGGATCTAGACAGCTGAACAACATACCTTTATATTTCTCAATACCCATACTCCGAAACAAACATTTGTGGATTACACAAATAATTTGATTCGACCCGGAATCGAACCTGCGACCTCAGAGACGGCAGTCGCATACTCATACCACTGCGCCATCGAGGCAGTGTTTCATTTGCTACAAAACTGACCTGAACAGTACTATCCCCTATTCTGTGCCTGAGGAACAGAGTGAACACCTTTGATGAAATTGTAAGGCTCAACCAGTCAGGTGTGCAATAATAATAGTGGAATATGACTACCAACAAGTGTGTTTGTTTCAAGATGTATTTTACATCTCGCAATTCGTTTATAAGGGAAATGAAAGCCCAAAATCACATGGGTGAAGCACACAACATTGCCATTAATAGTACTTACTTATATTCAGAATATTTGGTCGACTTCCTAACATAGGTACTATTAACGGTGTACTATATAGACCTGCTTAGACCAATATTATTTTGTGCTGTGAGAGTGGCCCACAATTACGACTTACCATCAGGCGGGCGATGCCGCGACGTCAATTTGACGTAACTGATATAAAAAAATAATAATTAATGTTTATACAGAGTGTAACGAAAGGGTTATATCAACCCAAAGCTAGCCCCATCAGCTGGTTGACCATAACCCGTTTCGATATGAGAGTGGATTGAAAAGTAATCGGCCTAACCAAGAAAATAAATACATAATAAATGAAATATATTTTTATTTTTCAACGTAATCACTATCAAGTTCAATGCACTTTTGCCATCTTCCCTTCCAAGCATTTAGCCCGTTGAAAAAAAATTATTCTTCCTTAGAGTCAAAATATGCGTTTACTGCTGCTTTGACCTCTTCATTTGTCAAAAATCTTTGACCTCCCAAGTGCTTTTTTAGGTTAGGGAACAGAAAAAAGTCTGACGGTGCCAGATCAGGTGAATAAGGTGGATGCGGTAACAGTTCAAAGCCACAGTTGTGAATTTCTGCCATTGATTGGACAGACGTGTGAACACGAGCGTTATCTTGATGAAACAGGACTTTTCTTCTGATCATTCCTGGACGTTTTTCTTTTATTTCCTCTCGTAAACGACGTAGTAAGGTGCAGTAATAATCAGAGTTTATAGTCTGACCCCTTTCAAGATAATCAACCATAACCACACCCTTCGAGGCCCAGAATACTGAAGCCATCACCTTACTTGCCGACAAAATCGACTTAGCCTTTTTGCGGGGTGGTGAACTAGGTCTTTTCCACTGTTTTGATTGTTGTTTTGTTTCCAGTGTACAGTAATGAACCCATTTTTCGTTCATAGTAACAAAACGATTCAAAAAATCACATTAATCAGCTTCAAATTACTCCAAACAGTCGCGTGCAATAGTCAATCGCATCCTTTTTTACTCAACTGAAAGCAGTCGGGGAACCCACCTCGCAGATACCTTGTTGAAACCCAACACGTTGACTATTATGTTTTGAGTACGTTTATAAGAGATGCCTATAATCTCGGTTTCAATCTGCGGTCTCCCATAATTAAGTCGAGTATTTTTTTAACATTTTCGTCAGTAGTGGACGTCGAAGGCCTTCCAGAGCGGGATTCGTCTTTCACACTCTCTCTACCACGCTTGAATTCTGCTATCCATTTTTTGACGGATGAATTTGAAAGAGCGCAATCCCCTAATGTACTGACCATATCATCAGGGATGGCTTTTGATGACAGCCCCTTCTTGTACCTAATGACGGCACGTTGCTCGATTTGCTCCATTTGCGGAAATGATGTCAGATTGCTTTGTTAATAAATTTATAAAATTAAAACTAATTGTCGCACACGTTTCAAACTTCACATAATTAACAGATCTAAATGGATCAGTGTTAGGCCGACTACTTTTCAATCTACACTCTTATATGGCGACCGCCAAAGAAGAGAAAAAAGTTCATCAAAACATTTAAAAAGATATTTCAAATCAAAACAAACGTGTCCCAACGCTACGGCTTGACGTAGCTACAACTAGACAATGAGCGCGTGGTACGTATGTACAATGCTCTTGGCAGTGGCGCGGGCGTCGCGGCGGTGTGGGCGTCCTTAAAGTATTATTTTTGTTTATGTAAATAAACTTTTGACCAACACATAGTTATGTTTCCCCAGATCCTCGTCCGTGGTTCGACAGGTGCACCACGTGCAAATGATAGTAAAAACTCTGTCTCCAATTTTAGAAAAATCTTACCTGTTTAAAGGAATGGTTAATTTCTTGTGTAACAGTGCTAAATGTGGCTTCGACTCGACTGCGTACACAGGATTTTTAGGTATCAACGCTCCCGCTACAACTCCCGGGCAGCGCTCAAATTGCCTTCTGATGCTCCTACACAAAGCATCATCTCGTAATACTCTTCGTTACTCAGAGCCATTACTACAAAACACAATCACTATCACACACAACTTGACACAACTCACAAATTAACACACTAAACAACTATTTAGCTACCTCACTGCACAAAGCAATGAATACAACTGAACTGACCTTTGACCTTGCTAAATGATTTTAAATAAAATTCTAGGAAACTTCAAACGGCGACCGAAGCCGACCGAGCGCTTCGTGTTCGTGCGGCATCGCTTGATGCGAACCAGCTTGATGCGAACCAGAGACAAAATGTTCCTACCAGGAGTGAGACGCAAGGCTTTTTACAGGCGCGTATTATTTGTACCTATTATTAAATAAATAAATAAATTATTATTATTTGTACCTATTTGATGTCGATGACCGAAGCAGCTGATTTTAGCTACTGTTGTTTAAACAAGTGTGTATTTTATTCGGTAATAATGTTTTTTAAGAACTTCTTTTTCTTCTCTGGCGGTCGCCACATATCGAAACGGGTTCTGGTCGACCAGCTGATGGGGCTGGCTTCGGGTTGATATAACCCTTACGTAACACCCGGTATAAGCAAATTTATTGTTTTCAATGTCAATGTAATGAAATGCCTTTGTAATAAGAAACATTGTTTTAGGGTTCCGTACCTAAAGGGTAAAACGGTAACCCTATTACTGAGACTTCACTGTCCATCCGTCTTGCGCTGTATCTCATCATGATGATGATGTATTTATGTTTCTTCTATAACAACAAATACTAAAAAATAGAATTATTATTAATTATTAATATTTAATATATTAAAGGGGGCTCCCATACAACAAACGTGATTTCTTTTTGGTACGGAACCTTTTGTGCACTAGTCCGACTCGCACCTAGCCGGTTTTTATAAATATATTTTTGTATTTTAAAGCAATGAGTTTGCTTAAACTGTTCTTAAAATATTAAGAAATAAATTATAAATAGATCACAAAAACCGATTTCATTGGCAGGACTCGAACCCACGGCCTTTCCCTAACAAGGGGAATGCTCTGACCAACTGAGCTACGATGACCAATACCGACAACATCGAATTTTTGCGAATTTTTGCATTCCCCCTGTTAGCAAAAAGCCGTGGGTTTTTATAAATTCATAAACTCAAGTATTTGAATAAAAACATCTCTTTATTCAATTAAATACGTACTTACACAAATAAAATGGTTAACATACGAAGCAATATAAGTTTTAAGTACCATACCCACAAAGTTTTAAACCACTTTTAATTTACAAAGGAATAATTTCTAAACCAAAGACCGTAATAAACATGAATAAAATAAACGCTCGCAATTTGCTAGTAAAATTTTCTCAATAACATATCTCTACTGGAATCCTGGAACGTCAACAATTCCCTATCTCTGACCCTTTTGGACCACAATTATTTATATGCTAAAAAGGAATCATACTGCTAGGGTTGCCAAGTGGCAACCCTAGCAGTATGATATGAGAGAAAAAGATAGGTTTGTGTAAGTACACAAACCTATCTTTTTCTTCTGTTTATTCAATAAGAACGTACTTTGGCCAAATCGGAGATGTTTTTACAAAAGGCTAGGTCGAGAGTACCCATAACCGGAGAGCGTGCATGAAAATACCTAGTAAGTTATGAAAGTGAAAGAAGTATGCCAGTATCGTAGCAAGTGGAATTCTATAGTAGCTGCCTATCCCTTCTTATGTATTAAATAAGAATTTGAATGTAATAGTGGCGGAAGCAAAATTTTATGATTACTTTTCAGTTAGATTGTATGAAAATGGAGTCGTTTTCTATTGCAATAAGTAACTACATTTTTATTCGAATATTTTATATTTTTCACTAGTATAAACCTGCCAGCCCTATTCAAAGTAAGACCCTTTATTATCTTGTCTCTTAAGTTCAGTAGGCTATAACTTATAGCTGAGGCAACCCTGACTGTTATAATTTATAATTTATTAGGTGAATTGTAAAGTTCATCATAACTAAGGACGATACGATGTCGATTGATTTATAATAATAATTTTGAATGTAGTTGACGGTTTCGATTGTCGTCACTTGGTGAAACTTATAGTAATACATGCTACAAAAAACACTAGTACACCGTTTCACTTTTATTTAATTTACAGGATTTAAACTGACCGGTTTTGCTTTATAGCATTATCAAAGGTTGTTGTTCACTTTACATATTTATTAAACAAGTATTTTACTACACTGTCTAACATATCTTCAAGCCATTGTTTATACAATGACTTGAAGATAATGTTCAATCCTGTAAATTAAATAAAAGTGAAACTGTGTACAAGTATTGCTGCATGTAATAATTTTGAAACTTACTTCTGTGTTTGTAGAAACGAAACTATGAATAAACTACGTAGTTAGGTTTAGAATATTTTAAAAGTGTTTTTTTTGTCGATGTTGCTGTAATGAGTGACATAGCTACTGAGAAAAAAAGTGAACCTATCACTACTTACTTTAAAAAAAATTCATGTCAAAAATTGACACAACAATCGACTTCAAATTACCGAAATGGGACCAAATTGAAATGGGACCACTTGGGAAGTAGTAGCTTTCAATTAATAAAAAAAAAATCTAAATCTGTTCACCCAGTCACAAACATAAACAAATAATAATAAAAAAACATACAGTCGAATTGAAGTTGAAACATACAGAGAACCTCCTCCTTTTTTGGAAGTCGGTTGAAAATAGATAGAACAACCGACTTCAAATTACCATAATAGGACCAAATAATTGTCGGAATGGGACCAAATTGAAATGGGTCCATTTATAATGTCGATTGACGGCACTTGGTGGAATCTGCTACACATATTGCACAAAAACATAATTATATACTTTTCAACTGTTATAATTCTCTTTTTACTGACCGGTTTCTCCTCACGGCATCATCAGAGACAAAATATAGTTTTAATTCGAATTGATAACTTACTCCTTTTTTGGAAGTTGGTTGAAAACCAACAAAACTATGCACATCTGCCCTTCCCTTCTGAGCTCACCTTAAAGGTGTAGAAAGTACTCTACACCTTTAAGATGGGCTCAGAAGGGTTCGAGTACCCTACGACTCCGGCTATAGTCATAAAATTATATTAGTATACTAAGTCATCATCATTAATGCCAGAGGCAATAAAATAAAATAAACAAGAAGATATTACATGAATGAAGTTTGCGGTTGTGGCTCTCAGACTTTGTTTGAAGTTGTGGAATGTGTTAACTGCTTAGACTATGAATTATGCATTATATTCTGGATTGTTCAAACACTAACTGAATGTAATAGTTCAAAGTACTCAATTTGCAGCCCAAATGGAAATTTAAGTATTGAACTGAGTGGAAAAATATTTCTTTTTTGTTATTAAAACAATTCAATCTAAACCCATTGCACTCGTATCTACCTACTATTGTCACAGATTACTAAATAGTTACTACGTAACAGATACTTCAATCAGTAGAAAATTTCCAATACCTACTGCTATAATAGCCTACTCCGTCGCGTCAGCAACCACTGCATGCTAAAATGTGCCTAAATGCTCAAGCTTACAGTTGTGATTGCTTCGCACCGCGCGTTCCCACAGCAATCGCAGGGCTGCCTCTTGTGGCGCGACTTGTATTGGGAGTTTCGTAGGTAGGTATTTGCGCGACTGTCCGTCAAATATTATCATAATTTTATTCTAATCAAAATAGCTTTTTAAACGTTGTTAAAATAAAGTATAACGTTTCTATGTAACAAAAATATGTAAATCTGTGTCTGAAAGGTAAGCTAATGCTTAGTATTAAAACCTATTAAAAATATTTTTTAAACGACAAAAAATAGTAATAGTTTTTTATTCTTACCTTTGTACCAATTGTTCTTACCTTTCGTCATTGACAGGTAATTGGAAAAATGTTAAGTGTTTATCCCTTCTTTGACTTGATTTGCACCCATCTACAGCACATAAGGCACCGGACGGCATCGTAGGTACGCGTACGAACGAATGGAACTATTAAAATTTGAACAACGTGCGTGCGCTTCGCTTGCGAAAACCGCACTGAATTTGGTCCTCAAACGGCCCGCCGGACAGTAGGTAATTATAGCCTAAGCCTAAGTACATGGAGTGACGGAGGCCTGCTATTGTGTAGCGTTCGCAAAGTCAGGATTGGCATAATTCAGGTATCGAGAAATGGGTTGTTACAAATCTACCAAAGAGATCTCTGAAAAGTAAAATCGACACTAATGTTTAAAATTTGTTGCGCTTCTGATTTTACTTAGTTGAATCTTCAATAAAGCATTTTATTAATTTTCTGAACTATTTGTACAGAAAGAAAGTACTTACTTCCTCTACTATCTGTAGCTTACTTACAACCTTTACGTCATACTCTTTCAAAATTCATAAGCAAATGCTGAGGATTTTTATAGAAACTACGTCACAGAATAGGGAATAGTACTTACATACAGAACTTTCACTCTGGTGTTAATTAAAGCACACTCTTTTGTTTACAGAGAACATCATTCGAACATTAGGGTTGTCCGGTAAAGTAAAATATATACCAGCATAATTTGAATAATAATTATGACGTTGATGCCCCAATATCAACTCTATGGTCAATGCCGGGTCACAAACAAGAGACAACCCTTACTAATTTACAATTTCAAGTTGTCGCTGAGGTCACGTATTTTTTGCGGTTGTTAGGCGAGTGACGTAGGCCTCGTGTCATAATTTGACTGATCCTATTAATCTCAGTAGTGATGAAATCAAATTGAGTTAAAAACCAATCAATAGAAAGCAAACAAATAAAATTTTACCGAGTCACCATTTTGATATTATTAAAACAAAAATATAATTGATGTTGAATAAGCTTATAATCTGTGGAACGTGTTGAAATACACGCACTGAACGTCTACTATTTAACCAACGCTGCTGTGACGAGCTTTACTCAGCCTTTGTCTCATTTGTAATTGAATCTTTTTAATCCTTCCTCTCTTTAGCCACGAGGATTAAAGACATTCGACGGACGATTCAGCATCATATAAAGTCGTTTTATAGACTATAATGAAATTTTGCTTTTAAATTCAAAATCATCTAACTGTTATTTCCATCAGTTTTATTTGAATGATATCGTTGTTGAAGTTCTTTCCTGTAATTTAGTCGGAAGTTATTCACACATACCCGTATGTGGCACTGACTGTACCATGCTGCTGGGACGATGACACATAGACTAAAGGTTTAAATTAATAATTATGCATTCGCAACACTCTCCCCGGCTTCAAAAAGTTCCATATTATTTGTAACGTACCTTTGCACTGATCAATCAGCGTCCTTACCAGTCAGTTCCAAACAGTTAGGATCTGAAATACTTTTAAAATTGAATTCACCAATCTAATAAACATGTGTAATGCCTAAGCTTAATTAAAACAGAAAGCTGGTAATGGGAAAAGTTGTGTCCCAGATCATTTTGAACATAGATTAAGAATGCAGACTACATACTTCAACTTCGCAAGCAACTACCAACTATGCGTGCTGTAAAACTGCCAGGTGCGATAGTAATTTGCATTGCATTAGATAAATTTCAAAAGTCGTATTAATTATTTTAGAAGTTTTATTTTAGTCTCGTTTTTAGTTTTAGTCTCGCCCTTTCTTTTTAGGATTTACTAAGTATGACATTAGAAGAATTTATTTTTAGAACTCCCCATTCAAAATAAGGTTATAGAAAATAGTACCTACCATCCAATTCATTTAGGTTATAAGCAAACTACAGTAATTCTACTCTTTCGTGGGAAATCCAATTTAGCGAGAAATCCGTTGGTCTTTGATTACTATCCAGACATAATTACTTCATTGTGTTACCCGGGACCACTTTTTGATTTACTAAAGATAAAGTAAAATTCAAAACCCCCTAAATTTATGAGATAATTTCCAACCTCTTAATCTCATCTACATTATAACCTACTATTGGTCTTGGGCTGGACTCGTAAGCAACTGTTCCCTTTCCAGAACGTTCTACTAATTGACCAAGACACCACTAGCCCAAGACCTCTAGTATTGCGATCGTATTGTATTAATATCGCGACTTACGGCGTCGTCAGATCGTAAATATTTATTCATTTAATTATTTGCGAGCAATAGCATCATTGGTTAAAAAAGGCAGTTCCCATTATATAGTTGGTAGTTTTCAAAGGCCGGTTCTGTGCAATTTCATGGGACATTGCATCTCCGTATCAAGCGGTTGAAGCTGAATTTCTGCCTTACATAATAGCTTAGTAGATTATTCTGTTACCAAACCATTTAGCTACCGTATATAGGATTATAATTCTATTATTATTGCAATGTCAGCCTTATAGGCACTATCCAGGTTGAAATGAGGGAGGTGGTCCTTCTTTTTTGTTTAATATAATTATTTTATTTATTAATTTAAATTTAGATTTTTTTTCTATTTTTATATAATTTCGATATCGATTATTAATTAAATATCGATTTCGTTTATTTGTATCATTTTGATTTATTTGTAGTAGGTACCTATTTAATTTTAATGCTTAATGACTTGCGAATTTTTTTTTCGTTTTAATGAAGTACCGTAATGTCTGTTGATTTCGAAGCAAGCAAGCTGTTAATTTTGATATCTTGAAAAATAAACTTTTTAAATATGAAAACTTGTTACTGAATTTGCAAAATTTTCTAGAAAGTAAACTGTTCAAATTGTTATCCTGGTAGGTAATATGAAGCTGCTGCGCTATTTTTCTTTCATGGGATTAGGCATCTGTTTACCTACACACAGAACTTCATAGATTTCTACCCTGTCACGACAGGCAAGTCTGACTCGTATCGATTACACCGCAACATGTCTCTTTCTGTAGGAAGGGATTCTCTTGAAGAAGGCCCCCTGAATTCCCTATAATTCCCTTAGCCTTTGTCATTGTCTGCATGAGATGCACCTGCAATAACTCTAGTAAATATTGATACCTAAGATGCGTACACGCCTATTTACCTGAAGGGGTAGGCTCAGGCACTATATTCACTCACTTTTCATGAGCAAAATGATTGGTCCAATATAATAGGTAAGTAGTGAATATATTACCGCTTAACAGGCAATTTTTCGTTTCAGTTTGGTACCATTTGCAGGTGAGGCTGGCTTGATCTTGGTGAAACCTCGATCCATAAAAAAACCTGTTTTCTTTCAATTTTATTCTTTTCAGAAAACATCGGCCTCAATGAATTTATACTCAAGAATGTAGAATATACTAAGCAAACGTTATTTTAACGAAAATGTTTGTGGGAATCCTTTTTTACATAAAAAAATACATAAAAGAGTTGGGCAATAAAATAAACAACACTGTGTTGAAATATTCGCTTATAACCCTCACGGGATCTTTGATGTTTACCTAATAATAATCATGATGTTAATAATTTACTGTAACATAAAATATTCTTTACTTTACAACAGAAAATAGACAATATATTAAGATAGAAAAAATAAATAAATCACAAAAACTGATGTCATCAGCAGGACTCGAACCCACGGCCTTTTCCTAACAGGGGCAATGCTCTGACCACTGAATATAGAGTTTTAGCAAACTCATTCCTTTAAAATACAAAAATATAGTAGATACATAGTTCTTCTAGAGAATATTATATAGGTACCTATTGTATAGATGTTTGTTCTGACGTCACGTAAAATTGGGTAGTATGTGTTGCCGTTAGCCTTGCATTATAAAAACAAGAATGTTACAGCATTTTTTACAGTCTAAATCACCACCAGAACACCAGGGACCCGTCTGTTGCAATCGTATCGAAATGGAATTGAAATCGATGCGCAATTCGACGTATTAAAATAGCAAACTTGATCCCCAGTTATAGATACAAAAACATCCTAATATCTAAAACAATGGGGTAAGATGTTGATTTTTTTATATAATTGCACTAATTTCTCTAAATAGAAGACATTATAAACGTCGACATATGTTTCACCTACTCACGAGGCATTCTCAAGACTGTCTCAAAGAGAACAGGCTTTTTTTTTTTTTTTTTTTTTTAGTTCCGCGACCAAGGCCGCGGCCGCTCTAACGTCCGTTGCCGGGCGTCTCTCGGTTACAAGCAGAACGTATTTCCAGTGGCGCCCGGCGGACTTTGACCACCTCTGTGGTCTCAGCGGGGGTTGGGTCGGGATGAGAATCCCGCGTCGTTGGGGTAGGGTTTTATCCCGCGTCAGTGAGTGAATCTGGTTGCGTGCTATGGGGCAAAAAAGCTCCGCAGCACGCAACCCTTCTAGCCTGCTTCTGTAAGGACGACGGGTGGCGATCCCGCCGTCCTCAGGCCCCGATCATGGAAGTCGATGGTCTTGGGCGTAGATGAGTCTGCGGCGGCCTCGCCGCTGACTACGGAACTCGGCGGGGAGGGCACGCTCCCTCTCTCTCTCGGCCGCCTCCTTCGCGAGCACGACTTGCTCGCAGAAGGACACGGCCGCGTTCCACCTACTCCCGCTGGAGACCATGGCTTGAAGCATGGTCTCCAGCGAGAGGGTATCCACGCCCAGACCCACTACGAGGTCCCGGCGCTGACTCGCCCACGCTGAGCACTCCACCAACATGTGGAGTGCGGTGTCGTCGTCGGAAACCTCGCAGTGTTGACACCGGGGTGTGACCTCACGATGGATGCGAAACAGATAGCTACCGAAGCATCCATGCCCGGTAACGATCTGCGTCGCACGATACGTGAGGTCACCATGCTGCCTCTGCAGCCAATCGTCCATGATCGGTCTCACCGCCGCGATGATGGTGGCACCCCACTTGGGTTGCTCAAGTCGCACCCTCCATGACTCCATGAGATCCTGGCGGAGTTGGGACCGCCGGTCATCGATTTCTCGAGACGCAGGCCTGTGGTCCCGCTCCAGCGCCTCCTTGCGCCATTGGAACAATGACGCAAGGGCTCTCGCTTCCAGGTCCCATGGAGGGGTCCCGGCTAGGAGACATGCAGCCTCTCCGGAGATCGTGCGGTAGCCCCTTATTGTTTTGACGGCCAAGGTCCTCAACGGTCTGTTAAGGAGCGTTGAGTTGTTGGCCGTCAACCGCGCCGCCCATACGGGAGCCCCGTATAGGGCCATACTCCGCACGATCCCCAGGTACAGTCTCCTGCAGGAAGCGTTGGGTCCCTTTAGGTTGGGCATCAGTCGCGAAAGCGCGACCGATGCCTGTGTCAGCTTGGGGACCAAACTTCGGAAATGTGGTCTGAAGTTCCATCGGCTATCAAGTACGATCCCTAGATACTTCATCGAGGGCTTGATGCCGATGCTAACGCCTCCCACATTTATGCTGGAACCTTCAGGTGGACCGTTCCGAGGTCTGTGAAAACACAGAACCTCGGACTTGTGCAAGGCCACCTCCAGTCCCAGCCGCCGTATCCGACCCACGACTTGAGCAACACCCGTCGTGACCTTGAGTGCTGCCTCCTGGTACGTTGCACCCCGCGCCGTGACGAGGGTATCGTCGGCGTAGCACGTTACGCCGACGCCCTCAGGCAACGCACCCCGCAGCACCCAGTCGTAGCCGATGTTCCACAGAAGCGGCCCCAGGACCGACCCCTGCGGAACACCGTACGACACATCTCGCCGCCACCACCACCTTGCCCTGTGAGACTGCTTCCTCCGTCAGGCTCCTGACGCGCATGATCGCGCTCACGGTGGAGCGTCCCCGACGGAAACCGTACTGGTTGTCCGCCAGGTCTGGCCCCACCGTCGAGAGATGCTCGACGAGGCGTTCCGCGATAATTCGCTCAAAGAGCTTACACACCTCGTCGAGCAACACGATCGGCCGGTATCCGGACGGTGAGTCCACCGGCCGCCCCGCCTTACGAATCAGGACCAGTTTCCCCGTCCTCCACACCTTGGGAAACTGGCCCCTTTCGAGGCATGCGCTAAAGAGCCCCATCAGTCGAGGCCCGAGTTCTTCGAGGGCCAGGACCCATGCACGGCCAGGAATGCCGTCGGGTCCGGGGGCAGTGATTTTCCGGCGTTTAAGCCGGAGTACTGCCGCACCTAGCTCCCCCACCCTGACTTCGGGTACGTCGTCTTCACTGATGCTATCCGCGTCGGGCAGAGACGGAGCCATGCGCGGAGGGACGTGCTCCTCCGCGCTCGTCGGAAACAGGGAGCCCATGACCCGCTCCAGCTGCTGCGGCTGGAGACTCTGGGTCAGTGGGGGCGCCCTAGGTCGGAGTTTCTCCCTGACCTGTAGGTACGGGCGCCCCCATGGGTTCTGCTGCAGGGTCTCCAGGAGCTCCTCGCGGGCCGCCGTCTTGGCCCGCTTTATTGTCTCCTGGAGATTACCTTTAGCCTCCCTGTAAGCCTGATAAAGCTCCGCCTCTTGGGTTGCCGCGTCGTCTGGGCGGCGATGCCTCCGGCGAAACCTGGTGTACTGGCGGCAGGCGGAGATGCATGCTGCGCGCAGCTGTGCAATCTCCGGCGACCACCAGTACACCTGCTTCCTTGCCGGTCTGGGTGTAACCCTAGGCATCGCCGCATCACAGATTTGCGACATGGCTCTCCTGAACCACTCCGCCTCGGCATCCACATCGGCAGGCCGGTCCGGTGCCGGAATCCAGGCCTGCACGATGGATGCCTCCAGGAGAGCCTCCCGATCCAGATGGTGAAGTGCCCAACGCGGATCCGGGGGATTTTCTACCGGCTGTGGGAGGTCAGGTGGGGGGACGACATCGAATCGGATGTACCGATGGTCCGAGTGCGTCTCCTCACCCTCCTCCACGTGCCAGCCAGTAATACGGGCGGCGAGGGCAGAGGTCGCAAACGATACGTCCACGACCGAGTTGGTCCCCCGCCGCCAGAAGGTGGCAACATTCCCCCGGTTGAGGACCTCCAGACCACGTGTTCTGGTCCAGTCCTCAAGAAGCCTCCCCTTGTCCCTGGTTGCCCGGGAGCCCCACGCCTCACTCCAGGCGTTGAAGTCTCCCAGGAGCAGGACAGGGCGAGGACGGCACGCAACGAAGACGACGTCGAGCTCAGTGAGCCATAGCTCAAACTGAGTCTCGTCCAGTGTCGGCGAGATGTAGGTGGCCACGACTGCCAACCCATCATATTCCGCCGCAACACACCCGCGGCCCCTTGCAATGATAGCAAGGCGCGAGTTGTCCGCGGCGGACCCCCCGAAGATAAAACAGGCCGAGCCGTCCTCGTCCACCGGGCTTCCCGGGTGGACGTAGTACGGCTCGGCGACCACGGCCAAGTTTATGGACCACTGCCGGATGCTCTGGTACAGAAGATCCTGAGCAGCGCGGCAGCGGTTCAAATTCACTTGCAGGATGCGGATATGGGCGTCAGACATTAATGGACGTCCATATCAGCATCCCGCCGAGAAACATCTGGCCGTGCAGTAGCGGCACCCCCGCCGCTCTCAACGGACGGACGAGGCTTTGGCCTCGAGGCGGCGCAGGCTGTGCTGCCGACCCGGTGGTCCGCAGTCTTGCCCTCCGCCTCGCATCTAAAGCAGCACCGATCGCCCACGGTGACTTCCGCTGTGCACTGCACTCCGACGTGCCCCACCACCATGCACCGGAAACATCTAGTTTCCCGGGCACGAAGGAGGTGCACCTGCGCCTTTAGGAAGCCCCCTACGAGGAGGCTTCGTCCGTCCGCCACTTTAAGTGCCGCCGCGACGGGGCACTGGACGACTGTCGTGCCATGGCCAGTGAGGCTGAAGGAGATCTCTCCAGCCTTCACTTGGTCACGGGGACAGCCGCCCGCCTCCACGACGGCGGAAATGAGCTCCTCCGTCGTGGCCGCGTCATCCAGACCGGAGAAGCGCAATGCAGCGCATTTGGTGGGTCTGGTGACGCGGACGGCTTCTGTGTCCAGCGCGTCCCTAAGCTGCGCTGCTAGGGCGTCAGCTTTAGGGCCGCTGGAGGCGCCGGAGACCTCAAGGAGGCGAGCCCCGGTGCGTGTCGTCTTGCACCGGAGACCCCCCTGTATATCGAGGGCCGAGAGGTTGACTGAGGACTTCACGGTCCTCAGTACGTCGGCGTACCCCACCCCCTTCTCCACACCTACCGTCGTCACCGTCAGGACGACGGCGGTGGAGCGAGGAGGGCGGGGCCTCTTCGGCGCCTTCGCCGCCGCGGCTTTGGCCGCATTCTTGGCCGCTTTCTTGGCGGCCTTCGTCTTCCTCTTGTTGGCCCCCACTTCTTCCCATCCCTCCCGTCTGGAGGGATGTGAAGAAGCAGCGGGAGCGATGTTAGAGGAAGAGGAGGCGGCAGGGGTGCCGCTCTTCTTGCCGCGCCACTTGGCCTTCCGCGCCTGGGCCGCGGTCTCGGCCGGCAAACGGTACGCTGAAACGGACTGGGGCGGATCGGGGCGGCGGACAGCGGGTGTGCCGCTTGGTCCCGGAGCGGGAGAACCGCCAACAGCCGCCGCGTACGAAAACGCGGGCCGCGCTAGCGGAGGGCGGTACGCCCGGTCCTCCAGGACCGCGAGGCGCCTCTCGATCGCCGTCAGGACCTGTACCATTGTCGGCACAGGCTGTGGCGGCGATCCGGGTGCCGTGTTGGGCGCCGTGGTGGGTGCCGTGGTGGGCGCCGTGGTGGGCGCAGTGGTGGGCGCCTTGGTGGCCGCCGTGGTGGGCACCGTGGTGGGCGCCTTGGTGGACGCCGTGGTGGGCGCCTTGGTGGACGCCGTGGTGGGCGCCGTGGGTATCGCTGCCTTCGGTGCTGGTCCAGCCGTCGGAGGAGGAGGCGGCAGCATGGGACCGGGAGGCGCCTTGACCACCTTGGTCAAGTCAGCGACCTCCCGCCACAGGTCATCCATCTGCTTTCTGGAAGCAGCGAGCTCCGCCTCCAGGCTCGTCACCTGCTTCCGGAGCCTCGCCTCCTCCTTGGTGACGCTCCGCGCGAGGAGCTTGTTGAGGGAAGATTGGGCTTCATCCACCAGTGAAGCCACAATCTTCTTCCTCCCCGCCACGTTCCTGTTGCCCCGCATGGCCGCGTTCATGCGGGCAAAAACGCTCATCAACTCCCGCGCGGCCGGCCCACTGATTTCCCGGCGACTTCGCTGGGACAGTTGGACCGAGGACGGAGGAGGAGTTGGCGGCCGCCTTCTGTACGCGTCGAGACGCGTACGCACCGTCTTGACCGGCACCTCCTCCTCCGAATCGCTGGAGAGGAGGGACCCCCACCCGGAGCAGCTGGTGCTACGGTCGCGCGGCGGCCCCCCCTTCTCCTCGAGGGTCCTCTTCTTCGTCGCAGAAGAGCGGCCCTTCTTCTTCACACTGCTGGGAGCTGACCCATCGTCAGTCCCAGCAGCATCAGTTCCTTGGGGCGTCGACATCGCGCTGCAACTAGGCAGCGCGGCGCGAGCCCCCAAATCGATAGGCATCGGAATCAATAGTTCGTGCATCATGTCGTCGGTTGACACTGCCCGGGAAAGGGCAGTGTCGGGACCGGAGGTCTCTTCGGGGTTATCCATATCAGGAACACAAAATCTCAAAGAATTTGGCCAATCGCAAGTACAGACTAGGACGTTCGGTCACCCAACTTGCCACTGCGTTACCGTGGTCAAGTTGGGGTCCAGGGCGGACGGCGAGGACGTAGTCACTAATCACTTGGGGCCCCGCCCCAAGAGAACAGGCTGTTCTATGTCGACGTTTATAATGTCTTCTATTTAGCGAAATTAGTGCAATTATATAAAAAAAAAAAAAAAAACATCTTACCCCATTGTTTTATCATGGACTTTCGCCAGCTAACACCCGATTCCATTCAATATCCTAATATCTACCTAGAAGCCCAATCTACGCAAATAAAATTTCAAATAGATCGGTCCAACCTTAAGCAATAAACAAAAAATCCTTACAACTTTTTAAAATATTGAACAAAACAACACTAGGAGTAACTAACGTTACATTATATCATACTCGTACCTTAACATGCAACGGTCCCAGTAGAGCTCTTTATATGCAATGGCGGGGTACCCACCAACCAAAAACTTAGAGAACGAAGTTTTATATGTCACCTGAGGGGAAGAAACTTAGAACAAACTATCTACAAAGAAATCAAACAGATATTTATTATGTGATATGTGTTTTGCATAATAATATATTTATGTTTACATTTTGTCACATACCTACCTTAACATTTAACACTGTCACCTGGTGAGAAGGCCAGGTTAATAGGAGTATTGAATGAAAATACATATGAGTGATCAGCCGGTGATCATAGTCCAATGTAAGTCAGTCGAAACATCAGGCTTAATAGAAGACAAATAACGTGTTAAGTCTCGTTTCCGGAATTCGGAACGCAAAAATTTATAAACCTATGAGTAGTTGTACCCGGTTAAAACTAGGTGTAGCCGCACTTAAGACTTTAGTCGTAATATATACAATACTAACCTTGTTTTAAGCCGTAGCCTACAGAAAGTAACCTGATTATAAACGAGAAGGATCCTCCCCGATAGGAATGAAAGATGCTTGACATAATGGTGAAATATTTCATTTTGCCCTGCGGGAAATTAAAGCACGGCCATGTAATAAAAGCTTGGTGCGAACAAAATAGATTAACATGTTATATTCAAATTATAAATATTTTTTTATATCTCATCAAAGTGACTTTGCTAATCTGATAATTAGCTAATGTTGCCAAAATATGACCATTGCCTTGATAACATTTAAACCTCCTTTTGAGAGTTTACTTTTCTGCCTTTGCAACTGAATTGCACACAACTGGGATAAAATAATAAATATACTAGGACCTGTCCTCTTCGCGTTACTAGCGTTCGATCTTTGTTAACATAAGACTGTACCTACTTTTCACTGTATTGGATAATTTACCCTACCTACTATATCGCCTTTTGGCTAATTTAATTAGAACTCGTAAATTTCAAGTTAGATTTTCTACAGTTACGGTTTTCATCAGTTTATTCTCTTTATGGTTTCGATGATCTTAATATTTCTTTTAGGGTATACTTGGGTCTCATACCATAAGACTGTAAAAGGATATACTTTCTGCTTGGACAGTGAATTGTGAATGTACATAGTTTGATGTTGTGTTGTGAATTAATAGGAATAACTCTGATGACAAGGGAGTTTATTTCAAAAAAATGTATTACGATAGAAGAAGAGAGAAGACTGTGTTGTGGTCCAGTCTCTCTTCGCCGTTAGCTCGTGGAGTGCAAGTACTTATTTAGTGGTGCAAGCATTAAACATTCTGCACGACAAAACATAAAGATTTAGATATACCTACTTTGTGTTGTTGTACCTAAGCATCTTGAAGACTGACACCTGACACATACCCATCTCATAAAGCGTAGTTGAACGTTAAATTACCACGTGTTGGACAGTGGGCACGTCAACACGTAGCAGTCGTTTGGAGTTACGTGAGTGTCCTACAAAGACGATGTCTTTTGTACTACGGAACTAGGTTTAAATGAAAATGTTCACAATGTTTTATTTGCTATGGAAATATCATTAGGGCCAGAATTATAAGGCGTTTATAATCGTATGTATTAGTAGTAGTGTAGTAGAAACATAAAATTTTAGTATAGCTATGTAAACATTATGTAAAACATATAAGTAAATAGGTATTACATAGCATTATTTATTGAGTAAATACATAATCGAGTAACTCAACAGTCACTTTATTGCTCGTAAAGCCTTAGAAAACCTGTCGACTTATTATGAACTTAAATACGTAGGTCACACTTTAAGTTTTGCGTAACTTAAAAAAACCACATGTTAAAACCAAAATATTATGTTTATTGCTTTTCAAAATACTCTCCTTTACATTTTAAATTTTTTTTCATGCGATCGAACAAGTTTTTTAAACAGGAGGACCACAGATCTGAAGGCATGTTTTCTACGTGCTGATGAAACCTCTCATCAAATCTTTGATTTTGGGGAAAATACAGAAATCACAGGGTGCTAGGTCGGGGCTATGCGCAGGATGGGTGACGAGTTGTACTTTTTCGGAAGCTAAAAATGACTTTGTTTTGTTGGCCATGTGTGAAGAAGCGTTGTCATGATGTAGGAGAACGCGGCTTTTGGGTGGTCTTTCGCGAACTTTTTCTAACACCCTGGGTAAACAAATGGTAGAATACCACTCGGCATTAACACTCTTTTGATCTTCAATTGGAATTGTACAGATGGGACCTGAGAAAAAAACGCGAGAATATTTTTACCAACGTTTCTCGCCTGCCTCACTTTTGTTGGCTTGTTCTCATTTTCAAACACCCATTCACAAGATTGCTGTTTTTTTTCGGGTTTAAAACAATAAATCCACGTTTTGTCTCCTGTGACAATGTCATAAACAGCATTACAATGTCCGTGGTCGTACTTAAGTAGCATCTGTGAGCACCATTCCATTCCACGCGAGCCCGCTTCTGCTCCGCTGTCAGTTCATGAGGGATCCAACGACAACAAAGTTTCCGAACTTTCAATTCTTCGTGTAAAATTTTCTGGATTTGACTCATACCAATCCCCAATAGTCCTCGAATGTCTCATAGGTAATCCGCGGGTTTTCTTTAATTAACCGCTTAACAGTAGCCACATTATTTTCGTTGACGGCAGTTGAAGGCCGCCCTTCACGAAATTCGTCATGTAAAGAAACTCGACCTCTCTTAAATTTCAGCAAACCATCGCCTCACGGTGCTCAAACAAGGTGCTTCTCTCCCAAAAGCATTTTGAAGACGAGCGGCACAGTCTTGCGGAGAGAGAGGACTTTTAAAATCATAAAAAATCATCGCTCTAAAATCTTTTCGACTTAATTCCATTTTCGTTGCATACGTAGAACTTTGATGTGTGATAAAAAACAATTGACAAATGATTTCCCGCCGTTTTTTTTATTACTAAGAAGGTTGTAATGTTTAAAATAATATAACATTCGAAATTCAAATAGTTCCGATTAGCTAAAAGTGCAAAACTTTTAGTGTGCCCCATGTATAAGAAAAACGTAACATGTATTTCGTTTCGTATATTCGTAAATGTATCCAACGTTTCCATTTTACAACTTTTAAGTAGGATTTATTCAACATCTTCACAGTAAAAAAGGTTTGACGTATGGAAACAGTTTTATCTGTGCAGGAAAAGTTGTAACCGTTATCATGATAGGTAGTAAAACTAGATTCTGATTGAGTCGTAAGTATAGTAGATAAGCTCAACCATTCTTCAGCGCACATTTTAAATAAATATAGCTGATGCAATAGGTTATACCCATGTTATTGTGTTAGCTGGTTCTCAACTTTGATAAGATCACAGTACTCGTACTACCGTGATAAAAAGTCACAAAAGCGATCATAGATAATTCAACTATACATATTGATTAAATATGTATGGACTTTCATGTTTGGCCGTAAAAGCGACGGATGAAAGACAATTGCATGCAGCGGAAATGCGAATGTTAAGATGGATGTGTGGTGTGACAAGAATGGATAGGTAAGGAACGAGTATATTAGAGGAAGTTTGAAAGTTGCATTAAAAATTGAGTTGCGTTGAATGAAAAATTGAGAAGCGAGCGGCTGTCATGGTATGGACATGTTATGAGAAGAGAGGAAAGCAATGTCGTTAGAAAGGTGCAAAGTATGACTGTAGAGGCTTTAAGAAGTAGAGGTAGGCCAAAGAAAAGATGGATGGAATGTGTGAAAGAGGATATGACAAGGAGAGGAGTGAATGAAGAGATGACTTCTGACAGAGGTGTGTGGAGGAGAAAGACTTGTTGCGCCGACCCCAAATAATTGGAATAAGGGCAGGTAGATGATGATGATGATGATATTGATTAAATACATACCTACTGTATTAGTCCTAGTAAAGAGCTTACTGAAGCTTTTGGCAATTCGAGGTCTTTAAGCAAGAAAGATATTTAGTTGGAATTCCTCTTGTACTTATAAGTTAAGTCAAAGTACTTATTCATCTTTATAGCGCGGTTGTACAAATATTTTTGGATTAATCCGGGGATCTAGCGACATCCACGCAGTAGGCGATACGTTTGACCAAAAACTCCTTATTATTTAGATTATTTTTACTACAATATGAGTCTGACTTGCACACTTCGCCAATAACTGCTCACGGACATCATGATCCTCCTCGACTATATAAATAAAAATGAATCGCCTTTCGTTTGTCTCGCTATAGCTCGGCAACGTCTGGACTGATTTTCCCAATCTTGCTCCCGAAATATTCGTAAAAGTTCAGGAAAGGTTTAAAAGGCGGAACGAAGTTCGCCGGGACCACTAGTATTAAATAAAGGTCCTCCAAAAACATTTAGGTACAGCTGAAATAATAGTACAGGTAACTGCGACTGTCCTCTATTTAGCCTCCTTTATTTACATAAAAGTAGGTATTAAAACAATACCTAACACAGTTTTACATGCCAAAGTTAGATTATAATAAAAAGTTTGTTGGAAGCTGGTTGTTAGACACTTATTTAGTTCCGTACTGTCCCAACTTAATTACCCGTAGACCTACATCGTTAGTATAACACTACGGTAGTGTGTTAGCTACAATGTGTAATTGTCAACTTTGGTGGTTATTCTATTGTAAATTTTGTTACTTACTAGGTATTACATTAAAATTGCACAAAACTGATGATGAAGAATAAGAGTACTAATGTTATAAAGACGTAATACTTTTGACATATTTGTGAGTCCCGGTAACGGCAATAGGTTTGTTCTCTTTTACGTGGAATAAATTATGCAACTGGGTAAATGTGGGTGTATAAAATACCTATGACTATCCTCTAAAATATAATATACTTCTATTATTACGGGCTTAACAAACGAATCAGGGTTCAATGACTGAGAGACAACGGTTTTGGGTGGTTAAATAGGCAGATAACACTTTAACCAAACAACGTATCATAAATAAGTTTAAAAAAATAAAAAAAGTAAAATAAAACACACAGGTGGTGACACAGTTTTGTTCAGTTTTATTAAAGCACAACGACATTCAATAAGTTACCTTGAAGGTAATGAATCATGGAAAGCAGCTAATATATTTAGCGGTGGCGTAGCCTCAATTCCTCACTTCAGTGAGCCCGCTTCAATGAAAGTGTATTATCGTATTACAGTGATTTATCGCACGATAATAAGATTGATCAAAATGTGTGACAGCACTAATGTACGAAAAGTTGGAAGAAACATGAGAGTACTGTGATACGTCAAGGTAATTTTCTTTGATTAGGTTACCTAATATTATCTACTAGTATGTTAAGAGCTAAGTAAGTAGGTTCAGGTTTAGCACAGTGTCTAATACCTTGAGTGGTAAATTCTTATGTCCACTGAAGCGAAGACATTTATTATAATTCTAATCTTCCACACCGTAAGCAACACTTCCAAGTGTTCCAGTGGGAGCAATTTATGTTATAGCTTTCGATGCTCGTAAACGACTATGCAGCTATTGTAATTGTGCAGTTTTAGCCTTCAGAAATAAATTTGTGAAGGCCTGCATAGCATTGACTTTTATTCTGATAGTTGACGACATACTGAGACTGCGTCAAATACTTGTCCACTAGAAGTTTCAGAGTGTAAGGTCTGACCAAGATCCTAAAGGTTCAAGTATATTTTGACTGCAAGAAGTGCACCTGCTAAAAGTGGGTGGTTAATAGGCCTCTGCCTAGCCCTTTGGAAATGTAGGTACCTACTTACATAGTTAATGTTTGTTAATTTGATGATTGATGTTAAAACATTCTCAAAAGGACACTCCAATTTATAAATGTTTTTAAATGGGGTAGGTGACTGTCAAACCAAATCACCTTCTTTTTATTAAATTTCAAAACGATACGCCTCATAGAAATTGTATGAAAAAAACAATAATGACTTCACTATTATGTAGCGTCAAATGTGTAACTATTAGTGATTCAATTGATGACTATAAATAAATAAAAAAAGATAATAAGATGGAATAAAATATACGTACAAACTTTGGAATTCTTTATGTAGTAAATACATTTAAATTATTTATTTTAGTTGTAGGCATCGACCCTAATGATTGGTGTTCTATTGGTCGTAACATGATGTAATTTAGCTTATAACATACCTCATTAACGGGACTATCCAACACTAAATATGATTCAAGTAAGACACGATTAATAAACTCAAGTACACGCGGAACTGAGGGAACCAACTAGTTTCATAATAAAAATGTCAACGTACTGGCTTGAACGTGTAACAAGGCACGTTCTCTAATTGAACATTCTATTCTCCATCCGGACTGGGACGTGTTCAACTTCAATTTGAAAATATTTCTCATAGATTCATTTTGTGGTATGGAATCTCTAAAATGGTCAACGAACGGAAAGTTTCAAAACGGTTCTGACAAAATATTAAAGTCATACTTAAAAGTTTATTACCAAAAAGTGGACGAAAATGTTTTAGGGTGAAAATATCCGATGTATCAGGTTTCTAGTTAAATCAATTACATACATGTGTACCAAATTTTGAATTCACTTCCAATTTAATTGAGTGTGCTGGAAATATATACCCTAACTTTTGTACCAAATCGCAGTGATAACTAAATGGAAGTCGTTTCAATAATTTGTTTCTTTAATATATTTTATTATTATATTATAATTATAATTATATTACATTAAGTCGTTAGGGGTAGTTGGAGCCCTAAATCAAAAATCCGACCGGTCTAACTACAGAACCTCGAAATCGTCCATGGGTTGTGGAGGTCAGATGGCAGTCGCTTCACGGAAAATATCGAAGTTCAGCCGAATCGTAGTTAGACTGGAAAGCCGACCCCAACAGAGTTCCCCCTTCATGGGACTAGGAAGCGAGAGCCCTTGCGTCATTGTTCCAATGGCGCAAGGAGGCGCTGGAGCGGGACCACAGGCCTGCGTCTCGAGAAATCGAGGAACAGCGGTACCAACTCCGCCAGGATCTCATGGAGTCATGGAGGGTGCGACTTGAGCAACCCAAGTGGGGTACCATCATCATCGCGGCGGTGAGACCGATCATGGACGATTGGCTGCAGAGGCAGCATGGTGACCGCACGTAACGTGCGACGCAGATCGTTGCCGGGCATGGATGCTTCGGTAGCTATCTGTTTCGCATGCATCGTGAGGTCACACCCCGGTGTCAACACTGCGAGGTTTCCGACGACGACACCGCACTCCACACGTTGGTGGAGTGCTCAGCGTGGGCGAGTCAGCGCCGGGACCTCGTAGTGGGTCTGGGCGTGGATACCCTCTCGCTGGAGACCATGCTTCAAGCCATGGTCTCCAGCGGGAGTAGGTGGAACGCGGCCGTGTCCTTCTGCAAGCAAGTCATGCTCGCGAAGGAGGCGGCCGGGAGGGAGAGGGAGCGTATCCTCCCCGCCGAGTTCCGTAGTCGACGGCCAGGCCGCCCCAGACTACGCGACTACGCCCAAGACTATCGACCTCCATGATCGGGGCCTGGGACGGCGGGATCGCCACCCGCCGTCCTTACAGAAGCAGGCTAGAAGGGTTGCGTGCTGCGGGGCCTTTGCCCCATAGCACGCAACCAGATTCACTCACTGACGCGGGATAAAACCCTTCCCCAACGACGCGGGATTTTCGTCCCGACCCAACACCCGCAGAGACCACAGAGGTGGTCAAAGTCCGCCGGGTGCCACTGGACATACCCTCTGCTAGTAACCAGAGACGCCCGGCAACGGACGTTAGAGCGGCCACGGCCTTGGGCCGCGGAATTAAAAAAAAAAAAACCGCAACTGAGTTGGGAAAAGGCTCGGTGAATGATGATTATAATTATATTAACTGTAGTTATTGTCTTGTAAATTCAAATTGATCATTGATCGCGTTAACTCCAACGTGAGAAACGAAGGCTAACGGCGACGTTCAGAAAGAACAGGGAAAATTGGGAACAAGTAATCTATTTTCACATTATTGGAACCTCTTAAATTACGTCCTCTATCTGATGACAAAAATAAAAGCAACCTAAAAGTGGGAATTGAAACAGGGTTGTTGTTAAATATTGAGATTGTCTGAAGTTTAAAAGATCTTATTTATCGACTGTCTGAGAAGAAATTTAACTGGAAATTGAGAGAAAATGGAGCGGGATTTTTCAAATAGCCTAGTACGACTTGCTTCAGAACGCTTCTGATAGGAAAATAAATAGGTATTTCTTATAGTAAGTGTGATAGAAATTATAGGGACAAGGTTCGGTAAAGAAGAGATTTATATTCTAGCGTAGGAAGTATTTAATTTATATTGGTATTGCGGTTGAAATGTAATTAGATTTATCTATTTCTTTCGGTAATTTGGTTCGGAATACAAAACGATTTTTGATTTTCGGTATTTGATGAGGGATGAATGATGATGGTTTACCTCCAAACACAAATCTTTTGGCAAAATGTGAGTGTGAAAATGCACCCCTACGTAATCTTTCTGGGATTTTGGAAGGTGTGATTGTATGTATGTATTATTTTGAAAAGGTTCTCAGTGACTTATAATTAATTATTATTAATATGCATTAATAATTACACTACACTGTCAATGTAACAATATCCACCGTGTCTATGAAGGTATAGGTACAAATAAAGTACATAGTCAAGAAAATAAAACAATATTACCAAAGGAAATCTTTGTTCTCGGCATCTCGAAAAAAAAATGATTTTTCCCTGGAATATTGTCTACTTGTTTGGCTTCTCATTGGTAAAATATAGTATGAACGAATTTCAACACGTTAATTTTGAGCTATGTTTGCTGAAGCACTGACAATGCCTTGGATTCCATTGAACGTTTAATATTTACTTTTTAGAAAATATGGGTAGGTATTATATTTCCGCAAGGTAAAAGTGTGTGGCTAGCAGTTTTGTTGACATGCTATATTTTGGACGATTGGCTGCAGAGGCAGCATGGTGACCTCACGTATCGTGCGATGCAGATCGTTACCGGGCATGGATGCTTCGGTAGCTAGCTGTGGTACAGCCACGGGCAATTGCCAATCTAAAGCTTCAAAGCTATTTTGGACCAAGTTTTGGAGTGTGTAATTGTAACTGCTAAACATGCTCCCTGCTTTTAAATTAAGTTACATGGTCTTAAAAGGTTAAACCAATAGTGTATTTAATAAGTAGATATACAAGCATATGTAGGTAGGTACCAGTGATTATGTACCTATATACTTTTCAGTTGTTTGGTAACTTTGAACTGTGTATAGGAGACCCAACAAGATCTAAGGGACTTAAGTCGACCTAACCTTGAAGCTCCTACCTATAAACAGACACTGTGACAAACAATACTCTCCGGTTAGCAGCAATCGATACCTTTCCTATAACATGAGATCATGAAAGGTTGTGGAGAAATGTATATTTTCCACTGCTAACCCTTACGAAGAAACAGGCGTGATTATAAGTATGATTTTTAAACGGCTAAAGGTCGGTTTCTGAATAAAGAATATTAAGTTGAGTGTGTGTTAAGTAGGTCTAATGTCAAAATTTGTTCCTGAATTTTGACATTTACTCAGTAGAACTCAACTTAAAATTCTTAATTCAGAAACCGACAACACACATCAGGAGTTTTGTTTTCGTTGAATTCGATCTTTAAATCCACAGATTCTAATTTTTTTTTTAAACCAGGAAACAACAAACACGAAAGAAGCAGCCATGAAAAATGTTGCTGCTTCGGATAAAATTTATTCCTTTTGAGATCTTCTGTGAAAGTGCTGCGTAAACAAGCACCAACAGAGGGTTTTAACGAGTAATAATTTTCCGGGCACTAGCTTGTAATTGGGTAGAAAGTTTATATGGTAAAAGTAGAAAATTACCTACTTTGTTTTGTGCTTTATTTCTAAATAAACTCTTCTCTGGTGATGGATGAAAAATTACTTAACAAAGCACTTAAACTTAACATTACTGAAATAAGTATGAAATTAAAACAAATAGAAGAATAGTAATTAAAAGAAAGAAATATTCTGTAACTTGCGGTCTTAACGCTGTGAATTCAGTATTTTCTATGAAACAGCACGTTTCTACGTTTCTTGTGGTTGTATGTTTAATACTACTACGTAGAAAATACAAAAGCGTTGGCATAACTATCTGAATACAAATCAGTTCTATCTATTATTATTCGAAATGTTAATGAAATTATTTTTTATTTTCAAAATTGTGCTTATTTTTTCAATATTCTGGTTATTATTTGTAGAGGTTTCAGTAGAGCTCATTTTATGTAATCCACGTTTAATCTCTGCTCATGGTCTGCTGACTATTTAGGCTTCATGCAGGTAAGTAAAGTATTTTTTTAATTCCCAAAAAACGGAGAATGTTCTCAATTCGACAGTAGGTAAGTATTTTGTTTTTTTCTTTAAATTGAAAGCTATTGATTATGATTTGGTCCCATTTGAAGTTAGTCAACAATTTGGTCCCCTTTGAAGTTAATCAACTATTTGGTCCCATTCCGGTAATTTGAAGTCAGTTTCTTTTTGCCAAAATTATTGATTCTAGGTATTTTATTTTTAAGCCTTACACACAACACAAAATCACGTCTTTACCCACGAATTGGTAGACTGAGGCGGCTATTACACCCCAATTTCGCCAATAGCTATTACACCACGTAATAGCTTTTTCCGGGTACCATGTGATATTTGCCAGTGGCTCTTCTGTCTGTGAACAGGTGCACCGCGGACAAGTGAGGATCGATGAAGTCAGCTGAAGATTCCTAACTGCTTCAGTGGCGTGGTCGGTAGTGCATCGGCTTTCGACTCCGGAGTATCGGGTTCGATTCCCGGGTTGAATCAAATATTTGTGAGATTCACAAATGTTTGTTTCGGAGTTTGGGTGTTTTCTATGTATGCTATGTATGTATTTAGAGATATATAACTATGTTTATCAGTCGTCTAGATCCCATAGCACAAGCTTATATTAGCTTAATTTGGGCTAGATGATGTTGTGTGAGAATGTCCAAAAATATTTATTTATTTATTTATAATTATTTATTATTCCTAAAACATTGCATAGAAATAATTAACACTGTAAATAATAGGAGCAAATGAAATAACAATCAATGACAATAATGTTATATTATATAGTCATAGAGTATAACAGTACAAAAATGGCTATACAATAGCAAACTAGCTGAAACAATAATTAAGATTTAGATCTGTAAGGTAATAAATATAAATAAATATGTTAGGACAATTCACACAACGCCATCTAGTCTCAAACTAAACGAAAGAGCTTGTGATATGAGTACTAGATATAATGATAAAAATACTTAAATACTTATATACATTTTTTTTGTAAATACATACATATTATACATAGGAAACAACCAGACTTCGGTACAAACGTATATTATGTCATCACACAAAGTTTGTTCCGACCGGGTGCGCATTGTCTTACATAACTTTTCAACTTCTATCATCGGAGGTCCGAAAATGTTTCTCATACCATTTAAAATTATAATGATCATTATTCATAAAAAAAATTACAACTAAATATTAAAAAACATAATCATTTAAATTCATAATATCGACACGTCCAAAGCAAAACTCGCTAACTGAAAAACGCAAATTTTTCAGGAGAGCCGATTGAAAGTTGAATTACTCATAACTTTTATAATAGCGCAACTATCGACTTGAAAATTGGCACGTAAGGTTCTTTTTTATTGTGTATATATTTTTCTTATTATGTTTCTGGATCTTGAAATATAGCAGTTAAAGACTTATACTTCGGACTCCAGGCGTTATTTTTTTATTAATGTGCCATATACTCAGTTATACATTGGAAAATATAACTGACTCAAAAACTAACTGCCTCATACAAAGTTATGCGTTGACATGTTTACCTCATCTTTTTTTAATAAAAGGCACATAAATAGTTATACAAGGGGTAAAACTTAAATACAACTACATTACCCGAAATTTAAAATGACGTTAATAAAACTCAGTAATGTATAGTAGTATTTATTTTATCAATAAAATGTAAGATTATATACTGACAGCTTTCGTTTATAATACACAATGCTTGTTTGGCCATGTGGTATACCGTGAATTTTTTGAAAATCATATATGGTGGTAATTATTTTGTCATAGTCTCTGATGGATGATTCCTTATACTTATTTTTTGGGTACTTTACATAAATACGAATAACTTGATTCCGTCAGTCACAAATACGAATTTCAAAATACCGATTTTCATAATTCCGACTGGTTCAAAATTCCGAATATAACAACTCCGATTGATCATTATTCCTATTTTTATAATTCGTAAATTTCAATATTCCTAACGTTTATAATTACTACTCTCAAAATACCGAGCTTCAGTAGATCGAATAACAAAAAGTCCGACTTAATGATATTTCAAAACATCAACAATACGAATTGTTTCAAATAAAAATATTTTGTTTCATTGGTCACATGCCAAAGTATGTTTCCCAAATTTTTTATATAATACAGATCAATTCCGGTTGTGGTCACAGTTCTAACTTAACCTAACCCACTTCTACTCATTCCAGATACCCAGACCAGACAGCGTGAAGTTGATTCTGCAGCGATTTCTTTCTGTCACTAAATTCTGTAGAACAAAGACCAACTCCGGCGCTTCGCCGGCCGCTGCAGCGGCACGTTCGGCTCGCGCTCTGTTGTGGTCACAGTTCTAACCTAACCTAACCCACTTCTACCCATTCCAGATACCCAGACCAGACTGCGTGAAGTTGGTTCTGCAGCGATTTCTTTCTGTCACTAAATTCTGTAGAACAAAGATTCCGGCGCTTCGCCGGCCGCTGCCGCGACACGCTCGCTTTGCTCGCTCGGCTCGCGCTCTGTTGTGGTCACAGTTCTAACCTAACCTAACCCACTTCTACCCATTCCAGATACCCAGACCAGACTGCGTGAAGTTGGTTCTGCAGCGATTTCTTTCTGTCACTAAATTCTGTAGAATAAACATGTTGACTTTTAGTTTATTCGAAGTATTGAAAATCGGAATGTCGTGTTTCGGACCGAGAACCCTTCGAACATTTGACTCTTGGAACGTATGAAAATCGGAAAACTAACAAATCGCATTAATGACTTTCGGTAAAATAAGTTTCGTGATTTTTAATAATAGACATTACAATTCTTCGGTATTATGAAATTCGGACTTTTGAAAATCGGTACATCGAAATTCGCAATAACGTTTTTCGGAGTATTTGGGTGTTGCCTAATTTTTTAGTTCATGGGCTTGGATGGATTGTATACTGTCTCCTGGATGGCACTTCTGTAGTACGTCTACGTTTTGGGATTTTCTTGCAATATTTAGAAATGAAATCCCACTGCCTCATATTATTCCCGATGCCCTAAAAACTATTAAATATTGGTTTTCTTGATTCGTCAGAGAATTTTTTTAGACAGCCGAATTTACATTTGTTACAAAATGGGTTAATTTTTCTAGGTCGCTCTGTTCCATTTCTACTTTGCCAGTACATTTGCCAGTATTTCTGTTCGTTTTTCTTTTGTTACCTTTCCACTGGTCCTTGTGTTCTCTTCGGCCTTTCCCTTTAGCTTTCTTTTTTTCATTAATATTTATTCTTGAACTGGTAGTCATTTCTATATATTGAGGAGTTGAGGGAGTTGAGTTGTTGAGATTGGGAGTAACTGTATTTAAAGGTGATGGGGGCATATAATTAATTCCATCTATATCCATTAAATACTTAATGCTCGAACCAACGGCACTACTATTGAAAGAAATAATTGGTGATTCTGGCACAGACTCCATAAAAAAGTAAAGTTGCGATACAAGAACCTGGACCATTAACAGATGACAATAGGGGGTCATTGTTATTGTTACCTATTATTTGAGTGCTAAGCTGTTGTTCAATCGAAATATTTGGTATAAAGTCTTGGTTTATTTCTCCGATTTTGCTAACGTCTTCTTGAGGTAAATCTGCGTTTGGGTTTTGGTATTTATTGCTGTCTAAAATTAAATTACAGTCTATTTTATTTTATATTATGGTACCCTGTTCTGTTGAACAGGATCACTGTGTTTAAATACGTCGTTTTTGCTCCAAAAAACTATTTCTTCCTCAGTAAAACATGGCTCAGGAGACTCTGAATATGAAAAATATTAAGTACAAAGTTTTACTTACCCACAAAATTCTGTTTCGTTAAAGTTTAATTATTAAAATTCGAAAAGAGCCTTTTTGTAGTACGAAAATTATTGCACTTAATGAGTGCTTCAGAATTAAATATCCCAAAACAAATTCGTTAACTGTCAGTTATCATTCAATATTTATTTAA
The DNA here is from genome assembly GCA_963556515.1 of Nudaria mundana. NCBI lineage: Eukaryota > Metazoa > Arthropoda > Insecta > Lepidoptera > Erebidae > Nudaria > Nudaria mundana. The sequence continues at coordinate 5,427,892 of OY748306.1, forward strand.
AAAACCAACGCATAAATTAAGATGTGGTAGTTAGGGCTATCTTCAAAAAAGCCCACTTAACGCATATATATTTAAATACCAGATAGATAAAAGTTATGATTACTTGTCCAAAGCAAAACTCTTTAAGTACAAAATACTTTCAAGCATTCCGGTGCAAAAGTCGCTAATTGCGGTAGTTAAAGAGTTTGCGTTGGGTTTTGTTAATTGAATAAAAAATATTTTAAAATACAATAATTACTATTATGTTAAATAATATTTTACGAACTCATTACAATAATAGTATATAGAAAGTAAATAAGTATTAGTAATTGTTAGAAATTCTGAAAAATAATCATAATTATACTTTTAATTTAAAACAATTAAATAACAAAGGTACCACTCTGCTTCGTACGCTCGCCGCAGCGTAACTGACTAACCGGTAGATCGTCCCCCGCCCGCACCGCTGTACTCCCCGCATAAATATCGATCTACCAAATAGATAGATTTGCTGCGCTTAGGTTTAATAGTTATAAAGATATACAATTGTGAAAATATACCCTAGGATGCACAAAATAACAATATTTTTAGTCTAATATATAAAACCAATGTCGTAGATTACGAAAATGAAACAATCGTAGAACTCTTCAAGTACCAGTTAACGAGTTTTGCTTTGGACGTGTCGATATCACAAATTATACACTTAGTTTTTACTAATATTTGTTTTAATATGTTTGTTTATACTAATGATCGTAACTCATATCATTCGAATAAATAACTACTAGTTGTCCCGGCGAACTTTGTATCGCTCAAATTTAAAAAAAAAAAAGAATATTTTAATATTTCATGCAAATGTATGTATTATTAATTATAATTGAAAAACGCGACGGACGGACAGACAGACAAATTGTCGTATTAAATATATAGATAATATTCATAAATGTGTTTTATTCTAATATTTGTTTTTATAAATTTCTTAATCATAAGTTTTTTCATCCATATTATAATGTCTATATTCCAGTGAAAATCAAATTACTACCAGAAACGAGATGCTACCAGACAAGTAGGTTAGGTTAGGTTAGAACTGTGACCACAACAACGTGCGAGCGTGACGCGGCAGCGGCCGGCGAAGCGCCAGATAATTATCTGTTATAAAGTAAGCTATTCTGAACAACGACGTTATGAGTTGAAGTATGTTCGTAGTAACAACATTATTAATTAAAGCAATATGATAATAGAATGTTATGAAGAAAAAAGATCTGAAAAAAAAATTATGGATTTAAACTGGTTCTTGGTAGTAGTATTAATAAAAAAATTATAATCACTAACTGTTATGAGTTCCGATGATAGTAATAAAAATGTATGATTAAAAAAAGTGTGAAAAATAAAATTATGAAGAGTTATGATTATGACATTTATGACACAAATCGATAGTAAGAAAACGAATAGGATTAAAAATTTTATGTGAGCCAATATGGACCCACTCCGACCACGCCACCGAAGCAAGGAGAAATAAATGTATGGATACAAATAAGTAATATAAGTAATAAAGGCTTCTAAAGCTTCCATCGGAGGTCCCAAGATTGTAAAAAAAAGTGTCAGCTGAAGGGAAGTTGAGTTTAATTTGTCTATTTAATTTTATAACATTAGATGAAGCTGTCTTGTGAATATATCTTAACCAATAACCTTATCTTAAAATGTATATGGCTGTGTCGAGAACGTTTATTGATTAATTCAAAACAATCGTTAAAATCATTGTATTAAATACACAACTATTATTAGTATTTAATCATAAACTTAATAAATCGGTTACTCAAAATCAACCGATGAAATTAAAAAGTAACTAATCTGTTCTAAGAAATATTTTATCTGCATTTCAGGAACTTTTTTTTTTTTTAATTCCGCGGCCCAAGGCCGCGGCCGCTCTATGGTCCGTTGCCGGGCGTCGAGGTTACTAGCAGAGGGTATGTCCAGTGGCGCCCGGCGGACTTTGACCACCTCTGTGGTCTCTGCGGGTGTTTGGTCGGGACGAGAATCCCGCGTCGTTGGGGTCGGGTTCTATCCCGCGTCAGTGAGTGAATCTGGTTGCGTGCTATGGGGCAAAGGCCCCGCAGCACGCAACCCTTCTAGCCTGCTTCTGTAAGGACGGCGGGTGGCGATCCCGCCGTCCTCAGGCCCCGATCATGGAGGTCGATAGTCTTGGGCGTAATCGCGTAGTCTTGGGCGGCCTGGCCGCCGACTACGGAACTCGGCGGGGAGGGTACGCTCCCTCTCCCTTCCGGCCGTCTCCTTCGCGAGCATGACTTGCTCGCAGAAGGACACGGCCGCGTTCCACCTACTCCCGCTGGATACCATGGCTTGAAGCATGGTCCCCAGCGAGAGGGTATCCACGCCCAGATCCACTACGAGGTCCCGGCGCTGACTCGCCCACGCTGAGCACTCCACCAACGTGTGGAGTGCGGTGTCGTCGTCGGAAACCTCGCAGTGTTGACACCGGGGTGTGACCTCACGATGCATGCGAAACAGATAGCTACCGAAGCATCCATGCCCGGCAACGACCTGCGTCGCACGGTACGTGAGGTCACCATGCTGCCTCTGCAGCCAATCGTCCATGATCGGTCTCACCGCCGCGATGATGGTGGCACCCCACTTGGATTGCTCAAGTCGCACCCTCCATGACTCTATGAGATCCTGGCGGAGTTGAGACCGCTGGTCCTCGATTTCTCGAGACGCAGGCCTGTGGTCCCGCTCCAGCGCCTCCTTGCGCCATTGGAACAATGACGCAAGGGCTCTCGCTTCCAGGTCCCATGGAGGGGTCCCGGCTAGGAGACATGCAGCCTCTCCGGAGATCGTGCGGTACCCCCGTATGGTTCTGACGGCCAAGGTTCGAAGTGGTCTGTTTAACAGAGTCATGTTCCCCTTGACCGCCAACCTATCCGCCCATACGGGAGCCCCGTATAGGGCCATACTCCGCACGATCCCCAGGTACAGTCTCCTGCAGGAGGCGTTGGGTCCCTTTAGGTTGGGCATCAGTCGCGCAAGCGCGACCGATGCCTGCGTCAGCTTGGGGACCAAACTTCGGAAATGTGGTCCGAAGTTCCATCGGCTATCAAGTACGATCCCTAGGTACTTCATCGAGGGCTTGATGCCGATGGTAACGCCTCCCACATTTATGCTGGAACCTTTGGGTGGACCGTTCCGAGGTCTGTGAAAACACAGAACCTCGGACTTGTGCAAGGCCACCTCCAGTCCCAGCTGCCGTATCCGACCCACGACTCGAGCAACACCCGTCGTGACCTTGAGTGCTGCCTCCTGGTACGTTGCACCCCGCACCGTGACGAGGGTATCGTCGGCGTAGCACGTTACGCCGACGCCCCTAGGCAACGCACCCCGCACCACCCAGTCGTAGCCGATGTTCCACAGGAGCGGCCCCAGGACCGACCCCTGCGGAACACCGCACGACACATCTCGCCGAGCTGGCCCGAGCCAGCTGGGGACAGCTATGGCCCTCTCCGAGAGATAGGCCCCGACAATACGACGGAGGTAGAGAGGCGTTTCGTGATACACGAGCGCCTCCCTAACGCAGCTCCATGGCAAGGTGTTGAACGCGTTGGCGATGTCAAGAGACACCGCCACCACCACCTTGCCCTGCGAGACTGCTTCCTCCGTCAGGCTCTTCACGCGCATGATCGCGCTCACGGTGGAGCGTCACCGACGGAAACCGAACTGGTTATCCGCCAGGTCTGGCCCCACACTCCTGAGATGCTCGACGAGGCGTTCCGCGATAATTCGCTCAAAGAGCTTACACACCTCGTCGAGCAACACGATCGGCCGGTATCCGGACGGTGAGTCCACCGGCTGCCCCGCCTTACGGATCAAGACCAGTTTCCCCGTCCTCCACAACTTGGGAAACTGGCCCCTTTCGAGGCATGCGCTAAAGAGCCCCAGAAGTCGAGGCCCGAGTTCTTCGAGGGCCAGGACCCATGCACGGCCAGAAATGCCTTCGGGTCCGGGGGCAGTGATTTTCCGGCGTTTAAGCCGGAGTACTGCCACACCTAGCTCCCCCACCCTGACTTCGGGTACGTCAAATAAAATAAATCTAACTACTTTGCAATATTCCGCCACATGCAAATTACCCAACTCTTGTATTTATTCATGCACAAGTCCGCCCTCCAATCCCACTTAGGCCGAAAGAATAGAGAAATAATTTTGAAAATAGAATAAATATGAGAGTTGTGTTATCGTGCAAAAAAGCGCTCGGCGCACGGCGACCGAATCGGTCGCCGTGCGCCGAGCCATCGACATCTCCTGATGATGCCCCTGGTTGGGGGCGAAACACGTGTCGAGGTTTTTTATTATTTTTTGCACGATAACACAACTCTCATATTTATTCTATTTTCAAAATTATTTTTCTATTCTTTCGGCCTAAGTGGGATTGGAGGGCGGACTTGTGCATGAATAAATACGAGAGTTGGGTAATTTGCATGTGGCGGAATATTGCAAAGTAGTTAGATTTATTTTATTTAACTATGGACTTCCGAAAAGTAACGCCTGATAGTATTAACTTCGGGTACGTCGTCCTCGCTGGTGCTATCCGCGTCGGGCAGAGACGGAGCCGTGCGCGGAGGGACGTGCTCCTCCGCGCTCGTCGGAAACAGGAAGCCCATGACCCGCTCCAGCTGCTGCGGCTGGAGACTCTGGGTCAGTGGGGGCGCCCTAGGTCGGTGTTTCTCCCTGACCTGTAGGTACGGGCGCCCCCATGGGTTCTGCTGCAGGGTCTCCAGGAGCTCCTCGCGGGCTGCCGTCTTGGCCCGCTTTATCGTCTCCTGGATATTACCTTTAGCCTCCCTGTATGCCTGAAAAAGCTCCGCCTCTCGGGCTGCCGCGTCGTCTGGGCGGCGACGCCTCCGGCGAAACCTGGTGTACCGGTGGTGGGCGGAGATGCATGCTGCGCGCAGATCTGCAATCTCCGGCGACCACCAGTACACCTGCTTCCTGGCCGGTCTGGGTGTAACCCTAGGCATCGCCGCATCCCAGATTTGCGACATGGCTCTCCTGAACCACTCCGCCTCGGCATCCACATCGGCAGGCCGGTCCGGAGCCGGAATCCAGGCCTGCACGATGGATGCCTCCAGGAGAGCCTCCCGATCCAGATGGTGAAGTGCCCAACGCGGAATCGGGGGATTTGCCACCGGCTGTGGGAGGTCAAGGGGGGGGGACATCGAACCGGATGTACCGATGATCCGAGTGCGTCTCCTCACCCTCCTCCACGCGCCAGCCTGTAATACGGCGGGTCCAGACCACGTGTTCTGGTTCAGTCCTCAAGCCTCTCCTTGTCCTTGGTTTCCCGGGAGCCCCACGCCTCACTCCAGGCGTTGAAGTCTCCCAGGAGCAGGACAGGGCGAGGACGGCACGCAGCGAAGACGACGTCGAGCTCAGTGCCATAGCTCAAACTGAGACTCGTCAATGTTCGGCGAGATGTAGGTAGCCACGACTGCCAACCCATCATAGTCCGCCGCAACACACCCGCGGCCCCTTGCAATGATCGCAAGGCGCGAGTTGTCTGCGGCGGACCCCCCAAAGATACAACAGGCCGAGCCGTCCTCGTCCACCGGGCTTCCTGGGTGGACGTAGTACGGCTCGGCGACCACGGCCAAGTTTATGGACCACTGCCGGATGCTCTGGTACAGAAGATCCTGAGCAGCACGGCAGTGGTTCAAATTCACTTGCAGGATACGGATCACAGGCACTTGCCTTGTGACCGGGCCGGCTGCAGCGGAAGCACCGATCGCCCACGGTGACTTCCGCTGTACACTGCACTCCGACGTGCCCCACCACCATGCATCGGAAACATCTGGTTTCCCGGGCACGAAGGAGTGCACCTGCGCCTTTAGGAAGCCCCCTACGAGGAGGCTTCGTCCGTCCGCCACTTTCAGTGCCGCCGCGACGGGACACTGGACGACTGTCATCCCGTGACCAGTGGGGCCGAAGGAGATATCTCCAGCCTTCACCTGGTCACGGGGGCAGCCGCCCGCCTCCACGACGGCGGAGACAACTTCCTCCGTCGTGGCCGCGTCATCTACTTCCCATCCCTCCCGTCTGGAAGGATGTAAGGAAGCAACGGGAGCGACGTTAGAGGAAGACGAGGCGGCAGGGGTGCCACTCTTCTTACCGTGCCCCTTGGCCTTCCGCGCCTGGGCCGCGGTCTCGGCCGGCATCCGGCTCACCGAAGCGGACGGGGGCGGAGCGGGGCGGCGGACAGCGGGTGTGCCGCTTGGACCCGGAGCGGGAGCACCGCCAACAGCCGCCGCGTATGAAAACGCGGGACGCGCTAGCGGAGGGCGGTACGCCCGGTCCTCCAGAGCAACTAGTGCTCCGGTCGCGCTGTGCCCCTCCTTCTCGAGGGTCCTCTTCTGCGAAGAAGAACGGCCCTTACTCTTCACACTACTGGGAGCTGACCCATCGTCAGTCGCAGCAGCAACATTTCCTTGGGGCGTCGACGTCGCGCTGCAACTAGGCGGCGCGACGCGAGCCACAAATCAGAAGGCATCGAAGTCCGTTGTTCATGCATGTCGTCTGCTGAGACTGCCCGGGGAAGGGCAGTGTCAGGACCGGGGGTCTCTTCAGGCTTATTCATTATAAGCACAATTTCTTCTGTGTTGGCCACTCAAGTTCTCGATGTTGACGTTCGGTCACCCAACTTGCCACTGCGTTACCGTGGTCAAATTGGGGTCCAGGGCGGACGGCGATGACGTAGTCTAATCTCTTGGGTCCCCGTCCCGGCATTTCAGGAACTGTAATTAGCATTTCAGGAACTGTAATTAAGCATTGAGTCAAAACCTTAATTTATTTATAAGACGATTTCAAAGCACTACAACATTAATTCTAAATTTCCAATCAGTGTTTTTCGAATTTCAAAATTATTTGTCTTAAATTTATGAATAGATATACAGGGTACAGCTTAAAACCGGACCAATATTTAATTAAATTCAGATCTAAGATTTCAAAACTTTGTTATATCTAGACAATATAAAACAAAGTTCTGAAATCTTAGATCTGAATCACAAAACCACTTTGTGCACAAAGTGGTTTTGTATATACATACAGAACCGGCGTAGATCTTTAAAACTACGCAACGGATTTTGATGCGGGTTTTAGTGGTTCTCGAGGAAGGCTTTTGTGTATATAATTTGTCAAGCGGGCGAAGCCGCGGGCGTCCGCTAGTAATATTATATAACAAATACCTTGTCTGCTTATTCGCCATAAAATTAAAATCTTTTGTATCTAGTTCAAGTTAAACAATAACTCTTTATGAAGCTTCAAGAGCATACTTTTGAAATGCCTAGCTAGTAAATCCTGTAGGCGTAGTAATGCCTAGTAGGTCGTCCGCTACAGCGTATATTCCAAAAACTAATGACATAAAGCGGATCTTGAACCCATTTCCTTTTCAAGAGAAATGCTAGGATTAAACTGAGCCAAAACGACTACAGGCGAAAACGACGAAATTGCAATCTATCATTTCAGGACTTACACTGTGCCGTTCGCTAGGTCCCTCCTTTAATCCTCCCTTAAATCATTCAACTCGTTGTTTATATTGAAAATAAATACACTTAAAAACATGTAATAATTCCATTGGTAGTGTTGAGCTAGAAATTATAATCTTCTCCTCAGGAGCGCAAAGTACTTGCAAGATATTCGGCATTGGCCAGTTTCAAACAAATTGTGACTTAGATTGAACGTCAGTGCTGGACCATCTCTTTGAATTATTGAGTACCACCGCCGTTTAGCCCATGAATTATGCATCAATGCTAGCTCTTACTAACACTAACTGCATGTAAACGTAGCTCCTACCACTTTGATTGCATTTCATATGGAAATTTTACTGCATTACTTTATTCAATAACAAAATCATATAAGTCGTGAAGAGATATTTTCAATTGCACAGATTCAATTTCTCTCCAACTTGAAAATATATCTACCAAGAGTTTCACTTTGAACGTTAACTACACAAAATGTTTCGTTCGTTTCTTGAAACTCTGGCAATTAAGGATTCAATTGCAATTTGAGAAGGAAACTAATCGAGGTGTTCATCGTCTTGAGTATAAATGAACTACTTTGTTAATTTGACTTAATTATTAAATAATTAACGCGTTCACGAACAAGTTGCCTTTGAATAAAAAACATATTAGGGATAAGTTACTGTTAAATGACAGGAAAAAGCTCTTCCAATGTGTATCGGGCTTTTCCGCCCAATGCTCGTTAGAGATCGCTTAGATGGGTCCAACGATTACTAAGTCTCTTCATTTCTGTATATCCAAAAAGAGAGAAAAGTTTCTTCTGTGTCTTTCCGTATTAGTGCGTGGGCCGTAGAACATTGAAAAATATGAATTAACAGCAAGCTCATTTTTCGTAAATAACTTTATTTTACCGAGTTCTACCCCAATATTTCAAAAATAAATCTCAAATCAGGTAGCTAACAGAGTTATCCAGTTAAAATATTAGTAACAAAATTGTAAGGTTGCATTTATTCGTATAGAGCTGTAAAGTGGTGCAGGTATTAAGTACATCATTATAAATCAAATACCAAAAGTTCCCATCGATCCGACTTGTGCTAGGACGAGGAAAACTGCCCCAGAGATGTTGACAAAACCCTAGGAACCGAATGCAATCTTTAGTACTGCAATACTTCAACATAAAATAAGGACAACTGACATTCGTACCTGTTTTAGACAACCAATAAAACTAGATTGTACTTGCCTACTCAAATATTATATCTGCACAAAATGCCAACCTATATTCATCTCCATGACATTCCGAACAAGGCTCACGATAAGCTCTGTAAAGCTCTATTCACACAAGGCTTTTGTCTGTAGTATTATGTTTTGTGAAGAACGAAAGAAAGATATTACTCGACTAGGAAGTACGAACATGTATGTGTTCTGTTGGATTTCAAACAAGTGTTTTTCAATCTTATCACGTATTGCCATGAATGAGAGTCGAATAACAAAATGTTTTTCGGAAATATCTATGTTGAAATAAACTCTCTTTTATTTATTTACGTAGTAGCTTGCTGGCGAAGTGTTTTCAAGAAGGTAAGAACGGGTCAAACATACCTATCGTGAGATCGATAGGTATGTCGTCATCTTTTTTTTCCAAATATGCAAAACACCCAAACTCCGAAACCAATATTTGCAAATCCTACAAATTTTAATATTTATATAATATATATCGGCGAATACCTAACGTTAGGTACATAATTTATGCTTTCGTCGGCACTTGGTGGAACTTATTTTTGAAAAAAACTCACTTGTACAGTGTTCCACATATATATAACACACCTAACGTTACAGATTACATTTTCAGCATTACGTTGCGATACTCTCTCCATGACTGCTCACCACTTAAGTTCAATCCCAGAACGATTGAACCGGAATCTTTCATGTTATACTTTGCGTGTTGTAAATGCTCGGTTTTTCTTCTTCACTGATGTAATGCTCGGATCCGTAACGTCACATTACACGTCAAAACCCCTGTCGATGGTACACCTTTAGAGAAACATTATCTACCCAACGTAAATTATTATAATTTTAGTTACAAAGTAACTTAGACTACATAATTTATAGTCCATTAAGATTAAGCTCAAAGCTTACTACATAATTATTACCAATCTTTGAGTAAGGAGTTTTAATGATGCTTGAGAGACAAATGCAACCATTATAAAACCGAATGATATTTCTATATCTGCCTGCCACTAAGTCAATCTAACACATTTTAGTAGAACAGTTTTAAAGACACGTATCACGCCCTAAATCCCCCAAGGGGTAGGCAGAGGCGCACCACACACCCACAATTTGCCAGTGTTTCCAGTCCCACGCAACAGGGGGCAAGCCCATTGCCGTCACCGGCACATTTTGTATTTAGTCACAAAAAGTAGCAGGTATATTGTAATTTTGAAAAAAATTCAAACTCGTGGCTTGCGATGAAATGTTGATGAAATGCAACAAAATCTTACGTGTCAGCTGGCTATGGTACAGCCAATTACAGTCCTGGGCGTCTCGGACTATACATATAACAGTTTTAAAATGCTGCAAATATTATGTGAGTGTTGAAACACCTTCCTTAGAAGTAAATGTCTTTTGTATTACTTATTAAGAAAAATGTGTGTTTATTGTTTAGTAAGTATTTCTATTCTAGTTTTCTCTTTAAAATTGTTTGATATTGAAAGAGAAGTCTGTTATCGCGTAACGTACTAAGCGCATCTTTCAAAGACAGCATCGTTCATTTCAAAATAGAAGGGAAACGGATTAAAACTTTTAAATGATTTAATATCAGAAGGGCGAGTGATTCTGCAGGAACTTGTGTGCAAATTAAATTAACTTTGGAATTTTATTTTTACTTTACTGTCATGCGCCATTTAAGCTGTGGATTAATTTAAGAATTTAATAGTAGATAACTTCAAATACTGAATGGAGCCAGGCGTTACCTGGCGAAAGTCCATGATAAAACAATGGTAAATATGATGTTTAATTTTTAAATAATAGCATAATTTCGCTCAAAAGAAGACATTACAATCCAGAAAAAACAGTCGGCATATCGCGCCTGGGTCAGGGCTCGGGCGGCACGTGACCCGAACGTGAACCGCCTCAAAGCAGCGTACAATCGGGCCACTAGGTTCAGCAAGAGGGCCGTCAAGAGAGCGGATGCCCAGCGCGTCGCGCGGCTTGGTCAGGAGCTCACATCCCATCCCACGGGCAGCCGTGGATACTGGCAACTGGCCAAAGCCGTACAGTCAAATTTTTGTCAACCCTCGCTGCCACCACTGCGTTTTCCTGACGGATCACTGGCTCACAAAGCCCAAGAGAAGGCGGACATGCTCGCAGACCTCTTTGCGGCTAATTCCCGGGTCGATGACCGTGGCCTGCAGCCCCCCGCCATCGCCAACTGTGGCCACACTATGCCTGATATTGTTATCAGGCAATGTGATGTACGGGCAGTGCTGCGGTCACTCGACACGCGGAATGCCAGTGGCCCTGACGGCATTCCGGCGGTGGTGCTACGAAAATGTGCTGCTGAGTTGTCTCCAGTATTAACGCGTCTGTACCGCCTGTCATACTCTACAGGCCTCGTGCCGGAGGCCTGGAGGGAGGCGAACGTACAACTGATCCCCAAGAAAAGGGATCGATCCGATCCAGGCAACTATCGACCCATAGCTGTCACCTCAGTCATTTGCAAGGTGCTCGAGCTTCTTATTAATAAGCAGCTCATGCGATACCTGGAGGATCACTCGCTAATCAATGATCGGCAATATGGCTTCAGGCCAAAACGATCAACGGGTGACCTCCTGGCATTCGTCACGCATGTATGGGGTGAGGCTATGGAAAAGTTCGGCGAGTCCTTGGCTATTAGCCTGGACATCGCCAAAGCTTTCGATAGGGTCTGGCATGCTTCGCTCCTTTCCAAGCTTCCGGCATATGGAACTGAAGGATCTACTCTGCAGCATGGAGAAAAAACAGGCGGCTGAATTCGAATCTGTAAAAGGGCAAATGAATACTATCAAGTCTCAAAATACGGAATTGCAGAAATCTTTGGAGTTTCTTTCTGCTATGTATGACACTCTCTTGCTAAAATTTGAAACGCTTTCGAAAGACAACTCTTCGTACATAAACCGTGTCACCTTCCTGGAGTCAAGGGTCGAGCAATTGGAGCGTACCCTTAGAGCGTCATCAATAGAGCTCCGTAACGTTCCTGTCGTCAATGCAGAGTCTAAGCAGACCCTTGTCAATCACGTCATCAACCTCAGTCAAGCCGTGAACCAGCCTATACAGGAAGCAGATATTCGGGATATTTTCAGGATCAAAACTAAATTCGAATCAGGACCGATCATCGTCGGTTTCGGATCAACATACCTTAAGGAGAAACTCATAAAGTCTGTAATTAGTTTCAATAAGGGAAAGGAGATTGGCCAGAAAGTCAACACGAAACACCTTAAATTACAGGGAGTGCCTACTCCAGTCTATATAGCCGACAACTTAACAAGCAAGGCTAGAAAATTGCATTACTTGGCTAGAGAATTTACAAAGACTAACCGACAGGCGACATGCTGGGCTGCTTTCGGAAAAATTTTTGTTAAACTTAAGGAAGGCGTGTCTCCTGTTCGTATTGATTCTGAGGAGGACTTCGCTTACCTGGGCACGCATAATTGACTAAAAATGCTTTCTTCTGCTATTATAAGCATAGTTTTATACCTTTTTATATTCACAATTTATTACAAACACTATCAACCAACACACCAGAAACACAGTACACATAATGCTATCTCTACATACTCCGTAAAAACTCACATATACGTTCTATTATTATTAATACTTAAAATAGTCAAGGCTTTTCTATTGAACAATTATTTCACATTGGTATTTTACTTAATTACCACTGGCAAAATCTATAATTATAATTATTATATTCTTATGAAATCATCCTTTTTAACGTTACGACAAGTACATTGTGATAAGTTAAAAAGTAAATTCTATAAAATTCGAGTCTCATGATACACAAATCTACTCTGATCTTGACAACTTGGTTTCAGCTGAGAGCTCAACATGCGACTTAGGTAGTATCCATCCCAACAAGCTTTATCCTATAAATAGATCCTTAAATCTTATAGTTCAAAATATTCGTAGTGTCCATTGTAATTTAACCGGTTTTCAAACATTAATACACTCTTGCAATGTTGACTGGGACCTTATCATTTTCACAGAATGTTGGTTATACAATAATAACCGTGTTATACCGGTAGTCGATGGTTACAGTTGTGCTTCTACTGCAAAAAACTATACTCAAAATGAAGGTGTCGTATTCTATTATAAATCTTCGCTTAATTATGTCATATCCGAACCATCACTGGTTGATGCTAACTGCCTCATGATAAACTTTAACAGCACAACCCTTGCCATTTATCGCCCGCCTGCTGTGAAAAATACATCAGTATTTTTGGATTCACTGGATGAGTTGCTTGTTAGCCTAGCGGCGTTTAAGAATATTATACTCACTGGGGATATTAACATTGATATCTTGGATGACGTAAAAGGAGGGGAGTATTTAAATCTGGTGACGTCTCATGGCTTGCTGTCTGCCCATAATTTTCCAACTCATACTAATACTTGCATTGACCATATTATCATTAAGTCCAAACTCCCCGCCAAGTGTTTTGTGGCACAAACCTCACTAACAGACCATTTCACTATTATACTTTCCCTTGACACAGTTGTTAGTAATCTGAAAACAAAAAAAACATCAAAACGTATTGACTACACTTCTCTTGATGCGAGTCTCTGTAACCTGGATCTTGACCCCGTTTTATCTATGAATGATGTTAATGAGGCCACTAACTACCTTATCTCGACACTAAATAGCAAACTTCAGAACTGCACTAAAGTTATGTTTTCGTCTGGTCGACGGCAGATACTCAAACCTTGGATCACGTCAGGGATGCTAAGATGCATTAGAAACAGAGATAAACTTTATCTGAAAACAAAAAAAGAGCCAAATAACGAAACTAGTTTACTAATATATAGGCGTTACCGTAATTTCTGCAATCTATTAATCAAAAAAGCCAAGAGGAATTACGAGAGGAGTGAAATCTGTAATGCTAAAAACAACACTAAAACCCTTTGGAAGGTAATTAAAAATATAACGCACACTACAAAAGACAAGGACCTCACTAGCGTTTTGGTTACGGACAATAACCCTCTCAAATCAGCAAACTTAGTAAATGAATACTTTGCTAATGTGGGTACATCACTAACAGAAAAATTAAAAAGAAGTAACATTTGTGCTTCCGATCCAGTGGTAAACAACCCAGAACAGCTTCACTCCTTTGTTCTTACCCCAACTGATCCTGGTGAAGTTGATTTGATAATCAGACAACTAAAAAATGACTGTGCGATTGGTTTAGATGGTATTTCAAACACTTTCATTAGAAGATATCGATCTATTTTAGTTGAACCCCTTACTCACATCTGTAATCTGGCTTTTTCTACTGGCACTTTCCCTGGTGCTTTTAAGCGAGCTCTTATCCATCCTATCCATAAAACTGGTGACAAAGACCGGGTTTCCAATTACCGTCCCATATCAATTTTATCCGGCTTGTCTAAGATTTTGGAAAAAATTGCTAACAAAAGACTTGTTAACTACTTAGAATCTAAAAACCTATTATCGGAGGCACAATTTGGCTTCCGTAGAAACAAGTCAGCAGATTCTGCTGTGCACGAACTTACAAACACAGTAGTTACCGCTTTGGACAAAAAGAAAAAAGTAATCTCTATATTCTTGGATTTAGCCAAGGCTTTCGATACGGTCTCTGTTCCCCTGCTGCTAAATAAACTGGATGGACTGGGTATTCGAGGCATACAAAATAATTTTTTTGCTAGCTATCTATCTAAACGCTCACAGTGTGTTCAGCTTAACACTGTGCACAGTGATGATCTCCCCATAAATATTGGAGTACCACAAGGCAGTATTCTGGGACCCACGCTATTCCTCACCTTCATTAATGACCTATGCCAACTTGAGCTGACTAACGGACGAGTTATTACTTATGCGGATGATACGGCATTGGTTTTCACAGGAGATTCGTGGAGTGAAACTTTCAGATTTGCTCAGTCTGGCATTAATATAATTCACAACTGGCTCAATGACAACCTCCTGACCTTAAATGTGAATAAATCAAAATACATGACATTTCAACTTAAAAATAATAATCTCGATGAAACTACTCCTATTGTACCGCATTCTTGTTCTCCTCGCGGCACCTTATCTTCTGATTGTCACTGTGAGGAATTACTAAGGGTGAACACAATTAAATATCTGGATGTTGTAATAGATCGAAACCTGAATTTTAGAGCACATATAGATTTACTCACATCAAGAACTCGAAAACTGATATATATTTTCAAGTACCTACGGCATGTGGCTGATATTCCAGTCATAAAAATGACTTACTTCGCTTTATGTCAATCTATATTGACATATTGCATCACATCTTGGGGAGGTGCTGCAAAAACGATATTGGAGAAACTGGAACGTGCCCAAAGAGCAATAATAAAAGTATCGCTTTTCCTACCATTCCGATACCCCACAACCCTAGTCTACCAAGATTTCAAGGTACTTACAGTTCGACAACTCTTCATACTGCTTACAGTTTTTAGGGCTCACTCACTAGTAAAATTTGACCCTCAAACCATGTTAAATTTGCGCCGTACCCAAAGAGTTTACGATACTACTGTAATTTATAAAACTGCCCTCTCTCATAGATTTTACTGTTTTTTGGGTCCTTATTTATATAACAGAATTAATGCTTTGCTTGCCATTTATGGATTCAATAGGTATAAATTAAAAGTAACTTTAATAAACTGGCTCCAAAATTTATCTTATACAGATACTGAGGAATTCCTTACTCCACAGATCTAACAAGTATAAAGTAAGATACACTTACGGAGAAAATGGATTAGCTTTATTTATATACATAGCAGCACACACACACACACACACAAACACACACACACACACACACACACACACACATATACACAAGCACACACGCACACACACACAATTGTGAAATTTTCTGTTTTTGTACACTGTTTTATTTCTTATTTACTGTAACATTGGTCTGTATTTTCGGCGCGTATAAATTCTGTCCAGGTAGTGGGTAACTGGAGATCTGTTACACAGGTTCACCTAATTCAGTCTCCAGTTTCTCACAGCTTTTGATATATAACATGTACTTACGCCTATGATGTAAATTTATATTAAGAAATAAATTTATTATTATTATTATTTATATGGTCTACCTCCTCAACTGTGCAGCTGGATTGCCAGTTTTTTAAACGAGCGCCGAGTGCGGGTCCTCTGCGATGGCCAGGCTTTTCGCTTCTTGCAAGTGAATGCCGGGGTACCGCAGGGGTCCGTACTGTCACCAACTCTCTTTCTTCTGCATATCAATGATATGCTTTCCCTCGGGAACATTCATTGCTATGCAGATGACAGTACATTGCACGGGAGTTACTCGGTTCGTCCGACGGCGGGGCGATCTGTGATAGAGGAGGAGAGACGACATCTCGTGGGTGATCTCGACCGAAACCTCGACAGTATCTCCCAATGGGGTGCCGAGAACTTGGTCGAGTTCAATGCCCACAAAACACAGGCGTGTGCATTTACAGCGAAAAAATCCCCTTTCCTTCCCCTACCCACTCTTCAGAATGCAATATTACCAATGAAGGACAATCTAGACATCCTTGGCATAGACGTTCGTCGAGAGCTCAATAACACAAAATACATTGAGAGATGTATTGGGCTAGCTTCGCGGAAACTAGGAATACTGAACAAGGTAAAGCGATTCTTTACACCGCACCAGAGGTGTCTGCTGTACAAAACGCAGATTAGACCCTGCGTTGAATACTGCTCTCACCTCTGGGACGGCTCCGCGAAGTATTTGCTGGACGCACTCAACGCTATGCAGCGACGCGCTGTTCGCATTATAGACTGTCCGGAGGTAACGGGAAGCCTTGAGCCGCTAGCCCAGCGCCGAACAATTGCTTCCTTGGCCGCGTTCTACCGTATTTACCACGGTGAGTGTTCTGAAGAGCTCTTCAACCTGATCCCACCCTCTCCCTTCCGATCCCGAACAACGCGTGCCGGCCAGAGATGTCACCCTCATACCGTGGAAACCGTCTTCGCGAGAACCGAGCGTTTAAAACGATCGTTTCTCTGCCGAACGATGGTGGCTTGGAACGCCCTGCCTGCGCACGTGTTTCCTCCAACATATAACCCTGGGCTCTTTAAGCGAAGCGTGAAGAGGCACATTACTGGGTCGTCAAGTTGAGGGCCACTCTCTATAGTATTCCTGTGTACTGTGAGAGTCGCCCTCAATTGCCAGACGTCGCCTCAGCTTACCATCAGGCGGGTGGCGTCAATTTGTCGACCTAAATATAAAAAAAAAAAAAATATTTACCATTGTTTTAGTAGATAACTTGCCAATTCATAACAGGAGGGAACCTTTTTAAAAAATACGCACATGTATGTATATCTACTAATAGTGGTGCGACAGTGATCAAAGTTCCACATACCGTTCTTTCTTATTTTTATTTATTTTCTTTATTTATTTATTTTTATTTATTTTCTTATTTTAAATATGCATTATGCACTGGTTCTCTATAAATACTCCTTCCGCGCAATTTTCTTAAAAACTGTTACACCGTTTTCGCTTCGTTCATAGTTCAAAATTTGTATGAAATAAAGAACAATGAGAAACTCTTGAGTTTAATCAGTAATTAAATAATCAATGGAAACATTATAGGTATAAAGATAGTCTCTATACGTTAAAATTGCCAGTAGCACCCAATTTCTCTCCACCCAATGACTCTAGATAATGGGTTTCCGCAACATATGAATACTGATTGAATAGGGTTTATTCCAACGTTGAACCACATATACACATGACCCAATTAGATAGTGTAGTACGACGTATAGGTAGGTACATGCTAATACTTCCTAAAGCATTTTCTGTTGATTTCCTTCGAAACACTACTACTATTAACAAGATTTATACCTGTAAAAAATACTTGGGTACCTACATAATCCTAGCGACAACAGTCAGTAGGTACACATGTAAAATACCTCAAGGTGCCCTACTAGACCAGGTCCTCCTTGCGGTGCCCCCTTTTTGGGTTGGTGGTATCTCATCACGGGTCTCTCTGTACCAGTTTTTTTTTAATTCCGCGGCCAGTGAGTGAATCTGGTTGCGTGCTATAGGGCAAAGGCCCCGCAGCACGCAACCCTTCTAGCCTGCTTCTGTAAGGACGGCGGGTGGCGATCCCGCCGTCCTCAGGCCCCGATCATGGAGGTCGATAGTCTTGGGCGTAGTCGCGTAGTCTGGGGCGGCCTGGCCGCCGACTACGGAACTCGGCGGGGAGGGTACGCTCCCTCTCCCGCCCGGCTGCCTCCTTCGCGAGCAAGACTTGCTCGCAGAAGGACACGGCTGCGTTCCACCTACTCCCGCTGGATACCATGGCTTGAAGCATGGTCCCCAGCGAGAGGGTATCCACGCCCAGACCCACTACGAGGTCCCGGCGCTGACTCGCCCACGTTGAGCACTCCACCAACGTGTGGAGTGTGGTGTCGTCGTCGGAAACCTCGCAGTGTTGACATGTGTGGCATGCATCGTGGGTGTGACATCACGATGCATGCGAAACACATAGCTACCGAAGCATCCATGCCCGGCAACGATCTGCGTCGCACGGTACGTGAGGTCACCACCGTCACGAGTCTCACCGCTGCGATGATGGTGGCACCCCACTTGGATTGCTCAAGTCGCACCCTCCATGACTCCATGAGATCCTGGCGGAGTTGGGACCGCTGGTCCTCGATTTCTCGAGACCCAGGCCTGTGGTCCCGCTCCAGCGCCTCCTTGCGCCATTGGAACAATGACGCAAGGGCTCTCGCTTCCAGGTCCCATGGAGGGGTCCCGGCTAGGAGACATGCAGCCTCTCCGGAGATCGTGCGGTACCCCCGTATGGTTCTGACGGCCAAGGTTCGAAGTGGTCTGTTTAACAGAGTCACGTTCCCCTTGACCGCCAACCTATCCGCCCATACGGGAGCCCCGTATAGGGCCATACTACGCACGATCCCCAGGTACAGTCTCCTGCAGGAAGCGTTGGGTCCCTTTAGGTTGGGCTCACTCGTGAAAGCGCGACCGATGCCTGCGTCACCTTGGGGACCAAACTTCGGAAATGTGGTCCGAAGTTCCATCGGCTATCAATTACGATCCCTAGGTACTTCATCGAAGGCTTGATGCCGATGCTAACGCCTCCCACATTTATGCTGGAACCTTCGGGTGGAGCGTTCCGAGGTCTGTGAAAACACAGAACCTCGGAGTTGTGCAAGGCCACCTCCAGTCCCAGCTGCCGTATCCGACCCACGACTCGAGCAACACCCGTCGTGACCTTGAGTGCTGCCTCCTGGTACGTTGCACCCCGCGCCGTGACGAGGGTATCGTCGGCGTAGCACGTTACGCCGACGCCCCTAGGCAACGCACCCGCAGCACCCAGTCGTAGCCGATGTTCCACAGAAGCGGCACATCTCGCCGAGCTGGCCCGAGCCAGCTGGGGAAAGCTATGGCCTGTAATGTTGTAATTTTTTGTTCATAAAGTCATAGGCTGTTTTCAACGTTTGCTGCGTAAAACGAGGCGCCGTCTGGTTCGTCGGGCAGTGTTGCCCGATGGAGCCGCATTGGATATGGTGTGGCGACTTTTTCACCAGTTCTACTACTCAACTGTTTATAGGTTTTATCTATAAATAGTATAAATTCGTGTGGGACCGGTTTGGAATAGTTTTACTTTTAAGGACATTTCGTTTCCCGTCTAATAAAAATAAACAGGCCACTGACTGGTGTTGTCGATATTCCATTTCAACTGTTTAAATTCCAGTTGAAATTGGGATAATCTATTGGCAATATTAAATCTTGTGAGGTGAGCTGTGATTGGACGCCGGGTGGCGCGTCGGCGATTGGACTTTGAGACAGCCATCTTTACATTCTCACAAGCGAACTGATCCGCACGGGTTATTTCTATTACCATTAATATTAACATTTCAACGTTTGGTGAGTTTTAACCGAAATCTTCCTGTCGCTGGCGTTGTTAGCGTGTCTGCTGTATGATTTTACAGAGGGATTTCTCGTTGATTTCAGGGTACGAGTGCACGTTGTGTGACACACGTGTCACGTCTGATTTTGTCCTACCAAATCTAAACAAGAGTCTGCCTGATTTTGACCAGGATTGGACGCTGGACCACGTGACTTGTGTGACAGCCATTTTATACAAGCGAGCAACGCTCGCATCACATATTTATATTACAATTTAATTTATTGTAATTTATTTCGAAGTTTGGTAAGTTTTAGATAAAATGTTGTTGTGCTAGCGTGAGTTAGCGTATGTACTGTATATTTTGACAGTGGGTTCTCGTTCCTTACAGGTTTGAGTTTGAACGCACACGTGTCTGGAGTTGTCTCACTAAATTTAAACAGGAATCTTTGCCTGATCTGGCCAGGATTGGCTAGAGACCGACTTACACGATACGCATGCATGCTTTGCATGTGTTAGCTGGATTTAATCGGGTGAAGCTTGGATATTCGCCTCCGAAAGGTATGTACACATAATATGTACGACGTGGTAGGCGCTTAGATAATAACAGTGGCCATAATGCATGGAATAAGTCTTTAACTCCTGTTACAGGAGGCTTACGGTACTACCATACTACCTGGGTGAGAACCCAGCTTCCTTCTGCCTGGAGTGGGCAGAGACCGGAACAGAGACGGTGTCTGCCGGCTTGCAGGAGTGGCGTATTTCACCGGGAAAGTATCTTATAAAATCCCTTAACCTATTACCCTTAATTACCACAGTATCTTCATAAAGATACACTAACGTTACCGACCAAGCGCACCAACCATATACCCTGTATTACTGAATAACATAGCACCTAGAATAGACCTAAATTGTATCCTAGGCTAAAAGTACATTAAATCCTTGCAGAGGGGAACCCTCAGTTCCCCTATATTATCTTAGAAGGTTCTTACAATAAAAATATAGTGGCTTAAATGAATACTTTATTTCTAATCATTGACAACCCAACTTCCAAAATAATAAACATTACAGGCCCTCTCCGAGAGATAGGCCCCGACAATACGACGGAGGTAGAGAGGCGTTTCGTGATACACGAGTGCCTCCCTAACGCAGCTCTATGGCAAGGTGTTGAACGCGTTGGCGATGTCAAGAGACACCGCCACCACCACCTTGCCCTGCGAGACTGCTTCCTCCGTCAGGCTCTTCACGCGCATGATCGCACTCACTGTGGAGCGTCCCCGATGGAAACCGAACTGGTTATCCGCCAGGTCTTCCTCTTCTTGGCCCCCACTACTTCCCATCCCTCCCGTCTGGAGGGATGTGAAGAAGCAGCGGGAGCGATGTTAGAGGAAGAGGAGGCGGCAGGGGTGCCACTCTTTTTGCCGTGCCCCTTGGCCTTCCGCGTTTGGGCCGCGGTCTCGGCGCTGAAGCGGATGGGGGCGGCGCGGGGCGGTGGACATCGGGTGTAGGTGTGCCGCTAGGACCGGGAGCGGGAGCACCGCCAACAGCCGCCGCGTATGAAAACACGGGGCACGCTAGCGGAGGGCGGTACACCCGGTCCTCCAGAACCGCGAGGCGCCTCTCGATCGCCGTCAGGACCTGCACCGTAGTCGGCACAGGCTGTGGCGGCGAGGCGGGCGCCGTGGTGGGCGCGGTCTTAAGCGCCGTCTTCGGCGCTGGTCCAACCGTCAGAGGAGGAGGTGGCATGGGACCTGGAGGTGCCTTGACCACTGTGGTCAACTCAGCGACCTCCCGACGCAGATCTTCCATCTCCTTTCGGGAGGCAGTGAGCTCCACCTACAGGCTCGCAACCTGCTTGCGGAGCTTCGCCTCCTCCTTTGTGACGCTCCGCGCGAGGACCTTGTCAAGGGAGGATTGGGCTTCATCCACCAGTGAAGTCACAATCTTCTTCCTCCCCAACATGTTCTTACTCCCCCGCATGGCCGCGTTCATGCGGGAGAGAATACTCATGATCTCCCGTGCGGGCGGCACACCGATATCCCTGCGACTGCGCAGGGACGGTACAGATGACGGGGGTGGTGTTGGCGGGCGCATTCTGTAGGCGACGAGACGCGTGCGCACCGTCTTCACCGGCACCTCCTCCTCCGAATTGCTGGAGAAGAGGGACCCCCACCCAGAGCAACTAGTGCTCCGGTCGCGCGGCGACCCCCCCTTCTCGAGGGTCCTCTTTTTCGAAGAAGGGCCCTTACCCCTCACACTACTGGAAGCTGACCCATCGTCAGTCCCAGCAGCAACATTTCCTTGGGGCGTCGACGTCGCGCTGCAACTAGGCGGCGCGACGCGTTTCCGTGTTTCAAGCAATAAGTCGTCGGTTGACACTGTCCGGGAAAGGGCAGTGTCAGTACCGGGGGTCTCGTCAGGCATATCCATGATAGCACAATTAAACGCAATGTTGGCCACTCAAGTCTCGATTTCGACGTTCGGTCACTCAACTTGCCACTGCGTTACCGTGGTCAAGTTGGGGTCCAGGGCGGACCCCTCTCTGTACCAGTAAAATAAATTTTAAAAACCTCTTCAACGCAACAAACACAGTTATTTATATAATTTACACAACTTATATAATTATAAATACAAATTTTTAATTTATTTATTTTGACTTAAGTTACGTACTTATTATGGAATTTAAATCTTGAGAATGAAGTTATGCTAGAAATGAACAAAATTAATTTACATTAATAATATTGTGAACCTCATTAAATATCCTACTAATATTATAAACGCGAAAGTTTGTGAGTATGAATGGATGGATGGATGTTTGTTACTCTTTCACGTAAAAACTACTGAATGGATTTTAATGAAACTTTACAATAATATAGCTTAGGTATGCATCAGAATAACACATAGGCTACAATTTATAAAGATATTGCGTGAATTGTTCAAAATATGACGCGGCGCGACGGGAACGGGAAAAAATCCAAATTACCACGCGGACGAAGTCGCGGGCGACCACTAGTACTAAGATAATGTTAAGCTCTTAATTGTACGTACTAACGAAAACAGGATCATATTGTTATCTGAAAGAAATTTAATTGAATTAAATTGAAATGTTCAATATACACGTAGCTAAGTATTTTTTGTATTTCAGGCCGAATTCTTGACATATTATTATTTAATGCGGCTAATACACGGGCTATAAAATTGATGGATTGATTTTTGTGTGCATGCTATATTTAAATCCATTGTATATGTGAATATTAACATAATGGTGAAATGTTTTTTTGGTTTAAGTTATTTTTAATTAATTTTTTTTGGTTCTTTAAGCGGAACGTGAAGAGGCACATCAGTAGGTCGTCAAATTGAGGGCCACTCTCAATAGTAATGTGTGCTGTGAGAGTGGCCCACAATCGCTAGACGTCGTCACGACTTACCACCAGGCGGGCGGCGTCAATTTGGCGAACCAAATATAAAAAAAAAAAAAAAAAAAAAAATGTAAATGGGACATTTAAAAAAAAAAACAACCTCTATACATATTATTGTAACTACATTCTTGTAAGTTAATAAATAAATGAAATTAATAAAATATACTTCGATGCTCCCAAGCAACAATCCGGTAATCGTAAAATCTAAATTTTACAGGAGAGCAGATTTACTTATTTTATGAAATATCTTTTTAACCAATGGGGCTATTGAAGTCAATGATATATCAAATGAAAGCTATTTATTTGTGGATTTAAACTGAGCTATTAATATGATATTACTTTCATTCAAAATCTTGTAAATAACAAAAATAAATAATACCTAAAATTCTATTCATAAAATATACAGGAAACTAAATATTTCGTAATTTTATATTATGAGCTTCTACAGTGTTATATTTTATTATATAGGTGATACATAATGCGTTATTACGGAGTTATTGTGGTATTATCTATAAACTCTATAAATGGTACTGATAAATAACATTATTATTGCAAGTAAGTGTATTATATATTGTATTATATACGTCTTACCTGTGTTACCCCGGCTATGTCATCGAGGAACAATTTCGAGACAAAGCCGGGGTGTGCGTGTTCGTTAGGGCGGATGTTTGCTGCCGCCGGTTGCGCTGCCTAGAGAACCCCTCCAATTCCGTCCTTTGGCTGCACGTAGACCATGGCTCTATGAGCCAGATCTACGTGTGCGTCTACCGTTCCCACACAGGGGATTCTGAGACAACAAAGCTCTTCCAGTACCTCAGCGAGACGGCTGATGAAGCGCAGGTGCGGTTCCCGAACGCTGACCTAGTATTTCTGGGGGACTTCAATGGCCATCACATTGATTGGCTGGGGTCCCTCAAGACTGATCATGCGGGTAGGGCCGCCCATGCGTTCGCTCTCTCCCACGGTCTGACCCAGGTGGTATGCGGGATCACCCGGATACCAGACAGGTCAGATCACGCGCCCGCTCTGCTGGATTTACTGCTGACGAGTCGCCCAGCCCAGTACAGTGTTTCGGTAGGAGCCCCATTGGGTAGTTCCGACCACTGTGTTGTTCACGCTGGCATGAAGGTATCACCTCCTGCACGTGCTGTACAAACGTCACGACGACTATGGCACTACTCTTCTCGCTTTTAACAAGTGAATGCCGGGGTACCGCAGGGGTCCGTGCTGTCACCAACTCTCTTCCTTATAGATATCATCTCATATCATTGATATGCGTTTTGGCCTGAAGCCGTATTGCCGATCATTTAGTAGCGAGTGATCTTCGAGATATCGAATGAGCTGCTTGTTGATGAGGAGCTCAAACACCTTACAGATGACTGAGGTGACAGCTATGGGTCGATAGTTGCCCGGATCAGACCGATCCCCTTTCTTGGGGATCGGTTGTACGTTCGCCTCTTTCCAGACCTCCGGCACGATTCCTGTGGAGTAAGACAGGCGGTACAGACGAGTTAGTACAGGACACAACTCAGCTGCGCATTTCCGTAGTACCACCGCCGGAACGCCGTCAGGGCCACTGGCTTTCCGCGTGTCGAGTGATCGCAGCACTGCCCGTACATCGCATTGCCTGAGTACAATGTCAGGCATAGTGTAGCCACAGTTGGCGATGGCGGGGGGCTGCAGGCCACTGTCGTCGACCCGGGAATTAGCCGCAAAGAGGTCTGCGAGCATATCCGCTTTCTCTTGGGCTTTGTGAGCCAGTGTTCCATCTGGGTAACGCAGCGGTAGCAGCGAGGGCTGACAGAAGTTAGATTGCACGGCCTTAGCCAGTTGCCAGTATCCACGGCTGCCCGTGGGATGGGAAGTGAGCTCCTGACCAAGCCGCGCGATGCGCTGGGCATCCGCTCTCTTAAAGGCCCTCTTGCTAGATTTTGTGGCACGGTTGTACGCTGCTTTGAGGTGGCCCACGTTTGGGTCGCGCACAGCCCAGGCCCTGATCTAGGCGCGATATGCCGACTGTTTTTGTCGAACAGCTTTGGCACAATCTCGCCCGAACCAGGGACGGGCTCTGCGGATACAGGCGACATCAGTGAAAGGGATGTAATATTCCATCCCTAAACTGATCTCGCCAGCAATCGCAGAAGCGCTATCTGAGGGAGCCTTTCCTACAAAGCAGCGCTGGCTCCAGGGGACGGACGCATAGTAATCGCGTAGACCGTCCCAATCCGCTGACGAGTAGTGCCATAGTCGTCGTGACATTTGTACAGCACGTGCAGGAGGTCATACCTTCATGCCAGCGTGAACAACACAGTGGTCGGAACTACCCAATGGGGCTCGTACTGAAACACTGTACTGGGCTGGGCGACTCGTCAGCAGTAAATCCAGCAGAGCGGGCGCGTGATCTGACCTGTCTGGTATCCGGGTGATCCCGCATACCATCTGGGTCAGACCGTGGGAGAGAGCGAACGCATGGGCGGCCCTACCCGCATGATCAGTCTTGAGGGACCCCAGCCATTCAATGTGATGGCCATTGAAGTCCCCCAGAAATACTAGGTCAGCGTTCGGGAACCGCACCTGCGCTTCATCAGCCGTCTCGCTGAGGTACTGGAAGAGCTTTGTTGTCTCAGAATCCCCTGTGGGAACGGTAGACGCACACATAGATCTGGCTCATAGAGCCATGGTCTACGTGCAGCCAAAGGACAGAATTGGAGGGGTTCTCTAGGCAGCGCAACCGGCGGCAGCAAACATCCGCCCTAACAAACACGCACACCCCGGCTTTGTCTCGAAATTGTTCCTCGATGACATAGCCGGGGTAACACAGGTAAGACGTGTCGTCAGGGCGGCGTATTTGTGTCTCCGTGAGGTACATCACAGCGGGCCGTGCCGTCTCAAGGTGATGGTGGACGGCATCGAGGTTCGCATGGAGTCCACGGACGTTAGTGAACTCCACCTCGAAAAGTGAAGTCGTGGGGTTTCCTAGGGCCGCTGTGTACCGTTTACTTTTTTTTGTTTCACTGCCATTGTAGATTTTGAAGACGAAGAAGCGTGAAGACAGGCCGACATCTGGTGCAGCAGTAAGTGACAAAGCGCAGGGGCTAGCTTTGTCTAGAACTGTGTGGTTAGGTCGGAGCCGACTCGCCGGACGGAAGGGCTCCCAAACCCCCCTGATGCAAGGCCGCCGCTACCCCACACCGGTTACCACCCGGAGCGGCGATCCCACATCAGGATTATGCGCAACATGTGGGGCAGCCTCCTAGGGTGGTTGGTCCCAGGCGGACCCCATGACTGTGTTGCGGGCGGCCGCGGCAACACCGTTGCTAAGGGTCTCCCTGGCCGGCGAATCGACCCACACCACCCACACTAGACTCCGTTTCACCCCCACTGGTCCCATGCCTGCTGCACTATACATCGCCCCGGGCCCGGCGATGCAGCTGCTGAACCCCTAACGCAACTCAGCCTGGGCTGGGTTACTTGGGGGGCTTTAGCACAGCTGCACGGTGGTATCCCCCCGGACCAACACTGTTGTACCACCTGGTACCCATGTAGGGGCCGAAGCCACTTCATAGGTACCATAAATTAACGAGCCTCGTCCGTTGATCAGCAGGTGCGCCACTAGCAGGTGAGGTCGCTGGGGCTCTAAAGATGTTGGTAGAGCCCCTTTGCACCCATGATAAAACAATACAATTCAAACTAACTAAATATGTACATTACCTATACTAATTATAACCACTAAAATTACATCTAAATCCTAACGTGGGTCAAAGAACTCCTCCGCCTCGTCGCCGACTGGCAATGTTCCGAGTCGGCGACAAAGGCATTGCCAGTCGGCGACGAGGCGGAGGAGTTCTTTGACGCTTGTCGGGATTTAGATGTAATTTTAGTAGGTACAACTAATAATAACTTGTAATATTAATTATAAGATGTAAACTAGTAAACGCAATATTATATACCTAGGTACTGTCTTCATGCCGAAGATAATTTTCTACAAAAAGTAAAGTATAGCCAACCCCAACTGGGTTGGGAAAGACTCAGTAAATTATTATATTATATTAGTTAGATTATGTATTTTAAGGGAAATCCCATTAAAATATTACAGCGTATTATGAGCCCGTTAGGCGCCTCACCGGATTAGCTGTGGTGTTAATAATTTCACTCAAAGCTTACATATCGCAGATTATCAATTTTCATTTAACCAATATCAAGGTTTATAGTGTTCCACACTACAGTAGACTCATCATCAACCGATCCTTTTTCCCAACACAGTTGGGGTCGGCTTTCCAGTCTAACTGCGATTCGCCTGAACTTCGATGTTTTCCGCGAAGCGACTGCCATCTGACCTCCACAACCCATGGGCGATATCGAAGTTCTGTAGTTAGACTGGTTTGCTTTAGGGCTCCAATTACCCCTAACGACTGCCATTGATGTTTGTATGGCAACCGGGACCGACGGCTTAACGTGTTCTTCGAGGCACGGAGGGGTGGGTCTCAGTGTCTTAAGAAATGGTCACCCATCCTAAGACCGGCTTGACGTGATGTTGTTTAACCTTTGCAATGTGTTAACATTGTCGGTTACCACTAGACCACATTACAGTTACCACTACAGTAGACTAAAATAATAATTATTTTTCCGTTATTTCATGACATTGTGTCCCGTGATATACGATATGGATGTTGATTACAGCTCGGTACACAACCAAAAATCGATGTAATCACTTATATTGCTCTGCGACGAGACAAAAATATGAGAGGCTTATGTCCACTGCGGTAAAATTTTCACTCGATAATCGAATGCTGCATAGTAACTTAATTTTGATATTTATTTCCAAGTACTTGTTCTAGGTCTACGTAAAAATTGTTTTTGATTGCTATAGTAGCATAGCCGGTAGTGTGTACCTTCGATGTTGGTAGTAGGGACCCCGCGTTGGAAGAAATATTTGTGTGATCTGCATATTATTATGTTTTTGTAAAGGAGTAGTGTGTTTTCTAAATGTAATATGAATAAGTCATGTACGTTTAAACAAACGCTCTGCTTACTTTGAGAGTAGAACATGGTGGTCTACAAACCAGGAAGATATTAATACGTGAGAGACTCAAGCCAACCTCACCTTGTAAGTTGTGCAGCCAATCATTGCATATTAATACTGCCATCTATTGGAAATTTTTCGAACCTGAATATAGTTAGTTCAAATCTCAGAATTAGAACGTCCTTATTTCGTTGTGCACGATGGGTTATCTGTACTAGTTGACCGAGCGAGCGAAGCGTCTCAGTTTCAACTCGAGGACTGGCCGATTTGGCGTTGTTTGTCTGTATGTATGTATGTGTGTCAGTTCCGGTCTACAGGCCACATTTTTCACCCGATTTTCATGAAATTTGCCACAAGTGTTCTTTGTTGCAAGGCGCAACTTTTGTCAAAGGGATTTTTCGATTGGGGGGGAAATGGGGGAGAAATGCGAAAATAACGCGAGGTCTACTGTTCACAGAATCACTAGTGTTATGAATGTACTTAATGTGTGTTGATAATATACCTAAATATTTATTTTTAAATCCGCGGCCTAAGGCCCTTAAAATGGGGAAGAAATGCGGAGAAAATGATAATTTCTCATTTTCTTTTTGCTGGTACCTCTGTTGGTGTGCATGGAAAGTCAGCCACCAGACCACGTCCCAAAAGGATGTTAGGGACCCGAAAATAACGCGAGGTCTACTATTCGCAGCACTACTAGTATCCCTTGCGGCTCACCTTAGGGTCGCGCTGGACGCAGAAGCCGTCCGCGTCACCAGACCTACCAAATGCGCCGCATTGCGCATCACGGGTCTGGATGACGCGGCCACGACGGAGGAAGTAATCTCCGCCGTCGTGGAGGCGGGCGGCTGCCCCCATGACCAGGTGAAAGCTGGAGATATCTCCTTCGGCTCCACCGGTCATGGGATGACAGTCGTCCAGTGCCCCGTCGCGGCGGCACTTAAATTGGCGGACGGACGAAGCCTCCTTGTAGGGGGCTTCCTAAAGGCGCAGGTGCACCTCCTTCGTGCCCGGGAAACCAGGTGTTTCCGGTGCATGGTGGTGGGGCACGTCGGAGTGCAGTGCACAGCGGAAGACACCGTGGGCGAACGGTGCTTCCGCTGCAGCCGGCCCGGTCATAAGGCCAATGGCTGTGAGGCCCCGCCTCGCTGTTATAGATGCGAGGCGGAGGGCAAAACGGCGGACCATCGGGTCGGCAGCCGTACCTGCGCCGCCTCGAGGCCTAAACCTCGTCCGTCCGCTGTAGGCAGCGGGGGAGCCGCTTCTGCGCGGCCATGTTCGCAGCGGGATGCTGACATGGACGTACATTAATGTGCGCCCATGTCCGCATCCTGCAGGTGAACTTGAACCACTGCCGCGCTGCTCAGGATCTTCTGTACCAGAGCATCGCGCAGTGGTCCATTAACTTGGCCGTGGTCGCCGAGCCGTATTATGTCCACCCGGGAAGCCCGGTGGACCAGGACGGCTCGGCCTGTTGCATTTTTGGGGGTTCCGCCGTGGACACCTCGCGCCTTGCATTGATTGCAAGCGGCCGGGGGTGTGTTGCGGCGGAATTTGAAGGGTTTGCGGTCGTGTCGGCCTACATCTCGCCGAACATTGACGAGTCTCAGTTTGAGCTATGGCTCACTGAGCTCGACGTCGTCTTCGCTGCGTGCCGTCCTCGCCCTGTCCTGCTCCTGGGAGACTTCAACGCCTGGAGTGAGGCGTGGGGCTCCCGGGAAACCAGGGACAAGGGGAGGCTTCTTGAGGACTGGACCAGAACACGTGGTCTGGAGGTCCTCAACCGGGGGAATGTCGTCACCTTTTGGCGGCGAGGGGGGGAATCGATCGTAGACGTAACGTTCGCATCCCCTGACCTCGCCCGCCGTATTACAGGCTGGCGCGTGGAGGAGGGTGAGGAGACGCACTCGGACCATCGGTACATCCGGTTCGATGTCGTCCCCTCACCTGACCTCCCACAGCCGGTAGCAAATCCCCCGGATCCGCGTTGGGCACTTCACCATCTTGATCGGGAAGCTCTCCTGGAGGCATCCATCGTGCAGGCCTGGATTCCGGCACCGGACCGGCCTGCCGATGTGGATACAGAGGCGGAGTGGTTCAGGAGAGCCATGTCGCAAATCTGTGATGCGGCGATGCCTAGGGTTACACCCAGACCGGCCAGGAAGCAGGTGTACTGGTGGTCGCCGGAGATTGCAGAGCTGCGCGCAGCATGCATCTCCGCCCGCCGCCGGTACACCAGGTTTCGCCGGAGGCATCGCCGCCCAGACGACGCGGCAGCCCGAGAGGCGGAGCTTTATCAGGCATACAGGGAGGCCAAAGGTATTCTCCAGGAGACGATTAAGCTGGCCAAGACGGCGGCCCGCGAGGAGCTCCTGGAGACCCTGCAGCAGAACCCATGGGGGCGCCCGTACCTACAGGTCAGGGAGAAACTCCGACCTAGGGCGCCCCCAGTGACCCAGAGTCTCCAGCCGCAGCAGCTGGAGCGGGTCATGGGCTCCCTGTTTCCGACGAGCGCGGAGGAGCACGTCCCTCCACGCATGGCTCCGTCTCTGCCCGACGCGGATAGCACCAGCGAAGACGACGTACCCGAAGTCAGCGTGGGGGAGCTAGGTGCGGCAGTACTCCGGCTTAAACGCCGGAAAATCACTGCCCCCGGACCCGACGGCATTCCTGGCCGTGCATGGGTCCTGGCCCTCGAAGAACTCGGGCCTCGACTGATGGGGCTCTTTAGCGCATGCCTCGAAAGGGGCCAGTTTCCCAAGGTGTGGAGGACGGGGAAACTGGTCCTGATCCGTAAGGCGGGGCGGCCGGTGGACTCACCGTCCGGATACCGGCCGATCGTGTTGCTCGACGAGGTGTGTAAGCTCTTTGAGCGAATTATCGCGGAGCGCCTCGTCGAGCATCTCACGAGTTTGGAGCCAGACCTGGCGGATAACCAGTTCGGTTTCCGTCGGGGACGCTCCACCGTGAGCGCGATCATGCGCGTGAAACGCCTCTCTACCTCCGTCGTATTGTCGGGGCCTATCTCTCGGAGAGGGCCGTAGCTTTCCCCAGCTGGCTCGGGCCAGCTCGGCGAGATGTGTCGTGCGGTGTTCCACAGGGGTCGGTCCTGGGGCCGCTTCTGTGGAACATCGGCTACGACTGGGTGCTGCGGGGTGCGTTGCCTAGGAGCGTCGGCGTAACGTGCTACGCCGACGATACCCTCGTCACGGCGCGGGGTGCAACGTACCAGGAGGCAGCACTCAAGGTCACGACGGGTGTTGCTCGAGTCGTGGGTCGGATACGGCAGCTGGGACTGGAGGTGGCCTTGCACAAGTCCGAGGTTCTGTGTTTTCACAGACCTCGGAACGGTCCACCCGAAGGTTCCAGCATAAATGTGGGAGGCGTTAGCATCGGCATCAAGCCCTCGATGAAGTATCTAGGGATCGTACTTGATAGCCGATGGAACTTCGGACCACATTTCCGAAGTTTGGTCCCCAAGGTGACGCAGGCATCAGTCGCGCTTTCGCGACTGATGCCCAACCTAAAGGGACCCAACGCTTCCTGCAGGAGACTGTACCTGCGGATCGTGCGGAGTATGGCCCTATACGGGGCTCCCGTATGGGCGGATAGGTTGGCGGTCAAGGGGAACGTGACTCTGTTAAACAGACCACTTCGAACCTTGGCCGTCAGAACCATACGGGGGTACCGCACGATCTCCGGAGAGGCTGCATGTCTCCTAGCCGGGACCCCTCCATGGGACCTGGCAGCGAGAGCCCTTGCGTCATTGTTCCAATGGCGCAAGGAGGCGCTGGAGCGGGACCACAGGCCTGCGTCTCGAGAAATCGAGGACCAGCGGTCCCAACTCCGCCAGGATCTCATGGAGTCATGGAGGGTGCGACTTGAGCAACCCAAGTGGGGTACCACCATCATCGCGGCGGTGAGACCGATCATGGACGATTGGCTGCAGAGGCAGCATGGTGACCTCACGTATCGTGCGACGCAGATCGTTGCCGGGCATGGATGCCTCGGTAGCTGTCTGTTTCGCATGCATCGTGAGGTCACACCCCGGTGTCAACACTGCGAGGTTTCCGACGACGACACCGCACTCCACACGTTGGTGGAGTGCTCAGCGTGGGCGAGCCAGCGCCGGGACCTCGTAGTGGGTCTGGGCGTGGATACCCTCTCGCTGGAGACCATGCTTCAAGCCATGTTCTCCAGCCGGAGTAGGTGAAACGCGGCCGTGTCCTTCTGCGAGCAAGTCATGCTCGCGAAGGAGGCGGCCGGGAGGGAGAGGGAGCGTACCCTCCCCGCCGAGTTCCGTAGTCGGCGGCCAGGGCGCCCCAGACTACGCGACTACGCCCAAGACTATCGACCTCCATGATCGGGGCCTGAGGACGGCGGGATCGCCATCCGCCGTCCTTACAGAAGCAGGCTAGAAGGGTTGCGTGCTGCGGGGCCTTTGCCCCATAGCACGCAACCAGATTCACTCACTGACGCGGGATAAAACCCTTCCCCCAACGACCCGACCCAACACCCGAAGAGACCACAGGGGTGGTCAAAGTCCGCCGGGCGCCACTGGACATACCCTCTGCTAGTAACCAGAGACGCCC
This sequence comes from Nudaria mundana, assembly GCA_963556515.1. NCBI lineage: Eukaryota > Metazoa > Arthropoda > Insecta > Lepidoptera > Erebidae > Nudaria > Nudaria mundana. Next base: position 5,460,533 of record OY748306.1, read on the forward strand.
GGCAACGGACGTTAGAGCGGCCGCGGCCTTGGGCCGCGGAATTAAAAAAAAAAAAAAAAAAAAAAAGCACTACTAGTATAGTATTCTTATATCTGTGCTGGTGTATAATAGCCTGTAGTGGTTGTTGGGAGGTATTATTGGACGTTTACAGTAACACAGTATGTGGATGAATGAATATTTTTTGTTGACATGCATTCGCTTTTACAATAATGTATACAAGTACCTATAGTACTAGAATATTCCCGATGATACAAAACTGGTTTAGGTAGGTGTGGCTTAGACAATAGGAACAAGTTTGAATACCTATACTTATGTTACTACTCGTAGGTACCTACGAGTTGTTTACTTGTTGAAGTGCGTGTGCACATCTAGCTATTGGTGGAATATTATGGTAGGTACTCGAAAGTTCTGGGCGCGCCTTCTTGTAGTATCTAGACGTATGACGTCAGAGATAAGGTATGCGCCACAAGCCTGTACCAACCTATTCGTGGCAACAAAAACGACTGTGTGTATATTTATTAAAAACCGGTCAAGTGCGAGTCGGACTCGCGCACAAAGGGTTCCGTAACACACACACACATACATATCACGTCTATATCCCGAAGGGGTAGGCAGAGGCGCATAACACACTCATAATTTGCCAGTATTTTTAGTCCCACGTAATAGGGGGCAAGCCTATTGCCGTAACAAAACGGCAAAAAATCACGTTTGTTGTATGGGAGCCCCCTTAAATATTTATTATATTCTGGTTTTTAGTTTTGTTATTTGTTGTTATAGAGGCAATAATTTTATATGCCCATTAATTAAAATGGTACACTATACCATTTTGTGAACTGTATTAAATGCACATTTTTTTTAAATAGTTGGTCACTTAGGTTTTCATTAAAAAAATAGGTTATCTCCAGACACTTAATTTTCTCAAATCTATTGCTGGTCCGAGGTTCTGTGTTTTCACAGACCTCGGAACGGTCCACCTGAAGGTTCCAGCATAAATGTGCGAGGCGTTAGCATCGGCATCAAGCCCTCGATGAAGTATCTAGGGATCGTACTTGATAACCGATGGAACTTCGGACCACATTTCCGAAGTTTGGTCCCCAAGGTGACACAGGCATCGGTCGCGCTTTCGCGACTGATGCCTAACCTAAAGGGACCCAACGCTTCCTGCAGGAGACTGTACCTGGGGATCGTGCGGAGTATGGCCCTATACGGGGCTCCCGTATGGGCGGCGCGGTAGACGGCCAACAACTCAACGCTCCTTAACAGACCGTTGAGGACCTTGGCCGTCAAAACAATAAGGGGCTACCACACGATCTCCGGAGAGGCTGCATGTCTCCTAGCCGGGACCCCTCCATGGGACCTGGAAGCGAGAGCCCTTGCGTCATTGTTCCAATGGCGCAAGGAGGCGCTGGAGCGGGACCACAGGCCTGCGTCTCGAGAAATCGATGACCGGCGGTCCCAACTCCGACAGGATCTCATGGAGTCATGGAGGATGCGACTTGAGCAACCCAAGTGGGGTGCCACCATCATCACGGTGGTGAGACCGATCATGGACGATTGGCTGCAGAGGCAGCATGGTGACCTCACGTATCGTGCGACGCAGATCGTTACCGGGCATGGATGCTTCGGTAGCTATCTGTTTCGCATCCATCGTGAGGTCACACCCCGGTGTCAACACTGCGAGGTTTCCGACGACGACACCGCAATCCACACGTTGGTGGAGTGCTCAGCGTGGGCGAGTCAGCGCCGGGACCTCGTAGTGGGTCTGGGCGTGGATACCCTCTCGCTGGAGACCATGCTTCAAGCCATGGTCTCCAGCGGGAGTAGGTGGAACGCAGCCGAGTCCTTCTGCGAGCAAGTCGTGCTCGCGAAGGAGGCGGCCGAGAGGGAGAGGGAGCGTACCCTCCCCGCCGAGTTCCGTAGTCAGCGGCGAGGGCGCCGCAGACTCATCTACGCCCAAGACTATCGACCTCCATGATCGGGGCCTGAGGACGGCGGGATCGCCACCCGTCGTCCTTACAGAAGCAGGCTAGAACGGTTGCGTGCTGCGGGGCCTTTGCCCCATAGCACGCAACCAGATTCACTCACTGACGCGGGATAAAACCCTACCCCAACGACGCAGGATTCTCATCGCGACCCAACACCCGCAGAGACCACATAGGTGGTCAAAGTCCGCCGGGCGCCACTGGAAATACGTTCTGCTTGTAACCAGAGACGCCCGGCAACGGATGTTAGAGCGGCCGCGGCCTTGGTCGCGGAACTAAAAAAAAAAAAAATCTGTTGCTGAAAATTAAAGTTGGTGGCTTTTTCTGAAAAAGGTACAATATTGGTATATACATATAATAGAAATATATACATATACATATGTATATACATATATTTCTATATTTTTTTTATTAAAATTATTATTCTTACAATTTTACTTAAATCTAGTTTATTGTCCTACAAAACTGTTTGCACAGTTTGTCTGCAGGATCCGGTGAGTCTAACACTTAATGGTTAGAATGCAAACTTACAATAGGTATACGTAGGTCACACTATAAGTTTTGCGTAACTTAAAAAAACAACATGTTAAAACAAAAATATTATATTTATTGCTTTTCAAAATACTCTCCTTTACATTTTAAACATTTTTCATGCGATCGAACCATTTTTTAAAACAGGAGGACCACAGATCTGAAGGCATGTTTTCTACGTGCTGATTGAACGCTATCACTGCCTCTTCGGAGTTGGTAAAAGTGAAACCTCTCATCAAATCTTTGATTTTGGGGAAAATACAGAAATCACAGGGTGCTAGGTCGGGGCTATGCGCAGGATGAGTGACGAGTTGTACTTTTTCGGAAGCAAAAAATGACTTTGTTTTGTTGGTCGTGTGTGAAGAACCGTTGTCATGATGTAGGAGAACGCGGCTTTTGGGTCGTCTTTCGCGAACTTTTTCTAACACCCGGGGTAAACAAATGGTAGAATACCACTCGGAATTAACACTCTTTTGATCTTCAAGTGGAATTGTACAGATGGGCCCCGTAGCTGAGAAAAAAAAGGGATATTTTTTTTACCAACGTTTCTCGCCTGCCTCACTTTTGTTGGCTTGTTCTCATTTTCAAAAAAGATTGCTGTTTTTTTACGGGTTCAAAACAATAAATCCACGTTTCGTCTCCTGTGACAATGTCATAAAGAGCATTAGAATGTCCGTGGTCGTACTTCAGTAGCATCTGTGAGCACCATTCCACGCGAGCCCGCTTCTCCTCCGCTGTCAGTTCATGAGGGATCCAACGACACACAAAGTTTCCGAACTTTAAATTCTTCGTGTAAAATTTTCTGGATTTGACTCATACCAATCCCCAATAGTCCTCGAATTGTCTCATAGGTAATCCGCGGGTTTTCTTCAATTAACCGCTTAACAGTAGCCACATTATTTTCGTTGATGGTAGTTGAAGGCCGCCCTTCACGAAATTCGTCATGTAAAGAAACTCGACCTCTCTAAATTTCAGCAAACCATCGCCTCACGGTGCTCAAACAAGGCGCTTCTCTCCTAAAAGCATTTTGAAGACGAGCGGCACAGTCTTGCGGGAGAGAGAACTTTTAAAATCATAAAAAATCATCGCTCTAAAATCTTTTCGACTTAATTCCATTTTCGTTGCATACGTAGAACTTTGATGTGTGATAAAAAACAATTGACAAATGATTTTCCGCCCATTGTTTTTTTTTATTACTAAGAAGGTTGCAATGTTTAAAAAAATATAACATTCGAAATTCAAATAGTTCCGATTAGCTAGAAGTGCAAAACTTTTAGTGTGCCCCATGTATTACCGCCGGGCGCCATTGGAGATACCTGCTTGTAACCAGAGACGCTCTGCAACAGACGTTAGAGTGGCCGCGGCCTTGGGCCGCGGATTTAAAAAAAAAAAGAAAAAAGGTAGGTATATTATCAACACACATTAAGTACATTCATAACACTAGTGATTCTGTGAACAGTAGACCTCGCGGTATTTTCGCATTTTCGCCCCATTTCTCCCCCATTTTCCCCCCAATCGAAAAATCTCATCGACAAAAGTTGTGCCTTGCAACAAAGGACACTTGTGCCAAATTTCATGAAAATCGGCTGAAAATGAGATGTTTACATAATACCTATAGGTACTACACATCATTAAAACATAATCTTCATTCAACAGCAATACGAATACAAAGCGAATCACTTTCGACAATTCCGCACCCCAAAGTTACAGTATCATAATTAGTTTGTTCCAAACTGATTGTCGGACACTCATTTGGCTGTTCTGTCCCGAGTTAATTACCAGTTGACAAACATCATTAGTGCTACGATACACACAAGCTTCGACGCTACAATATATTGTAAACATTCCCGTGATATTGTACATAGTAGGTAACTAATGGTATGTATTTACGTTAAATTTACAACAACACTTTTCTAAAACATGTAATGATAGTAATATTAAGCTCAAAACAAATGGTAACTTCCTTGGTGGCGCAGTGGTATGTGTATGCGACCATCCTTGAGGTGACGGGTTCGATTCCTGGATCGAATCCACAAAGGTTTGTTACGGAGTTTGGGTTTTTCTATGTTTATTCTATAAGTATGTTTATCGAAGTAATGTTTAGAGAAGGAAAAATTTGACACAAAACCCGATGACAACCCGTCCGGCCAGCATCGTGGTATTTATGTAAGCCAAACTCCTTCCCTCTTTTCGGGGTAACCCTATGCTCAGCCGAAGGCGGCAAATGGGCTGATACTCGTATAAGAATGGGAGCTTACTTACCAGATTTGGTTAGAATAGAGGGGGAAAACATTAACGAACGAGTCTTTGGCCAATATATATTAAAGGTTCCCCTTTAGCCGCACTCTCCCCTTATTAGTCCCAAGAAAGTTACTGACAAAAAACGACCGCAGAATATCCCTCTACTTGTTTTGTGAACTAAAAGATACCAACATGATATCGATTCCTACTTAATTCAAGTTTCTAATATCAAAACCTGTTAATCTATTGGAATTTCAAGAAAGCCTTTAATTAATTTAATTACTATTCCCAAAAGAGGCATAGATCTGTTCAATTAATTCAAACGAAGCCGTCCAAAACATAAATGAAGTTTTAATTAGATGCTGCAATTTCGTAATTAAAATTACATTTAGCATTTGCCAAAGTTTTTAATCTTGAATTATTCATCTTAATAGCCTAACATTTATTTATTTGTAAAAGAAATGGACCAGATTTAGGTTCACGCGTTATAGGGTCCCATCATGTATGACGACTAGTCATTCTCCAAATACAAGACTGTGCACTTACAGATGGAGTTGGTTTTAAAGATCTCGGCGCAACCCCTATGCACATTTTTTTGCATATTTTATGACATTATGTGGACATAATAAAATCTCATTGGAGATAAACATCTGATTTTGTGTGAATTATGTCTGTGACACCTGGGAAATTTGAGGATATCTGCATAATTATGTGTGAATCCCGTTTTCGTACATACATAATAATCACGCTTGTTTCTAGTTTCAAGAGGCATATTATTTGCCCACTTCTCGTCAGTAACTTTCCTGGTCCCTGTTATAGATAGCAAACCTATCACCGGTAATCGGGCATTTTTATGACTGCCTGAGCCGGGTTGTGGCAATCATAAAATCACTACTTGGTACGAATTGGTACTAATTGGTACGAATTTTGAACACCATAAAGGGACGGCCAAACTCATCCTTCACAGGCGACGTACACCACGTATTATGACATCTGAACAGGATCTGGCCTATACAATTTGTATGGTAACGAACACACTGGTCATTCACTACGCTGTCTTACGCGTCAGCGCCCTAGATTCGCGTGTTCTCATGCTATCCCACGCGTACGACGCTGTCACACGCGTTTAAAGTGTCATTGCGCGTAGATAACGTAAACATCAGACGTGGTAAGACGTCGGACCAGTGTGTAGCTGTTTCCCACGTTGCGTGACATACGTCGTATGTGAAGGACCAGTGTGTTTCAAGCTTAACACTCTGTAACTTTATATATTAATTAATCTACAAGAATATAAAAGCGTAATCCATGTAGAGAAATGGTTTCAACTCGAATTTACTGAAATGTACTGTGAAATATTATAGACATAAAATCTACGAGCCGGTGAATGTATATCACAGTGGATATTTTACTCGCTATACAGTTTTATTCCCCACAGCTTTACCACTCTGCCCCTGACACGACAAAACATTATTTTTTCATTTAAATGCCGAGCCGAACACTTACTTTTTCCTATTCCTACTGTTTTAGTTGCAACATTGAGTTCGTTGTGGTTTTCTATTATTGAAGAGACATTTAGTATAAACCTTTTAATTTTTTAAACTAAATAGTTTAAAAAATGAAAACGTTTAAAAAATGAAAAGTCTGGCAAACTTCGAAACCCGATCACCTTCCCTTAATTTTACATCGAGTTCCTGAAAGCCGATAAATAATATCTATTCAACGTGACATATTTACCAACCAACACGTTTCAATTCCACCCTTTCTGTTTGCTTATTTTGTTAACTTTAGACAATGATTGACTTTAGAATATGTTGTGATGTTTTTTTTTATTCATTTTTTTATAGCTTGCAGAAAAGAGAAAGCTAAATCCACCGTTTTAAGGGTGCCAAGAAGCCATATAAACATCTCCAGGACCTAAGTCATCATCCAGACATCCAAGTTCCAACAGTCAGGCAGTGCCCTATTACGTAGAACTAACAAAATAACTGGCGAAATATAGTTTTATAAACGCCCCCTTTGGGAATTAAGACGTAATTTTATATACTATAGTGTACAATTTGTTTCGATTCCATCGCGGAATAGCGTTGAATGAATGAAGTGTTGAATAGTACTGTACCTTTAATTTTTTGCCGCATCGGATTATTTTGTAACATTTTGCAGCATAAAGCGATATGTAATCAGCGATTGGCTGTCACTACACTGAGTGTAATCAACATCCACACCCACCAGTTATTCAATACAAATATTCCATTCTTTGTTATGAGCAGTTATGACAAATATCATTCTGCATTCATATTATTATAAAGACTTGAGACCCAAAGACAATATCATATAGAAACTCAATACCTATTATATTTCTTGAATATCCGATATAAACAATATTCTTCAAACCTAACCAGATCACGTATTTAAGTCATTGTGTCAAATCAATAAATCAAACCAAACAGTTATGAACATTTGCATTATCGTTTGTGAAACATGCCTTCCCACAGGCAAAATTAGCCTTAAAAATCAGATTTTCCATTCTCATCCACTTTTACACGTATTTTTTTACACCTCTCAAAAAGAGACCCTGATTTTCAATAAAATTTTATCACTACTAATAATCATAAAAAGGGTCAGAAGCATGCTACTAGGCTAACGCTATGCCAAAATTATACTCCAAGTGGTAATCTTGGTTGCATCCAAGTTATAAAATGTACAGGACTTTGCTACTACTTTAGTATCAAATTATGTAGCCATGGGTTTCCTATTTAACTTCCTAATCATCGAACTCCCAATTCTCATCATCATCATACCGATCCCCTTTCAGCACTTATTTATTTTTCTCTACTTACTTGTAAGCAAGGTCACTATAATAGAGTTGTAACTCCATAAATATAGTAACCGATTTTAGATCATGCTTCATGGCCCTGTATATTTCTAATTTATCGTCTGAATTCCCTTTAAGAAGAAATTTTGGTGTTTTCTTGCCAAAAGTTCATCTTCTATGCCAATATGCTTAATAATTATACTAGGTTGAATGATGGATTGTAGTACCTCATCGTTAAATCACACGCGCCCTTAATTTGGATAATTCGTGAACCAAAATATATGTCTTAAAACCTCCTCTCCTTGAGTTTACAAACGTATCTAAATATTAATTATAATTATTATTCCAGGAAATAAGCGATCAAGTTCCATGTATATAATTATTCCACGTTAAAGGAAAAATTACATGATGAGAGTAATTTGTGCTACAGTAATTTATGATAATAATTACTCAATGTTCCGAGTCGCAGGTTACATAAAGCCATATTTCGTTTCGTGAGTAATACTCGGGAGTAATTTGTTGTGGTTGAAATTGTTTTGAGTTTTTTTCTGGGTTTTGGTTTAAATTGCTGAAGTGAATATTTTGATTTTCCAACGGAATTAAACTTTAACGATGTCACGATGCTTCACAACGATTTCAGGATGACATTATGGCATTATGTCTTCTAAGAATGATTAGGCCAGGGGTTGTAATTTCTAAGTTCATATATAATAAGCGACTGATCACTTTCCAGGTGGAACGTTCTAACAGCTGTGTCTAAACGTAATTGCAACATTACTGCTTCTGTGGCGTGGTCGGTAGTGCATCGGCTGTCGACTGCGGAGTCTCGGGTTCGATTCCCGGGTCGAATCAAATATTTGTGTGATCCACAAATGTTTGTTTCGGATTTTGGGTGGTTTCTATGTATATTATGTAGGTATGAATTTAGAAATATATAAGTATGTTTATCAGTTGTCTAGATCCCATAGCACAAGGGCTAGATGACGATGTATGAGAATGTCAAAAAATATTTATTTATTACGCACAGCCTACCATAGTAGTTAGTTCCTCAAGTACCGGTAGATGGCGCTCTGGCGACGCCGTAAGTCGCGATATTAACACAATGTGATCACAAAATTAGTCTTGGCCAGTGGTGTCCTGGTCAGTTGGTAAACGTTCCTCCTGGAAAGGGATGAGACGCTGGTTCGAGTCCAGCCCAAGGCTCTAGATTTTGTGACTTTTGTTAAAAAAACGTGCAAAAGATTAAGTAAACGACCATTGGATTAGGATATAGATTAGTTTACTTTAACAATTTAATAAGTATCTCACAAAAGTTTAATGCAAATTTAATTTATATTCTATGATATACGTTTACTTTTACGAATATCCTGTAAAACAACCGAATGATTAAAAGCGGTTGATGTTCAATTCCTGCAGCGTCTTTGGTTTCCTTGAGTTATTAGTCTAATACCGTCGGTAATACGAGCCAGTAATTGGGCTGTTAACACTGTGCCAAATTGGCGATCTCGGTAAACCGCTCGAGCTGCTTGGCCAACGGCTATATTTATGTATGTAATTTAGGTGAGTGAAGGTTCTAACCACTATCTAACAAGCAAGTATACTGACATTTCTTAAACTGAATTTTATGCATGTCACAGCGAAAACTGTTCCACGTGGGCGTAGTCCCGGGCAGCAGTAGAACTAGTACCACTAATGAATACATTTTATAAGCAATGAAGTATGCTAACTTATTCTCATATAATTTTACAATAAGTGGTATCTTGGTTAGATGGTAGAACTTTCCTCCTGAAAAGGGAACAGTCGCTAGTACCACTAAAGTTATGAATCACTAAACTTACTTGTACAAATTTATAGTTAGCGCAATAGTAAGAATGACCTTATTACTTTATAATGTGCTTTTATTAAAAAACCTCAATTCAACTTACAGGAATTGTCTAAGCGTAAGCTTAAGTTTCAAGCCGAGGGGCTGGTGGTCTAATGGTAACCGACAATGTTAACACATTGCAAAGGTTAAGCAACATCGACTCAGGCCGGTCTTAGGATGGGTGACCATTTCATAAGACATTTAGACCCCTCCGTGCCTCGGAGAGCACGTTAAGCCGTCGGTCCCGGTTGTCATACAAACATCTATGACAGTCGTTAGGGGTAGTTGGAGCCCTAAATCAAAAATCCAACCGGTCTAACTACAGAACTTCGATATCGCCCTTGGGTTGTGAAGGTCAGATGGCAGTCGCTTCACGGAAAATATCGAAGTTTAGCCGAATCGTAGTTAGACTGGAAAGCCGACCCCAACTGAGTTGGGAAAAAGGCTCGGTGAATGATGAAGCTTAAGTTTCAAGCCGTTCTGAGTATTCTTCGGTAAGAATTAGAAGCTTAAGTTTAAATTTTATCACTTATTATGCAATAAGCCAGTGGTCGTGGTACCGATCGTATTCCGAGTACAGGCATCAAAATGAGTAAAAAATAGATATAACATTATTTAACGACACCAGCGATGAGCGTATAGACGTTAAGAAAAACTTAAGTACAAAGCAATGGTCCTCTTTCATAAAAAATAAAAGAGACGATTTCGATGTGTTCATTTCGAGGAGATCATCGTTTGACTGCCCTTAGAAATGTGTCGATTATTCTAAAAGAATGGTCACAGTATACCAATAAAAAATATAGCCAAAAGCCGAATAAATTGAAGATGCGGTTAACCCGAAAGTTCAAGTGATAGTCAAGTACCCCTCAAACCCGTTTCTTGCAGAGTTTACCTTGTTGTAGCAAACATTCTTAGCTGCTTTTAATAATGAGCATGAAATAATTACAGTATTATTTTTTGGGCGATTGTACATTTCCATAATTGACCGAGCGAGAGAAGCGAGCGAAGTCTCTACAATTCAAGACTGGACAATTTTACTTTCGTATGTCTGTTGTGTATGTGTCCTGGACTGGCAGTTACATTTTAGTTCTATCTTCACAAAACTAGGCACAAGTTGTTCCTTGATTTAAAAGATTCTTTCATAGTGAGATTTTTTGGATTGGGGGGAAAACATCCCATTATAATGTTTTTACTGTTCGCGAGGTTTACTGTTTGACAACAAATGGGCGACCACTGGTAGGTATAATAAAATTTACGTCACTATCCCTGAAGGGCTAGACAGAGGCGTTTGTGGTACTACACATTTTGCTAGTCTATTTTACGACACATAATAATTACACTTCATTACATAGTATGAAACAAAGTCGTTCCGTTCTATATGTATGTTTAGATCTTTAAAACTACGCAACGGATGATGAGGTTTTCACCGATGTATCGAGTGGTTCTCGAGAAAGGTTTTTGTCAAGCGGGCGAAGCCGCGGACGTCCGCAAGTAAAATATAAAAAAGGCAATTTGAATGGTAAAATGCACCATTATTAAAAACCTCGCGAACTCCTTACCTGCCATCATAACCGCCTTATCTCATCACCTAACAGGTCTATATGTGTTTTCAAATCATACATAAAAACATTATGTACACACAAACATTCCTCTAAACCAATTGAGAACGCTTAGTATAGGTACTTACTTTGATTACCGTTTTCCTGTTAAAAGATACCTTTCTCTAACCAATATTTAGAATGTGTATTTTAAGTATTTATGTGGAATTCTTTCTTTTCCTATGATATCATTACTATCTGGGTAAGTTTATTAGTTCATTTATATGGTTATCATACTCTGTCTTATCTTTATTTTATTATTTACCAAGCTTTATTTTTCTTTTCTCTTTCATGTATTGTACACTACTCTTTTAGTTTCTTTAACTCGCTATCCATCCAAAGGTTGTCTGTAAGAGATCGCTTTTAGCAATAAGCTTTTGTACTATCTTTAAGTTATGTCTCCTAAATGTATGTTTCCTTTTTTGTGTACAATAAAGAGTATTTGGATTGAATTGAATTTTCCTTTTAATCCATAACATAGGTGCACACAATCCAGTAAAAATAAATATGTCGTCATGAGAATGTCTCACAAGAGATTAAATTTCGGTCATACATTATGCATGCAATATTGTGCTGATGTCAACTTCCACATAAAACGTGGTATTATAGACACTTAAGGAGAGTTATACGGGAAGAAAAATATACGAAAATGACGTACATAGTAGTAGTTATAGTTTTACCTAATGGTATCTTCCTATGTTCAAGGAGTAGTGTAGTACCTACCTTTAATGATGCCATTAGAGCGAAACCGGTCAAATTTCACTCGAAAACTGTTGAACAATTTACGAGCAACAAACATCTTTAAATTATAGTTATATTGAAAATATTAATATCCAATAGCACCTTGTATCACCAGACAAATATTGGGACCAGAAAGCTGATTATGGTATACTAGTACCTGAAAATAAAACAATGGCGTAAGTCTGCCAGTGAGTGCATTTTATAATTACATACATGTGAAGTGGTTGTCCCAACAACCACTTCACATGTATTGAAACTATTGTAGTCACAGGTATTGAAACTATTGTAGTAACAGAATTGTAGAAATGTATTCGAATTTATATCATACAAGACAGTATATCCCCGGCTTGACACCAACAGGTTTAAATAGGCTTGAATCTGAACAAAGGGCGAGTATAATATACCTGTGCCTATACATTTTTAGTAGGTACTTATAATTTATCGCTTATACCTAATTGGCGGGTTCAATTATAGAAACTGGTAGAAGCTTGTAGAAGGGACTAGAACCGCTTTCTCGTATGATATAGACATCCCGTATATATATCGTCAGAGGTGCTTCTTTTTAGCTTGCCTACACACCACACCTGGTTCTAAGTGTAAGTTCCACTAGATGTCGACAATCGAAACTTTTTTTTTATATTTGGTTCGCCAAATTGTCACCGCCCGCCTGGTGGTAAGTCGTGACGACGTCTAGCGATTGTGGGCCACTCTCACAGCACGCAATACTATAGAGTGGCCCTCAACTTGACGACCTACTGATGTGCCTCTTCACGCTCCGCTTAAAGAACCCAGGATTATATGTGAGAGGAAACACGTGCACAGGCAGGGCGTTCCAGGCCACTATCGTTCGGTAGAAAAACGAACGTTTAAAACGTTTGATTCTCGCGAACATGCTATCCACTGTGTGGGAGTGGCATCTCTGCCCGGCACGGGTTGTTCGGGATCGGAAGGAAGAGGGTGGGATCAGATTGAAGAGCTCTTCAGAACACTCGCCGTGGTAAATACGGTAGAATGCGGCCAAGGAAGCTAAGATACTAAGATACTAGATAATAATACATGTTAACAAAAAAACACTTGTACACCGTTTCACCTTGAACTAAATTCTTAAAATATATGTGGGTAGACACATATATTTTAAGAATTTAGTTCAACAATGGCTTGAAGATATGTTAGATAGTGTAGTAAAATATCTGTTTAATAAATATGTAAAGTGAACAACAACATTTGATAATGCTATAAGGCGAAACCGGTCAGCTTAAATCCTGTATATTAAATAAAAGTGAAACGCTTAAAGAACCCAGGATTATATGTGAGAGGAAACACGTGCACAGGCAGGGCGTTCCAGGCCACTATCGTTCGGTAGAAAAACGAACGTTTAAAACGTTTGGTTCTCGCGAACATGCTATCCACTGTGTGGGAGTGGCATCTCTGCCCGGCACGGGTTGTTCGGGATCGGAAGGAAGAGGATGGGATCAGATTGAAGAGCTCTTCAGAACACTCGCCGTGGTAAATACGGTAGAATGCGGCCAAGGAAGCTAAGATACTAAGATATTAGATAATAATACATGTTAACAAAAAAACACTTGTACACCGTTTCACCTTGAACTAAATTCTTAAAATATATGTGGGTAGACACATATATTTTAAGAATTTAGTTCAACAATGGCTTGAAGATATGTTAGATAGTGTATCTGTTTAATAAATATGTAAAGTGAACAACAACCTTTGATAATGCTATAAAGCGAAACCGGTCAGCTTAAATCCTGTATATTAAATAAAAGTGAAACGGTGTACAAGTGTTTTTTGTTAACATCTATTACTATAAGTTTTACCAAGTGCCGACAATCAAAACCATCAACTGTATACTAGATAATAAGTTAGATATTTATGGAGGAATGCTCAGTACGAGAGTTGCTCGACCTCGTAATTACCACATTACATTTGAGATCTACGTCAAATAGTATATTATTATATGCTTCGCACGGTATGTAAAGAGTTTTAGTATTTAGTTTGCGCATTTTCTCCACCTTCTCCGCATAATTAATTGTGCTTAATACGTTTAAAGTCACAGTAACCATTTATCATAAAATTAAGGTACACTTCGGTGGCATGCGAGGTCAAATTCCCAGGTGAGAACAAATATTTTTGTGTTCCGTGTTTCTACGGAAGTATACGAAGTGCAAGCAAAAACTAATATTTATAGCCTATGAATCGGCAAGCAGCATTCAACCTTGTGTGGTAAACCAAATTAAAACCGGCCAAGTGCGTGTCGTGCCACGCATAAGATAGGGTTCTGTAGTTACCCATAAAAGCCCCTATAACCCCTGAACTAACAGAGTCATACCAATAGATATAGTTTTCCTTTGAAGTTCATTACATGGACTACAATCACGAATTTTGCAGGTTCACGACAAGCAACTTCTCAATGAATTTAAAATACCTATTTAATAAAACCCCAAACGAGGGAGTAGACGTGAGAAAAAAATAACATTCCCACTTTACACGTAGGGGAGGTACCCCAAAAATAATAGTTTTCAAAATTGTATTTTAGCACTTTGTCGGCATAGTAAATACACATATCCATGCAAATTGCTAGAAATGTTTCTAGCACTAACCGTTTGAAAGGAATGTCGAAGATGGACGGATGGACGAACATGACGAAACTAAACTGCCTCGGTGGCTCAGTGGTATGAGTATGCGACTGCCGCCCCTGAGGTCCCAGGTTCGATTCCGGGTCGATTCAAATTATTTGTGTGATCCACAAATGTTTGTTTCGGAGTTTGGGTATTTTCTATGTATAATATGTATGTATTTAGAAATATATAAGTATGTTTATCAGTCGTCTAGATCCCATAACACATGCTTATATTAGCTTAATTTGGGCTAGATGACGTTGTGCGAGAATGTCCAAAAATATTTATTTATTTATTCATAAGGGTTCCGAAATTTATACTACGGAACCCTAAAAAGATATCAGTTTAGTGCTAATACTAGTAAGACTACCTTCTACTACTAGCTACTCATCTTGGTTTCAAGTTATGTTTTATCTACTAAATATTTTTTTTTTTGCAAAACACTGAATGGAGTGTTATCAACACCTACCACCTATCTTCATTAATTATCATTACCTCCTGCAGAATCAGAGCCACTGAGCAAAGCAGCTTAATCCAAAAATAACTAGCAGTACTTTTATCTTAATAACACTCCAGTTGTTGTCCACAATGATCCTGGATTAGCTGCTCGCAGCACCTCGTATTTTAGAACTAAGCGCTTGGCGCTCTCCCAAGTGTGACTTTTAAAAATAAAACAAAGTTAATAAGGCCGAACTCCTAACCCCAGTCAGCGTTTTAGACGCTTTTCATCGAATAGCAAAGCTAGTAACGGAAGCAGTAGAGTAATTACACCAGTAATATTTATACTGTGGAATGACGGTTTCCGGGGAGGTTCTTATCTACTTTTCCACTAGTTTCGCCTTTATTTATTGCCTCGTTTTGCTTCACAGCATTATCAGACACTATAATATGACTACCGGTGTAATAAAAATGATTTCATCAATTCTGTTAAATAGAGGCGTTTTGTTTCTACATAAGTAGATTTAAATTTGGAACTTGAATCCAACCAAAAAAAAACAAAACGTGCAAAATTTTTACATAGCTAGTACATTTCTCCTCTTTTTTACAGAAGGCGATAAAAAGTAATTTTGATGCTTCGAGAATAAAATTCCTTTTCTTAGGCGACTTACTTTGAATCCCTCGCTACGCTTAGGATTCTACTTAAGAAACCCTCGCTGCGCCCGGGGTTCTACTTGAGGTGTTCAAGAGAAACAACAAGTGGTAGGTAGCGAGGTTTATTGCCGACTGTTCAATCTTACAATACAAGTAGGTAACCGGCTCGCGCGCACACGTGTGTGTGAACGCACACTGCGACACAAGTAGGTGCAATACATCACACCTTCACCCTTAATCTAAAGTACTGTCTCCTACCTAGATCAAACTGTACATCTCGATTCTTCTTCTTAGGAGTATATTAGGATTATGATTACTATATTAATAACTACACATCAATTCCATGAATAATACACATAACTAGGGGAAAACAACGAAACAGTTTATCGGTAGGTATATAGTTACAAAATTATACCAATTTAATTTAACTTAATCTATATCTAGCTTATATCTAACTGGATTGTTAATGCGACATTGTCGTACGGGACGGGACCGGGACGGTTCCGGTGGGGGCAAGGCAGGTTGCATTGGGCTTTGGCCTGACTGTTTCATGCCCTCTTCGGACGTCTCTTGTTGCGTTACATCTGGAGCTAAACCTTCCGGCCGACTTGAGTCTGGTAACCCCTCGTCCCGACTCTTATGAACAACCTCCGCTATCTCGCTCCCCTGGTTGGAAGGACAGGTTAATGAACTCCGTATCCGTGTCTTTAGCTGATCAACATGTTTATGGGATTCCCTACCCAACGTATCTACTACCTTATAGTCTGTGACTCCCATTCTCTCGGTAACCTTTCCCGAGACCCATTTATCTCTCCCCCCATACTGACGCAACCAGATCTCATCCCCAGGTTGTAGTTGACGTGACCCTTTGGCCCCATATCGTTGCTGTCGTTCCTGTGCGTTTACTAATTTGGCCTCCCTATTAGGTCTCAAAACGTCCAATTTAGTCCGTAATCTCCGTCCGAACATGAGAGACGCGGGCGTCTCGCCCGTAGTACCGTGTTCTGTATTCCTATAGTACAATAAAAAAATATTGATCGCTAACCGTAGATTTACTTTCTCTCTAATGGCCTTTTTAATTACCCGCTTAATTAAATGTACTGCCTTTTCTGCAGCTCCGTTCGATGCGGGGTGATACGGGGCCGAAAAGAGATGTTCGATACCGTTCGCATTGAGAAATTGTGAAAATTCATGACTGGTGAATGGCGGCCCATTATCCGAGACTATTTGTCTGGGTATGCCAAAACGAGCAAAATTTTCACTTAAGAAGCTAACTGTATAACTAGCCGCCGTGCTGGGCAACTGACTAACCTCTATCCACTTGGTCCTGGCGTCAACCATAACTAAAAATATTCGACCGGCTATAGGACCTAAAAAATCTAAGTGTACTCGGGCCCATGGTTTGTCTGGCCACGGCCATGGACAGGGCATATGTCGCGGTGGCGCTTCGCTTTCCGCTGCACAAACCTGACACCCGCGGCACGTTTTTTCGATATCTTCATCCATCCCCGGCCACCAAACATAGCTCCTAGCGAAGGCTTTTGTTTTGACTATCCCCATATGGGCCTCGTGTAAAGTGGCTAAAACTTTATTCCTGCACACTCCCGGCACGACTACTCTATGCCCCCACATGACACAACCCAACTCCTCATAAAGTTCTTTTTTACGATTGAAATAAGGTTGGAGGGAAACAATTTCATTAATAGATGGCCATTCGTTACGGATGTAATTCAAAACTCGACCTAAAAGCTGCTCTCGGCTTGTCTGTTTTTTTATTTCATAATAATCTAACAACATTGAATTCTGCGCAAAATGTAAGTGTAGGCCGATAATTTAATAGCCCACCTTTGTAACCGACTAGCCGCCATTGATGGTATACCCTGTTTAGGCCCAAATATAGTAACTAGGGGTTTATGGTCCGTGCGCAACGTAAAACGTCGACCATATAAATATTGGTGTAATTTTTCTAAACAAAACACAATAGCAAGCGCCTCCCGCTCGATCTGTGAATAATGTTTCTCCGCCTCCGTAAGTGCGCGCGACACGTAAACAACCGGCCGCTCGCGCGCGCCTGCGCCTACTTGACTGAGAACGCCGCCGATGCCTCTCGCGCTGGCGTCACAAGTTAAAAACAAAGGTTTGTCTGGTTCATAATGAGCTAGAACGTCGGCACTTAATAAAATTGATTTAACGTTTTTGAACGCAGACTCCCTCTCTTTATCCCATTGCCATACTACGCCCTTCTTTAACAATAAGTACAAAGGTGCCAATATAGTGCTAAGATTTTTAACGAATTTAGCATAATAATAAATAGTGCCCAAAAATGCCCTTAACTCAGTAACATTGTTCGGCCGTGGTATATTTAAAATACCGCTCACTTTTTCTGGGTCTGTTTTGACCCCCTCCTCCGAGATAATAAATCCTAGATATTTAACCTCGCTTGTCATAAACACACATTTACTTTGCTTTAATTTCATCCCGTTCGTGTGTAGACGCTCTAAAACTCTCTCTAACGTCGCTAAATGCTCGCTCACCGCACGTGATCCGATTAAAATATCATCGAGAAATACTTCTACGTCTGGGATATCGTTCAGAAGGTTCGCCATTATTCTCATGAAGATCCCTGGAGAAGAGGAGAGGCCATATACTAATCTTTTGTACCTAAATAACCCCATCTGTGTATTAATCACCGTCAGATTATCAGGATCCTCTAATTCTATTTGATTATACGCTTGTGTTAAATCAATTTTTGTAAACAATTTTGCCCCATTTAATTTTACTAGTAAGTCGTTTATCCGGGGTAATGGATATTTATCAACTAAGAGAACTGGATTTAACGTTATTTTATAATCAGCACAGATACGGAGTCCACCATCAGCCTTACGTACCGGTACCAGTGGAGTAGCCTAGTCCGCGCTGTCGACGAGCTCGATGACCCCGGCGCGCAACATCGCCTCCAACTCGGCCTCAACGCCTTCGCGGAGTGCGTAGGGCACAGGTCGTGCGCGGCAAAACACCGGCGTCGCTCCCTCACGTACGCGTAATCGCGCCTTGCCTCCCGTGAACCGGCCCAGTCCGCCCGTGAACAATTCCTTATATCTGGAAAGTAATTGCGTTAAATCTTTACTACCGTAGTTTGTTTTGTCTACCTTCATAGTGTTTACATTTTGATATAATGGTATTTTAATGCCCAATTCTGTAAGCCAATGTCGGCCTAATAACGAGGTAGTACCTCCTTCAATTACAAATAGTTCCATATTTTTCCCCTTGCCTTCATACCTAACTAACGGTTTAATTACTCCCAGTGGTTTAATTAAACTACCGTTGTAAAATTTAAAAATTAACTTTGATTTTTCTAACGGTCGGTGCTTAAATAATTTTTCATACATTTTTTTACTAATACATGATACTAAGGACCCCGTATCCACTTCCATCGTCAACTGTATTTGATCAACTTCTACGATTAAGCTTACCGGGTTATAGCTGTTCAGACTGAGTTGATGTAAATCTTCGACCCCCGCCCAGTTTTCATCACCTGATGATGGGTACCCGTCGCCTAGCGCTTCCCGTGGCTGCTTCCCGGCGTCGCCCTGTCTACCCACTTCGCTTGCAGTCTGCACCTGGGCAACCATATTGTTGGTGATGATCTATCTTTTGGACAAACTCGGCGTAAATGTCCCCTTTCCTTACATCTGCTGCATACAAAGTCCTTGTACCTACATTCCTGACTCTGATGGCCCGAAGACCCACACGTAGTACATGTGGCTTTCTTTCCACTTCCTTTCCATGGGCGTCCCGCTGGTAACGCGGTCTCGGCGACCGCGGTAGCTCCCCGTCGTCACTGCATGCACCGTCCCGGTCGCAGCTTCTCCGCTACCCAACTCCACCTGTCTGTCTGTCTGTTCTACTGCCGCTGCATCTCTCTCTGCTGCTTCCATAGCACATGCTATTTTTACCGCCCTTGCATATTGCAGGTTTTCCTCCGTAAACAGTCGCTGTCTGATCTGCTCGCACCGTAAGCCACATACCAACTGGTCCCGTAAATTCTCCTCCAATACCGATTTAAATTCACAAAATCTTGACATTTTTTTAATTTCCGATATGTACTGTAAAATTGATTCACCCACATTTTGTCCTCTCTATCGGAAACGGTACCTCTCCGCCATAAAAGAGGGCTTCGGTTGCAAATGATCCGTCATCACCTTGACCACCTCTTCATAGGTTTGTGCACTAGGTTTAACCGGACTCGTTAAATTGCTTAACAATTCATATGCCTCTTCACCCATCGCCGCAATCAATGTGGGTAGGAATAGTTCGGGCTTAACACTGTTCACTTTGAAGAACATTTCCAGACGTTCCACATACATAGTCCATGTTCCCGATCTCACATTAAACTCCGTTAATTTTCCGATCGACATTGTTGCGTAAAATCTTATCCGCGTACTAACTATTTTACTCTCGTCGCCATTGAGGTGTTCAAGAGAAACAACAAGTGGTAGGTAGCGAGGTTTATTGCCGACTGTTCAATTTTACAATACAAGTAGGTAACCGGCTCGCGCGCACACGTGTGTGTGAACGCACACTGCGACACAAGTAGGTGCAATACATCACACTACTCTAGAAACTTTCGCTTCGCACTGGATTCAAAATAGCGCCTTCGGCAACATCCCATCATTTGACTGACATCCATCATCATTTATCCATCATCATTTGACTCCCTTGTCATAAAATGTACTATGTACTATGTTTTGTTCAATTCACTACCCAATAGTCAATTAATAATTTTAAAATACAGTGATATTTTCTAAATTAAAGTACGTTACGTAGGTAGTGTTGAACCCTGGCGTCTTTGTATAATATGTTTAATAACATATTTGTGTATATATATAATTGCTTCGGTGGCGTGGTCGGTATTGCATCGGCTTTCGATTCTGGAGTCTCGGGTTCGATTCCCGGGTCGAATGAAACATTTGTGTGATCCACAAAATGTTTGTTTCGGAGTTTGGGTGTTTTCTATGTATATTATGTATCTATTTAGAAATATATAAGTATATTTATCAGTCGTCTAGATCCATGCTAATATAAGCTTGTGCTATGGGATCATAGCACAAGCTTAAATTAGCTTAATTTGGGCTAGATGGCATTGTGTAAGAATGTCCAAAAATATTCCACAGCTTTTTAACACTCATATCTACTCTATACGTTTTAATTTTGTCTAAGACTTTCTCAGACAGATATTTGCTAACACTGTAACATCGTAATTTCATTACACTCACAAAACGTAAACAAACATTTGTAATGATATTATGAACGTCAGTTGATGTATAGATGTCAACTCGACAAACGTCAAGTCTTGACTATGATTCATTCGCCATACGGTATTCTACGCATTGTATAGCGCACCCTAGAGGACTTAGTGGGAACTTGGCAGAGTATTATCTAGCCATGTCATAATATTCTCTTAAAAAGGTAAATGTCAATGATATTGCTTTTTATCTATAGAGGAGTTTCCGGCTGACGATAAGTTGTGCTTGTAGAAAAGTGGTTTGAACTAGTTTTTGCAGGAAAGGAAGAATCTAGAAACAGCTCGGAGTTGATAAAAAGCCAGCGCGAGCTGTCGTCGGTCTCTTTCCACTGCTGAATACTTTACTGATAATATCTCTTCAAACACTACATCTGTCGCATACTTAACCTACAAAATTACATTCTGGAAGAAGTTATTTTACTTGGAAGAATATAAATTTAATCGAAGCAATTGTCGATACATTTCAAGCGTCCTATCTAACGTGATCTCAAGAAGCTGGGAGTGTTCCCTCCCATTCGACTTGGACAACGTGGAAGCATTTTTTTCTGTTTTAGGCATTCCAAAGAGCGTATCTTGATTTTGTTACTGATGTCTGATGTCTTGGTGCAGAATTGCTAAGGTAGTCGACGTTTCTGGAGCAGTACCGTATAAAGTCTGATCAATCTACGTCGAGGATACACGAGGTCGTCTTGGGCTCACAGGACCACAGCACGTGCGCCACCCCTGACAATCCCAGCTGACCGCGTGGACCAAACACTTAAGCTAAGTACTTTGTTCAACATCTAGTCCCCTGTTCTTCATTTATAATACTGTCTACTCTAGTTCCAAGAACCATCTGCATAACCGGGAGTCAAGATTAAAATAATATCTGTACCTTTCATTTGTAATTCTAAGAAGTAGGCCAGAAGCTACCTACCTATCTTTTTGTGTAAACTTAATAACTAAATTCAATACCCATTGTTTAATTGTTATAAGGTTATAAATATATTCTCTGTGAACCCTCTCTACTGTTGTGCCTTATTGAATCCTCCTATCATCACACACACCGTTCATACGTGAACTGGCGCCCTGGGATAACCCTAAAGAGTCTCATAGGCCTCCCCGTTGATCCAGCTGGTGGGTAAGGTTGACTTACACTGTTACAACACAACCAAGCAATCTGTATTTCAGCAAGATTCTAATGATCTCACAGTAAGTATAATAAATTCAACTCGTTATACCAAAACGTAGTTATCTTTCCATGAATAACAGATTGTTATTATTTCAGCAAACACCGTTCTCGTTTACTTTATACTCAAGGAACGACATCCTAAGTATACATTATTAAAATGTAAATTTATTTGCCTTTTCAACGTGTGGTTGGATGAGTGAAAAATTACAATTTATAAATCTAGACACATTTTTATTTCGATCCACGGTCTGTTACTATAATTTTACTACGTATGCCATAAATGTGCACGTTGTTATTTGTGTCTTTAAGTTAGGAACTTTGGACGATAGTTAAGTACCCAATCACCCGAAAACTGTTCAACAAATTTAGTGGAAAATATTATTGACTGAGGGAGCGAAGCGACCGAAGTTTCCTTTTCAACTTGCAGACTGGGGAGAATTTCTTTCGTCTGTACCTCTACATCTATCTACGGGTTCTGTCAGATCATGTTTGAGGCCGTATTTATCAACCGATTTGCATGAAACTTTACACACACACTTCTTGCTTACAATAACATTTGAATGATAATTTTTGGACTGGATGACAAATGAAAGAGTAAAATAGAAATATTGGATAGAAACAGGCGTTACCTGGCGAAAATCCATGACAAAGTAATGGTAAGTAAGATGTTAAAACTTTTCAAAATATAATAGCATTATTTTCATATGAGTTTTTGCGAAAATAATGCTATTATATTTTGAAAAGTTTAACATCTTACTTACCATTACTTGGTAATAAAGAAAACAATTTAGGAATAAACAAAGCCGCTCCCGAAGTCTACGGTTCACAGAACCACTAGTATAGGTGATATAGGTAGGTAAATAGGTACCTATAGAGAAATGATTGCGTGCTTTAACAATTTTTGCCCCGTTAGTACCTATTGTGATTCAATAGGTCATATAAACTAGTACAACTTCTGTCAGTATAATATATTTATACCAAAATATTCAGACAGACGGACCTATTCTAATCTGTAAGAAAAAACTATATCAGAAAAAGCAAATAAAAGGAAAAACTTTTATTTCTATTACATCGTACAAAAAACAATACACAAAAAGGTCAACTCACGTACGACGCACACGTACACGCATCAGGTCGTTTCTGACCCACGTATCTGGCCTGCATACCTGTCATATTAGTGTATGCCTCTCAACTATACGTGCCGTGTTAAATGGTGCATAAAAGCCTCTGAATCTGGACTATTTACGTTCGTACGACTTCAATATTTTATTTAAATTATTTCAATGGATGAAATGGAGTCCTGCTAAAATCTGAGGATTCCAAGTTCACCCCACCTGCAAAAGGTGCAACTGCCAATCTACAAAAGACCCCTGACAAACATAACAGTTCCCGATAAACGGCTATAGGGTCAGCAGCTGGAATCAAATGTTACCAGTGAAAAATGGGCGTAACACATGCCTCTGTCTACCTCTTCGGTGAAACTGCTGTGATTTTATATAGCTACCTTTAAGAGTCCTCCTATTAAATTTTACCGTTTTCGCTGATTTTACAGACGTGTTTTTACACTGAAAATACTGTATTTTTATAAGTTTTAATGCATAACATGAAATATCATTTCAATAATGATCTAATAAGTGAGCTACTTTCTTATTTTTGTCATTAAATTTTGATTAATCGACCTAAAACAATCGGTAGTTTTTCGTATCTTTTGCTGGAAGAGGTCTAGAATATCACAAATTTACTAATCGTTTTGACGTCTAAAAAGTATTACAAAAATACAGTGCATTCTTGTAAAAGTCATCTATCAAATGTATGGATTACTTTTTATCACTTTCATTAAAAAAAATTGCGTAAACAAATATTTAAGTTACTCAAATTTTAGAGAAAATGGGCAATGAATTGGTTCTTATTTCGGCTACATAAAACTCTCGTTCATAAAATTAAAACAACATAAATAAACCTTGGTTCAAAATCAATCCATTTCCAAAAAAAAAGATAGCTAAATAATAAAAAATAGGCTGTAAATAATCTTTTAAAAACACCTAAATTTCGCTTTATAATACTCGACGCATGCCTCAAGTAAGCAGTCCGCGCCAAGCGCTTACAGGGAGAGGACGTGTCGCTCTGCGCGCCAAAATTCGACGCCGTCTACAGACGAATATAGCGTGGCGTGAGATTTTGATACTTTGGTAATATTAGTTATTATTTTGTGATGATTAGGCTTCTTTTTAAATACAACAAGTGATTATGTAGAATGTATTTATCATTGTTTTTGTTAAAAAAAGCTGTTATATTTTATAAAGCTGGATTACTCACTCACTGACACAATTTTATTGTTCTCCTTGATGGTGGAGGGGAAGGTACCTATGTTTTTTTTGCAGAAATGTAAAGTAGGTTCGGGGACTTAGGGAAAATTCCGAGTTTTTTAGATTTGCCCTCCAGTCCCCCAAGGGGGGCTCCCGAGTAGAATCAAACTGAGTAACAATTTTATAGAGGTAGTTTTTTATTTTATTTTTTTTGTATTGGGTTCGCCAATTTGACGCCTGGTAGTAAGTCGTGACGACGTCAAGCGATTGTGGGTCACTCACAGCACACTATACTATAGAGAGTGGCCCTCAACTTGACGACCTACTGAACCCAGGATTATATGTGGGAGGAAACACGTGCACAGGCAGGGCGTTCCAGGCCAGTATCGTTCGGCACAGAAACGAACGTTTAAAACGTTCGGTTCTCGTGAACATGTACCTACTGTGTGGGAATGGCATCTCTGCCCGGCACGCGTTGTTCGGGATCGGAAGGAAGATGGGATCAGATTGAAGAGCTCTTCAGAATGCTCGCCGTGGTAAATACGGTAGAATGCGGCCAAGGAAGCTATTGTTCGGCGCTGAGCTAGCGGCTCAAAGCTTCCCGTTACCTCCGGACAATCTATAATACGGATAGCTCGACGCTGCATAGTGTCGAGAGCGTCCAGCAAATACTTCGCGGAGCCGTCCCAGAAGTGAGAGCAGTATTCGACGCAGGGTCCAATCTGCGTCTTGTACAGCAGACACCTCTGATGCAGTGTAAAGAATCGCTTTACCTTATTCGCCATACCTCATTCCTAGTTTCCACGAAGCTAGCCCTATACATCTTTCGATGTAGTTTTTATTATTGAGCTCTTGACGAACGTCTATGTCAAGGATCTCAAGGTTGCCCTTCATTGGTAATAATGCATTCTGAAGAGAGGGTAGGGGAAGGAAAGGGGATTTCTTCGCTGTAAATGCACACGCCTGCAATGTGCTGTCATCTGCATAACAATGAATGTTCCCGAGGGATAGCATATCATTGATTTGCAGAAGGAAGAGTTGGTGACAGCACGGACCCCTGCGGCACCCCGGTATTGTTTCTCGATACATATATACATAACCGGGGCAACACAGGTAAGGCGTGTTATCAGGGCGGCGTATTTGTGTCTCCGTGAGGAACGTCACAGCGGGCCGAGCCGTCTCAAGGTATGGTGGACGGCATCGAGGTTCGCATGGAGTCCACGGATGTTGGTGAACTCCACCTCGAAAAGTGAAGCTGTGGGGTTTCCTGGGGCCGCTGTGGAACGTTTACTTATTTCTGTTGCACTGCCATTATAAATTTGAAGAAGAAGCGTGAAGACAGGTCGACGTTTGGTGCAGCAGTAATAAGTGACAAAGCGCAGGGGCTAGCTTCGTCTGGAACCGTGTGGTTAGGTTGGAGCCGACCCGCCGGACGGAAGGGCTACCAAACCCCCCTGGTGCAAGGCCGCCGCTATCCCACACTGGTTACCACCCGGAGCGGCGATCCCACATCAGGATTATGCGCGAGAACATGTGGGGCAGCCTCCTGGTGTGGTTGGTCCCAGGCGGGCCCCATGACTGTGTTGCGGGCGGCCGCGGCAACGCCGTTGCTAAGGGTCTCCCTGGCCGGCGAATCGACCCACACCACCCACACTAGACTCCGCTTAGCCCCCACTGGTCCCATGCCTGCTGCACCATACATGGCCCCGGGCCCGGCGGTGCAGCTGTTGAACCCCTTACGCAACCAGCCTGGGCTGGGTTACTTGTGGGGCTTTAGCACAGTTGCACGGTGGCACCCCCCGGACCAACACCCGGTACCCACGTAGGGACCGAAGCCACTTCATAGGTACCGTAAATTAACGAGCCTCGTCCGTTGATCAGCAGGTGCGCCACTAGCAGATGAGTTCGCTGGGGCCCTAAATATGTTGGTAGAGCCCCTTTGTATAGAGGAGGTCAAATGATTTTGATTAGGAAAAAAAATTATGAATTTAAGGAGAGAAAAAAAACACCCACCCTCCTAGCCCTCTTTTTACCTCCCCCACACAAGACACTATTATTATAAAATGAAAAAAAAAAGATCAAAACCATGTAATCGCCGTACCTACTGGCTGACCACCATATCGGTAACTCCGGACTCACGCACAAAATGTGTCAAATACCTAATTCCGCCCGTTTCGATTCTGCATACGGACTCTTAAATGTAAATTAATTCAGGCCAATAAAATATTCAAAGAAAAACGTTAAGGTCAAAACACTCCAAGGACAATATCATAATTTCTATGCACAACGATGAAAACTGTAAACGCATTGATATTCAATTTGACAATCCTTTTTAAGTTTTCTAAAACGATTTGCGACAATGTTTTAAAGATTGAAATAGTGGGTACTGGCTTGCATCCAAACGCAGGTGCTTTTTGTTTTTCAAGTCAACTTGCTCGACCATCTGTCTAAAAACTGTACGCAATTTCAACTTAGCCCATTTCTAGCAAAACATTTCACATCGTAAAAGCATTTATACTATTTATAGCATTTAAACTTTAAACCTGTTTCGTTATTATGTTGAAAAACATTATTGATAGGTGTCAAAAACCAAAATTATATAATTTGTGTATGTAGTTGGCAATACAAAATCATTACAATTTTATATTAAAAGTTTGTAGCGGCCGGCGCGGTGGCGTCAGGAACGAAATTCTATACGGAACTACAACGCAACCCAACCTAGGTTTGGGTTACTATTCGTGTTACTAATGACGCCGACGCCTAATAACAAAAAAAAAGACGTGTGGCACTTGGAGACTGCCGCGGTTAAGCTATTGCAAAGTTGCAAAAAAAAAAAATCATAGTAATAAAAAATAAAATATATAATAATAGTAATTATTATTTTTATTCTCTTTATTAAAACATTACACATATACATTACATTTTTAAATAGATTTATAAAAAAAAAACATTTAAAAATATAAAAAACAGTATCCCACCGGTATCGAGTACAGGGACCAAGCTACCGGTGGTTAGGGCTCCAGAGATAGGAACTTTCGCACAATACGGGCCGTGTTCAACAGAACCGCCTTCTGCATTAAGCCCTTGACCCAGCTGCCTAACGCGAGCCTCTGTAGATGGAGGTCGAGACTCTTGGCTATTAGGCCATGTGCAGATACGACTATCGGAACAATAATCGCCGAATCCACATCCCACATGTCGACAATCTCGTGAGCAAGGTCCAAATATTTAATTTGTTTATCTTTTTCTGCTTTCACGAGATTCTCGTCATGTGGCACAGTGAGATAATTATTATTATTTAATTATTATTATTATAAAATTTGCACCAAAAAAAAAATTTACAATATAAAACGATATGAAAGACGTCAGCCTGTTAGCCGTGTTTTTTTTGTGTTAGGGTGTTAGGTTATTTTCGTTACGGGATTTCTGGATTCGGTCTCCACGCTCAAGGCCCGCGATAGCAGCTATGCAATAGCTTAAAAAGCAGATCATATTTTGACTTCTGCAGACCACCCATTGGGAACCACTCACTGATAAGCGTAACGGGACGATTTCTACTAAATCGCACTACCAGTAATTCTCGTTAGAGAACTTCGTTCCAATAATTAATCTACTATGCGTTACTTGAACTATTTTTAGCACTCCATTAACCCCTTTAGATACGCCAAAAGTGCTAGAAGAGGATTCATTGGTACCTACCTGCAAGATCAACAGAAAAGGCTATGACAACATTTTGATTATTACAAGGATAACCTTGTTTCCTTAAATGGGTCGGAAGACGCATGATAAATAAAATAAGCATGTTACTCGTATATTAAAAAAAAAGTAACTAAACAGATAAATATTTATAAAAACGACTGCTCGAAATTGAATACATAGGTAGGTACAAATTGCATCTTGAATATTTACCACATTTGTCATACTTACCACAACCCCAATAAAATAATAAAGTCAAATGTCAAAGGGGACTTGTGTACCCACGTGATTTATGAAAGGACCTGTACCTTCATCAGTATATTATCAGCGACAAAAAGCCGACAAATCTCATATGGGTAATTCATAGTTAAAGGGATGGTACAGATGGAAAATTTTATCTGTTTTTCACTTATATGGAGAATAGATTCTGATAACGATATTGAAGTAAAAATTCTGAGCGTTTCATTCGTTTCATCAGTAGTCTCGTAAGTCTCATGTAATAAAAGACGAATAGCACATTTTGGGTCGAAAGGCCCCCTAATGCGTTTCTGGGTATCTACTTCGGATACTTTGCTAGAACCTCCACAGTCTGTCAGAAGGTTCAATGCATGTAGTTGCACTTGCGACATGGAAATATATATTACCAAGTAAATGTAACCTACGTAGAGGACGTGACTACACACCGCTACAATAAAATAATGGATGTCGTAAATTTGAACTCACCGACTTTAAATATGTAGCTAATACTCCATAACAGGCAATGTATATATATATATCATTATTATTATTTAATTATGTCCTATTTTCAAAGTAACGACTGAATAAATCACTTTGGGTAAATTAAGCGAAAACATTAAATGCTGGCAAAGTTCTCCTGACCCCAGAAATTATTTCCATTTGAGTTTGACGTTACTAAATAGTTTGCTTAATTAGAACGTGAATAATCAGAAAGATTATAAGTAAGAATACCGATTTCATTTGAAAATTATGTTGTGATTACGTTACAAATTGTAGCATTTATAAAAACAATTTTGCTATACAGAAATCATCTACGATGGAACTACCGCGAAGGTGATTGACATCGTTGAAACTATAAAGGAGAAATCGCTGAAGTAGGTACATAAATGCCATATAGGTACTACGGCTAACGTGTACACAAAATATAGCTACATACAAATAAAGGAAATAATAATTATTTTCTAGTTAAACTTCTTGCAAGCCCTAATCAAGAAACATCGAAAATACTACCCAAACTAGTTTTAGCGTCCTAATTTATCCAATCAATTTCACAATCAAATTGAAACCACCAACGACTTTATTGAATAACAAACTTATCCTAACCCGTTGAATGCAATTAGTAGGAGCAAGTAATTACTTTATTGATGACCAAGGAACATGCCTGTCGAGCACCTACTCTAAAGCGATAAAATTACTATGTTAGAATATGTGGCATACGCCGCATATAAAGTGGATTACCTGTGTAATTTATTTGGAAGCCAATAAAGGTACAGCCAGATATTAAATCCTCATCCACAGACACGACCAAGATTTTAATAAAATCGTCGAATCTATCGCGTTGTATATTTCATACCGGCCGCGATTTAGTGACAGAAATAAATAAAAGAGCTCTATACGGAAAATATTTATCATAGAACAGGGTAGGTATTCTTAGTCTACCAGGTGGAGTAGTCCATCGGCAGGAGATTTAATAACCGGGCAAAGAGTTAGTTTTCTTGATTAAGTTATGACTTTATAATATTTGTTGGTTACTATTTGACTTAATATTTAAGTTCAAGTCTTCAGACGTTCTGCATCACACATCACATCTTAGGATCTTCTTTCTTTAGGAGCATTCCATCTTGGAATATCTCGAATGGCAACTGTCCATAGAACACCAGTGTTATTACGTCAATCGAAATACAATCTATAATTTAATATAATTTGATGTTGTTACTAGTATCGGGTTGTCTATGATCGTACAGTATTCCTCACGAACATTAAAAACATTATGGGCTTTTTTAGAGTTTTAAATTAAAAAACTAAATGGAACAGTTCAATTCCTCTATTTTATTCTAAATGTATGAGAATTCTACAGTATTACACCGGATTGCTCGTGGCTATCAACAAACTAGTCAATGCTCTACCAACCAGAAACTTTTGCACTTAGCAAGGAATATATAAACTCGGCACTATTTGTTTCAAGTAAAGCTTGTTTAAAAACTGGAACGTACTGGGATATTATCCTATTCCGAACTTTAGTACTTCGATTTCAACTTTGAGAATTGATACAGACTTCTATTATGTTAATGTTTTGTTCAAAGTTGTAGTGGTCGCAGTCTCAGAATTTGATTATTATAATTATGAAGTTTGCGTGGCAGAAGATTTAGCGACCACTTAGAAGGGATGAGTGGAAGTGAAACAGATACATATATATATATATATATATATATTATATATACACATATATATATATATATATATATATATATATATATAATATATATATATAAACGTTTCCAATTTTATCCAAATGCGTCATTGTAAGACCTTACCAACCTATATATACATCCATATATGTATATATATATATATATATATATATATATATATATATATTATTTATGTCAGGAACTGTCTCGGTGGCACAATGGTATGTGTATACGATTGCCGTCCCTGAGGTCTGATTCGAAGTTCAATTCCCGGGTCGAATAAAATATTTGTGTGATCCAAAAATGTTTTTTTCGGAGTTTGGGTATTTTCTATGTATGTTTAGTATTTATTTAGAAATATATAAGTCTGTTTATATCGAAGTATGTTCACAGAAAGAAAACTTGAAACAAAATCTGCTGGCCAGATTTTGTTTTCTGTTAAGTGTAGGCTGAAGTCTCCCCTGTTCGGAGGAGGCCATTTTTCAGCAGTGGGAGACCAATAGGCAAAGATGAAACCATCAGATGATGATGATTTATGTCAGATTTTCGTGAGCATTGTGCTAGAAACAGCGCCAAACTAGCAAAAAAACTCAAAAAAATTTAATACATTGGCAAATATCCAGTTTGTTCGTTTGAAGTTAATAACAGTGGTCATGACAGAAACCTGGTTGGTTTCAAAATGCAGGATTAATTCATGGTCTCAAGAGCTACGAGTAGTTCCTAGGCTAAGAGTACTGTACTCGACAGCTGTCATAGCTGCCCCGCAATTTAATTACTCTACTTTTGACATAACTGAGTAAGCACTAAAATCGGCTGACTTGGCCATAATTATCTAAGTACTTAAATGTACTTATAGAGCGACATTTATTTAATTATTATATATTTAATTATTATATTAAACTTGACATTATGTCAATGTCAAGTTTTATTTCAGCCGCACGCTGGTGAGGAAACGCATAACAGGAAAAGTGCCCTAAAAGTTCCCGGCGGCAACAAGTTCGTTCCCTATTACGTGGGACCAACAAGGTTACTGGGAAATGGGCAAAAGCGCAGAGATAATAATAGGTACATGTCTACTTATTTACGGAAACAGGCGATGTAATCAATCTATAGTTATCATTCACCGTCGGCTTTCCAGTCTAACTGCGATTTAGCTGAACTTCGATATTTTCCGTGAAGCTATTGCCATCTGACCGATGGGCGACATCAAAGTTCTGTAATTAGACCGGTCGGATTTTTGATTTACGGTCTCAGTGTCTTAAGAAATGGTCACCCATTCTAAGCCCGGCTTGACTATATAGATGTTGCTTAACCTTTGCAATGTGTTAACATTGTCGGTTACCACTAGACCGCGAGCCCTTCGTAAGCAATCTATAGTATCTAATAATAAGAATATTATCATTAGGTACGCAATTAATATTTTTAGATACCTATCAGAAGGTCGCCTTGATGTTCATAACTCTATTTGTTTCTATATCACAATGCAAATCGGAAACCTTGCGTAACTCGTACGAGTGAAACATTCTACATCGGAAAATTTGTACTCCGGAAGCCACAAGGGAAATTTGCAGTATATTAACTTAATGTAGTCAAGTTTTTCTTTAATCTCTACGATACAGTGTAATATATAGGACCAAATTCACGTTCATTTAGCTGTTACGAGTACATACTTCAAGTCTTAGCAAACAAATTGCAAGCAACTGGCTGGAAACAAGCCACTGTAATATTTATTAATTACGCTGCATATTACTGTTGCCGTCCTGGTGTTTTGGTACGACTTGATAGAGTTGCAACTATCTGGTTGCCTTAATAATAACATTTCTGTAAAATATTACTTTAATGGTACGCTGTGGTGTGGTACTTACAAAGATGTATTGTAGTTAGTGAGTACTTTTAGTGTCAAAAAATGTTACCGAGTTTTTGAAAAATGGATACTGCATGGTATGAGTGCAGTAGCATTATCTGCGGTAGCAACGTCTTTAGTTGGGAATGTTTTCTAGTTATCTATATGTATTTCTATACTATCTGATTCTCATAGTTGTTTTATAAAGGGGTAAAATGTGTTTGTTCGTTGTGGGGATAATAATTTATCTACACTATCTCGCTATTGTGTTCCCACGGGAATTGAGAATACGAAAACTTTAACACGAGGGTGAAGACGCCGTGTTTACGCTTACGTAAGGTTTTATAGCAAAGCTCGTGAGTCTATTAATTCATTATTGAGACGAGGTGTCATACTAGACGGGTGCAACTGGAAATACCTTCTGGTGCATACCCGAGACGCCCTGCAATGGACGTAAGAGTGGCCGCGATTGCGCGGACTTTAAAAAAAAGCGCGGACTTTTGTTAAACACCGTCCTTTATATAGTAAATATAAAGGAAGAGAAGTTGTTCGCCTTGCGAGTGTCTGATTCACAGTAAATATTATTTACTGTGAATCAGACACTCGCAAGGCGAACAACTTCTCTAAACCAAATTATTGTAAATCTATATTGTTCGGCAAATAATCGAGTTGATATTTCCGGCGCCCCAACACGCGGTAATAAAATTGTGCATTTATAAGTGAGGTTGGGCTGGATCTCCTATGGCTATATAGGTACTCTTGTTTATTTTTTTTTTAAATATTGGATAGAAACAGGCGTTACTTGGCGAAAATCCATGACAAAGCGATGGTAAGTAAAATGTAAAACATTTTACTTACCATCGCTTTATTTTTTTTTATTTATAAAGCTTTATGCACAAACAAATATACAAAGGCGGACTTAATGCCGGAGGCATTTTCTACCAGTCAACCTTATGGTGATGCAGAGAATGTACTGTTTTCTAACAATGAAAGCTTTTCTTTCTTGATAAAAATAAGTTTAGGAATTGCGACACCATACCTATACTCAGATGGAGAAAATGAAATCTATACTTAGGTATAATAAATCTGTAGAATTGAAAATTCTGTACATTGAAAATATCAAAAAAATAAATGGCAGGGGGTGTTACTAGACCGACACCGAACCAAAAAATGTGATTAAAAAAATTTTGTGTCTGTCTGTTTGTTCAGGCATCACGCAATATCTACCGGTTCGATTACGATGAAACTTGGTATAATCATTCTTTAATATCCTGGGCACCTACTGGCTTACTTTTTATCTCGGAAAAGTATGTACAATATAAAACAAACTTAATTTTGCGGTTCGATCCCTAGACCCGATTACTGTACCAACCGCAAATAATAAGTTTTTCATAGGTTACGTCACCCGCAGTGGAGTTCACTAAGGGGCGCTGCACACGGCTAAGATACTATAATATTTTATCTTAAGATACAATATCGCTCGCCATACAATTCAATGGATTATCACACACGACGAAGATAATAAATTATAGTTAAAATTTTCGTATCTTAATATGAATTTGTATGGTATAATAGAGAATATAATAGAAGATATAATAGAGAAACTGTTGTAGGGGGACTTTATTAACGCAATAAAACCCAAAACAATGGTTTTTAGAACTTTTGTCTGTTTGACTGAATGTTTGAACACACTAATTTCAGAAACGGCTTAACCGATTTGAATTTTTGATTTGAATTTGCAGTTTTCAGTAATGCGTTGTGGTTTATTCAACTTAACTTTTAAGGTTTGGTTTTCAATCGGTTCATAAATATACCTGCGGGCAACAGCTAGTAGGTAAATAAAAAAAATATATATGGCAAATTTTGATCAGGCTTTTTTTTGACAGGGTTTATTCTTGACATAACATGACATATATCATGCCTACATTCCCGAAGGGGTAGGCAGAGGTGCATTACACACCCACAATTTGCCAGTAATTTCTTCGGTCACACCGAGTCACACGTAATAGGGGGCAAGCCTGTTGCTGTTACCAGACATTATAGAGTATTCAAAACCACTCTGTAATTCAAACCAAAATTTACACAGATGTTACATACCTCTAAATAGAATCTCTGCATTCCGAGCAGTTAGGTTAGAGAGGGTTTATTCTTACACTGGGTTTATCCTTACGAGGGCTTACCCGGGACGCTCAGCACCGGACGTTAAATTGAATATTTTATAAAGAATAATAAAATGTAAGATAACTTTTGTATACCATCATCATAATCATAACATAGTTTAAAACAAAGTCTCTTCCGATGTTGTATACTTAGATCTTTAAAACTCCGAGACGCCCAGGACTTTAATTGGCTGTCAACAGCGGCTGGCACGTAAGATTTTGTTGCCTTTCGTCAACATTTCATCGCAAGGCAACTGGTTTCAAATTTAGTTTCCAAAATTTTATAATATAGCTGCTACTTTTTATTAAATTAATTCGGCCTTTTTGGACATAACCCTTTTTCTAGAGTGCTGTGACGGCAATAGGCTTGCCCCTATTACGTGGGACCAAAAATACTGTCAAATTGTGGGTGTGTAATGCACCTCTGATTACCCATTCGGGGATATAGGCGTGATATGTCTGTCTGTCTTTAAAACTACTCAACGGTTTTTAATGCAATTTCACCAATGGATAAATTACTTAGTATCCATAAATGAACAACCTCTGGGCTACAAGTAAACGAGCCGGCGCGGCGGCCGATAAGCGGGAACAAATAGAGGCAAGCAAATATAGTAGTCTCGGCACTCAATATGAGTTCGTCGCATTCGGTGTCGAGACACTAGGCCCATGGGGCCACGGTGCGCAACAGCTCTTCACGGAACTCAGCAAGCGTCTGAGGGAAGAGACTGGGGATCTCCGCGCAGGCAGCTTTCTCGCGAAAAGACTCTCATTGGCAATTCAGCGCGGGAATGCTGCCTGTGTTATGGGCACTCTGCCTAAGTCTCCCTGCCTTACTTATTTATTTTAGTGTTTTAGTTTTAGATAGTATAGTTTGTAGTTTGTTTAGGTTTTTTTTTTAATTTTATTTTTCTGTTCCTTGTATATATTTAAGTAATATAGTATATAGTTCTTATAAATGAACTAACGAATCCCCTTTGTGATACTCTCACGTATCAAACTAATTATAAGACTTTACTAATTCGTACATACATTCTGAGTCTCTGACTTTTCCCAAGGGAATAGCAATGATATCTAGAATTATTTGCTTGTTAATTGGATGACCCTTAATTATTCATAACTAATAACAGACTACTAATAACAAAGTTTTTGCATCGGGAAAATATCGTTAGAAGGTTTATTGCATACCTATTTATGTATATCTTAAGGTTCGGAGGCAACTATTAGACCAAATATTCCTATTTAAGGTGGCGAATGGAGTTCATGATTGCCCGTCTCTTCTCCAAAAGATAACATTTAGTACCCCGAAAAAACTTCCGCGTAATTCAAGATTCCGTTTATTTATCCCCAAGAATGCAAGAAGTAATCTGGGACTCCACTCGCCTATGAACCGACTTCAACACCATTATAACAGTACCTATCTCTAAGGGGCGCGCTTTGGACATTTTTGGACAAACGTTAGTTAAATTTAAATTCCTCCTCTTAAACCCATCCCACAATTACTAGTTACTCACATACCTAATATAATTTAGTTTTCAATGTCTCACAAATTATTGTACCTACTTAAATTTTCTGTTTTACATATCTATGTCTATAATCTGCTTCTCATTGCATGCCGTGGCAGCTTGTAATTGAGGTAGCACCAAATGCATAACACTTAAACTTAAGATGATTATGTAATGTCATTGTATTAGTATATATCTTGTAAGCTATTCTAGATTAATAATAATAATAATAATAACCTGGCAACTCTGAACATCTCATACATCATTTTCATTCTTAAAATATTTTAATATTTTTATTTACATATTATTGCCTAAATTTATACAATTACTTCAGATACCAAATTAATAAAAGCAAAAAGTCAATAAATAAAGGATTTTATACTATTATTATAACAATAAACAAAGTCTACAAAATTAACATAGAAGATTTGACACATGTCATATGAATACCTACGAAAATATCAACAATATTATGGCTAAATTCAAAATGAAGTGATTGAGATGCAAACAAGAGCCAGAAGCAGAAATGCGCAACTAACACCCCCGGACTCGTCACTAAACACCGCATGCGATGGACTTCATCCATCAATGAAAACGTCATGCGGGCATATTATGAGGCCACATATGGGGAAACCAACCTGACTGCGTACCGTTCAAGGATGCTTCCTTTGTTTCAGGCTCTTGAACCAACAATGACCGTTGCCGTCCAACGGCTATCGGATCAAGTGCGGGCTATCCAACGTTGTAAGTTGTTGGATCAATCTGTGCTTGATCGACTACGCCTGGAAGTATTATCTACTCGTACAGCTCCAGTGTCAACGAGAGCACCGTCACCTGTGACACAGACGGTTGCTACAAGTGTGACGTTAGCGACGCCCGCACCCGACGCGGGAAATGATACGAGTGATACATCTATCCAGGTAAGCGAGCAATTGAGGAGTACTTTGGAAGATGTGATCTCGCAGTATAGGTTTATACCTAATTCTAGACCGCGGCTACCACGCTTGCCAATGCATAAACGAAATTTGGCGTTGATGGGAGCCCTGAATGCATTGCTAGAGCCGTACTTACGGACTAGCAGTGATTTGCTTGATACTCACTCGATTCTTTACTGTGGAGCCATTGCCGCTTGTCGTGTTGCACGCGTTAAATTCCCCGAAGCTAACCGTGCACCACGACCGGATGGTATTCCCGTATGGCAGGCAAGAATCGAGCGACGTATCGGCACATTTAGGACTCTCATTGCAAAGCTTATCTCTTTCAGCCGGGGAAATAGTCGTCCCCGGGTCATGCGTTTCGTGACTCAGGCATTTGCTGAGACCGGTATTTGTCCCCAGCAATACTTAGCCAATGTCACGGAACGTATTGACTTTCTGAAACAGAAAGTGTATGCATGGGCAAGCCGTATCCGTCGTTATAGAGAGCGTGTAAATAGATACTGGCAGAATCGCATCTTCCAAAGTGACCAAAGGAAGGTGTACCGAGAGTGGGATGGAACTGGACAACGTTTGAACGACGGATAACTGCCAGATGCTCACGCCATGAATCAATTTTGGCGTGACTTATGGTCGGTGCCCGTCGAACATTCGGAGGGCGACTGGATCCGTGTCGTCGAGCGTGAATGCAGTATCATCGAACCCATGGAATCTATTACCATAGACTCCGAAGACGTTAGTTGTGCAATGCGTACGGCCCCGAACTGGAAAAGTCCTGGGCCGGATGGATTGCACAACTTTTGGATAAAGTGGGTTCAGAGCTCGCATGAACGCTTGGCAACACAGTATCAAGAAGCCCTTGAGTCTGGTTCCTTACCCGCTTTCATGACCACTGGCATCACCTTCCTGCTCCATAAATCAGGTAGTACCACGGAACCTAAAAACTATAGACCCATCACTTGCTTACCTACCATCTACAAGCTCCTTACATCTATTCTGAGAAGTAAAATAAACTCGCACATAGTATCTAATAATATCTTAGATAACGCTCAGAATGGATGTAGGGCTGGGTCTCGTGGTACTAAGGAGCTACTCCTCATTGATATGGCCATTAGCCAACAAGTCAAGCGGAGTAGGGGCGCCCTCTCTACTGCCTGGATTGACTACAAGAAGGCCTATGATTCGGTGCCTCATTCATGGCTGAGGAGGATTTTAGAGTTGTATAAAATTAATCCGACTCTTAAATCCTTCTTAGTCTCGTGTATGGGGCAGTGGACCACAGTCCTTCGTCAACCAGGTAGTGGTGGGCACGCCTCTGACCCGCAAGGCTTGATAAGGATCGAGCGTGGTATATTCCAGGGCGACAGTTTGAGTCCATTGTGGTTTTGTTTAGCACTGAATCCACTTAGCACATTGCTGAAGGATTCAGGGTTAGGCTATCGGTTTCGTAGAGGGGGTGAGGTTATATCTCACCTGATGTACATGGATGACCTCAAACTGTTCACATTGAAGCACCAAGATTTAGTGACATTATTAAAAACTACGGAAGTTTTTAGTAATGCCATTAAGATGGAGTTCGGTGTTGATAAGTGTGCGGTTATGCATGTACAACGGGGGAAGGTTGTAAATTCACCGAATTTACAACTTTCTGAGATAATAACTCTCAGATCTCTCTCCGAGACCGAAACATACAAATACCTAGGTATGTCAGAGTCATTGGGTATAGCGGTAGAGGATATTAAGAAATCGGTGAAAGAACGTTTTTTTGGCCGCCTGACAAAAGTTCTTAACAGTTCTTTGTCCGGTGGTAACAAAATGCGGGCTTTCAACGGTTGGGTGATACCTTTATTGTTATACTCCTTTGGCATACTTAGGTGGACTCAAACGGAACTAGACGCCCTGGATAGGCGAGTCCGTCAACAACTGACATTGCATCGAATGTTACACCCACGATCTTCTGTCATGAGACTGTACATTCCGCGGAAGTGGGGGGGTCGAGGCTTTTTGAATGCCAAGAACCTCCACAACCGTGAAGTGTGCAGTCTGAGAGATTACTTTCTACAGAACGGGTGTGATATTCATTGCGATGTTGTGATGGTTGACAAGGGCCTAACACCTCTTTCCTTGGCTAACGAGAACTGGCGTAAACCAAAGGTGCTAGGTACTGAAGACCGTAAGGACGTATGGAAGAGTAAGGAGCTACACGGGCGGTTCTACCGGGTCTTAACAGGACCCGACGTAGACCTGCTCGCTTCGGTGAACTGGCTACGTTTTGGGGACCTCTTTGGGGAAACTGAAGGTTTTGCCTGTGCAATTGCAGATGAGGTTATCAAGACGAACAACTATCGGAAATACATCATGAAGGACGGTACGGTCGACATTTGTCGAGCATGCCACCGTCCTGGTGAATCACTTCGCCATATTATTTCCGGTTGTTCGTATCTTGCTAACACCGAGTACTTGCATAGGCACAATCAAGTAGCCAGGATCATCCACCAGGAACTTGCTCTTCAATATGGCCTTGAGTTTGAAGTACCGTACTATAAGTACACACCAGTGCCAGTTCTTGAGAATGGTCGTGCATTGCTCTACTGGGACCGATCAATCATCACGGACAGGACTATTGTTGCCAATAGGCCCGATATCGTGTTGGTTGATCGGACCCAGCGTCGGGCAGTGCTTGTCGATATCGCCGTCCCGCATGACGAGAATCTCGTGAAGGCAGAGAAGGACAAACTTAGTAAGTACCTCGATCTGTCCTTCGAGATAACCGCCATGTGGGACGTAGACTCGACGATCATTGTCCCGGTGGTCGTTTCGGCAAACGGATTAATAGCGAAGAGTCTCGATCAACATCTCAAGAGACTCTCGTTAGATTGTTGGATCAAGAGTCAGATTCAGAAGGTTGTTATCCTCGACACGTGCCGTATTGTTAGGAGGTTTCTTAGTCTGTAGCCTCCACCGCCGGTAGTTTGGGTCCTACTCCGCTACTGGTGGGTCACTATTTTTTATATTTTTAAATGTATTTGTGTTTTTTATAAATGTATTTAAAAATGTATAAAATAAGAATAGAAATGAATAAACGATATAATAATAATAAATTAATTAATTAATAATTTAATAAAATAATAACCTGGCAACCCTTGAAATCATCTAACATCATTTTTCATCGTAAAATTATTTTAATATTTTTATTTACTTGTACAATCTAAATTTATACAATAATCACATATTACATAGCACGATTGGCAATAAATTTATAAATCACGTAAACAAACTATATATTATCATATTATCAAGATAAATAAATATTACCAAAAATTGCAAAGATGTTTGGCATATGTCACTTTAAGAAAATGGTAAACGAATATAAAGAATTTCAAGAAATGAATGGATGATAATTAAGGATAATGCTGACAAGAGCAAAAGCCAGACAGACACAAAGTGCACCCATACCAACCCCGGACTCGTCGCATAGCTCCACCTCCCATTTGCTGGAAACTTTGGCTACTGGTGAGGCGTTGAGCTCTAGCAGCGACGAGTATTTCTCTCCACCGACGTCACCTCCACCTGTACGTCGGCCGGGGAGAGGCCGGCCACCGACCTGCTTGGGACCCCGACGCCCTCCGGCTTCGATTAGGGAC
The DNA here is from genome assembly GCA_963556515.1 of Nudaria mundana. Taxonomy (NCBI): domain Eukaryota; kingdom Metazoa; phylum Arthropoda; class Insecta; order Lepidoptera; family Erebidae; genus Nudaria; species Nudaria mundana. The sequence continues at coordinate 5,501,017 of OY748306.1, forward strand.
CCCGCTGCCGGTGGTAATGTGCACCGCATGCGATGGACTTCTTCCATAAACGAGAACGTCATGCGGGCATATTATGCGGCTACAGAGGGAGGAATTAATCTCACTGCATATCGTGTACGGATGCTGTCTCTGTTTCAGGAGCTTGAACCAACTGTTAACGTATCAACTCAACGTCTATCGGATCAAGTGCGGGTTATACAACGTGGTCAGATCAGATCGACCGCTCAGATTTGCAGGGTAATCCTGGTATCACAATACCTACATCATCAGGTATACATGTTCCTACTGTTTCCACACAACGTCCTACTGATGATGATTTATTGGATACCGGGGTTACAGATGTAAGTACCCAGTGCAATGTACAATTAGGGAGCGCTTTGGAATGTGCACTGAGGGAATATCGAAACGTAACACCTACAGAAAGACCTCGTCTACCGCGTTTGCCTACGCATAAGAAAAATATAGCCCTAATGTGTGCTCTGGATTCACTACTGTCAGACCATTTTAACAGTAGTGAAAATCTCGGTGATACACATTCGATTCTGTACTGTGGGGCTGTTGCGGCATGTCGAGTAGCAAATATTAAGCTTTTATCAAATGATAAAGCTACTCGACCGAAATTTGTTACACCAGCCTGGCAGTATAGGATTGAACGTCGTATTGCCGAGACCAGGGCACTCATTGGGAAACTTATTTGCTTCAGGTCGGGCAATACTCGCCCTAGAGTGATGCGCTTTGTGAACCGGGCATTCTTGGGGACTAATATTAGATCCCAAGAATTTGCTTTTCGGGTCACAGAGCACATTGACTACCTGAAGTAAAAAGTATATGCGTGGGCAAATCGTATAAAAAGATATAAAAAAAGAGTGGACCGGTATTCCCAAAACTGCATGTTCCAAAGAGATGAGAGATGGGTCTACAGAGATTGGGAGCGATCTAATTCAAGTGTGATTAACGGGCGCCGGCCAGATGATGATGCCACCATTGCATTCTGGAGTGGCATCTGGTCGGCTCCTGTCAGCCACACAGAGGATGGTTGGATGCGGGATGTTAATCGTCTGTGTGAACCGATACAAACTATGGAACCATTAAATTTTATAGGTAGTGATATCACCGACGCAGTCCGTCTGTTACCGAACTGGAAATCAGCAGGCCCAGACGGACTGCACAATTTTTGGATAAAATGGTTCCGAAGTTCACACGGGCGGTTGGCAGCTCAATTCCAATCATGTTTGGAATCAGGATCGCTTCCCGATTTTCTAACTACTGGTATGACCCATCTCTTATACAAATCTGGTAGTGCCATAGAGCCTAAAAATTATAGACCAATTACATGCCTACCAACGGTCTATAAACTTCTCACATCTATTTTGAGACAAAAATAACGCGCCACATAACTGACAACAACATCATGTCAATCTCTCAAAATGGATGTAGAAGTGGGGCTCGTGGCACTAAAGAACTCCTAATTATGGATATGGTTATTAGCCAACAGGTACGCCGTAATCGCAAGGATCTGGCGACATGCTGGATAGATTACAAGAAGGCCTATGACTCTGTGCCTCATTCATGGCTTAGGAGGGTGCTGGAGTTGTATAAGATTGATGCAACTCTATGTACCTTCTTAGGGGCATGCATGGGGTAATGGAAGACCGTCTTGTGCTATTCAGGATGCCGACAGAAGTGTGGTAATGGTGGACCGATAAAGATCGAGCGTGGTATATTTCAGGGCGATAGTCTGAGTCCGTTATGGTTTTGTCTGGCCCTGAATCCTCTCAGTGCTTTGCTGGAGAATTCAGATCTAGGGTACCGGTTGCGGAAAGATGGCCAGGTTTTGTCTCACCTTCTTTACATGGATGATTTAAAATTACTTGCCCCAAACAGTCACCAACTGATGGAATTACTAAAGGTAACGGAAACCTTTAGTAATTCTATCAGAATGGAATTTGACGTAGACAAGTGTGCGAGCATGCATGTGAAGAAGGGTGGGATCGTGGATTCCGAAAAAATACAACTTTCGGATTCCACCCAACTTAGGTCCCTTTCGGCAACCGATACTTACAAATACCTGGGTATGTCACAAGCGTTAGGCATTTCAGAGACTGACATGAAACAATTATTGAGGGAACGCTTCTTTGGCCGCCTGAAAAAAGTACTTAAAAGTCTTTTATCGGGCGGTAACAAGGTGCGAGCCTACAATGGTTGGGTCATGCCAGTTGTAGTGTACTCGTTTGGCATACTCAGATGGACTCAGACAGAACTTGACGCCCTGGATCGAAAAGTCCGTACGCTACTCACTACATACCGAATGCATCATCCGCGTTCATCTGTAATGAGGTTGTACATACCACGGAAGTGTGGGGGCCGAGGCTTTCTTAATGCTAAGACCCTTCACAACCGTGAGGTGTGCAATCTCAGGGAATACTTCCTGCGGGTGGACGAGGATTTGCATCGTGATGTTGTCGCAGTAGACAACGGATTGACCCCGCTCGGTTTGGCTAAAGAGAACTGGCGCCAACCTGTTATACTAAGTACCAATGACCGCATGGATGTATGGAAGAGTAAAGAGTTACATGGGCGTTTCTATCAGGCCCTACATGGACCTGATATTGATTTTAAATCATCCGTATCCTGGCTACGATTCGGTAATCTATTTGGAGAAACCGAAGGGTTTGTCTTTGCAATTATGGACGAAGTTATCATGACTAAGAATTACCGGAGATATATTCTGAAGGATGGTACGGTTGACATATGTCGGGCGTGCCACCGTCCTGGAGAGTCCCTTAGACATATTGTCTCTGGTTGTTCTAGTTTGGCTAACGGCGAGTATTTGCATAGGCATAACCAAGTAGCTAGGATTGTCCATCAACAACTTGCTCTGAAGTACAAACTTGTGGATTCAGAAGTACCGTATTACAAGTATGTGCCTGACCCAGTTCTCGAAAATGATCATATCACATTGTACTGGGACCGATCTATTATCACTGACAGGACTATTGTTGCAAATAGGCCTGATATAGTGTTAGTAGATCGGTTAGAGCGCCGTGCAATAATAGTTGATATTACTATTCCGCATGACGGCAATCTCGTGAAAGCCGAAAAAGACAAACAAGTAAAGTACTTGGATTTGGCCCACGAGATTGTCGACATGTGGCATGTAAGCTCAGCTGTTATTGTACCGATAGTCGTTTCCGTGCATGGACTGATCGCCAAGAGCCTCGACCAACACCTACAGAGGCTCTCGTTAGACAGTTGGGTCAAGGGCCTGATGCAGAAAGCAGTGTTACTCGATACTGCACGCATCGTGAGGAAATTCCTCTCTCTGGAGCCCTAACCACCGGTAGCTTGGTCCTTGTACCCGATGCCGGTGGGTCACTATTTTTTGTATTTTTAAATATATTTGTATTTTTTAATAGATTTATTTAAAAATGTATTAAATATGTATTTAAGTTAAATAAACGAAATAATAATAACAAAGTATGAAACCATCTGTGATTATTTAAGTTAAGGTAGACTAGAACACAGTCATTGTAGGTACTTAATACATATCTGCTGCTAACAGACAATAAGTCAATACATTTACAAAACACAATATCTATGCATTAGTACTAACACCTAACATATACCTACATGTACCAAATAAAAATATTTCTATACATGTTAATAATATTATTATATAAAAGAAAGTACATAAAGTTAGTCTTATTCAATATAAATATTTTCTTCTGTCGATATTTTTATTTTTTGTGGAATACTTTAGGTGACCAATGTTTCGGTGACGGTCAAATCGGTGACCATCGAGGAATACCTCAAATACTTAGGGTATTTTTGCCAGGACCTCGTTTGTCTGTCAGCAATTTATCAGATGTAATATTTATGTCTTGGGCTTTGGAGATGTTAATAGAGCGTTTAGAATCAATAGTATTTTAATATATAACCAGCGTACGCCCTTGAATGCCTTGGTGGCACAGTGGTATGAGTATGCGACTGCCGTCCCTGAGGTCAGTGGTTCGATTCCGGATCGAATCAAATTATTTGTGCGATCCACAAATGTTTATTTCGGAGTTTGGATATTTTCTTTGTGTAATATGTATGTATTTAGAAATATATAAGTTTATGTTTATCAGTATCGTCTAGATTCCATAGCACAAGCTTATATTAACTTAATTTGGGGCTATATGACGTCGTGTGAGAATGTCCAAAAATATTTATTTATTTATTTTAAACCTTCCTCAAGAACCACTATCCATTTGTGAAAACTAACATTAAAATCCGTTGCGTAGTTTAAAGATCTAAGCAAACAGGGAACGGGCGACTTTGTTATATAATAATATATGTTATTATTATTAGGTAAGCCGCCTCACGCCGCACTCGAAGCTCTGTTAATATAGACTTAAACCAAGTGAGATATCCGTGTTAATAATAATTATGAATTACGTTCATGGAAGTATATACCTACTGGTAAAAGCTCCATAATTATGTAGTCTCAGTTCGGTAATTTCTGGTAATACAAAGTTATCCGATACAAAAACTTAATCTGGTAGATTACACACACACACACACACACACAGAACACATATCACGCATATAGGGTAGGCAGAGGTGCGTTACACACCCATAATTTGCCAGTATTTTTGTTCTAAACTAGCTGATCTCTGCAGCTTCGCCCGCGTGATTTAGTTTACTACCGGTTCAAAAATACAAATATAAGAAATAAAATTTACAACTAAAAAACACAGGAGACTTGTAAAAAACCGCATACATTATTATGTTAACGGATAGGAAACTCGAAATTAATGTTGTACTCTAATTAATTATGTATGAAAACTGTAGATAGAAAGAACGAAATTCCCACGGGGAAGGGAAACAAAAGCTTCGTTTTGTGAAACAAAAACAAGAGAAAATGGGTTTTAACCAAATTTCATAAAAAAATAAGTTCACGTCTATTTTTTTTGTTATAAAAACTTTGTTCATCAGTAAACAAGATCAAAACTGACACGAAATACTCACTGACGCACAAATAACGAACAAGCTAGGAATAGTGACTTCTCTCAATATTTTTCTTCTTTATTTATTTAGGTCTGCTGGAAAGTTAGATGATCACAAACTTGATACCAATTACACGAACACACACATACAAACACACACACACACACACACACATACACACACACACACACACATACACACTCACTCGCACACTCGGTTCACTATCCATTTCATAAAAAAAATAACCATAAAATATTTTGGCATATGGTAATTTAGACTAATGATATTTATGCATAATTTTTTTATCCATAACAAATTTAGCATATTTGTCTTAATCATTAATAAAAGTAGCATAATCATATTTAAGCATAAAATTTATAAGCATAGCTTTATAAAGGCATAAACGTATCAAACTATAATGAATATAGTCATAATCATCTTACGCAGAATAAGTAACTATGTAAAATAATTAAAAGGCCGCACCTAAACCTACTTTGACACTGTATAATATAGGAAATACTGGATAAAGTAACTTTTTTATTTTTCATTCATTTCATTAATTTATACCTATTCAATTTTAGTAATATATACTATTAGGCGACTGTACACTATGCCTAAAAACATTGTGCAAATTATAACTATGCATAAATATGTTAGACCTAAATATAATTATTCCACAGTACATATGCTGCTAAAAATCAATCATGGCCAAGTATAATTATGCCAAAAAAAGTATGCCAAATTCATTCTGCCAAAACATTTTAGGATTACATATATTATGTTAACGAAAGGTATACCCGCACACTCACATATTCAACTGCGCGCATTCACACTTGCTACAAAAATCCGTGTAACTATCATTATTTTGTGTAATGTACAATGTTGTTGGTACATGGGCTGATTGTGGTTAGTTTTCTTTATCTATGTCAGTGGGGCGCTGGTGAACTCTAATTTAGGTCTCGTTACCTACCACAGGCACCAGCTATCCACACTCTAAAACTTATTGCATATTGTTAATACCATCTACAACTGTCAAATGTTTTAGTTTTAGTTTATGGATTGCAAATACGAGTAAATAAACAATTGATTATTACTATGCTATTGTTTATACCTACTACTCGACAATGCAAGAAATTACAGCAATTATTGGTCCTAGATAGTAAGATATGAATCAAGATTGAATATTGAAATCGGCCGTTACAGGACACCCACATTTTGTCCCACGCTTGTAATTAACCGGCCTGCTGAAAAAAATGGCTCTACTACAATGATTAGATCCGTACCTAATATCTCTGAGGGGTTAGGCAGAGGTGTAAGACACACACATTATTTGCAAGAAATTTGTTAATCGACGTCGTAATAGGGAAGCAAGGCTATTATAACTATCGGGCGTCTTAAAAATAGAAAACCCTAGATTCCAACCGTGAGGACTTATGTTCCTTTCTGCCTGTTTTTTTTATTGTAACTATCCAAAACTGGACAAATATGTTCCTCATGTCTTGAAAATAATGCCCATCCAGCGGCTTTATATCACTAAAGAGTAATCTCGTTCAGGCAACCTTAGAATGGAAAGAAAAGTATGGACTTAGATGATAAAATTAAATGCTCTGTATAATGTAATAGATATTTAAATAATTTAAGAGAGTACGTTAAGCCGTCGGTCCCAGTTGTCATACAAACATCTATGGTAGTCGTTAGGGGTAGTTGGAGCCCTAAATCAAAAATCCGACCGGTTTAGCTACAGAATTTTGATATCGCCCATGGGTTGTTGAGTCAGTTGTGTAGTCAGATGGCAGTCGCTTCACGGAAAATATCGAAGTTCAGTCGAATCGCAACTAGACTGGAAAGCCGACACCAACTGCGTTGGGAAAAGGCTTTATTGATTGATAACATTTAAGAATGGAAGATTCGTAAATATACCGCTGCTAATATTATACAAATTCGGTCATTGCTTAGTTAACATTTACAATAATTTATACAAACCCAGCTTTAACTGAAAAACAGTCTCACAGCAGCACTTAAACAATTTACTAACTGAGCACTAATGGGAATTAGTTCTACTACTCCATTTGAAATACTAAAACTACTTTATTATGCTTTTAGTAGTTCATAACAGCAGTGCTATAATTTTACCGAGTTGAATTTATTACAGAAATGTTAGTGATACTTAACATTTTGTACTTGGAGATAATTATTGAAGAGCGTCATATTTGTCGAATTATCAAAAAATTTACAATCCTAGATTAAAATATTTTTCAAAAGGTATCTATTGGACCCGATCTAGGTTTTAGCGTCAAAACTAATAAGCTCGCTCTCTATAACTTTTGATCAATCAAGTAAATTATTATAAGCTCGCCCTTTATTACATAGTTTTGCGTCCAAATTTCCCATACTTTGACTCAATAAAACAATTTAAAAAATCTAAGGTTTATGGTGTCTACCATCGCATGGATCTGATAGGAATTTCAGTTTGATAATAAATCGTGAACGTGTATTGTAATTCATCACTACGGTCATCATAGTATATCGTTAGTGTAGTGCAACAACACATCGAACACATCAGAGTGATGCTCGTTAGTACTGATGATTTTCTCGATAAACGTTAGGGTGATGGAACTTTTGATTGACAAATGATAGCGGGACATTATAAACATTGTTAAGTATAGGAATTCATGGAAATATAGAAATAACTAACACTAAACCCCATTGAATAATTTATACTTCTGATAATGAGATAATTTGGAATAATATAAATATAAATGGTAGTCTCAAAAAAGTTGCATTTCACCTAGTCTGTCCTGCGGTACAACAGTCATTAGGGTAGATCTATTTGAGGGACCTGAATAACTCAACAGCCACATCATAATATGATAAATGGAAGCAGTAAATATATTTGGTTTTGGTACAGGTTCTAGCAAAGACCAATGTTTAGATGTTGTGCAGACGTTTTCCAACATTATTGTAGACGGAATACTGGAGCAGCTCTTATTTTTTACAAATTGCCACAACAATGTACTGCCCAACGCTACACAATCGTAAATCTAGATTTAGGGGTAAATTTGGCAAGGTATTAGCAATTAATCTGTAGTAAACGCTTGTCTTTTGGAAGTGTGCCAACTGAAACTGCTCGATTTTCTTCAAAAATTGCCACAACATTGCTTATATTGCGGAAATTTGAATAAGTATCTGCCGGGTGCACAATTTTTGGTGTAATATATAAATAATGGATGTTTGAGACAACCCATATTCTTGAGACAAAATAATATCGGCTATAATAAAAAACTAAAAACTCTTATACCTTGTATTTTATTATTCTTTATACCGGTTGCACTTAGTTTTGTTAATTTTAGGTAATTCCTGTTTTAATTTGGACTAAATTTTTATACAAATTCTTTGGCACTGTGCAGCTATCACTGAAGATAATTTAGGATGCTGTGTTCTCATTGAAAAGCAATTAACAGAACATGATTCCAAGAACTAATTTGTAAGCGAATCGGTTTGAATTAATCGAGCAAATCCAGCTGTCGTGTTTCTGCCGTGTTGAACTCAATTTAAGTTCGTCTTCTAATTAATCTATGTTCGACGTCGATCAATAACCGATGTATTAGACTGTGCTTCACCTGGCCATTTGACATCATCAGTGGCGTATTGTGTAGTGTCTAGTTCAGTCTCCGAGTATGATAGATCTGGGCGTTATACTTTGCATTTTTTATTTGCATAATCTATGTAAATAAAAATGAATTGTTTGTCTCGCTAAAACTCGGAAACAGCTGGACCGATTTGGATGATTTGGTGTGGAAACATTCGTGGAGGTTTAGGGAAGGTTTAAACGGGCGGTACTAAGTTCGCCGGGACAGCTAGTAATAATTATATTTACTTAGACTTCGTCTGCGTACGAGATTGTGACGTTTTCCGTTGCTGCTCCACTCCTATTTGTGGTCGATTATTCCAATAGGAGTGGAGCAGCAACATTTATTGATAAATGAAGTATTCAACACAAACATATATTTTGTAATTTGTACTAGTAGATCCTTAGTTTATTATCAGGTTCAACTAATCAGACTTTTACGCTTCTTTTTTATATGATAAACTATACCTAGTATTAAAAATTCTACTTCTGAGTCTTAATTTGAGAAAATGCAGGGTTTTAGTTTCAATTCTTTTAGTTAGGTACAGATGCAATGCTCCATGAAATTATACGAAGATGCCTTTGTAAACTCCCGACTGTAATACACTAGGGGCTGGTTTTAAATAATCCTCTTTAGTCTAAAGAGTAAGTGGCACTTAATTATTTTAATTGTAATCTAGTGAATACTTTATCTTAACTATAAATGAGTTGAATACTAAGGAAAAGGAAGTTGCTTTGTAGGTAATAGGGGTACTCACACACAAGAAAAAGCGAAAAGTAGGCGTATAATTATTATGCCTATGCCTCTACTTAAAATACGAGGTAAAATTATTTACAATACTTTAATAAATATTGAGGAGATAGGAGTGTAAAATAAAATATGATTGTGTAAAAAAGTTAAAAATAATATAGGTATAACTATAGAAATTTAATATCCTCGTATATTTACACTGAACATGGATTTGATATCTGCACGCGACCTTCGAGCTCTGCAAAAACTGGACTTTGGCGTTTTATATATTCCATCAAAATATCGTAGTCAGTACCAATTACTTCCACATTTTGACGGTTGTCACGTATCATCTGAAATCATTAGATTATTGACATGTACGAGTGAGCATAAAATATATACCTATTTAGTAGCTGTTGGATACGGCTACGCCCGCGTGAAAAAAGTTCTATAATGCCCACGCGGTAACACATTTCTGGGATTGAAAGTAACCTAGATATTCTTTATAATATCAAAATTAGAATGAGAATTTCCGGCCGGCCAATGTCTGGCCAGTGTGGTATATGGAGTCTGATTTCTCCCTTGATGGGGCAAGCCTACGCCCGGGACTCAAATGGTGATAACTCACAGTAAAACTATCGCCACCTTCGGCAATGAAATTTTGAGTTACGACTTTGTAGTACTTGTTGACGTCCAGTGGTTCGTATCTAGGGATATCACACTCGATACACCGAACCGATACTTCAACGACCCTTTGATTCACAGGCTGTGATCCATTAAATTTTGCGTGCAGGCCTGCAAAGAAAGGTTTTATTTGGGCGGTGTGTAGAAGTATTTACTCTAAATAACTCAATGATTTCAACCATCATGGTTCGTATTGTCGGGGCATATTTATCCGAGAGGGCTATAACTTACCCTAGCTGGCTCGGGCCAGCTCGGCGAGATGTCTCGTGCGGTGTTCCACAGGGGTCGGTCCTAGGACCTCTCCTGTGGAACATCGGATACGACTGGGTGTTGCGGGGTGCGTTGCCTGAGGGCGTCAGCGTAACTTGTTACGCCGACGATACCCTCGTCACGGCGCGGGGAGCAACGCACCAGGAGGCAACACTCAAGGTCACGACTGGGGTTGCTGTAGTCGTGGGTCGGATACGGGGGCTGGCACTGAATAAGTCCGAGGCTCTGTGTTTTCACGGACCTCGGCGCGGGTCACCTCCAGGATCCAGCATAAATGTAGGGAGCGTTAGCATCGGCATCGAGCCCTCCATGAAGTATCTGGGACTCGTACTCGATGGCCGGTGGAACTTCGGACCACATTTCCGAAGTTTGGTCCCCAAAGTGACGGGGGCAGCAGCCGCGCTTTCGCGACTGATGCCTAACTTAAAGGGACCCAACGCTTCCTGCAGGAGACTGTACCTGGGGATCGTGCGGAGTATGGCCGTATACGGGGCTCCCGTATGGGCGGCGAGACTGACGGCCAACAACGCTGCTATATTGCACAGATCGTTGAGGACCTTGGCCGTCAGGACAATAAGAGGGTACCGCACGATCTCTCTAGAGGCTGCATGTCTCCTAGCCGGGACCCCTCCATGGGACCTGGAAGCGAGAGCCCTTGCGTCATTGTTTCAATGGCACAAGGAGGCGCTGGAGCGGGACCACAGGCCTGCGTCTCGAGAAATCGAGGCCCAGCGGTCCCATCTCCGCCAGGATCTCATGGAGACATGGAAGGTGCGACTTGAGCAACCTAAGTGGGGAACCACCACCATCGCGGCGGTGAGACCGATCATGGAGGACTGGCTGCAGAGGCAGCACGGTGGCCTCACGTACCGTGCGACACAGATCATCACCGGGCACGGAAACTTTGGTGGGTATCTGTTTCGCATGCATCGTGAGGTCACACCCGCGTGTCAACACTGCGAGGCTTCCGGCGAAGACACGGCATTCCACACGTTGGTGGAATGCTCAGCGTGGGCAAGTCAGCGCCGGGACCTCGTTGTGGGCCTGGGCGTGGATACTCTCTCACTGGAGACCATGCTACGAGCCATGGTCTCTAGCGAGAGCCAGTGGAACGCGGCCGTTTCCTTCTGCGAGCAGGTTATGCTCGTGAAGGAGACGGCCGGAAGGGCGAGGGAGCGTATCCTCCCCGCTGAGTTCCGAAGTCTGCGGCGTGGGCGCCGCATACGTGACTACGCCCAGGACCATCGACCTCCATGATCGGGGCCTGAGGACGATGGATTAGCAACCCACCGTCCCTACAGAAGCAGGCTAGAAGGGCTGCGTGATGTGGGGCTTCACCCCATGCACGCCTTCACTCACCGACGCGGAATAAAACCCGACCCTAGAGATGCGGGGTAACACCCGACCACCACGCAGTGGCCACTCAAGTGACCAAGGTCCGCGGGTGCCACTGGGAATTCTTTCAGTATCTACCGGAGGCACTCGGCAATGGACGTAGGTGCGGCCGCAGCCAAAAGCCGCGGATTAAAAAAAAAAAAAAAAAAAAAAAAAAACCATCATGGTATTTACCTCACATTACAATTACAGCTTTTAGGATATTTAAGATTGTATTCCTAATTCTATATTTTGTTTTATTCTTTTATCTGAATTTATTTATTTTAGCTGAATAGCATCACCAAGATGTTAGAGGCACAAGCCAACCTCGCCAGCCGATCAACAAACGAGACAAACATAAACATGCCCTGTTAGCGTCAATAGTTAGGTACCTATTACGTGGAAACAAAAGTTACTGGTGGAAAATTGGAAAGAAATAATATGTATATACCTAACGATGTGTTTTTACCTGAATACTGCAGCATTCTTGCACCTGGAAAAGGTGTATTGGCAACTGCGAACTCTAACATTTCCAAAATATGTTCACCTTTCATATCAAACACTTCAACTTGGTTTTGAAATGGTGTCGTCATTATCACAGATGCGTAACTTATAACTGCAAGTAAAATATTCATAATGTTATAAAATTTTCATGCCACTTTCGTCATAAATAAAAGGACATAATTTACACAAAACAAAATCTTGTTTAAACTTTTGGTAGAGCATAATTATGATTTGACAATTAGATTTCTGATGCAAATGTTTAAAAAACCATTTTTATAAAATGACAACCAACCATAATCTCCAATAATATAATTTCAGATAATTATGTTAAAATTTCAGATAGGGTATTTAATAACTTTTAGAATTTACTCACGGTTTGACTATCCTATTATGCCCAACTAATATTACAAATATGAAATCAACCTAATATCACACTGTAAAAGACATTTAGAAATTATCAAATTGATAACAACTGTGACAACTGAAATCTAAAATTAGTTTTCTATTTTAGTTCAGTCGTGGATAGCATAAAATATAAGATATAAGATAAATCCTTTTAATTTTTTTTTTTCAATTGTAGAAGGTTAATAATATTTTATTTAGTAGAAGAAGAACTGTTTACCTCCTGAGCTTATAGAAGTTCTGATTCCACCTTGGTTCATGATACAGAAATGTGCATAGTGCCAGTTTTCGCCTTGAGCTTTACTTAGTGCCTAAAACCAAACTGATAGTAAACTTTTTGTTTTCAGACTATTAATCGCAAGCTAGTTAATGCTGTGAGATCTAAATAATGGTATTATGTAAATATTGAAACTATCCCAAAAAGAACAAATGCATCATTGGAATCTCTGAATTTTCTAGAACCTACAGTCATATACGGCAATGAGATTTTTCTAATTGAAGCTATTGAGAGACAGACAGACAGATACGTCTATATCCCCGAAGGTTAGGTAGAGGTGCGTTACACCCCTTTGCGAGTTATTTCGTTGGTTCCACATAAAAGCGGGCAAGGCACTATAGAACATTCATAACCGCACTCTGTATTCAAATCGATATTCTAACAGCCAGGGCATATGTTACATACCACTAAATAGAATCTCTGCAGTCCGAGCTTTGTAGCCATGGAGAGATGGTAAGACATTACATTTCAAATAACAAGACGAAGAAATGGTAAGACATTAAACATTTTAAGGTAACTTAAGAAAAGCAGTTTGACATAATGCCACATACAAAAAAAACTTACAGCATCTAAGTAAGAATCACAGATTAAGTTTCCTAAGTTACATTCGCCGCATCCGCAGCTTGAATTAAGTTGTACCAATGAATGGCCAACTTCCATATTGGCTAGTTCTTCAATTTCAGGAAGGTATTCGTTTATTTTTTCTATAACATCTGGAGCTGAAATATTGGAAAAGTTAGCAAACCATGCAGTATTTAAAAATATATTTCTCTCACACATACGTACAGAAATTGTCTCTCACACACCCGTAAAAAATCAAATCTTTATCCCCGAAGGGGTGGGCAGAAGCATTTAATACGCCCATTTGCCAGTCCATTTGTTGCTTCGACGTAATAGGGGGTGACCTATTACATTTATAGTTTATGGGCACTTTGGATTATTGGTGCACCACGTGCTATGCCTCTTGTTGGTATTTACATAGTTATTAATAACTTAAAAAGTTTTCTTGTTCGCATTTTTGTGTAAACGTAGATTTTTACCAAAAAAGTCAATTGTATATTAGTTTTAAGATAAGTACCGGTAAGAACCTAGGTATAACAATATTGTTACCCTTACTCGTACTTATCTTAATCAAAATTAATGAATGAACAAGTACATTATGTACTTGTCCATTTATTAATTTTGCACAAAGTATAGAACGCAATATTATGAATGTAGATCATAAATAAAGCGTATTATTAACCTTACCTTGTTCAATATCGTTGCTTAGAAAACGAGGATTGCCGTCCCATTCTAGAAGATTACCAGCAGAATCAAAAACTAGCTTGATTTCACCCAAATAAGCCGTGTGAGCTCCAGCTTGAACTATCAAAACCTAAGAAAATATATAAAATATTACCCATACCTGTTAGAGACCAAGAGAAATAAATGACTGTTTTATTCTACTAACGTAACGTAATTCAGTGTTCTTGGTTAGCCTTCCAGTAAAACCGGCCAAGTGCGTGTCGCGCCACGCATAGAAAGGGGTTCCGTAATCACCCATTATAGCCTCTATAACTCTTAGACCAACAATAAAATGAAAGCTACATAATGAAATTTTACAGATTTTTCAAGCCCGCCATTTACTATGAAACCCTGAATTCTTGATGACATTTAATACAGAGATTGACTGAAACCATGTGCAGACGTAAGGCTAATTTTTACCTCAAGTAAAAAATTGAAAAAGGACGTAAAACGTTGACACTCAAAAGGACTTCAATTTACCGGTTTTACCGGGACTAAATAATTGTAGGAAAGGGACCAAATTGAAATGGAACCACGTAAGCAGTAGCTTTTAACATTAAAATTATGTAGTCGAATTGAGAACCTCCTTCTTTTTTGGAAGTCGGTTAAATAAAGGACTGACCAAGACTACTCGAAAGTTACTCCTGCAACGGAAAAAGTGACTGATAAATAAAATCTTGTAAAACTTACTGGTCTTTGGGTTCCTGTTTGGTTCACAACCATTGGGTAAGGTCCTCGAGGTTGGAATGCTGTATTTTCTGGTACATCACCGTTGAACAATAAAGTGTGACTATGCCCTCCTACTATTATATCTATGTATGGACCACCTTTAAGAGCTATTTCCCTGTGGAATAAACAATTTTAATAGCAATGGTAAGTAACATGTTCAAACTTTTTAAAATAATTGCATCATTCTCGCAAAATGATGCAATTTTGCGAGAATGATGCAATTATTTTAAAAAGTTTGAACATCTTACTTGACATTACTTTGTCATGGATTTTCGCCAGGTAACGCCTGATTATATCCAAAATTTTAATAGCATTTCCTTTACACAATTAAGTTTTAGGAACTTATACCATTTTTACATAAACGTGAATTCCAGACAACGCCCAAGTTATTAGTTAAGGTATATTCTCTCTCTATCTATATCTGTTTTCTTATAGTACTTACTCATCAAGCTCAATACCACAATGTGACAACACAACAATAATATCAACTTTTTGTTCATGAAGTTTTTCTGCTTCTTCTCTTACGGTCTCAATTTCATCTTTAAACCGTAATTTACCTGTACTCGCCAGAACCTGTAAACAATGGCATTTTTAAAATAGGATGCTCAGTGGTTGTATCAATATCTCCGGAGCCCAAGTCATCTTCACCTGCAAGCGGTGCGCATGCTTTAGTTAGACGAACGAGTCTAACGAAGTTGCAAGTATTCCCAAAGTGCTCAGAAACAGCAGTAGATTCGTCTCTTATTACGTGAAACCAACAAAGTGACCGGCTTAGACAAGTTGCCGAGCTTGTCACTGAAAACAAAGAGCAAGTAGGTTTGCCAGATCTTATAAATTCAATCCTCGTAAGACAGGTGCACCACTTGCAACTGAATTCGGCTTTAGCATATAAGATCTTGTTCGAAGAAGAGATATTTAGACGATGCCTAATTTCCGTCTCACCATAAAATAATACGCAGAGTCATATACTTACATCAGTTGAAGATATAATAACTCCTATAATTCCGATTCTACGGCCATTCTTTATTACTATAGTTGTCTTATTATATAAACCTTGAATAGTCGGTTCATCGTCATCAATGATATTTGCTGCGACCACTGTGCTATTCAATTCTTGTAAATATGGTACCACTCCATCAATATCATTGTCAAATTCGTGATTTCCTAGAACCTATAAAGAATTATGTTGAGAAATTTATTTAAATCACTCATCAATCTCTATTACTTCAATCTACTGACTAACCTTAACAGGTTCATACGGTGGGTGTCAATGGACAGTATGGTAAGTTAACGTAAAGTATTGCATATCGGAGGTGCATTTGTCAAAGGTCACGGGCGTTTCTCGATCGTTTTAGCTTTGGGAACTATTATTTTTCAGGAAAAAAATATAATAAAATAAAAATTAGGCGTATAAGGGTCTGATTCCATCTGTGTGCCGAATATCATTAAGATCTGTTCAGCCGTTTTTTCGTGATGCCCAAACAAATAAACTTTGAAATTTTATATTTATAATGTCTTGTATAGTTAATCATAAAAACTAACATGTGCATCATGAGACAACATATTCATGAATTCTTTGGTAACGTTCCATCTGAATAAATTATACCAGAGAGTTCCTTGGAAGCTATCACCTAGAACCTATAAAGAATTATGTTGAGAAATTTATTTAAATCACTCATCAATCTCTATTACTTCAATCTACTGACTAACCTTAACAGGTTCATACGGTGGGTGTCAATGGACAGTATGGTAAGTTAACGTAAAGTATTGCATATCGGAGGTGCATTTGTCAAAGGTCACGGGCGTTTCTCGATCGTTTTAGCTTTGGGAACTATTATTTTTCAGGAAAAAAATATAATAAAATAAAAATTAGGCGTATAAGGGTCTGATTCCATCTGTGTGCCGAATATCATTAAGATCTGTTCAGCCGTTTTTTCGTGATGCCCAAACAAATAAACTTTGAAATTTTATATTTATAATGTCTTGTATAGTTAATCATAAAAACTAACATGTGCATCATGAGACAACATATTCATGAATTCTTTGGTAACGTTCCATCTGAATAAATTATACCAGAGAGTTCCTTGGAAGCTATCACCACCACAAAGGAGAAGAGATTCTGGATCTTTCTCGAAGCCTTGTCGAACAGCTGTGGCTAGACGAGCAAAGCCTCCAATACACGGTGCTACTGTAGCATTGCAGACACTTCCGGAAAAACTAGTTTCTTCGAATCTGAAATATTATCCAGAGTAGTACTTCAATTTGAAATTAAACAAACAGATTCTTGATTGAATACATTTAGTGGGTACAAAATAACGACCTTATCACTAACAGTGATTTCTTACAGGCAACTTTAAGTAGAACAGTAACACGAAATGATAGCTTATTGGTGTATGATAAAAAGAAAATATACAACAGTTGGAAGGAAGCCTACCACCACCTTTAAGAAAAAGGAATGAACACATGAATATTACGGTACTGAATACTCAAAAAATACCTTGCATGAAAGTCGTTGTAGTGAAGAATATTTAAGGTAAATCTCTCGTCGTTTGCACATACTAAAATACAGGTATATAAAAATACAGGTAATAATTTCAACATCTTCAAACACATTACGCGGCGTACCAGCAATCTGTCTCACTGGCTTTGCTATCGATAGGGAAATATAAGATAAGATTTGACATTTAATTTGTGCTCATAAATATAACGTATCAATAGCCGACATAATATATATATCCGAATATCAATTTAATATAGATGTAACTAAGAGATAAACCTCTTTAAACTAATTATTCTGATATCTATATGAAACTAGATTAGATATCCCTCACCTCACTGGATATACAATAGCCTTGAAACATACACACCATACCCTACCATACCCTTGAAGCACTAGACCAACAACCTACGTTTATGACCATGCCATTAAGACTGACTAATGGAACTAACATATCTAAACCGTGGTAACTTTCTTTAAGTTTAAGTTTTCTTAAATTATCTAATCTGCCATGCAACTTATTACGATAGTTTTAGCGTAACACAGCAAAATGTTTTAGCGGAATCCATCGTTCAGCCATCAAATAATTTTGATAGTTCAAGACTCGTGAGAAGTATATCCAAATTGTAGCAATCCATAGTCTCTGCTTATCCCAATTGGAAACAGATATGACTGTTTGTATGAACTATTTCGGCTTTACGTTTATAATACACTAGTCAAGGTTAACAATCTGAGAAACAACGCTTTTGGTGGCTACCGATTTGTTAAAGGCAAATCCTTCCGCACACCTGAAAGACAAGACAAGACAAGCTTGCAGTGTTTAATGGTAAATAATGGCAAATAATGATGGCAAACAATGAATGTATAGGCGAAAGTCGCGGCTGCTCTAACGTCTGTTGTCGGGCGTCCCTGGTTCACATGCAGATGGTATTTCCAATGGCAAAGTCACGATATTAACACAATATTGTCACGACATTAGATGTCTTGGGCTAGTGGTGTCTTGGTCAGTTGGTAGAACGTTCCTCCTGGAAAGGGATCAGTCGCTGGTTCGAGTCCAGTTCAAGACTATAGTTTTTGTGATTCATATTATAAAATGAATGTATGTTGTTCAATCCGCATGGGCAGAACAGCAGAACTGTGAAAATGTGTAGTAAGAATACAAGTTCAATGTGTAAACTGCTTTAATGTTGTCTTACTGCTTATTTATTATTCGTATAGTTTCAGTTTGTTCTTTGAAAGTAAACCCTTGGGTAGGCAATTGGTTGGTAACTTTGATAAGTGGACATCCGAAACCGCTTATATTTTATTGGTCTAAACACGAGTTTGGGTTATTATTATACTTCCACGTCTATCTAAATGGCTATGAATTTTTTTTTCCTTCACTAAACAACCTATACCAACTATAACATTGTACCTACATTGTGATTTCCCATTATTACGTTGAACCAACATACTGACTGCTGAAAGGAGAGCGTATTATAATATACCCTGTCTATCCCTTCAGGGAAGCAGGCGTGATTATAAGAGTAAATGCTAGGTATTTAAAAACATATTTTTATTCTGATTTTTATACAGTTTTATAGAGAAATGTTTCGATAAAGGTGAACAATTATAAGTTTTATTATTATCTATCACCTTGATTACCTATTGTATTATCATTGAAGATTATACAGCATACAATTATCATTAATTAGACTGCTTCGGTGGCGTGGTGGGTAGTGCATCCGCTTTCGACGCCGGAGTCTCGGGTTCGATTCCCGGTCGGGACAAACTTTGTGTGATGACAGATACGTTTGTACCGAAGTCTGGATGTTTCCTATGTATAATATGTATGTATTTAAAAAATATGTAAGTATATTAGTATTTATATCAGTTTATCTAGTACTCATATCACAAGCTCTGCTTAGTTTGAGACTAGATGGCGTTGTGTGAATTGTACTAACATATTTATTTATATTAAAACTGATGTTTATCTATACAAAGTACATCATAAAGATAAAAATGCAACCAGTAGCATTTACACTCATGGCGACTTAGCGCCGGGACCTCGTCGTGGGTCTGGGTGTGGATACTCTCTCGCAGGAGTAGGTGGAATGTCGTCGTGTCCTTCTGCGAGCAGGTCATGCTCGCGGCCGAGAGGGAGTGCCGATTCAGTGCCGCAGTCGATGGCCAGGGCCCCTCAGAGTCATCTACGCCCAAGAACATCGACCTCCATGATCGGGGCCTGAGGACGGCATGCTAGCCACCCGCCGTTCTTACAGTAGCAGGCTAGAAGGATTCACTCACCGACGCGGGATGAAAACCGACTTGAACGATGCGGGATATAACCCAGACAGAGGGCTTCTCCCGATCTTGGGCAAGATCTACGAGAAGCTGCTAATGTCCCGGATCAAGTACTACATCCTCCCGGGAATGAGCAACCGTCAATACGGATTCATGCCCCAGAGGAGCACCGAGGACTCCCTCTATACCCTAATGCAGCACATCCGACAAAAACTAAAAGAAAAGAAACTCATCACAATAATATCATTAGATATAGAGGGAGCCTTCGACAGCGCATGGTGGCCTGCTATACGAGTCCGATTGGCGGAGGAGAACTGTCCGCTGAACCTGCGGAGAGTGATAGACTGTTATCTCGGAGAAATATCAGTCCACGACCGATATGCTAGAGAGGAGTACACTAAAACGACAAACAAGGGCTGTTTTCAAGGTTCAATACGGGGACCCATCTTATGGAACCTCCTGTTGGACCCCCTCCTTTTGAGGAGGGATCCAACAGGAGGGCGAATGCCAGGTATTCGCCGATCATGTCGTCTTAGTTTTCGACGCGGATGACTTTCAGCAGATTGAGGGTAGGGCAAATCAGGGTAGGGCCCTCAAACGTGTTAGGAAGTGGGGTGTAGAGAACAAATTAAGATTCGCCCCGCAAAAAACCAACGCGATGGTTATAACGCGAAAACTCAACTACGACACCCCACTCCTTAATATCGGAGGGGTCGACGTCCTGATTGTAGGCAAGATCAAGATGCTCGGCGTGACTATAGACGACAAGCTAACCTTTAAGCCGCATGTAGCTGACATTTGCAGAAAGGCCTTGGGCATTTATAAACAACTATCAAGAGCAGCGAAGACCACCTGGGGACTAAATCCGGAGGTCATCCGAACTATATATGACATGTGGCGTCAGTGGAACCGATTGTGCTGTATGGCGCCAGCGCGTGGGGACCGGCGGTTCACAGGAAGGGCGTTATGAAGCAACTGGAGACTGTGCAGCGCCTTATTGCGCAGCAGATTGTTAAGGCGGTGTCGCTAAACTCAGCGCTGGTGCTGGCTGGGATTCTTCCCCTCGATCTCCGTGTTTGGGAGGCAGCTGCCTTATACCGAGCCACGAGGGGAGAACCGCAGCCAATGCTATGTGACCGAGAAGTGGAGAAAATGACATCGGCCCTCGAAGCTCCATATCCGTCCAAAAGGAGTGAAATAGGCTTTATCAGCTTGATAAACCAGGAGCAGCTTGCTGCCAGCGGTGACTATGACTTGCGCATATTCACTGATGGAAGCAAGATTCAGGGAGAGGTCGGAGCTGCTCTGTCCATCTGGAAGGGTGAGGCAGAGAGCAAAACCCTCAAACTGAAGCTTGCTAGTTATTGCACGGTTTACCAAGCTGAACTTTTAGCCATACGCAGTGCCACACGGGAGGTACTTAAGTCAAGGGCGACATCGTGCAGTATCTATAGTGACTCCATGGTGGCCCTTCAATCGGTCCAGAACCTGAATTGACTCCATCAACTTGCGATGGAGACGAGGCATGATTTAAACGCATTACTGCAACAGGGGAAAGCTGTGTCCTTCTTCTGGGTCAAAGCCCATGTTGGATTGGCAGGCAATGAGAAAGCGGATGTTCTGGCCAAAGCGGCCGCCATGAACCGAAAAAAGAAACCCGACTACGACCTCTGCCCGATCTCATTCGTCAAGCGAAGTATCCGAGGTGCTTCGCTTGGCGAATGGAATCAACGGTATTTACGGTTTAACGGGAGACACTGCTGCTATCACGAAGATATTTTTTACCGGATGCACTGGCTGCATACAGCACAATACGGTCAATAAACATCAATTGGATCACGATACAAATTTTAACTGGGCACGGGGGTTTCTCAGAGTATCTGAAGCGATTCAGGTGCAAGGAGAGCTCCGCGTGCATTTGTGACCCAGCAGTTAACAAGACAGTCCCCCACATATATTGTTCGCATATCCTGTCTTTGCACAAGACAAATCCATCCTGGAGCAAGAACTGAATTGTAGAGTCGGATTGAACAGCGTACATGATCTGATGCAGAAGAGTACTTGGGATAAGTTCCTGGAATACTGTACAAAAATTGCCAGCGCAGTAATTTACCGAAATAGAACTCGGTAACAGCACAATGTTTTCATAGAAAGAAAGAAAGAAAAAAGTTTATTAAACCACACACCCTACCTACTTAATGGAGAAACAAATATATATATCAAAGCCGTGTGCCGCATACGCACTCAGACTGCATTGTGCGGGTGCAGTGACCCATAGGTACAAAACAACAAAAACATTGGTTGAGCCACTGCAGGCGCAGCAAATTCAGACCGAGCGCGGCCGCGACGAGACAGCACACATAAACAAAAACCTATAATAATTATGTCAGTTTGGAGTGTGTGTTTAAAAGGCCACAGTTCAGCTAATGCTGCAGATTAGGTGCAATCTGCAGCGCTGGTTTTCAACTGTAGCCCAACCAAACCAGGTAGCTTACTGTACTTCCAAAAAACAATACGTCACTATGTACATATGCATGTTTGTGGATACACACGCGCACAATACAAACCAGCAAAAAAGAAAATAACGTCACACATATAGGTAAGTAAATAGCACGATCCCTTTACAACCATTATGTAAGTACTAAAGTATACAATTAATAATTTAGCTTCAGTTGTACATTTTTCTAGTTTTTTTTTTTTTTTTTTTTAATTCCGCGGCCCAAGGCCGCGGCCGCTCTAACGTCCGTTGCCGGGCGTCTCTGGTTACTAGCAGAGGGTATATCCAGTGGCGCCCGGCGGACTTTGACCACCTCTGTGGTCTCTGCGGGTGTTTGGTCGGGACGAGAATCCCGCGTCATTGGGGTCGGGTTTTATCCCGCGTCAGTGAGTGAATCTGGTTGCGTGCTATGGAGCAAAAGCCCCGCAGCACGCAACCCTTCTAGCCTGCTTCTGTAAGGACGGTGGGTGGCGATCCCGCCGTCCTCAGGCCCCGATCATGGAGGACGATAGTCTTGGGCGTAGTCGCGTAGTCTGGGGCGGCCTGGCCGCCGACTACGGAACTCGGCGGGGAGAGTACGCTCCCTCTCCCTCCCGGCCGCCTCCTTCGCGAGCATGACTTGCTCGCAGAAGGACACGGCCGCGTTCCACCTACTCCCGCTGGATACCATGGCTTGAAGCATGGTCCCCAGCGAGAGGGTATCCACGCCCAGACCCACTACGAGGTCCCGACGCTGACTCGCCCACGCTGAGCACTCCACCAGCGTGTGGAGTGCGGTGTCGTCGTCGGAAACCTCGCAGTGTTGACACCGGGGTGTGACCTCACGATGCATGCGAAACAGATAGCTACCGAAGCATCCATGCCCGGCAACCATCTGCGTCGCACGGTACGTGAGGTCACCATGCTGCCTCTGCAGCCAATCGTCCATGATCGGTCTCACCGCCGCGATGAAGATGGCACCCCCCTTGGGTTGCTCAAGTCGCACCCTCCATGACTCCATGAGATCCTGGCGGAGTTGGGACCGCTGGTACTCGATTTCTCGAGACGCAGGCCTGTGGTCCCGCTCCAGCGCCTCCTTGCGCCATTGGAACAATGACGCAAGGGCTCTCGCTTCCAGGTCCCATGGAGGGGTCCCGGCTAGGAGACATGCAGCCTCTCCGGAGATCGTGCGGTACCCCCGTATGGTTCTGACGGCCAAGGTTCTAAGTGGTCTGTTTAACAGAGTCACGTTCCCCTTGACCGCCAACCTATCCGCCCATACGGGAGCCCGGTATAGGGCCATACTCCGCACGATCCCCAGGTACAGTCTCCTGCAGGAGGCGTTGGGTCCCTTTAGGTTGGGCATCAGTCGCGAAAGCGCGACCGATGCCTGCGTCACCTTGGGGACCAAACTTCGGAAATGTGGTCCGAAGTTCCATCGGCTATCAAGTACGATCCCTAGGATCCCTAGGCTTCGTCGAGGGCTTGATGCCGATGCTAACGCCTCCCACATTTATGCTGGAACCTTCGGGTGGACCGTTCCGAGGTCTGTGAAAACACAGAACCTCGGACTTGTGCAAGGCCACCTCCAGTCCCAGTTGCCGTATCCGACCCACGACTCGAGCAACACCCGTCGTGACCTTGAGTGCTGCCTCCTGGTACGTTGCACCCCGCGCCGTGACGAGGGTATCGTCAGCGTAGCACGTTACGCCGACACCCCTAGGCAACGCACCCCGCAGCACCCAGTCGTAGCCGATGTTCCACAGAAGCGGCCGACCCCTGCGGAACACCGCACGACACATCTCGCCGAGCTGACCCGAGCCAGCTAGGGAAAGCTATGGCCCTCTCCGAGAGATAGGCCCCGACAATACGACGGAGGTAGAGAGGCGTTTCGTGATACACGAGCGCCTCCGTAACGCAGCTCCATGGCAAGGTGTTGAACGCGTTGGCGATGTCAAGAGACACCGCCACCACCACCTTGCCCTGCGAGACTGCTTCCTCCGTCAGGCTCTTCACGCGCATGATCGCGCTCACGGTGGAGCGTCCCCGACGGAAACCGAACTGGTTATCCGCCAGGTCTGGCCCCACACTCGTGAGATGCTCGACGAGGCGTTCCGCGATAATTCGCTCAAAGAGCTTACACACCTCGTCGAGCAACACGATCAGCCGGTATCCGGACGGTGAGTCCACCGGCCGCCCCGCCTTACGGATCAGGACCAGTTTCCCCGTCCTCCACACCTTGGGAAACTGGCCCCTTTCGAGGCATGCACTAAAGAGCCCCATCAGTCGAGGCCCGAGTTCTTCGAGGGCCAGGACCCATGCACGGCCAGGAATGCCGTCGGGTCCGGGGGCAGTGATTTTCCGGCGTTTAAGCCGGAGTACTGCCGCACCTAGCTCCCCCACCCTGACTTCGGGTACGTCGTCTTCGCTGGTGCTATCCGCGTCGGGCAGAGACGGAGCCATGCGCGGAGGGACGTGCTCCTCCGCGCTCGTCGGAAACAGGGAGCCCATGACCCGCTCCAGCTGCTGCGGCTGGAGACTCTGGGTCAGTGGGGGCGCCCTAGGTCGGAGTTTCTCCCTGACCTGTAGGTACGGGCGCCCCCATGGGTTCTGCTGCAGGGTCTCCAGGAGCTCCTCGCGGGCCGCCGTCTTGGCCCACTTTATCGTCTCCTGGAGATTACCTTTAGCCTCCCTGTATGCCTGAAAAAGCTCCGCCTCTCGGGCTGCCGCGTCGTCTGGGCGGCGACGCCTCCGGCGAAACCTGGTGTACCGGCGGCGGGCGGAGATGCATGCTGCGCGCAGCTCTGCAATCTCCGGCGACCACCAGTACACCTGCTTCCTGGCCGGTCTGGGTGTAACCCTAGGAATCGCCGCATCACAGATTTGAAACATGGCTCTCCTGAACCACTCCGCCTCGGCATCCACATCGGCAGGCCGGTCCGGTGCCGGAATCCAGGCCTGCACGATGGATGCCTCCAGGAGAGCCTCCCGATCCAGATGGTGAAGTGCCCAACGCGGATCCGGGGGATTTGCCACCGGCTGTGGGAGGTCAGGTGGGGGGACGACATCGAACCGGATGTACCGATAATCCGAGTGCGTCTCCTCACCCTCCTCCACGCGCCAGCCTGTAATACGGCGGGCGAGGTCAGGGGATGCGAACGTTACGTCCACGATCGATTCCCCCCCCCCCCCCCCCCCCCCCCGCCGCCAATAGGTGGCGACATTCCCCCGGTTGAGGACCTCCAGACCACGTGTTTTGGTCCAGTCCTCAAGAAGCCTCCCCTTGTCCCTGGTTTCCCGGGAGCCCCACGCCTCACTCCAGGCGTTGAAGTCTCCCAGGAGCAGGACAGGGCGAGGACGGCACGCAGCAAAGACGACGTCGAGCTCAGTGAGCCATAGCTCAAACTGAGACGACCACGGCCAAGTTTATGGACCACTGCCGGATGCTCTGGTACAGAAGATCCTGAGCAGCACGGCAGTGGTTCAAATTCACTTGCAGGATACGGATACGGGCGTCAGACATTAATTGACGTCCATAACCGCATCCCGCCGCGAAACAACTGGCCGCGCAAGGGCGGCACCCCCACCGCTCTCAGCGGACGGACGAGGTTTTGGCCTCGAGGCGGCGCAGGTCGTGCTGCCGACCCGGTGATCCGCGGTCTTGCCATCCGCCTCGCATCTAAAGCAGCGAGGCGGGGCGTCACAGGCACTTGCCTTGTGACCGGGCCGGCTGCAGCGGAAGCACCGATCGCCCACGGTGACTTCCGCTGTACACTGCACTCCGACGTGCCCCACCACCATGCACCAGAAACATCTGGTTTCCCGGGCACGAAGGAGGTGCACCTGCACTGCTTTAGGAATCCCCCTACGAGGAGGCTTCGTCCGTCTGCCACTTTCAGTGCCGCCGCGACGGGGCACTGGACGACTGTCATCTCGTGACCAGTGGAGCCGAAGGAGATATCTCCAGCCTTCACCTGGTCACGGGGGCAGCCGCCCGCCACCACGACGGCGGAGACAACTTCCTCCGTCGTGGCCGCGTCATCCAGACCCGTGATGCGCAATGCGGCGCATTTGGTGGGTCTGGTGACGCGGACGGCTTCTTCGTCCAGCGCGACCCTAAGCTGAGCCGCTAGGGCGTCAGCTTTAGGGCCGCTGGAGGCGCCGGAGACCTCGAGGAGGCGAGCCCCGGTGCGTATCGTCTTGCACCGGAGCCCCCCTTGTATGTCGAGGGCCGAGAGGTTGACTGAGGACTTCACGGTCCTCAGTACGTCGGCGTACCCCACCCCTTTCTCCACACCTACCGTCGTCACCGTCAGGACGACGGCGGTGGAGCGAGGAGGGCGCTCTTCGGCGCCTTCGCCGCGGCGCCTTTGGCCGCTTTCTTGGCAGCCTTCGTCTTCCTCTTCTTGGCTCCCACTACTTCCCATCCCTCCCGTCTGGAAGGATGTAAGGAAGCAACGGGAGCGACGTTAGAGGAAGACGAGGCGGCAGGGGTGCCACTCTTCTTACCGCGCCCCTTGGCCTTCCGCGCCTGGGCCGCGGTCTCGGCCGGCATCCGGCTCGCCGAAGCGGACGGGGGCGGAGCGGGGCGGCGGACAGCGGGTGTGCCGCTTGGACCCGGAGCGGGAGCACCGCCAACAGCCGCCGCGTATGAAAACGCGGGACGCGCTAGCGGAGGGCGGTACGCCCGGTCCTCCAGGACCGCGAGGCGCCTCTCGATCGCCGTCAGTACCTGCACCGTAGTCGGTACAGGCTTCGGCGGCGAGCCGGGCGCCATGGTGGGCGCGGTTCTAGGCGCCGTCTTCGGCGCTGGTCCAGCCGTCAGAGGAGGAGGCGGCATGGGACCTGGAGGTGCCTTGACCGCTTTGGTCAACTCAGCGACCTCCCGACGGAGATCCACCTCCAGGCTCGCAACCTGCTTGCGGAGCTTCGCCTTCTCCTTTGTGACGCTCCGCTCGAGGAGCTTGTCGAGGGAGGATTGGGCTTCATCCACCAGTGAAGCCACAATCTTCTTCCTCCCCGACATGTTTTTACTCCCCCGCATGGCCGCGTTCATGCGGGAGAGAATACTCATTATCTCCCGCGCGGGCGGCACACCGATATCCCTGCGACTGCGCAGGGACGGCACAGATGACGGGGGTGGTGTTGGCGGGCGCATACGGTAGGCGCCGAGACGCGTGCGCACCGTCTTTACTGGCACCTCCTCCTCCGAATCGCTGGAGAGGAGGGACCCCCATCCAGAGCAACTAGTGCTCCGGTCGCGTGGCGGTCCCTCCTTCTCGAGGGTCCTCTTCTGCGAAGCAGAACGGCCCTTACCCTTCACACTACTGGGAGCTGACCCACCGTCAGTCCCAGCAGCAACATTTCCTTGGGGCGTCGACGTCGCGCATCTAGGCGGCGCGACGCGAGCCCCCAAATCAAGAGGCATCGAATTCCGTGTTTCATGCGGTAGGTCGTCGGCTGAGACTGCCCGGGAAAGGGCAGTGTCAGTACCGGGGGTCTTGTCAGGCATATCCATGATAGCACAATTAATCGCAATGTTGGCCACTCAAGTCTCGATATCGACGTTCGGTCACCCAACTTGCCACTGCGTTACCGTGGTCAAGTTGGGGTCCAGGGCGGACGGCGAGGACGTAGTCGAATCTCTTGGGGCGCCGCCCCACATTTTTCTAGTTATCAATAATTTAACTAATAACAAATTTAACAAAACATTATTCGCACCCAAAGTTAACCCGTATCGGCCGTTTTCATTATATTATTATATTAACATACACACACTGACACACCGAACACAAACAGCCAAGGACGAAAACAGACAACGCGGATAGTACTATAATAATACTCAATGATAAGCATTAGCAAACACTGAATGAGCAGTAAACAGAGCAACAAACAAGCATGCACAACGCACAAACCGACACACAAAACACAAATATAACAAAGACGATATAACAGAGCCAAGGTAACAAATAAATTAAATAAGCCACTGGCATAAGGCATGTAACTATACTGAGATATAGAATCGCAAAAGGGTCAAATTAAAATATATACTAAGTGAGTGTTCAGCTCACCATAAGCTAAACTCCAAAGTCCTACAAATGAAACACTCCACAACTCCAGTACTATTGGTATATTACTCGCTATCAAAGATAATACTGTATAAAGTGTTAACATAACATTCGATTCTCAGGTTTATATATTACTGGCCGTTGTCAAACCATATCGCGATTAACAGCTCCATCTATCGATAACATGAGTATGTCAGTTACATATACTTTAGTAGGTAACGAAACCATTTTGACTTCTACAACGCCCCCTACTTATATTATAAAAGTATCAAAGCTGCCTTAACATACCGCCCACCAAGAACATATTTTATGTTCTTCCAAATCAAACTATAAACCGCCCACCATGAGGTCAAGGGCCAAAATATACAACTAAATATTAATGGACTGTAACTTAAATAACATAACAATACAACACACAGAAAATTAACGTAGACTCTAGTTTGTGACTGGCAAAATAAAACTTATAAAAGAATATCAACTTAAACTTACTCATACACTAAAACTCGCGTGACCTTATCCACACCAGGACGCTTGTCAAGTGACTCTAACTAAAAACTTACACTCTGAAGATGCATTATCTTCCCTTACTAAAACTTTCTTGTTCACTTCAATACTGGTTGGTGACAACTCAAAAAATAATCAGTCAAAATATTCAACATCATCTTTCCCACGATCCCATGAAGTTCCTAAAAGACTAACAACATTCTTCACCTTCATATTTTTCTTCTTATGACCACCCCTTGTCTCAACCACATGATTCGATCTTTGAATACAATCCGTACGTCTTCGTGGAATACGTGCATTTAAAGCACCGCAATTATTAACCCATTTCTGTAATTCGAACCTGCCTCTGGGTGTAGCTCAGTCAATGTGTTACCTTGTGCAACCAATTGACGTCTAAAAAACAAGTCGGCGACATCAAAATCCTCCTTTACTATTTTAGGAACGACTGAGTTTTTTGATTCAAACACCACAGCGTGATGCGTTAGATAAGCCGCTGAAGGCCTCTTGAACTCGTTAACGATCACTGGGTCCATGTTACCTAGGTTGCCGTTCTCATAAAACACTTGAGAGTTCTGCTTCTCAATTTCTGGATTCTCTCTCTGGAACTTATTTCCAAGATATTTCATCATTGTAAATGCTCGGGAACCTCTATACTGGTTCTGTGGATTCTCAGATACGAAAGGCAAACTAACATAATTATCATTTCCATCACAATGAGTAGTTCGGCTGTACTTGTCTTCACAACGGCGCTTATTTTTAAACAGAAACCTTTTGGTTTCGCTGTGCTGTCGCAAAAGCACTTTATCATCAGGTGGATCCTTAACAATGGCATGGTGACAACTAATTGAACTGTGACCTGATGATATCTGTCCAGATAAAATCCAACCAAAGGCTGTGTTCTGAGCAACCGGGACATTTCTTTGTCCTCGTATTATACCCTCTCTCAGAACCTTTCCATAAACTTCAGCGCCAAGTAAGATGTCTATTTTATTTGGTGTATGGAATCTTGGGTCAGCTAAAGCTATAGTACCCAATTCGCGCCAATTTACATACTCAACAACCTTCTCAGAGGGCAACATTGATGTGATGGTACCCAGCACAAACGCTTGAATTTTGACACTAAACTTAGGGTCTAAACGTGAATTAATATACACTGTAACTGTATAATTAGAGACTGAAACACTCTTCTCACCGCCTATACCCGATATTGCAGATTTGACTTCGGTTTTCTTCAGTCCAAGTTCTTGCACTACTGATTCCGCTATAAATGATGCCTGAGATCCCTGATCTAGTAGCGCTCTCAACCGTTGTGTTGAACCATCTCTTGTCTGTGCTTTGACAAGTGCAGTAGCTAGCAAAACTTGACTAGGCATTGATCCCTTTGAGAAATGTGACACAAGATTAGTTATACATGGTTCACTTTGTGATGACGATGGGTCAATATTACAATTCTTTGATTCGACTTCAGTAATTCTATCAGGATTAGCATCTGCGGTGGATGAATTACCAACTGAATTAGGATGCAATAATGAGTGATGCCTACGATTACATATCTGACACGAAGAGTTCTGATGACAAAATTTAATAGGGTGGTTGGGGCTCAAACAATTAAAACATAAGCGCCTGGTGCGTGCAAAGTCATGTCGAGTATCATAACTTTCCTTAGTATACTGTTTACAATTATAAATCTTATGTGCTTCTCCACAAAATAAGCAAGACATATCGACATTATAGTTTTTGCTATCGGTACTGATGACATGATGAACCTTAGGTTTACTATTAAAATTGACATTAAGTTTACATCTATTGGAATTACTATCTAAAAATTCAAGCGCACGAAATCTGTTTTCTAAAAAATCTCTGAATTCTGCCAGTGTTGGCAATTCTTCATTAGCACAGATCT
This sequence comes from Nudaria mundana, assembly GCA_963556515.1. NCBI lineage: Eukaryota > Metazoa > Arthropoda > Insecta > Lepidoptera > Erebidae > Nudaria > Nudaria mundana. The sequence goes on from OY748306.1 coordinate 5,531,619, forward strand.
TGGTTTCCCATTGTTTTCGAGATTCCAGATCGAGTTTAGAACTAGCTAAATAAATAATTAGAATATCCCACGTACTTACATCGATTCCGAGATTTTTTAAACCGTTCAGGCATTCCATGGTTGTATCCAGTAACCCTTTGATACTGCTAGAACTCTCAATTACATTGGTCTGAGACATAAACCTATTTAGTAAACCATTTGATAAAAACCTTTTATTATCATATCTGCCATTTAACAAGGTCCAACATTCTTTATAATTACTAGCTGTGACCGATATATGGCGCACCAGGTGTTCAGCTTCACCCGACAACAATGCCTTTAAATAGTGCATCTTCTGTACATCGTCTAATTTACTATTACTGTGTATCAAAGATGTAAATAAATCCTTAAACGTAGGCCACTCTGCATAATTACCCGAAAACTTTGCAATATCAATTTTTGGTAACCTAACAGCATCGTGACTAGAACCAGGTTTCACATTTTGTTCAGATTGGCACGTACCTACCTTAGCTACAATTTCTTTCAACTGACTTTTGTACGATATATAAAGTTCCTCACAATCTTCATAAAGTTCATCTACAAAATAGCTATGAGATTTTATTATATCATCTGTGGAAGCTATCACAATGCTGCTGTGAGCACTCAAGAAGGATTTCCATGTAGATTCAAGTGACTCTAATCTAGTTTCAACATACGACGTAGTAATTCTCTCTTTAGGAGATTTCTTAAAATTTATTTGTGCTCTTTCAATAATACTTTTCTTGTCTGTTTGCAACTTATATAACGTCTCCATTTTAATAGAATACACACAATCAAATCTTAATAAGTCCTAACTATCCAACTTCAAATGCACTAAGTTGTTATGCAGTACAACTTTTTACAGAATTATTCTAAGTGTTGGACAATTTACAAAATATTTTACAAGTCTTTTAACATGTTCAATTCTATACAAAATCGGGCAAAGGTTCCCCGTATGAACGTTTTTTCGTTAATTATTCTAAGTTCAAGAACTACACAAATAAATTACAAGTCCTAGATTCACTTCAAATTATTCACAAGTTCTAACCTCAGACTAAAAGAATAACATAGACGGAACGAATAGAACTAGCGAGTGAAGCCGCCAAAAGGGATACTATATAGCAATGGGATACCATTCCGCTCGCACTCCTTTGTGAGCAGCGAGTGTGTACGCACGTGCGATCACGGTTGAACAAAATATTATAAATATGCCGTATTGTGTGGTGAAAAGGTGTAAAAACACTTCAACTATTCATAGGAAGAATGCTGGATTATCGTTTCATAAGTAATTAACTATTTCTTATTAGATTTCATAACATTTTTCTAAATATTTTAGATGCACAAACTAGGAACACAAAACCTCCGCCATACTATACAGAGTTGCCATAATTTTTTCATCATTTCCACAAAATATTTTGCAGTATTTATGGGAATTATAAAGTACTGAGTAAAAAAAATCAGTGTCATCAATGTTGACAAGCTCGATGTTTCTAATTATCATCATCATCATTCGTGCGTTAGTCCCGAACTCCCGATCACATCTGTGTCCGGGATCTACTTACTATGCGTGGCTTGGGTATTTCGGCAATCTTGGAATTGACTGCTGTCTGACCTCCCAGCCAGTGTTCTGATCCAATTTATTTATGTTACTGTGTCAGTATTTTAATTTCAGTCTAACACTACAAAGGCCTTAGTCTTAATCGACACATGCGCCCTCCTCTGTCGGCCGCTTCAACAACTTCCACTCCAAAAACTGCTGCTTTACCTCGACTCCTTCTTCTTGAGGAATCGGGGGCTTCAGTGACGATCCGCCACTGGTTTCTACGCCAGGTCACAAAAAACAGAGTCCAACAGCGTATCTAACGCTAGTATCCGGACTCGCTAGGACCAAATGTTCAGCTCACCATAAGCTAAACTCCAAGGTCCTACAAATGAAACACTCCACAACTCCAGTACTATTGGTATATTACTCGCTATCAAAGATAATACTGTATAAAGTGTTCAACATAACATTCGATTCTCAGGTTTATATATTACTGGCCGTTGTCAAACCATATCGCGATTAACAGCTCCATCTATCGATAACATGAGTATGTCAGTTACATATACTTTAGTAGGTAACGAAACCATTTTGACTTCTACAACGCCCCCTACTTATATTTTAAAAGTATCAAAGCTGCCTTAACAGTGAGTATACATTGTAACGTTGTGCTCCGACTGGCCTCACCTGAGGACTCCCTCTAGGGAACTAGAGGGTGAGAGTGGCCACATGAACCCAGTCGTTGCTCATAGCGCCTTGGTGGTCCTCAAAGACTCTTCCATGCGGCGAACCACGAGGACGCTTGCACCCCACAGGGTTCCCAGCCCAGTTGGTTTCTCTGTAGGACGCGTGTTATAAGGTCTATATAATATAAAAGGAACTTACCATATACAGACTAGAGGAAATAAATAAGTAACACACCTTATCCAGTATACATCATTTATTATCCTAATAATAGACCAGGATCGAACACTAGCTAACGCATGAGACGGGTTCGAAGTTACATGGTGTCCAATGAGATACTATCATACGAGTATAAACATTAGGTAAAAGCTTACATGCAAAACAAGAGCTTGTACAAGCTCGGTTAAAGTTTGTATTAAATTACTATGTGGAGAACTATCTATCGAGGTCTCCACAATGTTACCCTATCGATCTGTACCAACATAATAACTTTAGAACATTAATATAGATTTAATCATGAAGCAGGTTATCAATATAGCCTGAAATATGTAGTGGGCGAGATACAACCTCTACCTAATTGCTGCACCTATGTCCGCGAACACTTGGATCGTTGAGTACAAGCAATCTTCTAAAACGCCACGTAGGCAATCGGGCAGAGAGGGAGGGCTAGGCCCCTACTGCCCTAAGAACCCCGCTCCTACACATGGACGGCGGCGACAAAGGAGGGGGACTGATTCCTTATTCTTAGGCGTACTTTAACCACTTAACTTGCAATCCGGGCCGCGCGTCCAGCGTTCTACAGGACGCGCCGCAGAGCCCTGGCGGCGTGGCGATTACCAGCTAGTGCCGAAGGCGCCGGGCACGGAGACTAGGTGTACCGCCGGGTCGCCGACTCACCCAGCTCCGACCGACGACGCCGCTGGGAGCCTTAGCTCCTGTATAATATTCAAGCGTTGATGCTAATGTTGATGATTGATGTTTGTTGATTGCATGACGCTGAAGTCTGTTGTTGTTGTTGCTGTTGCCCTCTGAAACACATGTGGGAAATGAATACCTAACCTAAAGGGTGTCGACACCCCAGCGTGCAGGTGTCGAAATACTTACCGCTATCCGGCGATTATTTCGCCTGTGCGTTTTCCCACCTCTCCCAACATGCGCCATAAGCAAAACCCTATAACAAGAACTTTCATTTTAGCACGTGTCACTCGCGACATGCCAAAACTCCCACAAAACAGGGAACCCTAAATACATACCTTACGTATTACGCCCCAGTCGCCTATAGTCCCTTTCCGCCACCTCTCCACCTCTCAACTCTTCATTAGATTTTAAACGAAAAAATAAAAGATTCGTGCCCACCTTACGTTAGCCCTCAGACACGAATGGCGGCGACACGACGCGCGCGTCGCCTTGCCAGCACTAAAAACTTTTTGTTGATTTCATAGACGACCCTTTTGGCCATCTGTGAAATCTACCACGTTACAATATAGACAAAACATAAAAGAACAAATCCATGGGAAAAAATGTCGAGTGCCCTAAGATGTGTAAATTGAAAAAATGAATAAAATGTGTAAAAGTATAAAATTATATGAATATTGGTTAAAATGCAAAATGTAAAGATATTATTAAAAATATAAAATGGAATAAATATTGTTAAAAGTGTAAAATTATATTATCAAAAGTGTAAAACTGTATGGTTAAAAGTGTATAACTGTATTGTAGAAACTAAGATGTTAGTCAATAAGAAATGTAAAGTAGGTACCCACGAAATATATTAAAACAATCTGTGCATTATTTACCCTCGAAATATGAAATAAATAAATAAATAAATAATTATAGTTAGTGAGAATAGGGAACGAAAGTCCCACCCATAAAAAGAATGAAAGAGATATATGAAAGAAAGAAATAGTATGCAGCATAAAAATGCGAGAGGCATAAGAGAACTGGCATGATAAAGAGAATTAAATTAATGTAGCCAAAAAAAACCCAGGCAGAGGCCACATAGGTGGCTAAAGTCCGCTGGGCGCCACGGGGAATTCTTTCGAGTGCGCACCTGAGACGCCCGGCAATGCACGTAGGAGCGGCGGCAACCTTGTGCCACGGACTTAAAAAAAAATTGATACTGTTTTTGGTGTCGATAATGCATAGTCTTCCGATATCCTTGGATCAGAACAAAAATTGTGAGATTGATATGCTTCCTTGATTTGAGTAGTAATGTAGGTACAACAGTTTTACACCAAGTCAGTGCTACGTCGGTATTCTTTTTAATCGTAAAAGAAAAAGATACGTAGCAATTATTATTACCACTATTGGTAGAAATTCGACTGTACCTTTTTATAGCCGTAACCATCATCCATTCGCGTTTTCCTAAAACTTATACGGTATTTACTTCACATATTTTTCTAATTCATAATTACTTAATAATTAAAAATACATACACAATGATTACTATCTAATTTTAATTTCCAAGAATTTGTAATTCATACATTCTACCTACTTAGGGCTCGTTTAAGGAGACGCGGGGCGTCGAACTTCACGTGTGGCATGGCTTGGCGCGGCACGTCGAGCGATTTAACCGTTTATAGAGAGGCGGCGCATGAAGCGGCCCGCGTCGCGTCACGTGCAAACTCAAACATATAGAAATGCAGGAGCTCGTTTAAGGAAACGCGGGGCGTCGAGCGACGCGAGCGGCGTGGCTTCGCACGGCGCTGCGCCCACCGCGTGGGACGCAGCTTTGTATGCGGCGTCGTTCAGTGCGACACCCGGTGCGACTCTCGCAGCTTATTGCCGTCCTTCCAGTCTTGTTCGACTAGTTACAAAGAGCAAACGTGTGTATTGTTTGTAATCATGGACGACATCATTATTTTATTTCATCAGTATTTAATTTACCGCTAGAGCGGAACATAAAATTTATTCATAAAATTTTGAAAAGAAACATCTAGCGAGAAATGCAGATATTAACTTATCGGCTGTTTATCCAGCAGGATTAGTAGATAGCGCTGTAATGTTTTTTTCCTGAGCGCAATGCTAAGTTTCCGTCCCTGAAACTGGCGCCGACGACGCCGACATTCCCACTGCATACCCCGCACCTCTCCCAGCCTTCCTTGCCGCGTCCTTTGCGGCGTCACCCGCCGCTTCATCCGCCGCGTTCTCCCATTGCGAAACTCACTGGTTTACCCTCCGCGTGCTCCGCGGCGTCGCCTGTCGCTACACTTGCCGCGTCCGACGCGGCGACGCTCGTCGCTTGGGCAGCTACAACTCAAACAAACGCTTGCAAAGACGCTTCTCCTTGAACGCTCCAAACATTGCCGTATGTTTGTGTTTCTGGCGGCCCGCCTCGCGGACCGCACCGCACGACGCGCCGCGTCTCCTTAAACGAGCCCTTAATTGTTAATTCTCCGTAATTCATAATTCATTCCATTAAAAATTAACATCGAGCGTCTTCGATGATGATCTTTTACTCCAGAATATTAACATTTTACACAAGAAGCTTCTAATATAAAATGAATTTCTATAAATTCATATTAACCCTGTTAAATTCCACCCTTGAAGGTTCTGAAATGCCGTAAATTATTCTGCATTCTTGACCCCGTTCATTATTGACAATGTATAACCAAGTTGATATCACATAATTCAGACCACGTGTTTCCGTTGCCCCGATTTACTATGCCAGGCATTTTCTGGTGATTGGAAAATGTGTTTGCGGAGTGCCAAATGATGAAGAGATAATATTATTATATTCATGTGCTTTTGGACGAAGTAAATTTAACGTTAATAATAAAATAATTATAATCAGGGTATCGTGGAGTCTATAAACTTGAGCGAGTAAACGTTTAACGGAACAATAAATTATAATAATATTATATTTTCCAATATTATTTACTTCCACAAAAAATATTTACATTACAAAATATCGTTTAAAAAATCCTCCGCGTCATTGCCGACTGGGAAGGTTCCCAGAATGCTGGCTGTGTTGCCACGTTAGATGGCGATACTTACTACTTCTTTGGGCCAGAAAATAGCCAGCCTTCCTTCTGGTCCTGAGAAGCACCGATTTTAGTATATAATTATGTATATTGTAATTCTTATTAATCAATCAATATCAATACATATAATAAAATTGTAAGTGGTCGATATCTGTACATCAAAGATAAAATAGGGAAACTGTTGTGGGGGGCTTTATGAACGCAATAGTACCCAAAACAATGGTTTTTAGAATTTTTGTCTGTTTGTCTGTGTGTCTGTTTGTCTGAATGTAGGAACACGCTAATCTCAGAAACGGCTTAACCGATTTGAATGCAGTTTCAGTAATACGCTGTGGTTTATTCAACTTAATATTTCAGCCTAACATTTAACTTAACAATTAACAATTTTTGGGGGCCAATTGTCGCTCGCGTCCGTAGGCTTTACCCTCGAGTCCCTACACGTGGTCCCCGGGTGGTGCTAAAGAGCGACACTCTTTCCGGTGGTAGGCTTCGGCCGTGGCTGGTCACCACCCTCTGGGTTGAAGTCAGAGTGCCAAGCGTTCGCGCGTTCCACCCTGTGAACCCTGAGTAGCCCTCTAAGAGTGGGTCTATGTAGTTGCACCCTCTGGTGTACCGTAGACGTGCCTCACAGTATTGCCGCACGCGGTGCTTAGTTTGGAGGGCAGCGGGATCCGGAGAAACGGTTTTCCGCTGGCCGCCCGCCGATAGTTGGGAGCCCAATTGCGGTCTAGCCATCCGCGAAAGACTGCTCCGCCATCGCGCGTATAATCCTGGAGTTGCTCCTGTTGGGCCGGTTGGCAACCGGATGAGAGGCCTCAACAGACAATTCTGGGGGGGTCCGGGCGTCCCCGCGGTCTCCAAGCTAGGTTTCCTCACCGTGCGGCAATGCTGTAACTTTCGTTGGGGTCCGGTTGGTGCCTCACATAACTGCCCCTCTATGCCTATTTCCTTTCTTGACCTCGAAAAAATAATGCAGAAACAATATAAGAAAATGAGGTTTCAGCAGCGGATGCACGGCCTCTCACTGAAAGTGCACCTCACTAACATTCGAGGATTGCACTCCAATCTCGTCCCAGTCCACCACCACCTTGAGGCTGCAAGACCGCATCTGCTCTTGCTTACGGAGACGCAAATCTCAACCCCTGCTGATACTTCCTACCTAAACTACCCAGGCTACACCCTGGAGCACAACTTCCGTTCAAAAGCAGGGGTCTGTTTCTATGTGCATGATGACATCTGCGCTAAGCGTCTCCGTAACTTGGAAGATCCCTCATCTTCTTCAATCTGGGTGCTTGTAGACACCGGCATCGAAAAAATTGTTTATGTGGGTGTCTACAGATCGCACAGCGGAGATCAGGAGACAACTAGGCTATTTGACCATCTGAGTGAGGCCGCCGATGTGGCTCAACAGAGGTATCCGACCGCACAAATTGTTTTTCTGGGGGACTTTAATGCCCACCACGAGCAGTGGCTGTTCCCTTACCAGAAAACAGACCATGCTGGTAGAGATGCCTACAAGTTTGCCTTGTCTCTGAACCTTTCCCAGCTGGAGACCAAGCAACTCGAATACCTGACATTGAGAGCCACACGGCCAATTGTCTGGACCTTCTGCTGACGACTGAACCGGACCGATATCAAGTGTCAGTTTCAGCCCCCTTGGCAGTTCTGACCACTGTCTGGTTAAGTCCATACTTTTGTGTCCCCCACCTGACCCCAGCCCTAGAGGCACTAGGCGGGTGTGGCGATACAAGTCAGCAGATTGGGATGAGATGCGTCATTTCCTTGCATCTTACCCATGGCTGGCAGTCTGCTTTTCTTCTGGCGATCCGTCGAGCTGTGCGTCTGCTGTTGCCGGGGTTATCGGTCGGGCGATGGAATACTTTATTCCGTTTTCTGACCGGCCATCTGGCATCAGAGCTCAGCCCTGGTTTGGCTCTGACTGTTTGAAAGCTGAGGCAGACAAACAGTCAGCTTATGAAGCTTGGGTTGATGCCAGAAATCGCAAATCTCCGGACACGCATAAAAAGAAGAAAGCTTTTAACAAGGTAGTAACAAGTCCTGCAAAAGGGTCCTGATGAAGGCACGCTTCAAACACGTTGGCCGCGTGGAGGCCAGACTCTTGTCTTACCCATCTGGGAGTAAGGAGTTCTGGTCTCTAGCCAAATGTGTTGAGGCGAACTTTTGTCGATCCTCACTCCCTCCTTTGCAGAAACCTGATGGAACACTGGCACACACAGCTGTGGAAAAGGCTAATCTGTTTGCCTCTCTGTTTGCTGAAAATTTACGGCTAGATGCTGGTACTAAAACACCACCTCAGCTACCTCCTAGTGATTGCAAAATGCCAGAAATCCGCATTCATCAAAAGGAGGTTCTCAAAATACTACGCACTCTAAATGTGAATAAAGCCAGTGGTCCCGACGGTATTTCCGCCATTGTTCTGAGGAACTGCGCAGCCGAGTTGTCTCCTGTCTTGACACGCCTGTTCCGTATGTCTTTTCGGGCTGGTAAAGTTCCGAAAGCTTGGAAGGTAGCTAACGTACAGCCAGTACCGAAAAAGGGTAGTCTTGCAGACCCTGTCAACTACCGCCCAATTGCAATCACCTCCATTCTCTGCAAGGTGATGGAGCGTGTAATAAACAAACGTTTACTGGCATACCTCGAATATAATGACCTCCTAAGTGTTCGGCAATACGGGTTTCGCCAACGCCGCTCTACTGGAGATCTTCTAGTGTATTCCACGCACATCTGGGGTGAGGCTCTAGAAAGATATGGTGAGGCACTTGCTGTGTCACTTGACATTTCAAAGGCTTTCAACAGGGTCTGGCACGAAGCCCTTATAACCAAGCTTCCTGCTTACGGAGTTCCGGCTGGTCTTTGCGCTTGGATTTCAGATTTCCTGAGGGAACGATCTATTCGAGTGGTTGTTGACGGCTGCTCGTCTGATCTATTAGCAATTAACGCTGGGGTACCTCAGGGATCTGTTCTCTCGGCAACGTTATTCCTGCTACATATAAACGACCTGCTCAGACCCGGTATGTTTGGGTATGCGGACGATAGCACGGTTGCAGAGAGATATTTCTCCAGCGCAAAGGCCAAAAAACCGGAAATCGACGATCGTAGAGTGGCAATGGTTGAACGCACTAACTTAACCCTTCAGGCAGTGTCTGACTGGGGCGATGCTAACCTTGTCACATTCAACACTACGAAAACCCAGGCATGTCTTTTCTCCGCTAAAAAGAGCCCGTTCACCAAGGTTCCTACTTTCCGGGATGTCCCTGTACCTGTGACTCAGCATCTTTAGCTCCTTGGTGTGGACTTATCATCCAACCTGAACTTTGGAAGCTACATAGAATCCAGGGTTAAAACAGCTTCGAAAAAACTAGGCATCCTCTCTAAGGTGCGTAAATATTTTACCTCGAGTCAACTTCTTAGTCTTTACTCAGCACAGGTACGCTCCTGCATGAAGTACTGCTCGCACCTTTGGGATGGATCCGCCCGCTACCAGCTTGAGGCCCTGGAAGCTATTGACAGACGCGCCAGAAAACTTATAAGCGATGAGGCGCTCACAAGCAACCGACTTCAGAGCCTCAACCATCGCCGTCTGGTTGCGAGTCTGTGTGTCTTCTACAGGTTACATTTCGGAGAGTGTGCGCAGGAATTGCATGAATTAATTCCACCAGCACTATTCCATCATCGGACATCAAGGCGTGGTCTGAGATTCCATCCTTATGTGGTCGATATTCCACCTCTTCGTACCTCTCGATTCGCTTCTTCTTTCATCATGCGAACCGCTAAGGAATGGAATTCCCTTCCAGCGTCATTGTTCCCCGATACATATAATCTTGGGATTTTCAAGGCAACAGTAAATAGGCATTATTTGAGATTGCGTATTTCATCTTAGACCGCATCGTTACTTAACATCAGGTAAGATAGTGGTCAAACGCACTCAAATTTAGTCATAAAAAAAAAGGTTTGTTTTATTTCAATCGGTTCATAAATAAAAAAAGTTATGTCGATCTAAAGTATCACACATAATCGCAAGTTAAGCAACCCCTGGTCGCGGTTCCAACTACGATGGGTGACCACATTTGGCCAAAAAAATATATCAAGTGACAGTCATGACAGACAGACAAAAACATCACGCCTATATCCCCGAGGGGGTAGGCAGATGTGCGGTACAACCCACACTGTGCCTGTACTTTACTTGGTCCTACGTATTATTGGGCCTGCCTATTTTTTCGATGTTAGGGCACTATAGAAAATCCATAACCACTAATTCAAATCAAAATTACAACAGCCGGTACAGGAGACGACATAGATTACCTAAAAAACAATCGACCAGTGTGAATTGCACTCCACTATTTGCTGCTTTTTATAACGCGTGTGTATTCCTCGATTAATCATCCTGATCATCATCATCATTTTAATAACGCGTGTAGTAACTGGTCTGTAACATGATGTGATAGAATGACTTTTACACGATTAGTACCTAAAAAAAATTGAAGTACAAAAAACCAAGTGCGCAGAATTAAATTTCACTATTTGCGGTTTTTATAACGAGTATGTAAACTTCAATTGTAACTGGTCAGTACATGATGTGGTTGAAAGTCTTTTACACTATTAGTACCTAAAAAAAATCCAAGTAAGAAAGTAACCCGGTGTGCAGAATTGAATTTCACTATTTGCTGTTTTTATAACGAGTGTATAAACCTCAGTTGTAACTGATCTGTACACGATGTGATTGAATGTCTTTTACATGATTAGTACCTAAAAAACCAGGTGCAGAATTGAATTTCATTATTTGCTGTTTTTATAATGTGTAGGTATGTAAACCTCAATTGTAACCGGCCTGTAAATGATGTGATTGAACGTCATTTACACGATTAGTACATAAAAAAACCTAGTGTGCAAAACTGAATTCTACTATTTGCTGTTTTTATAACGCGTCTGAATACCTCAATCAATCCATCGTCATCATACTAAATTTGTACACAACAGTGTACAAATTTTCACCAGTTTACCAGTCCACTAATCACCAGTTTAGTAATGTACACGTAACAACGTGAACATTACTAAACTGGTGATCAAGAAAACTATAACACGCAGGCGGAGCTGCGGGCATGCAGCTAGTTGTAAATAAAAGTTGATAATACTTCCACAAATATCTACCTATTTGAACGGTTTTTGCGATATCATCTCGAATCCATGATTATACTATTAGAAAGTTTCTTCAAGTTATATCAATAAAAAGAGAATAATAATATAAACAACTAATTAAATACCGGAGTCATTTGACTCATTATTGCTAGAGAAAGCATGGCTACCACCGATAAACATTACCAATTATCTTAACATTTCTTCCTAAGAAAAGAATTTGATTGTTTACACAGACAAAGTCACGCCCTTATCCTGGAATATTAACTGTTAGTCCCACGTAATAGGGAATGAGCCTTTTGCACCTTCGGGTATCTTGCCAAAGCAGCATTGCTTATTTTTATCCCAACATATTTTTAAATTAGAAAACACGCGAGTTTTAGTAGTCTCAGGTGTACACTTCGCTGTCATTACAATTTTGTCTGAAACCATCTCGATAAAAAGGGTCTGGTATAGTAAAAGGTTGCTATTAATGTTGAAGATGTCTGACTCAAACATCTTCGATAAAAATTTTTGGTTATTCACAAACAATTTAAAGAAAACTGATGCATATGCTATTATAAATAAAACATTAATCTTCAAAACCTTTGTAGGAGGTATAACGAGAAATTCTTAAAATGCTAGCTAGACGAAGAACTTGAAATTGAACCATTAGTGAGGAATTTACAGGTATTAAGTGTCCCCTTTATTAAATTTTATCTACCTGTATCTATTGACAAAATTCTTTGTTTAGCACCCATTTTCTAAGAATCTTATGATATAATCTTTTGTTCGACAGAAACAAAGTTAGGTATATTTTACTCGTGTACTTACTTGTGTGAAATTTGAGCCGTTTGGGGTTGAGTGTCCTTGGATGGATTTAAACCACCGGCACTGTTGCCATTCCAAGGGAAACGTTAATACCAGCGGCGCTTGGCAATGGACGTAGGTGCGACCGCGAACTAGAGGCGCCGATTTACAAAAAAAAAGGAGAACCGTTAAACCAACAGACCAATGCACCACAATAATTATCGGACTTTGCCTTCATTAGTATATGAATTAATAATAGATGATATCAGTATCGCGACTCAGGGAGTCGCTTTTTACAGAAGCCGCCAGGGGTTCAAGTTCCTCCACCTATTGTTTTTGAGACTCACAATATTAGTTGAGAAAAAGACAGCAGGCTTCTCTCGCTTAAAAAATACAGTTGTAGGCGACGCGATGCCACAGCATTGTATGTAGGTTGTTGTAAACTTTAGGTATTAATCTTTATACTGCATAAATATAAATATTTACATGTATTGAACGACGGAGGACGAGCGAGTGGGACTCTTTGGGTCGTGCGACGACGCGCGTGCCACTAATTCGGAACTAAATGACAGAGCCCGCGGCGACGTGCGCGCCACCTTGTGACCAAAATTCAAAACTCTCCAAGGACTGTCATGTGTCAAGGACAGTCAGTTGAGTTGGTACCGCCATCACGTAGATACGATTCCGAGTCACAAACCCGCGCTCCTCTGCCGCCATTATTATATTATTTTAAAGTGGTGTGCAAATAAACTTTGTTAATAATTTTCAATTTCGTTTAACTTTCTCGCTCACTGTTTTCAACAACATACAAAAAATCGTGGCAAAAATCCTCCACCTCATTGTTTGCTGGGAAGGTTCCTAGATTACTGACTGCGGACACGTTGGATACTTACTTACTCTTTATACAGGACTTCGAGTATTTAACCTTCTGGTTCTGAGAAGCATCGACCATTCAAACTTGCAGCAATACCGATTACGCCACGAAACTACTTAAATATAAACAAAAAACATCTGGTATAGGATAAGTCTGCATTTATATTAAAATGTCATAAGGTAAAATGTTTGGCACGTCGTACTGTAATTCATTCAAGCACCCGGTGGTAGATATTGCAACGTGTTTGTAAAATATGATCCGAATTTGACGTACTGAGAATGGTTTTGTCACCTTACAGTGTGGAAACAAACTCGTATTTTGCAGTACATACCAAGCAAAAACCAAACATCTTAAGGCCGGCTTTAAACCAGTATCATTTCCTTTACAGAGGGAATGATCTGTCCTACTTAGTTACCAAGACCACAGCCAAAGACATTGAAAGTATGATCCATCATTTACGTCTTCGGGTGACATGCTAGCTATCTACTATTAACCTTTTGAATTACAAGATGTATAGCAAATTCGCAGTATTTTTGTTTGGTCCTACATATTGGTAAGTGAGCTGGAGCGAGTCTGCCAACCGGGAACTTTTGTATTGCTGTATTTACTTTTGTGTTCTGTCGAGGAGTATGCTAACTCTTTGTGATTATTAATATTAGTGTTTAAATGTATGAAACAGAAAAACTGGATACAACATAATTTGACAACCGATTCAATTCATCGTCAATACCCCCAACAAAAATGTTTTTTTTTGTGATTTACTAACTACACAGGAGGGGTCGTAGGGGCCCAATAATCCTGCATCTCCCTTCATGGGTGGTGGGTCTGTGTCTGTCTTGAACTAAATGAACAAAAATTGTGATTACTTTATTCTATTTAAGTGCAGCTTTTCGTGTATCAAATTGGGTACAAGCCAAAAAACTTACATTGCTAGAACACATTGAAGAATACAAAACGGCATACTGTTTGAAATTCTACCCACACAATTATACCTACCAGAAACTCCCCAGCCAAGAATTTGCCAGCTAAAATGACAATTGCACTGGCAGGCAAAATCAAGAAAGGAAACAAACTCAAGTAAAAGATTTCTGCCGGGCGCCACTGGACATACCCTCTGCTAGTAACCAGGGACGCCCGGCAACGGACGTTAGAGCGGCCGCGGCCTTGGGCCGCGGAATTAAAAAAAAAAAAAAAAAAAAAAAAGTAAAAGATTTCTAAGAGAAATATATTTTTTTCTCTTTTCATTGCAGTAAAATCCTTTAGTCTGCTGCTGTTTTACGTAAACGGCGAGTGTATGCAATGCATTTAGATATTGAGAAAAAGGCTAGGTACTTGCAGTTAGGATATATAAAAACTGCTGTTGGTATTTATACTGTGGGTTTGAGATTATACGAGCTATAGTGAATTTGTTGTTGCTCATGTACATAATATGTAAAAATAGAGACACTAAATTTAGGTATTACGAGTATTTTCTAAATTGAAAAGGTTTCTGATAAATATATTGTAGACTTTACTTACTTACTTACTTAGGTAAGTATTGTTTCGAGTTTCCGATATTTCGGCACTGTTAGAAGTTCTATGATCAAAGCCTTTCGACATAAGTCAAATGAGATGGGACTTTATTTTAAACTCACTTAAATATACAGAATCATTACTTTATGAGCTTGTGTATCTATAGATGTATAAAGGTTGGTTATTACCTCATTAACACGTTTATTGAGCACAAACAGTTGATTTTTACTGTTATTAGCTGTTATCTTTGCTCATAAGTCAGTTATATTAGCCTTTTTATATGGACACTTTAGGCTTTAATTACTAAAGATAAAGGTGACATTATATTATTTTAGATTTATAGGGTCATTCTCATCTTCCATTTGTTAATTTTAATTTTTGACAACGAGCCATACTCCCCTATCAAGTAGGAATAAACGATATAATTTCTCAAGAACGTGTTTTACCTATGTTACGTGGGATCAATGAAATTACCGGGTCGGCTTTCCAGTCTAACTGCGATTCGGCTGAACTTCGATATTTTCCGTGAAGCGACTGTCATCTGACCTTCACAACCCATTGGCGATATCAAAGTTCTGTAGTTAGGCCGATCGGATTTTTGATTTAGGGCCCCAACTACCCCTAACGTCTGCCATAGATGTTTGTATTGCTGCAGACATGATTATAATGTGTAAATTCAAGTCCTTGAAGTTTACAATTACACTGCTCAAATTGAATATTTTTAAAAGGTAAAGCTTTCATAAGGTTTTTTTTTAATTGCACCTTAGTTAAATTAAATCAATTCAAATCATTAAATCATTTCAAATCAATTCATTTATGTATTTACCTAGATGGAACAATGTATTTACCTAGATATATATTATATCTAGGTAAATACAGAAGGAAAACACACAAACAAAACAAAAACTAAATTAACTTTCTTAAACCAAAACTAAAATAAATGAACATAACTGGAATCCAGGTAGTGTCTAGGACACACGCAGCATAGCCGGCAGAGTCTAGGACACACGCAGCATTCCCGTGCTGGTTTGCTAAGGAAAGTCTTTGCGCGAGAAAGTTGCCTGCGCGAGAATCACCAGTTTCTGCTTTTCTACTTGCTGAGTTGTTGAATGTACGTAAGTTAAATTTACTTTTCTAAATTAAGAAAACGTGACGCCTAAACATGACAGTTAGTCGAGAAAGTGGGTGTAACAAGTTGTTGTTACACCAAGTTTCTCGACTAACTGTCACTCGCAAAGTTTTATTAATTTTATCTGAAACATCAAAACGAAGTTACAGCAGTCAAAAGATGAAACATTTAAAGAGTTAAGTATTTTCAGCTCATTTGAATAATTACTTAACTAATTCTTTTAGTTTTGGACCAACTCAATAAACAAATTAGAATTTTGGAGTCTCAATTAGTGAGAACATTCCTCCTGATAGAACATTCCTTCTGACTTTAGTTTGACTTGTCAACGATAATTTTATTTGTAAAGTTGGGATTTTACGAATAGAACTTAACGGTGTCGCCTTCTCCACCGTAAACTCCCGACCCGGTTATTTCCCTCAAGAAAGTCTCCTAGTGCGAGAGGAAAAGAGTTCGTTAATTTGAAGCACGAAATCTACTAGTCGTATTATTCGATAGGCGATACTTATGAGTATGGACTATCAAATAATATAAAGAAATCTTAAGATCAGAAGTTAGATTTCAAGCAGTCAAATATACCGTAATAAAATGCTCAGTTTACGTTTTACTGCTGTCCTAACTCTGGATGCCCTCGCGATGAAAATGAATGACTTTTATATTGCTGCCTATAGGTGCTGTTAAACCATGAATAAAGTTGGTTTTAATCAAATAACCCAAGTTTTACAACTTGTTGTTAAAATTATATGTATCGAAGGAAAATCCTTAAGCAACTCCTTTTCTCTTGTAATATATAACATGTTAGATAACTGCCTACAATCTGTTCTGTTTAGTTCTAACTCTAGATACAGTGTCAAGTATGTACAAAGCGAGTTGTCAAAAGTGGTCCTGTTGTTTATTCACGTGTGAGTCTTATTCATTCAAGTGGCAACACTTCTGACAAGATCTCTTCGAAGTAAAATTATTTTTACAATAATGATTTAGTTGACATGCAATCAATTAAACATAATACTCGTACTTACTGGTGGAATGTAACCTTCTTCGGTTTATCTATCTTTCTATGATAGTTTTTACACTATTTTAAAGCACAACACGCGCGTGACAAACGTCACCCGCGATAATATTACGTACCAGGGTTACATTAGTGTGCGCGTGGCCAAGAAGGCCACCACAAAATTTTTCCCCAAATATATGGGAATCAAATTCTCGGGATTTAGATAATTAAGTATTGTTGTATGGGAGGTTGGTAGTAATAAAAATCATCAACCATCATCATACATGTGCTCTTTTCATATTCTTTTTATTTCATATTCTATTATACCTAGTTTTTAATTTAGTTTTAAGATTTTTATAAATGTAAATATTAATTGTAAATGCGTATTATGTATATTGTAATTCTCATTGTAAATAAATAATTATTTTCAAGTGCTCTTTATATTTATTTAAAAGTAATTTTAACAGTTAAAACAATACAAGTATAGGTACAAAAAATCGGTCAGTTGAAGGTATGTATTAAGTATTATTAAGACTTACAAGGCCACCAAATGAAAAAAACAATTCTTGATTTGCGTAAGGCATATCTGTATCTATTACATTATCAGATTCACCTGTATCACTATCCAATTTTATAGAAGATACAAATAAAGCCTGAAAATAAAGTATAAAAGTACAATTATCACAAGGTGCTCAGGGGCCCAGACAACATCTCCAGTACTCATAAGTCACCCTCACCTGCACCATGCACGCTGTCCTCCTGCTAACAAATGGACAAGGCTCTGGCAAATGTACCCAGTCCCCGAAAACGACAATAGGCTCGTCATTTTATTAAGTGGCATAATAAGCGCCTCTGACTACCCCTTCGGTAAGAAAGACATGATTTGTATGTGTCTGTCTCATCACAAGCTTCGCATCGCAAGTAACTGTACTCACTATTATTATCATAATATTTGTTACTCACCCTAACAGGAACAGCTCCCACTTTTATTTTATGGCGTCCACCTTTAGTTTTGATTACATCACTTTTAAGGAAATGTCCAGAACATATATATGTTCTGGTTTTTGGTTTCCACCACGGTTCCTTCCTACTCTGCCTTACTATTTCTATCCATTTACTGGCTAATATCGGATCTCCGAGGAACCTAAATAAAATGAACCAAAATTTAGTTACCATGCATGAATTCAGTCCAATATATTCGTAAATCGTAAGACATCTACTTTTAGTAACAAACATTATTAGCACAAATGAATAAATAAAAAGAAATAGTCTTTCATTACTTTCAGAACCAAAACATTATCAACAATTTAAATCTGGTAAAAACTATCTGAAAATGTTAGATAAGGAATAGGTTTGCGCAAACTCATATTATACTAGACTTAATATACATCCATTACACAATTGCCGTTAATTGGGAAATCTTATTCATTCAAGTGGCAACACTTTTGACACGATCTCTTCGAAGTAAAATTATTTTTACAATAATGATTTAGTTGACATGCAATCAATAAAACATAATACTTACTGGTGGAATGTAATCTTCTTCGGTTTATCTATCTTTCTATGATAGTTTTAACACTATTTTATTGCACAACACGCCATTATAAATATAAAATGTCAAGAGCACAATTGGCATTTGACACTTCAACCGTACTAACGAGCCGCGCGCAGCTATGTTGCACATTTGGATGGTGTGAATCTATACTCTTTTGACGGCCGGACTAGGTATCTACTAACTAACATCACGAGAAAGAAACTGTATCAGAGAAAACTGTGTTTGAAAACGATTATGCTTCGTTGGTTACAACATGCAACAGAATAAAAATTTTGTCGTTTCTAGTATAAGTTCAGCTGTATGCTTTCTGCTCGTTAGTGCGAGTATATTTTCAGATTTTTTTTTTGTTTGTGATTATTTGTTTTTTATTCTTTTCAGTTCGCTAGTAGTACACGTATTACGTGTCTGTAAGGGTGTATACAGATATTCCTTTTGAAACGGCTGTGCTACCTGCAGTTATTTTTGATCAAGTTTTTTGTCATTATGTATTTTTAACAATGAAAGCCCTATAAACTTTAAATAACTTCTGATTTCAATTTGAGTTATTACGTCACAGATTCCTATTTACATACGTTTATCTGGCAGCACAGAACAACATGTACAATTACTGACGAACTCTGTCGTCACTGTTAGCCGACGCCGACGGGCTATCTTCATAAAGTTATGGTTGTTAAGTTATTGTGTTGATGAAGTTCCAAAGTTGTTCTACTCGTACATTCAAAGTTTCTACATGCTTTTGTCATCAACATACTTACTGCTAAGGGAGTTATTATATATTTTACAACCTCTCGAATGTTACAGAGAGCAATTTAATGTATCGCTGCGGCCATTTTAATGTTTGTCGCAGAGTGTCCCTATATTTGGACACTCTATACAGGCTCACAAAGGTGCAATTCCGTGCATCGTAGCTTTCGATCATATATTTAACGTAGCACGATACATGGATAGCATATTAGGAACCTATTCACTGCACGGCACAGCATGCGGAAGCCTGTTGTGGCCAGCCACTTCAAACCTTATTCGCAACGGATTAGCTGTCATAGTCATATGTGAATTGTGGGATTCCGCGTCATGTCGTGACATACCATGGCATCCCATGGCATGCCAGGTCGTGCCGCGGCGTAATTTATCTAAATAAAATAATACGTTCTTGTATTTCAAAGCAATGAGTTTGGTTAAACTAGTCTTAAAATATTAGGATAGAAATTGGTCATCGTAGCTCAGTGGTCAGAGCATTCCCCCGGGAAAGGCCGTGGGTTTGAAGGACTCGACTTCCGATGACATCAGTTTTTGTGATCTGTTTATAATTTCTATCTTAATATTTAAAGTAATATGAATTCTAAAGTAGATGAAATATTAAAAATCTTTTGCCGTGACGTCCGATTTTCTGCGGTGTAGTTCCTGCAGTGAATTGCAACACATTTTTCACTATATTTTTGGGCCAACGTAAGTAACGTAGAAGTTGAACTTATAGTTGGTAACCGAGAACTTTGATATTTGCCAGAGAACTTTGATTGACAAGTGCAACACTTGCAGTTGAGGTAGCCTTGTATCTCCACCAGTAGTGCTTCACCCTATTTATATAGGTATATAAGTATATCTCTATAATCAATCCAACTCTATCATAATCTCTCATGCCTACGTAAATCTACTTTGATTACTCCACCTGTAGACTAAGGCCTACACGTAGTTTCGATTTTGTCAACTACCGCTTTAATTTAAACGGCACAGCTAGGAGATTCTCAATGATTGTCAGTTTGTGGATATACCCCGATTGGTTTGTACAACTACAGACATTTGATTATCTGCGACTGTAAATCTACTTTGAATTAGAATCAATCTTAGTATCTGCATTATCTGGTCACAAATGGGGTTTAACACACACTTACGAAATCCCCAAAGGGGTAAACAGTGGTTTTTTATGCGACCACGTTTCGCCAGTCACTTTATTGGTCCCATTTCAGAGGGAACGATCCTATTCCCGTTACCGGGTGCTTTGAATAATTTGCCGGAGCCGCGGAGAAATGTGGGCGTATCAAATGCTTCTTGCCCTTCGGAAATAAAGACTTTATTTTATGTGTTTATTTCACAGCAACAGTTTCCTCACATAACTCATCAAATGTACTATCGACTTTTACGTTCTCGGGAAATTTTTGTCAGTAGTGAAATTCGGTTATTGGAAATCACTTATTGGAAACCATGAAAAATAGCATCATATTTTCAAGCAAGCAAATATTTATGAATACAAAAGGAAAAATAAATAGAATTACAAATATTCCCCAGTCACATTTCTAGCTTCTCACTTCAACATCGTGTTATTTCAATGCACTGATATCGAAACATTGGATTTTCGCCCGTGCTCACTCATCAATACAAATGTCTGTTATGGACGTTACACATTGCTCATACCATCGTACATCATTATTTTATATTTTTACTGCTACTGCTATGCGCCTGGTTTTGTGTATTTCAATCATTGAGGTACTAACAAACATATAATAATATGCGTAGTTTAGGTGATAACTCCATGGGTAGGTACTAATGTATTATCGCTATGGTGATTGCAAAAGTGTGACCGGGAGTTTTTAATGCCAGGTTCTTTTTTCCTTGGCTCCACCCATTGCTTTGCCAATCTGGTTTTAAATGTAAATTCTTATGTTGCTTTTATATTATGCTGGCGTCAATAAGTGTTATAGCCTATATTAATATTTTTTTTGAGTTGAGTTGAGTTGAATTATGATTGTAGTATCTATGGTAGCTTTGGATTTCTGAGTAAAATGAGTTGATAACGTTGTTGATTAGGTTACCAGTGGCATTCTTCCGCTAATTCAACCATCTATTGAAACAATTACCTATACAAATCTTAGTCGTGAAACCTTGTAATTGATCTAGTATATTATTAATACACTTTGTATAAGACATGATTGGCTGTTCGTTTTCTTTACATGAATAAATAAAATAAATAAATTCCTCAATACAAAACACAAAAGTGAAATAGCAACATTCGAAAACTTCATTCAATAGAAATTCTCCAATCACATTCACCACAACAGAAGTATGATTTCTTGTTATTACGGGACAAGTTCCAGCGATTCATTATGTAATAAATCTATCAAACCATAAATAACTAAAACTTATGTTCACTTGCTAATATAAATAACAGTGTGTCAATATGAAACTCATAATACAAGACGATGAACCAACATCCGTTTTCATGCTAAAAGCGTTGTCTTCAGTGACTAGCTTTAGTTTGCAGAGTATTAGTGACACTGAACTGAATGCTCTTTGAATTCAGCATTCTGTTACGGGTTGGCTGTTTATGGTAATGTTTGACTTAAATTAGAATAGATTTTTTGGTTATTCGACTACAAAATTATCGTATACCAAGTAGACCAAGATAATGTTTATATCATGGAAAAGATTAATATGCCTTAATAATTTTGGAGCCATACTAAACAAGCTAGGTACCTTCTTACTTGAAAAATGTTACATGAAACAAAACTGTTAAATGAGCCTTTTTTTCAGAAATGTTTAAACTGATTCGGTTTGGATTATCTACGATAGACATACTTACTTTTGTCTTAACGCCATCTATACAGTTTAAAAAGAACTACGTAGGTTCATATTTGTGTTACGTGTATAGTAGTTCTCTGATATTAAGGTGTCTTTGTACCTTTGTAGCATTATTCATTAAAAATATACAAATAATGTTCATAAAAAGTAGGTACATTAATTTATTAGTCACTCTTAGTTTTTAATGAACGACACCGACATCTTGATACTAATCTTAAAGTGTAATAAATAAATTTTCGAATTAAAACGACTACTACAAGTATCAAAGCTAGTAAGTCTAGATATAATCTTTGGTACAATGCCACTGACAGCGCCGGGGAGCGAAGATGTAACGCTCCACGTGTAAGTGCCACAATTTCCACCCAATGAACTAATTCGGCTCCAGGTTTCATTGGACGGTTATGATATAATGAAGACACTTCTCTGGCTCTGGATGTGTACCTGTAAGAAATATACAAATTAAATCTTTCTCTGCGAAGGAGAAGTCCGAGATGGTTCCATATTTTCATCAGTAATTTTTGCTGGTTCCACATTAGGTAGGTAGGAATTCAACTTCGGCCAAATTGTCATCTGCAGAACAATTTGTTCATAATTTGAGACTAGATGGCGTTGTACCATCTTTCCTTACCTACCTACTCTTGATACTTACAGTTACTACTTCTATTTCTTTAAAATTTATCTAGATTTTCCTTTTTAGATTACATAAACATAGTTAACTTACGATCCATTCTTCAAAACTTCTATAATGGCAGCTTCTAGTTCATCAGCCATGTCTTCAGCCAAATTAACCGAAATACCAAAACCTTTTCTTTCTACCGACTTCATGTTGATATATTGATCCGCCAAAATAGGAATACCTACTAATGGGACAGCATAATGAACTGCTTCTGTTGTGGAAAGTTGACCACCATGTGTAATGAAGAGTTTAAGATTTTTATGTGCTAAAATATAAAGATAAAAAACAATTTCTACCTTATTTTACAAAATCGCAGGAGATGTGTCTGTTTTAGCTTAACATCGTCGCAATTTAACGGATTTGGTTGAACTGTTATTATTAAACTCGTATTAATTAATGGTTTGTTCTAAGAAGATCTCAAATATCAGAATTATTTTTTTCTTAAGCATTTTTAATCTAACCGAGAAGATGATTTTGATGATAATTTGTTTCACTGAAGCTATAAATATATACATATAATTATAATATTTTACTGCAAAGAATATGTAGACAAATACATAATGCGTTATATTAACAGGTTGTCTAAATTGTTATTTTTATGCAGTAGATAGTTTCTGCCGCGGAATTAAAAAAAAAAAGTATTTAGTTTCTTTTTGGTTGAATTACCTAATTATTTAAGTTACTATTCATAGTCTTACCCAAAATACTCTGTTGTGGAGCCCATTTTACAAGGCGTATATTAGTCGGTACCTTCTCAAGCATACTTTCATATTTAAATATGACTATTTGATCTAGTTTGCTAAACAATCGTAGCAAAGACTGAACCATCTCTTCTGTCATACTATCAGTCAGCATATATGACCCTAAACTAAAGTATATCACACCACTTTTGGCATCGTCCATTATTCTTTGAAGATTCTGAAATTGGACAATTTCAAATTAAACTGAATAATGTACAATGCGATAAGTCTCGTTTGCTTCAACAGTAATAATTGTGGAGTCAATTACAGTAAATCATACTAAAATGCGAAAGAATAGCATAACTTAATTAGGACAATGAAGGTATTTCAAGGGTTTGAGTTTAGCTGGAAGCTTGCCCAAAAGCCTGACGGAATTACCATGCTAAATAGCGCTGCCAAATCTCTGTGGCGTTTCTTAGATAATGGACAGTCATTGCAGTATTATACAGAATGATAGTTTACACACTAATTAATTTATGAAAGTTTGAATACCAATTCGCATATAGCTTACTTTTGGTAGAGCCACGATATTATCACTTATATGGTATCCAGCAATGTTAATAGCATTTTGAGGTAACTTCATGGCTCCTCCTATCGATGAATGTGAATTGAAAAAAAATAAAGACCCATTATAAACAGCAGTATTATAGGATGGCATGCTGACTCCTCTCGTTGCTGCTATTTTAGGATAGATACTATTGTATGCCCAACTTTCCATTGAAGCTATAATGATGCTGGGAAAAAAGACTAAAGTTATTAAATAAATCCCGTAGTGATGATCGTTTTGATTGTTTAATCCAATACTGCCATGATGTTTTTTTGCCAGGCTCTCTAGGATCCAGTTATACAGAATTTTATCATCAAAAATTTGAAACATCTATCAAACACTTGAACAATAAATTATACTAGATTTACTACTCAAAGTCACAAATTATTTTTATAAAATCTAAAGAGGTGCTCATAGGCATAAAGTGATAGAGAGCTATACCATACTTAGTTATAATCAGTTTCACGGTAATTGTCCATAGCTGTTCTACCCGTTGCCAGAAGTTCAATGGGGCGACGTAATCCGAAAACAAATCCGCACTGTATGCAGGACTGGGTACTTCATCTATGATTCTTAACACTTGCCAGTGCGGCTCCGTCGTGCACACCCAGATCATAGGCGCCCCGAAGAGAGCAGGAATCCTGTTAAAAATATTTTTTCCAGTTGATTATCATTGTAATTTTCAAAAAAGAATAAGTTGCATGAATGTTCAATATAAAATTATTTTTATATGGTCAAGATTTTCAAGCTGCGGGTGGCCCGCGAGTGTCGTCTAAGAGGGCAAGAGCATCACGATGAGGTGAAGTTTCACACAGCATAATTTTTAGTGCAATGACAGAAAATCGCAGACCCAAAGTTATTGAAATCGGTCGGATAATTTACTTTTTATCAAAATAAATACCGTTTAATTGTTTAAACTTAAAAAAAATAAGATTATGTGACAAGATTCTGCTTTGTACTGCTTTGTGCCTAATTTTCAGACTGAAGCACAAAACAGACAGACAGAACTAAAAGTTTACTAATTCACTCCATGATTAAGTGTGTATCCCTTCTCACTGACCTCAGTTCTTGGGTCTTGAGGAAATATTTATATTGTAGTGAAATATTGTAAAACGTGTTTTACGGTAACCTAACGTTATTTACCAAACGTATTTAGTACGAGTATTTCCAAAAAAGGTATACTTACTCATATTCTTATCATAAAGTTATACTCACCCAGCATTCAATTCTGAATAAAACCATTCCAATATAACGATATCAAACTTCTCCTTTGGATCACTTAGTAATTCAACGACAGCTGGTTCCTCAATTAAACTTTTAAAAAACTTATAACGAAAGAAAATGAAGTCAGTACAATCTGCTATGTTACCCTTTCCAATAACATTTTTTACTTTGAAAGCTCCACCTAGTATGAACATAGATTTCAATAACTATTTAGATATTTGCATTTTTGTTAATCAATCATCATCATTTTCATCATCATTTCAGTCAACTGACGCCTACAGCTGTTAGTAGCATAAGCCTTCCCCATCGAAAGCTTATCAATCATACGAAAATCTTTTATCAGATTTGGATGAACATTGGCATAGAGGTCAAGCCTTATAACTACATTCTGATCACCAGTGTCGTGATCCGTTGTGTCTGCAGAAGCATGCAGGGTACGTGTATTAGAATAAACCGCGATCATTATTACCCATCGCATCCGTAAATCGGAACTGATATAGTTTCGAAGTTTGGTTGTTTTTTTATACAAACTAAGTATAATTATATGCCTGCAAGCACTTATGTAATCCATTCTAATTCCCATAGAACAAGTTCTCCTTAGTTTGATTCTAAATAACGTCGTGTTTAAATGTATATAATATTATTCATTTACTTTTTTCAGTTACTTTTAAGAACTTATTCGCCATAGAAGATATGTTGACTTCCTTTAGTTTCACAGTTGGAGTCACGCGAGGATACGATGTGATATGCACCACCTAAAATCAAAGTATCTTGTTTCTAGTAGACCAATTAATTGTACAAACAAGTAATGCGCCGTCCTGTGGAAGTTTCCCATTAGTAAAAGTGATGAAATCCTATTCTCTTCCCTACGCTACATCTATTTATACCCGCCGAACTTCGTACCACCTCAAATTAGGCTTTGAAATTTTTTCAGAGTTTGTACGAATATTTCAAGACCAAACTTAGCCAAATTGGTCCAGCAGTTGTCGAGTTTTAACGAGATTTGCAGGGCAATAATTTAGATCTAGGAAAATTACTCCATGTGTAGCTATGTACATCTATGGTATTAATAATGTCATAAATACGAAGGCTTGAGGTTTCTTTATTGCTACCTTTTGGCTGTTTAGCCAAAAGGTATCAGAATTGTACGTAATAATCTGGAAGTTGATCTACGGGATATTTTCACACACATGGCTTGATTACGTTTATGGGGTTTTAACCAATTATTAAGATATAATATTCAGCAGCTGATTACCTCATGGCCAGCTTCTAGTAAACGGTCAACAATTCCATGTCCCAATATGCTGTGACTTTTGGAGGTCATTGGAAAACATACTAAGATTCTTAAACCAGCATTACTTACTACTATTGTACCTAATATATGTAACATGAGAATAATTTTGAACATCATCTGGAACCAATTGAAAACAATTGCTGAAATCTCAGTAATCAGCGAAACGTTTTTTAATGTCATACAATGGTTCAATGATACACAAGATGAGACTTAACTAAAACCAGGCCTATGTCACTCGCCTAACAACCGCAAAAAATACGTGACGTCAGCTACCACTTGAAGTTGTAAGTCAGTAAAGGTTGTCTCTTGTTTGTGACACGGCATTAACCATAGAGTTGATATTGAGGCATTAACGTCATAATTATTGGTCAAATTATGCCGGTATATGTTTTACTTTACTGGTCAACCCTAACGTTCGAATGATGTTTTCTGTAAACAAAAGAATGTGCTTTAATTAACGACGGAGTGCAAGTTCTGCATGTAAGTACTATTCCCTATTCTGTGACTAAACTATGGATAGAATCTGTATACCTACTGAGAATAAGTTATGGGTTGTAATGGTCTAAAAGGCTTAACTAAGTGACTATTAATTTATTAATGATCTTCACGAAACTTGGCACAAGTATTCCTTTACTAGAAACAATATTTTTAGTGGAGTTTTTTTTTATTGGGGAAATGGGGGTTGGGTTTTAAAACTGATTGAGACCCAAAAACTGATTTTAATGTTCGTGAGGTCTACTGTTCGAACATACGGCAACCACTACTATACAAGGTGTAACAATCATATGGGTCAGTATGGGAAAGTTCGACTGTACAATAGTAAACTGTGTGTGCAGTTTTTATTTTACTAAAATTGATGACATGGTTCCTGAGAACAGAACTCGTTGGTTTTATAGTTTCCGATTTTCCCATACTGACCCATATGAATGTAACACCTGTATAATCATACTAGCTGTATCGACGAACTTAGTGCCACTTCCAATTAACCTTTTATAACTTCCCTGAGTTTGTACAAATATTTCAAGACCGAAATTAGCCAAATAGCCATTCTCGAGTTTTAGCGAGACAAACGAACCACAATATATTTATTAATATAGATTTTTGCACTGTGTCTATGCAACAATAAAGTTTATCTAACTAACCTGTTAACTAATCCTTTACACATGAAACACTCCATAAATTATACAAACACACTTAACTCCATAAATTATACATACACACTTTCTTGTTGTCAGAAAACAATTATTACACAAGCACAGGAAACAATATAGTTTGAGCGACTAATGTCCTACTAACAAAGACTACTAGTGTACTATAAATATTTTATCTACTAAACTAGTAAACAAGCATACAACCTGTACGATAGTAAGTTTTTGCCATGACCTAAAGACGTTAGCACACACTCGAACGAAGTATTGGAGGGGAAAGTGGAGGAGCAAGTTTTAAAAACTGGTTCATTAATCAGACCAAATTTTTTATTTTTTATTATCTTGTTTTAATTAGGTAGGTACTAATTATCGATCAAGATTATAAAACACACACACAAATCACGTCTTGCACGAGCAGGCAGAGGTGTTTAACACACCCACAATTTGCCAGTATTTTTAGTCCCACGTAATAGGGGGCAAGCCTATTGCCGTCACCGGGCACACATAAAATGGGTTATATCCAAAATGGCTGAATGAATGTAATAAAAAAAAAATTGAAACCCGTTGCCTTGCGATGAAATGCTAATGAAAGGCAACAAAATCTTACGTGCCAGCCGCTATGGCACAGCCAATTAAAGTTCTGGGCGTCTCGGACTATAAAACGTCTCGGTTTATAAAACACTATTAAGATCAAAAATCCTTTTTCATTTAGGTCACAAAGTAACACCTTGTATTCGTTTATTTGTGTCGTTTCAAGGTATACTTCTACTGCCAGATTCGCAATGCGATACGTAAACCTAGCAATAAAATCATACATTTTCTAATCTACAGTCTATGTAATTAATTAACGTTGAGGTAATAATGTATATACTAAATTATACTAATATATGATAGACAATGACATGGTATCGATTAGAAGCACATGATGTTACCATTTTTCTTGATAACAGTTTGCTTAATTATTGGAACAGGCGCTACATCTTATAGATGGCTGAAAAGAATACTAATATTCTAAAATAACAATTATCTATACAGGCGTCAAAAAAACGCATCCGTCCGACAGTCAACTTTACCAGAAGGCTGGCAGCATTGCCACGTTGTATGGCAATTCTTAGAATATTATTTATTAAATAACTTATGTCATTTTCTTTATTAACCCCAAACAATAATATCTCACTCGTTTTTATTTTTTACTACAGACTTTTTTGCTAGGATTTTCTTTACGTTCTTGATTGACAATCTTACGCAAAACAATAACAATTACTAATATTAAAGCGAGTAGATCTAAGTAAAGTCTTTGATATAAAGATACAGTGAGGGCAGGCGAACGAAGGTGTGGGGCACCACTAGTGCGTACTACGTACTCGACCCAGTAGTTTTTTTTTTTTTTTTTTTTTTTATATTTGGTTCGCCAAATTGACGCCGCCCGCCTGGTGGTAAGTCGTGACGACGTCTAGCGATTGTGGGCCACTCTCACAGCACACATTACTATTGAGAATGGCCCTCAACTTGACGACCTACTGATGTGCCTCTTCACGCTCCGCTTAAAGAACCCAGGATTATATGTGGGAGGAAACACGTGCACAGGCAGGGCGTTCCAGGCCACTATCGTTCGGCAGAGAAACGAACGTTTAAAACGTTCGGTTCTCGCGAACATGCTATCCACTGTGTGGGGGTGGCATCTCTGCCCGGCACGAGTCGTTCGGGATCGGAAGGAAGAGGGTGGGATCAGATTGAAGAGCTCTTCAGAACACTCGCCGTGGTAAATACGGTAGAATGCGGCCAAGGAAGCTATTGTTCGGCGCTGAACTAGCGGCTCAAGGCTTCCCGTTACCTCCGGACAATCTATAATACGGATAGCCCGTCGCTGCATAGCGTCGAGAGCGTCCAGCAGATACTTCGCGGAGCCGTCCCAGAGGTGAGAGCAGTATTCGACGCAGGGTCTAATCTGCGTCTTGTACAGCAGACACCTCTGGTCCGGTGTAAAGAATCTCTTTACCTTATTCAGTATTCCTAGTTTCCGCGAAGCTAGCCCTATACATCTTTCGATGTAGTTTTTATTATTGAGCTCTCGACGAACGTCTATGCCAAGGATATCAAGGTTGTCCTTCATTGGTAATAATGCATTCTGAAGAGAGGGTAGGGGAAGGAAAGGGGATTTCTTCGCAGTAAATGCACACGCCTGTGTTTTGCGGGCATTGAACTCGACCAGGTTCTCGGTACCCCATTGAGAGATACTGTCGAGGTTACGGTCGAGATCAGCCACGAGTCATCGTCTCTCCTCCTCAATCTCAGATCGCCCCGCCGTCGGACGAACCGAGTAACTCCCGTGCAGTGTGCTGTCATCTGCATAGCAATGAATGTTCCCGAGGGATAGCATATCATTGATATGCAGAAGAAAGAGAGTTGGTGATAGTACGGACCCCTGCGGTACCCCGGCATTCACTTGCAAGAAGCGAGAAGCCTGGCCATCGCAGAGTTTAGTTCAGCTCCAGGTTTCATGGGACGAGCGTGATAGATTGAAGACCCTTTTTTGGCTGTTGTCTTGAATCTGTAATAATAAACACCTCTGCTTACTTGGCCCATTCCTCATGACTCATGCCATGGACTTTATTACATAAAACAAAGAGCTCTTCAAAATAGTAAGGTCACTACTATTTAGGCTTGCTTACAACTATTGAAGAGGATGTGTCTACATCTGATTGATACTATAAGTACACCCATCCTCTCCAATAGTTGTGAAACTGAAAAGGACCCAATCGTTACGCCTCTATTGTTGTTGTCCCAGACATGACTCTCAGACTCTTTCAATGGCAATAAATTTCGACCAAATCTATTCAATGGTTAGACCGAGATAACAAACCAACATTTCTATTTATAGTACATATTAGAAGTAAGTGAACTTGAAATCAACTGATGTCACACATTTTATACCTACTTTTAAGTAAGTAAGTAATCATTTATTTACATAAAACAGGTGGAATGCAATGTAGTCCAATTTAATTTCATACTGCGCTGCTTTATAGCCTCCAAAAACACATGCAATTTGTTCACAATAGTGGCATCAAACATAGGCAGTCAGAATCTGATGATCACAAATTATAATTTGGTCACAACAAGTTGGTACATATTAAACAAATTAAAAAACTACAAAGGTTGTGAGGTGAGGATTAGTAAGTACCTACAATCAAACAAATATAAACAACAAACAATCAAAAAAGTTAAATAATCAAGGTAAGTATTTATAGATAAAATGTCAATGGCTAAAATGTCAGATTACAATTCTATAGTTTGTGTCAGCTAGTTTGATCAAGTTAGTTTCTACGATCAACAAAGACTACGATAAAATATTATCAAATAAAATTTCAAATTCGACCTATAGGTATTTTGAACTATAGGTATTTTGGATATCATTAGGATACAATGCTAAAAACAATATCCCTAGCAATTAATAGACAAGTAACTTACGAGACATCTGATAGAACCTTCCTAACAGCCGCTTCAAGTTCATCAGCCATATCTTCCGCTAACGTGACCCTAATACCAAATCCTTTTCTCTCGACCGAGTCCATGTTGACATGCTGGTCGGCCATTATTGGAATACCAACTAATGGTACATCGTAATACACGGCCTCGGTGGTTGATAGTTGCCCTCCGTGAGTAATAAAGAGTTTGAGGTTTGGATGCGCTGAAATTAAATGCAAGGAGTTAAATGTAACAAGTGGATAATGACCACAATCATTCTACAAAATATTTTGGTTAGACTTTTTAGCCAATTCTATTCTGCACAGCCATTATACATACTAAAGTTATCAGCTTAATTGGTGGAAATAAAGCGATTATTAAATTAATCTGATGGTGGAATTATAATGAATTGCTGCTTAGTGGAACGCTTCAATGATTACAATAAAACTTGCTGTGTTTAGGCTCGAATGATTCGTTTTGATGAATCAACTACGATAATTTGGGTTTAAAGCGAGAAGATACTCGTAATTATAAAACATAATTACTTTGGGGGTCTAGTTTCCAAAACTCTACTTCTTTAATTTAGAGCTTACCTAGAATACTTTGTTGTGGAGCCCACCTTACAATATGTACGTTGAAAGGTAAATTCTTTAATTGACTTTCATATTTCCATATAACAGTTTGATCTAGTTTGCTGAACATTATAAGAAGAGATTGTTTCATTTCCTCAGACATGGATTCGCTTCTCAAATTTGATCCCATACTAAAGTATATGACTCCATTTTCAGCGGTGTCCATCAATGTTTGCAGGTTCTACGATTAAAAATGTGATTTCATTTAAAAATCAGCTAAAGCAAGTTTTATATATGGATCTGGGTCACACTATAAGTTTTGCGTAACTTAAAAAAACAACATGTTAAAACCAAAATATTATGTTTATAGCTTTTCACATTTTTTCATGCGATCGAACCATTTTTTAAAACAGGAGAACCACAGATCTGGCATGTTTTCTACATGCTGATTGAACGCTATCACTGCCTCTTCGGAGTTGGTAAAAGTGAAACCTCTCATCAAATCTTTGATTTTGGGGAAAATACAGAAATCACAGGGTGCTAGGTCGGGGCTATGCGCAGGACGGGTGACGAGTTGTACTTTTTCGGAAGCTAAAAATGACTTTGTTTTGTTGGCCGTGTGTGAAGAAGCGTTGTCATGATGTAGGAGAACGCGGCGTTTGGGTCGTCTTTCGCGAACTTTTTCTAACACCCTGGGTAAACAAATGGTAGAATACCACTCGGCATTAACACTATTTTGATCTTCAAGTGGAATTGTACAGATGGGACCCGTAGCTGAGAAAAAAAACGCGATCATTTTTACACTTAAACGTTTCTCGCCTGCCTCACTTTTGTTGGCTTGTTTTCATTTTCAAACACCTATTCACAAGATTGCTGTTTTTTTTCGGGTTCAAAACAATAAATACATGTTTCGTCTCCTGTGACAATGTCATAAACAGCATTAGAATGTCCGTGGTCGTACTTCAGTAAGCATCTGTGAGCACCATTCCACGCGAGCCCGCTTTTGCTCCGCTGTCAGTTCATGAGGGATCCAACGACAACAAAGTTTCCGAACATTCAATTCTTCGTGCAAAATTTTCTGGATTTGACTCATACCAATCCCCAATAGTCCTCGAATAGTCTCATAGGTAATCCGCGGGTTTTCTTCAATTAAACGCTTAACAGTAGCCACATTATTTTTTTATTTTTCGTCATGTAAAGAAACTCGACCTCTCTCAAATTCAGCAAACCATTCGCCTCACGGTGCTCAAACAAGGTGCTTCTCTCCCAAAAGCATTTTGAAGACGAGCGGCACAGTCTTGCGGAGAGAGAGAACTTTTAAAATCATAAAAAATCATCGCTCTAAAATCTTTTCGACATAATTCCATTTTCGTTGCATACGTAGGACTTTGACGTGTGATAAAAAAAAATTGACAAATGATTTCCCGCCAATTGTTTTTTTTTATTACTAACAAGGTTGCAACGTTTAAAAAAATATAACATTCGAAATTCAAATAGTTCCCATGAGCTAGAAGTGCAATACTTTTAGTGTGCCCCGTGTATACAATTTTAGAAATAAACTTTAGACATTATTTTATATTCTTACACCCAAAACTAAAAATAAACCCTTATTTACCTTTGGTAAGGAATTGACTTTATCTTGAATATGATATCCAGCAATGTTAACAGCATTTTGAGGCAATCTCATCGCGCCACCTATAGATGGATGGGAATTAAGAAACATGAAGGATCCATTATACACGGCATCGCTGTATGAAGGTAATGAAACACCTCTTTTTGCAGCAATTTCAGAGTATAATCTGTTGTAAACCCAGCTCTCGAAAGGTACTTGGATTAACCTGGAAAAATACAATGCAGATATTAAAGAAACTGGTATGAAGTTAACTCCTACATAACATGCTCCATTTGACTTCTAAGTCGGTAGGTAGTTACTAGTAACTTCAAAGTTTTAAGTTGAAACTGTCTATTAAGGCTGTAGCCGAAATCTTGAAATTGCATCGCTTGAACAGACAGTAGGCAAATTACAACAAGGACGGAGAAACAGATTTTCGCAAGATATTTATTAATTTGATTGGAGATAATATGTTATCCAGCCACGAGAGTAGCTATATAGCTTTTTTTTTTTTAATCAGCGGCTTGTGGCTGCGGCCGCACCTACGTCCATTGCCGAGTGCCTCCGGTAGACACTGAAAAATTCCCAGTGGCACCCGGCGGAACTAGCTATATAGCTGGATAGCATATAAAGCCTAAAATTTGTCTATCATTAGCCAGTTATAAATAAGCGAGTTTCAGTATACTTTTCCACTTACTTTGAAATAAGAAACTTTTTCATTATACGCCACAGCTGTTCTATTCTTTCCACGAAATTTAATGGAGCAGTGTGCGATGCAAACAAGTCCACGTTATATGCAGGATTTGGAATTTCATCTATTAACCTCAGGGTTTGCCAGTGAGGTTCTGTCGAGGTAAATCAAATCATTGGCGCTTCAAAAAGATGAGGAATTCTGAAACGTTATTAACAATTAATTACCAGCTATTAAACGATTACGACACTTGCCGGATAAATATAATTCCCAATACACTACACCGAATCGTATGTTTATTCTCGAGGGGCGAGACAGAGGCGTTCATTACACTGTCGATTTCGGTAAAAGAAGTTTTTTTTTTTATAACTAAAACGTCGTAATTATTTTAAAGTGAGATCAAAAAAGAAGGTTTCTTAATTCAACCGTATATTTCTTTGTTTTATTTTTTTATATATCTTCATGCATTTATGAAACGATTTTATAGATTATTTTTAAGTTGTTGAGCCGAATTTGCAAACGTACTTCTAAAGAGTCACAAAAAGGTACCGACTGGTACCGACAGGTAACCGACTGCGCAAAAGGAGGGTTATGATTTTACGCGATAACGACTTCTACGCGGTCGAAGCCACAGGGAACAGCTAGTATAAAATAAATAAATAAAATAATGGAATAAATAAAATAATAATAATATTAATAAAACAATGTTAATTAATTTGAAGGAATGTTTATTGTGTACATATTTAGAAGAAGTCGTTATCGCGTAAAATCATAACCCTCCTTTTGCGCAGTCGGTTAAAAAGTAGCCTATGTCCTTCCCAGGGCCTCGAAATATCTCTATACCAAATTTCATCTCAATCGCTCCAGCCGTTTAGGCGTGAAAGCGTGACAGACAGACAGACAGAGTTACTTTCACATTTATAATATTAGTAGAGATTAGTGTTTATCATCGTTAACATACAATATAAATACTCCTCCAGTCTAATAACAATGACACTCATAAGTAACATTGCTGTGGTAATTTGCGTAGGCGTACTCGATGCAAAGTGATGCCTTTGATTTGTAAACTGTTAGCACGTAGATAAGATTTAATGTTATTTTATTTACATACCAATAGACTACTAAAATCTGACATATAAAAATCTAAAGCATTTTACACCATTTAATTACCACCCGCCAACCAGACATCAGTTTGGCGGCGAAATTTGTTTTTCGTTTCATATCGTATTGGTAATACTACTAAATATTTTTGCTTAGCTACTAAACACTACTAAAACACTATAAAATAATAGAGCACGTTTCATTCGATTTCATGACCCGCCATTCTGACGAACACTAAAATTTGAATTAGACCAGGAATTAGAAGTAAGAATAATTTAAAATAAATACTCATACTCGTAGTAATTCTTCTTACCCAACATTCAATTCAGAGAAAAACCATTCTAGAATAACCGCATCGAAACCTTTATGTACCAAATATGAAAAATAAAGGAGTATAAAAGAATCAGCTACATTCCCAGTGGTAATAATATTTTTTATTTGAAATGCCCCACCTGAAAATTGAAAAGATTTTATTATTAACTGCAAATCTAGTCTCAGTATCTTTAACCGTTTGCCTTTTTATCAAACTTTACAAATCCCTTATCAACTAATTATTAAACATTTCCTAATATTAATTTTGTAAACAACATTTTAAATTGAAGAAACTTTACTTTTCTGAGCTTCTTTTCGGAATTGATCTCCTATTGGTGACACGTTAAGTTCTTGCAATTTGGGCACTGGTTTTTCCTTTGTAAATGATGTGATGTGCACTACCTGTTATAAAAACAAGGATATTTTGTTAATCTAGAATACCGTTGTTTTCTGGACATCATGACGTCACACGCTGATGACTAGACAGCCACAGTTTGGTTGAAGGTACTACCTACTAGTAATTTTCCCCAAAGCTTGCAATAATATTAGATCTTCAAAATCGATTTCATATCTGGTCCAACTATTGGACTAGATCGTTACGAATATGATAGATATAGGGAAAATTGTAAAAGTTTATAAATTAGTATTAAACGCCGAATAAAATTATTTTTTTACGTAAAAAATTTAAGTCTTCGAAAAAAAGGAAGAGACCATTTTCAAATGACAAATATGAAATAAATGAAAAATATCAGACTTGAAGTTAAAAATCGAATAACTAGATTGCTGAGTTTTTCATACTTACCTCATGACCCGCCTCTAGTAATCGATCAACAACTCCGTGGCCCAAAATACTGTGACTTTTCGAAGTTAAAGGAAAGCATACTAGTATTCTTAGGGCTTCGTTTAATACTATTAAGCTATAAAAGAATATTATCAACCGCATCTGAAATGCAGACAAATAAACCGTTAGTTAAATCAAAATACAAGGGGATAAGGCCGAAGTATCTTTAATCTACACCCACTTTCCGCCAGCTAATGCGGGGCCTATATATTTATTTACTAGGGGTTCGTCCACGGTAGGTGTACCACATATCTACATTGCCCCAAATTGGGGTGCATGGGTCAGATCCTCCACGCGGTGCACCCTGGGCAACGGCAGTGGCTGCAACTCTGCGGTAACATACCGTAGAGTTGTAGCTACTACGGCTAATTCTGGCCAAGGGGGTCTTGTCTCCTCAGAATATGAGGGGCACAGACCCACCACGGTGGGGGCCTTTCGATGCCCAGGTCTCTCTGCCGACACTCTGCTGAGCAGAATGCTCCTGTGCGGAGAAACCGATAGGGCGACGGGTCCGGCACCACTGACTTCTTCAGTGGCGTCGGCCACGGTCTCACAGAGACCACTGATCGACCGAACCCTGTCTGGCATCAGGCGGGTAGGTGGTTCTGCGGAACCGCGAGGATGGAAACGTCGTTAAAATACCAACGGGGCGGGCGGAACGGTCTTGTGAAGACCCCCGCCCGGCCCAGCCGTAGTCCTGAACTGACAGGACCGGTGGCCTCTCGGGGCCGCGAGGATGAACACCTCTATAAAAAATTAACCCAATCCCAAGCTCTGACACCAGGTGATGGGATGAATCGTGCAGGGGAGCTGTCACGCCTAGGGTGTCACCATCGTCGGAGGACGTAAAACCACAACCATGGCTTTGGAAAGTACGAGAGATAAAACTACCCAACGGGGAACTGGAGGTGAGAAATCCCTCCACGAACACCCGGCTGTGACTGATGCGGGGCTCAGGCACCAGTCACAGCGACCCCCATCAGGTATTTGGGAGGGGTCAACAAAGCCCGACAGGCCAGGGGGTGTGCCTCAAAACCACCCCCCAAACCGACGCGGAGGTCGCATCGACCGCAGCTGGGAATGAGTCCGTTCCCAGCCGTAAGGAGACGCAGGGTTCCTCTTTCTGGAAGACGCCCGGAAAGAGGACCCTGGAGAAGAGGAAGCCGAAAGCGAGCCCGTCCAGCGACCGGAGCACCAGTGCTTCCGGGCGGACACGGTCTAGTGAGACCAGCTCCGAGGAGGGGGTGCCGCCAAAATATGTGGCAGTCGCCCCGACCGGTACATACCGGAAGAAGACGCGGGTACAAGGGGTTCCTAAGCCCCCCGAGCCCCCTCCTACGGTGCCGTTCCTGCCTAGTGGTAGGGACAAGGAGGTTCCAGCTGCGCGGGAGCTCATGCTGGCTCTTACCCGGATTGCGGAAGCTATGAAGGGGGGAACGAAGAACATGCCGGGTAAGAGGCAGATAGTGAAGACGGCCGTGACTCACGCTACGTCTTCACTAGATGAGCTCCTAGAGCGGAGCGTCACCGAGGAGGAGCAGAAGCTCAGGGGCCAGGTGGCCAGTCTGGAGGCGGAACTTGCCGCGTCCCGGCTACAGATGGAGGCCCTGCGACAGGAGGTCGCAAACCTGACCAATTTGGTCAAGGGGCCTCCCGGGACCCAGACGGAGCGTCCTGTGCCGCCTTCCCCTACGGCTGGGCCGTCGCCAAGGCCGGAGACCAAGACCACGTCCAACGCGGCGCGTGGATCGCCGCCACGGCCTGCAGCTAATGAATTACCGCCACGGCCTGCGGCTACTCTTACCGAGGTGATGGCGGCAATCGAGAGGCAACTCGGCGTCCTCGAGGACCGGGCGTACCGCCCTGCGCTGACGCAGCCCGCGTTGTCCTACGCGGCTGTTGACGGCGCCAGCGTTGCGCCCCGCCCTAGAGGCAGGCCTCCTGGCCGCCCCCCCTGCCCCCGTCCGCTGTCCCAGCGAGGCGAATGCCGGCCGAGGCTGCGGCTATCTCACGGAAGGGCAAGGGGAAGGGCAAGAGGAGTGCCACCCCCGCTGCCCCCAGGGCCGCTCTCGCTGTTGCTCCCGCTGCTTCTTTACATCCCTCCGGGCGGGAGGGATGGGAAGTAGTGGGCGCTAAAAAACAGCGTAAGAAGAGAAAGAATAAAGCGGCCAAAGCCGCCGTGGCGAAGGCGCCGAAGAGGCCCCGTCCCCCTCACTCCACCGCTGTCGTCCTGACGGTGACGACAGTGGGCGCGGAGAAGGGTGTGGGGTACGCCGACGTCCTGAGGACCGTAAAGGCCTCAGTCGACCTGAAGGCCCTCGACATTCAGGTGGGGCTCCGGTGCAAGAACTCTCGCACCGGCGCTCGGCTCCTCGAGGTCTCCGGCGCCTCCAGCGGCCCCAAAGCTGATGCCCTAGCGGCTAAGCTGCGGGAAGCCCTGGACGCAGAAGCCGTCCGCGTCACCAGGCCTACCAAATGCGCCGCATTGCGCATCTCAGGTTTGGTTTGGTCCTCGAAAGGGGCCAGTTTCCCAAGGTGTGGAGGACGGGGAAACTGGTCCTGATCCGTAAGGCGGGGCGGCCGGTGGACTCACCGTCCGGATATCGGCCGATCGTGTTGCTCGACGAGGTGTATAAGCTCTTTGAGCGAATTATCGCGGAACGCTTCGTCGAGCATCTAACGAGTGTAGGGCCAGACCTGGCGGATAACCAGTTTGGTTTCCGTCGGGGACGCTTCACCGTGAGCGCGATCATTCGCGTGAAGAGCCTGACAGAGGAAGCAGTCTCACAGGGCAAGGTGGTGGTGGCGGTGTCTCTTGACATCGCCAACGCTTTCAACACCTTGCCATGGAGGTGCGTTAGGGAGGCGCTCGTGTATCACGGAACGCCTCTCTACCTCCGTCGTATTGTCGGGGCCTATCTCTCGGAGAGGGCCATAGCTTTCCCCAGCTGGCTCGGGCCAGCTCGGCGAGATGTGTCGTGCGGTGTTCCACAGGGGTCGTTCCTGGGGCCGCTTCTGTGGAACATCGGCTACGACTGGGTGCTGCGGGGTGCGTTGCCTGAGGGCGTCGGCGTAACGTGCTACGCCGACGATACCCTCGTCACGGCGCGGGGTGCAACGTACCAGGAGGCAGCACTCAAGGTCACGACGGGTGTTGCTCAATTCGTGGGTCGGATACGGCGGCTGGGACTGGAGGTGGCCTTGCACAAGTCCGAGGTTCTGTGCTTTCACAGACCTCGGAACGGTCCACCTGAAGGTTCCAGCATAAATGTGATAGGCGTTAGCATCGGCATCAAGCCCTCGATGAAGTACCTAGGGATCGTACTTGATAGCCGATGGAACTTCGGACCACATTTCCGAAGTTTGGTCTCTAAAGTGACGGGGGCATCAGTCGCACTTTCGCGACTCATGCCCAACCTAAAGGGACCCAACGCCTCCTGCAGGAGACTGTACCTGGGGATCGTGCGGAGTATGGCCCTATACGGGGCTCCCGTATGGGCGGCGCGGTTGACGGTCAACAACTCAACGCTCCTTAATAGACCGTTGAGGACCTTGGCCGTCAAAACAATGAGAGGGTACCGCACGATCTCCGGAGAGGCTGCATGTCTCCTAGCCGGGACCCCTCCATGGGACCTGGAAGCGAGAGCCCTTGCGTCATTGTACCAATGGCGCAAGGAGGCGCTGGAGCGGGACCACAGGCCTACGTCTCGAGAAATCGAGGACCGGCGGTCCCAACTCCACCAGGATCTCATGGAGTCATGGAGGGTGCGACTTGAGCAAACCAGATGGGGTACCACCATCATCGCGGCGGTGAGACCGATCATGGACGATTGGCTGCAGAAGCAGCATGGTGACCTCACGTATCGTGCGACGCAGATCGTTACCGGGCATGGATGCTTCGGTAGCTATCTGTTTCGCATCCATCGTGAGGTCACACCCCGGTGTCAACACTGTGAGGTTTCCGGCGACGACACCGCACTCCACACGTTGGTGGAGAGCTCAACGTGGGCGAGTTAGCGCCGGGACCTCGTAGTGGGTCTGGGCGTGGATACCCTCTCGCTGGAAACCATGCTCCAAGCCATGGTCTCCAGCGCGAGTAGGTGGAACGCGGCCGTGTCCTTCTGCGAGCAAATCATGCTCGCGAAGGAGGCGGCCGTGAGGGAGAGGGAGCGTACCCTTCCCGCCGAGTTCCTGGGGCGTAGATGAGTCAGCGGCGAGGGCGCCGCAGACTCATCTACGCCCAAGACCATCGACCTCCATGATCGGGGCCTGAGGACGGCGGGATCGCCACCCGCCATCCTTACAGAAGCAGGCTAGAAGGGTTGCGTGCTGTGGGGCCTTTGCCCCATAGCACGCAACCAGATTCACTCACTGACGCGGGATAAAACCCTACGCTTAGAGTCACAAATAAAAAATTTGCAATTTGAATTAGAGTATGTAACTAAAAAATATGAATGGTCTCTAAAAGACTTTAATAAGTGTTCATCAAGTATAGATAAGGTACTCAAAACATCTAATTATAATACTGAGCGCCTTAATACATTTATAAATAACCACTCGTGCAACATCAACTGCACAAGTCCTCCTCAATCTTTGGAGCACCAGGCTTACCTTACAACTTGTTCCCCTTCTACTTCATTAGTGTATGAATTGTGTGACAGTGTAAAAAGTAATAGTCATACTGGTTATACTAAACTAATTTTATTTAGTGATGATATTGGAACTGATTTTGGTTCTTTTCTGATACAACAATGTAATTCAAAATGTTATTCAATTATTAATAACTGTTATCCAGGTGCATCTTTAAATGAAATTATGCAAAGATATTAGAATATAATGTTGACTCAAACAGTAAAATAATTATTTTCTGCTCAAACAGGGGTAAAATTAACAAAAATGAACTATCCCTATACTTTGACAAAATGCAAAACTTAAATGTTGAACATGTAGTAATGTTTACATTACCATATATAAAAGGTGTGCCAGAGGTGGAAAATTCTCTTAGATATAAGATAAATTTACAACTCAATTTAACTAGCCAATATAATAATAAATTCCATGCAATTGACTTAATTCTGTTTTTAAGAGAACTGTATATAAATACAATTTGTCAACTTCTGACAGTTGTTACGTACGCCTAGTATATGGGGACCGCAGCGTCAGCATTCACCTAGTAGGTGCATCGCAACAGCGCATAGCGACTACGTGAAGTGCAAGATCAGCGGAACGTGCTACAATACGAAACCAGACGTTTCAACGGAAATTACCACATGTCACAGCTCATATTTGTTTCACACTTCGAGCTGATATCATTTCTTTTGTAGTTTGTACTTAGTAATTAAAATTATTATAAATAAATTGGTTTTTTTTTGGAACCTTCGGCTGCAGTTAACATAATTGGCGCAGTCGGTAGGATAGTCGTAAATTCAGTGCATCAAGCAAGGACTCCGGCTATCCTGAACCTACGTTGCTGCAGCTACGAGGCGAATCCAGAAATAGATTCTTCCGAGAAAAAACAATGCAGTAAGTACTTGAATCTTTCAAGTCCTTATCCTTTTACCCATAAGTCTTATCTAATATATTTAATTGTGTGTCCCAATTATATGTGTGACCCTATATCCTGCCCAATCTAGTGCATGATATTTTGATAGAATTATTAGTGTATTTTATAGGTGTGTTAATTTAATCATTCAAGATTTTTCACCCTAGAGCGTCACGTAGTGTTAGGTTAGATAACGATAAGAATAGAGTTTTTGACGAGCATAGGAATTTAGACAGTATCTCCAGCACAATGATGGCCGAGCCCATACCTGATGTTGATGCTATATATAAATCTCTCAGATTATTGCCCGAATTCGATGGTAACCCACACGTGTTAACACGATTTGTAAAATTATGTGACCAACTTGTACTAACCCATTTTAATGCGAACCCAGGTCATGAATTAACTAATTTAGCTCTTCTTAACGGTATTTTAAATAAAGTGACAGGCCCCGCCGCGCGGTATATTAACGCTAATGGTATCCCAGAGACCTGGCAGGGAATAAAATCCGCACTTATAAATAATTTTGCTGATCATCGCGACGAGACCGCTCTGTATAGTGATTTGTCCATGCAAACCCAGGGTTCTAGCACCCCTCAAGAATTTTATGAAAGGTGTCAAAATCTTTTTAGTACTATAATGACCTATATTTCGCTACACGAGACTTTCCCCACTACCATACAATCTAAACGAACGTTATACCAAAAATTAACCCTTCAGGCTTATTTGAGAGGCCTTAAGGACCCATTAGGATCCCGGATACGCTGTATGCGGCCCGATTCTATGGAGAAGGCTTTAGAATATGTACAGGACGAATTGAACACATTATACTTACAAAATCGTAACGATAGCGGCTCCTTTAAAAGAAAGGATTGGTCAAGGCCACAACCAAATCATTTTAATTTACCTATTAATAATTTTACCCCTAAACAACCATTCTTTAATTTCCCTAGCGCACCTAGGCAATCGATACAACAAATGTTTAACGCCCCTGGCCCTTCACGGCAACAGTCATTTCAACCCCCAACACAAGGCTGGAGACCTAGCAATAATAACGGGTTCCAACGACCCCTAGGACCGTCTAAAACGCAGCAGATGATGCGCGCCCCTTTACCTTACTATAATCCCCAGAGTAATGTTTTTAAATTACCTAATAAGCCTCAACCCCAACAGTCGTTTAATGGCTCACGGCCTATGAGCGGCATAAGTCATTTTATACCGAAAACACTACCACCTAGTGGACATAATTGGCAGAAATTCGGCAATCCACCCCCCAATAACTATTTTAAAACACGCGATGCTAATTTTAATCAGTACGACGATTCTTACGAATACTATAATTACGACGATAGTTATTATTACGACGATAATAACGAATACCAACCATATCAGGAAAATTACTGTAGTCAGGAGCAGTATGAAGAACCAGCAGCTGTGATCCAGGAATTGGACCAGGCCTCAGCATGTAATGATCAAAATTTTCAGATAGAACCCCAGTTAGAAAAACCAATATAGAAGTAAATTTTCAGATACAGAGACAGTTAGGTTATATTCAACTTTATAATCCGCCACTTAAATTTTTAATTGATACTGGAGCTAACTTATCGACTATCAGTCCCGAAGCTGTGGATAGATATTTTGGTAATATGCCCCTAGATTATGACCCCATTGAGATAACTAATATTCATGCTACTAAAACTTGTGACTATTCTATTAGCTTGCCTTGTTTTCAGGAATATGGAATTAATGACTGTGTAAATTTATCTGTGTACAAATTTCATAACTTTTTCGATGGTCTTATAGGTTTAGATATTCTAGATAAGTGGGATTCCACTATTGATTTGAAAAATAAATTATTAAAAACTAAAAATGCTCAAATACCGATACATATGTACGATTCCAAAAACGCAAACTGGTATGAGGAGATAATACCTGCAAATTCTTCTAAATTAGTTAGATTACCAATCAATACAAAGGATGGTGAAGTATCAGTAGAGAAACAGATGATGTGTAATTGCATAATTTTAGATTGCTTAACAACCGTTATAGATGGCCGTGGTTGGGTAGAAGTTGCCAACCCTACACGTAATGATATTATATTCTCACTAGACCGCCCAGTAGAAGCAGAATTATTTCACATTGATAAAAATTGTACTCAAATTTATTCAAGCCGAACAGAAGCTATTTTATCTCGTCTTCGCACTAATCACTTAAATCCAGAGGAACTTGCTAATTTACGAAATCTTTGTAGTAATTACGCCGATGTGTTTTACCTTGATGGTGAACCATTGACATTCACTAATAAAAGTAAACATAAAATTAGAACCACAGATGAAATTCCAGCCCACACTAAAAGTTACAGATATCCGTATGTTCACCGGCAAGAAGTTAGAGATCAGATAAATAAAATGCTTGAACAGAATATTATCCGTCCTTCAGACTCAGCCTGGAGCTCCCCAATTTGGATTGTACCCAAAAAAGGTGACGCTTCCGGTAAAGTTAAATGGCGTCTTGTCATAGACTTTCGAAAGGTTAATGAGAAAACGATTGATGATAAATATCCCATTCCCAATATAACAGATGTCTTAGATAAACTTGGTAAATGTCAGTATTTTACAACTCCAGATCTAGCTGGTGGATTTTATCAGGTGGAGATGGACCCTGATGACATCCATAAGACAGCATTTACAGTAGAAAATGGACATTACGAGTTTCTCAGAATGCCCATGGGATTAAAGAATTCACCCTCCACGTTCCAGCGCGTCATGGACAACGTCCTTAGGGACCTCCAAAACCGAATATGTCTAGTGTACTTA
The DNA here is from genome assembly GCA_963556515.1 of Nudaria mundana. Lineage (NCBI taxonomy): Eukaryota > Metazoa > Arthropoda > Insecta > Lepidoptera > Erebidae > Nudaria > Nudaria mundana. Next base: position 5,575,999 of record OY748306.1, read on the forward strand.
GACGACATCATTGTATTCGGAGTTTCTTTGCAAGAACATATGTTAAACTTAGAAAAGGTATTTCAAAAACTACGTGAATCAAATTTTAAAATACAGATGGATAAATCTAAATTTTATAAATTAGAAACCGAATTTCTTGGCCATGTAATTTGTAGAGATGGTGTCAAACCAAACCCTAATAAAATTCACGCTATTCAGAATTACCCCATTCCAAAAACAACTACCGAAATCAAACGTTTTCTTGGACTCATTGGTTACTACCGAAAGTTTATACCGAATTTTGCTCGAATAACTAAACCACTCACACAATGCTTAAAGAAAGGATCTAAAATAACACTTGATCAAAATTACACTAATTGTTTCGAACATTGCAAAACCCTTCTTACCAACGACCCAATTTTACAGTATCCAGATTTTTCAAAGGAATTTATCTTAACTACCGATGCTTCTAACGTAGCAATAGGTGCCATTCTATCCCAAGGTAGTATTGGAATAGATAAACCGATAGCATACGCTTCACGTACCCTTAATACTAGCGAATTAAATTATAGTACAATAGAAAAGGAACTTCTGGCAATTGTTTGGTCTACGAAATATTTTAGACCGTACTTATTCGGACGTAAATTTAAAATAGTTACAGATCATAAACCATTACAATGGGTTATGAACTTGAAAGAACCAAATTCACGATTGACAAGACGGAGATTAAAGCTCAGTGAATACGATTTTACAGTCGTCTATAAACAAGGGAAAAATAACACCAATGCCGATGCCCTTTCACGAATCGAACTTCATAATGAAGAACGATCGTCTATAGTAGTTCACCCGTCTAGCTCAGTACTTCCGTTAGATGAGTCACGAACTATTACAGCTTCAGATGTTGATGCTGACTCTCGAACAGCAACCGTACATACCGACGCCGAAAATCCTATTCTTGAAGTGCCCATCACTGACGATCCATTAAATAAATACACTAAACAATTAATTTTTAATCTAGTAGGAGATATTAAAGCCAGGCCAGTCTTAACCAAACCTTTTCTTACACACACTAAAATTAACTTACAAATTTCCGAATCAAATTTAGAAGAAGACGTAGTTAACGCTATAAAAGAATATGTAAACCCAAAAATCAAAACCGGATTGCTCATAAATCCACCATTAGCTATGTATCAGATTATACCTATTATACAACGTAACTTCAAAAACTCGTCCATGAACATAGTCTTAACAAAAAGGGAAATAGAAAATGTCAGAGAATACCTGAGACAACAAGACATAATTAATAAGTACCATGATGGTAAGACCAATCATCGCGGTATTAACGAATGCTACTTAGCTTTATCTCATAAGTATTATTGGCCGAAAATGAAGGAGCAAATAACAAAATTTATTAGCGAGTGCACAATCTGTGGTCAAGCTAAATATGACCGCAAACCTATAAAACAACAGTTCAAAGTAGTACCACCCTCAACGAAACCTTTTGAATTAGTACATTTAGATCTATTAACCATTCAAAGTGAAAAATTCTTAACTATTGTAGATTCATTTTCTAAATATGGACAGGCCTACTATTTGAGAGATGGGACTGCAGTAAGTGTTTTACAGGCTATACTTAACTTTTGTACTCATCACGGTATACCGATTACTATGGTAACGGATAACGGTAGTGAGTTCACAAACCAATTAATGGCAGAATTTGTTAGACTCCATAAAATACAGCATCATAGGGTAGCCCCCCATACACCTAACGAAAACGGAATTGTAGAAAGATTTCATTCCCCCATTTTAGAACATTTACGTATTTTAAAACTTGTACAGAAAATAGATTCAGTTATTAACATTATGCCTTATGCTATTCTTGCCTATAATAATAGTATTCATAGTTTTACTAAATGTAAGCCGATTGAGATAATCACAGGACACTTTGATCCTCGTGATCCTTTTGACATAGATATAAGCAGTCAGTTGTTACAGCAGTACATGGTTAATCATAAAGACAAAATGAAAATAGCGTATAATACCATTCATAATTTATGTAGCTCTAATCGTCAAAATTTAATGGAAAATCGTAATAAGAACCGTGAACCGGAAATAGAATATGCTCCCGAACAACAAATCTTTGTCAAAAACCCAATAGCTTCCCGTCAAAAATTAGCACCCCGTTATACACACGACACGGTAATGGCAGACCTTCCCATTCACATATATACACGAAAGAAACGAAGTCCTGTGGCAAAACATAGGTTAAAGCGTGTCCCTAAAACTAATAAATTGTTACAGAGCGATCCCGATAATACTCCTGTTCCTACGACCAGCACTAACTCAGGAGATAAAACTTGAAAATTTGGATAGTGGGCCTGGGATACTCCCTTTTAGACTAGGCCAAGCACGGATCCTATCCTACTACCATTCGTTCTTGCAATATGTCGACCTACAAGAGTTGCAAGAAAAAGTAAATTCTATTAATAATCAAATAGGTAGTATTTCCCCCGAACTTAACAACAAAACACAATCTTTATTTCAGCCCCATTTAATGTATCTTAAATCTAAACTTAATAGTGCTTCAGATCAACTTCAAACATTCGAAACTAGTCGAATCAAACGAGGACTCATTGATGGCCTCGGATCTGTAGTTAAAAGTATAACTGGAAATTTAGATTACACGGACGCTTTACACTATGATCAGGCTATTAAAAACATCCAAAGTAACGAGAACAAATTAATTACAGAATTCAATAATCATGTTAGTTTAACTAAAGATATGTCCGCACAATATTCGAAAATAATAGATAATATAGTATATAATCAACAGAAAATGGAAACTCTAATAAATAAGATAAACAAAAGCGATACTAGTAGGGAAAACGATTTCATAAAATATGCCCATTTAGCTCAGTTACTAATAATACTAGGAGATAACATAGATTCTGTTTCACAGGAATTAACTAGGTTACAAAATATATTAGCATTTATTAGATCAACTATGCACCATTCGTTCTTAAATTCCCGGGAAATACGCAACTTAACGGATAGGTTAGGTACTTTATATGGTAGTAATAAGTTAGTAGATTTAGATACTAGGGAATACTATGATGTAATTAGGTTAGGTTCATATTATGTAGGTAACGAAATAGTTATAGTATATAAATTTCCCATTTTTACACCCCATTTAAATGATTTATATAAATTATCTATTGTACCCAATTTAAACTACGAAATCCTGATCCCGTCATCTCCATTCCTAGCCGTCCATCAGAAAGATTTCAAGTACATAGAGGCTAAATGCCCGAAGACCGGTAACTGGTTTCTATGTGAAGAAAAACGGAGTCTGCAAAACCGATCTTCTCAAGACTGCATACACCAACTCATCACTACCCAACAGAAAAAACCCATGTGCAACCCTATCACCATCGCCATGGACCAGCCAGCGTACGAAGAACTCGACGACAGACACTACACTATCAGCTTTCCTGTTTCAACCAAAGTACATCTCTCCTGCGGACAAGATTTCTACAAAGAATACCAAAGCAGCTACCTCGCTATAATCCCACAAGCATGCTATCTAGAAACCACAGAGTTCACTATCGCTAACATCAAGGACCGACTCAAAGGGCACGTACTGACTATTACAGATCTACCCAAACGACCAGAGTACAACAATTCTAAAGCCACACTTAAATTAAACTCTATAAAACTGGACCTCCCAATAATCAACCTCGAACCAATTGATACCATGATATACCATACTACCATTCCACTGTACGTAGTAATGATTGGCGTTTCAGTAACTATCGCTATCCTACTTTATCGAAGATACATCTCAAGAACCGCATCTAAGCAGATTGAACAACAAGAAATTGAACTACAAGATACATACACAGTTCCAGTACCAAGGACAAACGGAAATCAACCCCCACCTCAATTTACGACGAAATTCATTGGTGGTGGCTGTTCTTCGGGGGGAGGTGTTACGTACGCCTAGTATATGGGGACCGCAGCGTCAGCATTCACCTAGTAGGTGCATCGCAACAGCGCATAGCGACTACGTGAAGTGCAAGATCAGCGGAACGTGCTACAATACGAAACCAGACGTTTCAACGGAAATTACCAAATGTCACAGCTCATATTGGTTTCACACTTCGAGCTGATATCATTTCTTTTGTAGTTTGTACTTAGTAATTAAAATTATTATAAATAAATTGGTTTTTTTTTGGAACCTTCGGCTGCAGTTAACATAATTCAGTAAGTTTAACGATAACAAACATATTGTTTATGTAAACAAAGGTAGGTATTTTCTACCAAAGCATTATAAGAGACAAATAGCAAGTTTGCTATTCAATTATTTTTACACTTCAGCCAAGAACTTGGCTGACAAAACTGCTTTTATTGAGCAATGTAGATTTAGTGTTAAGACTTTGGAATCTGTTCCAAAACTTTATGAACTATACTCAGAAAGACAGTTTAACAGATCAGTTGAATTTCTAGATTATGTTAAAACTTATTCAAAAAAGTTTAAATCAGATTGTTTAGCAGCTAAATCAAAATATATAAGTGATAAAATTCTCAATAGTGCAGACAAAGTTAAACCTACTTGGAAAATTATAAACGCGGAAAGAGGTCAACAAAAATTAAATGATAATAATTTTAAATTTAATATAAATGGCAAAATAACAACATCAGACTTCGAGGTCGCTAACGAATTTGAAATTTTTTTCTCCTGAATTCCTGTAGATTTGACAAAAACCCTAGGCTCTTCAACCCCCATTGCAGAATCTTTGTTAAAAGCAAACGTTCCTTGTTGTAACGTTATATTTAAATTCAGTAAAGTTAACATAAACACCATCTTAAAAACTTTTAAATCTTTAAATATCAAGAAAACAGCTGACCTCTGGGGCATCTCTGTGTATTTAGTAAATTCTTTTGTTGAAATGGTTGCTCCTGAAGTAGTAATAATATTTAATAATTGTGTTGATAGTGGTGTGTTCCCTGATTTAATGAAATCTAGTAAATTAATTCCCCTGTTTAAATCGAGTAGTACTTCAGATCCGTCCAATTTCCGTCCCATTTCTGTACTACCTACATTTAGTAAAATTTTTGAAAAAATTATGCTTAATCAAATGCAAAATCACTTTAACGTTAATAAACTATTACATACAAAACAATTCGGTTTCACTCGTGGTCGGTCCACCACTGATGCCGGAATTAAATTATTAGAGTGTATATACAGGGCCTGGGATGAGTCATATGATGCTTATGGTGTATTCTGTGACTTATCTAAGGCCTTCGATTGCGTTCAGCACCAGACTTTAATTAAGAAACTTGATCATTACGGAATCCAGGGGACGGCCTTGAATTTCGTCAATTCTTACTTAAGTGATAGGGTCCAGAAAGTAGTGATCAATGGTAAACAGTCACCTGGTTATGGTGATCTCCCTCACCTCATAAGAGACGACCACGAGGTAGTTTTGTTTGCTGATGACACTTCTTTAATATTTAAAGTTAAACGTGGACAGCGCGAACTTGACGATGTAAACATTGCCCTCTCTAGGATAGTCCACTGGTTTTGTGCTAATAATTTATTATTAAATGAAAATAAAACTAAATGTGTAAGATTCACCTTACCTAATGTAAGACTTGTTAAAACCAGTATTAAGGTTAGGGATGATATAATAGAATTGGTCGATGACACTGTCTTTCTGGGCATAACGTTAGACTCCAAATTGCAATGGGGGCCTCATATCGGGAAAATTTCGGCCAGGCTTAGTTCAGCAGCCTATGCTGTCAAAAAGATCCGACAACTTACAGACATTAAAACGGCGCGTCTTGTCTACTTCAGCTACTTCCACAGTCTCATGACATATGGCATACTACTGTGGGGTAACGCTGCCGATATTGAATGCATCTTTGTGTTGCAGAAGAGGGCTGTCCGGACTATCTATGGGATGGGGTCTCGGGAGTCATTAAGAGATAAGTTTAAGCATATTAACATCCTTACAGTGTATTCACAGTTTATTTATGAAACTTTATTGTATACCCACAAGAACAAAAGTAAATTTGTGAAAAATAGTGATAATCATAATCTAAACTTAAGAAATAAGGATAAACTGGCTGTTCCTAAATTTAGGCTTCATAAAGTAAGTAATTCTTTTGCGGGGAACTTTATTCGAATGTACAATACATTGCCAACTGAAATAGCAAATTTATCTGTTAATAAATTTAAAAAACTAATAAAACGTAAATTGTGCCATAAAGCTTATTATTGATTTCTTAGATGACAAGGCTGCCTGGTTGTAACACGAATTGCTCCTTTCTAAATAACTGTGTATTTTTTTTTTTTTTTTTTTTTTAATTCCGCGGCCCAAGGCCGCGGCCGCTCCAACGTCCGTTGCCGGGCGTCTCTGGTTACTAGCAGAGGGTATGTCCAGTGGCGCCCGGCGGACTTTGACCACCTCTGTGGTCTCTTCGGGTGTTGGGTCGGGACGAGAATCCCGCGTCGTTGGGGGAAGGGTTTTATCCCGCGTCAGTGAGTGAATCTGGTTGCGTGCTATGGGGCAAAGGCCCCGCAGCACGCAACCCTTCTAGCCTGCTTCTGTAAGGACGGCGGATGGCGATCCCGCCGTCCTCAGGCCCCGATCATGGAGGTCGATAGTCTTGGGCGTAGTCGCGTAGTCTGGGGCGCCCTGGCCGCCGACTACGGAACTCGGCGGGGAGGGTACGCTCCCTCTCCCTCCCGGCCGCCTCCTTCGCGAGCATGACTTGCTCGCAGAAGGACACGGCCGCGTTCCACCTACTCCGGCTGGAGACCATGGCTTGAAGCATGGTCTCCAGCGAGAGGGTATCCACGCCCAGACCCACTACGAGGTCCCGGCGCTGGCTCACCCACGCTGAGCACTCCACCAACGTGTGGAGTGCGGTGTCGTCGTCGGAAACCTCGCAGTGTTGACACCGGGGTGTGACCTCACGATGCATGCGAAACAGATAGCTACCGAAGCATCCATGCCCGGCAACGATCTGCGTCGCACGATACGTGAGGTCACCATGCTGCCTCTGCAGCCAATCGTCCATGATCGGTCTCACCGCCGCGATGATGGTGGTACCCCACTTGGGTTGCTCAAGTCGCACCCTCCATGACTCCATGAGATCCTGGCGGAGTTGGGACCGCTGGTCCTCGATTTCTCGAGACGCAGGCCTGTGGTCCCGCTCCAGCGCCTCCTTGCGCCATTGGAACAATGACGCAAGGGCTCTCGCTTCCAGGTCCCATGGAGGGGTCCCGGCTAGGAGACATGCAGCCTCTCCGGAGATCGTGCGGTACCCCCGTATGGTTCTGACGGCCAAGGTTCGAAGTGGTCTGTTTAACAGAGTCACGTTCCCCTTGACCGCCAACCTATCCGCCCATACGGGAGCCCCGTATAGGGCTATACTCCGCACGATCCCCAGGTACAGTCTCCTGCAGGAAGCGTTGGGTCCCTTTAGGTTGGGCATCAGTCGCGAAAGCGCGACTGATGCCTGCGTCACCTTGGGGACCAAACTTCGGAAATGTGGTCCGAAGTTCCATCGGCTATCAAGTACGATCCCTAGGTACTTCATCGAGGGCTTGATGCCGATGCTAACGCCTCCCACATTTATGCTGGAACCTTCGGGTGGACCGTTCCGAGGTCTGTGAAAACACAGAACCTCGGACTTGTGCAAGGCCACCTCCAGTCCCAGCTGCCGTATCCGACCCACGACTCGAGCAACACCCGTCGTGACCTTGAGTGCTGCCTCCTGGTACGTTGCACCCCGCGCCGTGACGAGGGTATCGTCGGCGTAGCACGTTACGCCGACGCCCCTAGGCAACGCACCCCGCAGCACCCAGTCGTAGCCGATGTTCCACAGAAGCGGCCCCAGGACCGACCCCTGTGGAACACCGCACGACACATCTCGCCGAGCTGGCCCGAGCCAGCTGGGGAAAGCTACGGCCCTCTCCGAGAGATAGGCCCCGACAATACGACGGAGGTAGAGAGGCGTTTCGTGATACACGAGCGCCTCCCTAATGCAGCTCCATGGCAAGGTGTTGAACGCGTTGGCGATGTCAAGAGACACCACCACCACCACCTTGCCCTGCGAGACTGCTTCCTCCGTCAGGCTCTTCACGCGCATGATCGCGCTCACGGTGGAGCGTCCCCGACGGAAACCGAACTGGTTATCCGCCAGGTCTGGCCCCACACTCGTGAGATGCTCGACGAGGCGCTCCGCGATAATTCGCTCAAAGAGCTTACACACCTCGTCGAGCAACACGATCGGCCGGTATCCGGACGGTGAGTCCACCGGCCGCCCCGCCTTACGGATCAGGACCAGTTTCCCCGTCCTCCACACCTTGGGAAACTGGCCCCTTTCGAGGCATGCGCTAAAGAGCCCCATCAGTCGAGGCCCGAGTTCTTCGAGGGCCAGGACCCATGCACGGCCAGGAATGCCGTCGGGTCCGGGGGCAGTGATTTTCCGGCGTTTAAGCCGGAGTACTGCCGCACCTAGCTCCCCCACGCTGACTTCGGGTACGTCGTCTTCGCTGGTGCTATTCGCGTCGGGCAGAGACGGAGCCATGCGCGGAGGGACGTGCTCCTCCGCGCTCGCCGGAAACAGGGAGCCCATGACCCGCTCCAGCTGCTGCGGCTGGAGACTCTGGGTCAGTGGGGGCGCCCTAGGTCGGAGTTTCTCCCTGACCTGTAGGTACGGGCGCCCCCATGGGTTCTGCTGCAGGGTCTCCAGGAGCTCCTCGCGGGCCGCCGTCTTGGCCCGCTTTATCGTCTCCTGGAGAATACCTTTGGCCTCCCTGTATGCCTGATAAAGCTCCGCCTCTCGGGCTGCCGCGTCGTCTGGGCGGCGATGCCTCCGGCGAAACCTGGTGTACCGGCGGCGGGCGGAGATGCATGCTGCGCGCAGCTCTGCAATCTCCGGCGACCACCAGTACACCTGCTTCCTGGCCGGTCTGGGTGTAACCCTAGGCATCGCCGCATCACAGATTTGCGACATGGCTCTCCTGAACCACTCCGCCTCTGTATCCACATCGGCAGGCCGGTCCGGTGCCGGAATCCAGGCCTGCACGATGGATGCCTCCAGGAGAGCTTCCCGATCAAGATGGTGAAGTGCCCAACGCGGATCCGGGGGATTTGCTACCGGCTGTGGGAGGTCAGGTGAGGGGACGACATCGAACCGGATGTACCGATGGTCCGAGTGCGTCTCCTCACCCTCCTCCACGCGCCAGCCTGTAATACGGCGGGCGAGGTCAGGGGATGCGAACGTTACGTCTACGATCGATTCCCCCCCTCGCCGCCAAAAGGTGACGACATTCCCCCGGTTGAGGACCTCCAGACCACGTGTTCTGGTCCAGTCCTCAAGAAGCCTCCCTTTGTCCCTGGTTTCCCGGGAGCCCCACGCCTCACTCCAGGCGTTGAAGTCTCCCAGGAGCAGGACAGGGCGAGGACGGCACGCAGCGAAAACGACGTCGAGCTCAGTGAGCCATAGCTCAAACTGAGACTCGTCAATGTTCGGCGAGATGTAGGCCGACACGACCGCAAACCCTTCAAATTCCGCCGCAACACACCCCCGGCCGCTTGCAATCAATGCAAGGCGCGAGGTGTCCACGGCGGAACCCCCAAAAATGCAACAGGCCGAGCCGTCCTGGTCCACCGGGCTTCCCGGGTGGACATAATACGGCTCGGCGACCACGGCCAAGTTAATGGACCACTGCGCGATGCTCTGGTACAGAAGATCCTGAGCAGCGCGGCAGTGGTTCAAGTTCACCTGCAGGATGCGGACATGGGCGCACATTAATGTACGTCCATGTCAGCATCCCGCTGCGAACATGGCCGCGCAGAAGCGGCGCCCCCACTGCCTACAGCGGACGGACGAGGTTTAGGCCTCGAGGCGGCGCAGGTACGGCTGCCGACCCGATGGTCCGCCGTTTTGCCCTCCGCCTCGCATCTATAACAGCGAGGCGGGGCCTCGCAGCCATTGGCCTTATGACCGGGCCGGCTGCAGCGGAAGCACCGTTCGCCCACGGTGTCTTCCGCTGTGCACTGCACTCCGACGTGCCCCACCACCATGCACCGGAAACACAATAACTGTGTATTAGATTTAAGATGAAATATTTTGGAAAAAAGCCGAACTGAGTTTCTTGAGGGCTCTTCTCAGTCTCGTTGCATTTTGGAACCCTCGGTAGAGTCACACCAACTTTTGACGAATCTAAATATTTTTTTAAAAATTTCAAAGATAATAAACGTTATATTATTTTATTTTATTTTACCCCAACGACGCGGGATTCTCATCCCGACCTAACCCCCGCAGAGACCACAGAGGTGGTCAAAGTCCGCCGGGCGCCACTGGAAATACGTTCTGCTTGTAACCAGAGACGCCCGGCAACGGACGTTAGATCGGCCGCGGCCTTAGGACGCGGAATTTAAAAAAAAAAAAGAAAATTGCCCCAAATTGAAATATAGGGAGTAGGTACGAAGCTACGGGCAAAATATAATTTTATCAAAACCAGCAAATATACCGCCAGGTTTAAATAATTACGTGCGAAACGGAAAGTGACCTCATTATTGGTACTTGCATCAGGTAAACTCCCTCGGTATTACGCAGACATGCAGTCTTTAGTTAAAGGTACTTTACCTAAACCTATTTTTGATATTGTGTTTGTGTTAGTGATGCAATATTGCACTTACACTGTGTAATGTTTTAGAGTTCTGTACCCAAAACGTAAATACCGGACCTTTTTAGACTACTGTTTGTCACTAGACTCTATTTCGTGAATTGTGATAACTAGAACGTTAAAATTTTCACAGATTCGACAAGCGTAATGAGCGCCGTCATATTCTTATTAGGTACCGTAATTTTTAATAATTTAATCACGGACAAAGGGTGCTAAGAAGAGTCCTTATTAACACCTTCGGGGTCGAAGTCATTCTTACGTGTATGCGGTGCATCCGTTGAACGACGAGCTTATCCCGTACCCAAGATACCCGAAAACGATACTTGTTATAATGAGGAAAGGCAAAACAGAATGCATTCTATTCCGTGGGACCAACAAAACAAATTGTGCAATGTGTAGTTATAGACCATCTTGTGTGTTTACAAGTATTAACTCACAGAAAATAATGAGATTATAATATTTATATATATGACACAGAAAAATAAAATTGATGTGTCTATTTGTAATTCGAAATTAAGAGTTTCCCAGCTCAAAACGGATGAACCTCTGGCGAACAAAAAGTGCCTGCTTAGCGACAATAGGGACGAATGCTCTGACCACTGAGCTACGATGACCAATACCGAAAACATCGAATTTTTGCTTCATATTATATTCATAATTTCTAGATTCAGTTCAGTCAGAGAATTCCCCTTGTTAGAGAAAGGCCGTGGGTTCGAGTCCTGCCGATGACATTAGTTTTTGTGATCTGTTTATAATTTCTTTCTTAATATTATAAAAATAGTTTAAGCAAACTCATTGCTTTAAAATACAAAAATAGGGACGAACTAACAAAATTACCGTCGGAAAGTCGATATAATTATAATAAAATCCTGCCTTACCTCCTCGAGAAAGTAGACGTGATTTTTAAATATTATTTAATTATTCTTAATACATACATTATTTAACTTAATACTATTACTCACTTTGATCCTTAAGACAATCCAAATTGTAGTTCACTACCCTGCGTCAAGGGTTTTTTTTTTATTTATAAATATGGCTCAAGATCACTATAAACACTGAGTACAGACTCATAACCAAACTCATCCATTAATGGTTGTATGCGCACGCGCAGAGTCCGTCTTGAAATAATTTGTAGTGACTCAGTGCATTATAGACTTGCACATTTGACGTATTGGCTATTAAATATTATGTTGTTACTGTGCTATTATAAACTTGTACTTTAATAATTATATTCTATGGTCATCATTCACCGAGCCTTTTCCCAACTCAGTTGGGGTCGGCTTTCCAGTCTAACTGCGATTCAGCTGGACATCGATATTTTCCGTGAAGCGACTGCCATCTGACCTCCACAACCCATGGGCGATATCGAAGTTTTGTAGTTAGACCGGTCGGGTTTTTGATTTAGGACTCCAACTACCCCTAACGACTGCCATAGATGTTCGTATGACAACCAGGACCGACGGCTTAACGTGCTCTCCGAGGCACGGATAATTATATTCTATGGTATTTGTGCATTTTGTACATGCATATTATACAAAATAACAAACACTAAGACTTCTGCCTCGTAGGTGTTTCTTAATTTTTTTCATAATTATATACTTTTTGATGCCTCGTAATAGGGGACCAGCCAATATTGCCGTTTCCGGGAACTTCCCTTACTTTCACTATTGATTTTTTATTTCATGTGTACAGTTCAGTACAGTTCGGGTATTTTATTCATTTATTTCCTTTACAAGAGTTAAAAAAAAATATGTACGAAATAAATAATATGCATCTCATCTAAATGCTTCAAAAAGAAATATATCTAAAGGTTATTCAATTTCACAGATCACAAATTTCATAAAGCGCAGTTGCGCAAAGCAAATTTAGGTTTTCCTTGTATACTGTGCACGCAGAGGCAATAATATTTCCACAATAATGTTCAAGTAGGTACTAAATCGGTTTCTTAGTAAAGTAATTTTATACGTACAGTCATGAGCAATGTAATGTACTGTCTCATTTTCTATAATATCAAACGTCCTACCACTCAGAAAATAAATGTACGAGATAGTAGGTAGCTAAGCATTCTTCTTTTTGGGACTTTGATGTTGCTTTCTACATAAAAATTTATGTTTACATGTTTTGGCTCATGGCCTCTATAATATGGCAACCCAAACATGTGTAGTGTGGAATAGTGAATAATAATTTCATTCCCAATTCCCACGGGGATACTTTGCTGGTATAAAAACGTTTGTTTGTAATGTGGTCCTGTAGGAATTGCTCAATTTAATGCTAAAACTACACTCTATTTGTGTTCTACTGTACTGCGTAAATTAGGATTAGGTACATACCTATCTACAGGGGAATTAAACTTAGTCTAAATTAAAGATGTTATAATTCTTTATTTGTATCTTTCAAACTATTTTAACCATATAAATAAATATTCTCTTTTGTATGAAATATGATTTACTCATTCTTATCCTTCTTTGAACATTTCTTTGATCGTAATCCAGTCATGCACTTGAATAATTTTCGTACGACTACAATCAAAACTATAATTACAGCTAGTAAATCTAAATATAATCTTTGGTATAATGAAACAGTCAGGGCTGGAGACCGGAGGTGCGGAGCTCCACGTGTTTTGACTACATAGTCAACCCAGTAAGCAAGAGTTGCACCGGGTTTTGCTGGACGAGTGTGGAATATTCTTGAAACTTCCTTGGCATTTTGTTTAAATCTGCAAGCAAATATCATCTCATATTGAATTATTTATAGCAAATCCAGCTTTACTTTATAATTAGCAATGACGTTGAAAACACTCATACCTCGTATTTTTTTGTTTGTGTAACGAAAGTAACTTTTTTGAAGAAATTGTTTACTTCTCTTGCGATCTTGCATGAAACTGGGCATTTTTTACGAGCTTCAATAATAGACTTGGAGCTCATGACTGACAGATATACTTCAAGTTATAAAGACTGGAAATTTCTCAGTGCATGTTCCCAACACAGGTGAGAACGGTCAGTAAATATAAAGTGTCGGTTGTGGTTACTTACTTACGTCATTTTATAAAACTTCAGGTTTTGATATTTTCTACGAAATAACAATAGAAAACACTTCACCGAATCCCAGACCTGTCTCGGATTCGAAGGAGTCTAAGGATAAAATGAGGTAAGTAAGGTACCATTTTATCCATCTTTGCACAACCGACACTTCATACTTACTTACCGTTCTCACCTATGTTGGGAACATGCTCTGAGAAATTTCCAGCCTTAAAACGTGAGATATGTCTGTCAGTCAAAGGGTTTTGGTAGATTAGGCACTTCGCCGTCATGCTGAGGGGACAGGAGCACGACTTCCCAACTCGACAAAGGGTTGCTCGAGCAACTTGGGCTTATTAAAAACGTGATATTCATTATTTACGAACATATCTAAATTGGCACTTGATTGTAGAAAAACTTAGAAAATTACTCTGTTTTTTAAAAACCTCATATTCTACTCGTAATGATACAGTTAAATTAAGATCTTACCATACCTTGCACCTGCCAATCAGTGGGCATGGCCTTTAGTAAATATAAAAGACAAAGTAACCCCCATTTTACGTTAACAAAGTTCTCTGTAATATACTATAGGAGTCTCTGCCTTCCGATTCGAGTAACTAGCATGATTACTTAATATTATGTTTTAAACTCATATATAAAATGAAACTTACATCTCATCAGTCAAAACCTTTTTTACTGCATCGTTAATTTTATCAGCCATGTCATCAGCCAAATCGACTTTTATTCCAAAGCCTTTCTTCTCAGCTGTAGCCATGTTAGCGTACTGATCGGCCATAAGAGGTATACCTACTAGAGGAATACCAAAATGTACTGCTTCTGTTGTGGAGAGTAGGCCACCGTGTGTTATAAACAGTTTAAGGTTTGGATGTGCTGAAATAGGAATAGAAGAATCGTGTGAATTTTGTATGTAGGTAGAGGTGATACCAGTTATACTTGAAATACTTTTAAAAATATCGAAACTAATATTTCAACCACCTAGCCAGTCAAGTCCTGTACCATTGATCTAATTTTGAAAACATACGGTTAGCTCTTTTTCTCACAGTACTTAATATTTATGTTTCCGTGGAAATTAGGAACAAAAATACTATGCCACGCTTACTGTATAATGAGAATGGTTGTCTATTGTTTGCACGAAGATTATATGCCATAATCATCATATTCCCGAATTTCATTTGCCCGAATTTTGTTTGCCTAAAGGGCTATGATTATGACAAGATTGTGGCACTTCGCCGGCCGCTGCCGCGGCACGCTCGCTCGGCTCGTGCGTTGTCTTTCATGTTCTAACCTAACCTAAACCTCACTGATGTTTTGACATGTGATAAGTAGGGCATGTGATAATTGTGGCATGTGATAATATTAGGGCATGTGATAATTAAGGCATGTGATAATTAGGGCATGTGATAATTAGTGCATGTGATAATTATGGCTTACAATGATTATGACAAGTGACTTTATGGGAAACAAAGTTTCTAGCACGTAACTAATATAGCAAATATAGCAAATAAGAGGGCAAATGAATATTATGTCATATAATATTATTTCTGTTGACTATTATGACAAATGAAATTAGGGCAAATAAAATTCGGGTAAACGGCGGTATACCAATGAGAATGTCTGCAGACCTACAAACGATTATTTAAGAAATAGTCAAATTAGATAGGTATGTTGGGGTTGGCTTTCCAGTCTAACTGCGATGCGACTGAACTTCAATATTTTCCGTGAAACGACTGCCATCTGACTTCCCCAACCCATGGGCGATATCGAAGTTCTGTAGTTAGACCGTTATGATATACTAGCTAACCCTTGTATATACATCTACATACTCCTATATTTGAGCTATTCCGACAATTATTTGTACTATAATTAAATTAATGAAGTGTTCAGATATACACACAAAAAAAATTAAAAACTTAACAAGCCGCTTCATAGATGACAATGAATAATAATGATTTTAAGACAGCTCCAAGATCTATTTAAGTGTACTGGGGTCGTTCATACTTAACTAGCGTCGCGTTGGCCGTTTTAAAATAGTGACATGAAATGTCAAACTCGTTTCTTTTTTATTTACAGCCCTATCGTTCATTGCTGGGGGTGCGAATAACCCTAGGGCATAGTGTGCTGCTAGTTTACTAACAGTTGTACTACTAACAATATCAAATTTTAACAATAACTTACCTAAAATACTGGTTTGAGGTGCCCATTTGACAAGGTGGACATTAGGAATTGAGTGCTTCATGTCACTTTCAAACTTCCAAATCACAGTCTGTTTTAATTTACTGAACATTTTCAATAGTGATTGTTGCATTCCTTCTGACATACTATCGCTTTGCATATTTGATCCCAAACTGAAGTAGATCACACCATTCTTGGCTTCATCCATCAACTTCTGTAGATTCTGTTGAAAAATATTTAAATTATTTGAAGTTCTGTTTTCGCCTGCCAGCCTTTCTTTGCGAATACATATGGGGACTTATCTTCTGAGCCCATGTCATCTACACCTGCACGCGTTGAATACGCTGACGAACGAGGCCCTGGCTAATTAAACTAGTAACAGGCTCCCACAAAAATACAAGCGAAATGTGGACGTATTAAACACCACTGTCAACCCTTTAGACCAAAGTATACTTTGGTCTTATTTATATTTTTGAAAAAGACAAAATTTATAGGCTAGAATAGATTAGAGTTATTAGAAGGGGTACACAGAGGTGCTTTACACACTTACATTTTGCCAGTAATTTTGTTGATGCCATGTAATAGGGATAGGGTAGGGTAGGTAAGTAATAGGGCTTTTACCGGGTACTATAGAAAATCCGTTCCACAATAGCTCAAACCTAAATTCCAAATACCACTAAATAGAATCTTATTCTTTTTCGAATATATGAGCTATATTATCATTGTAAAGTGTCATTAATCCGTCTGTAGTTCTTGCGTGAAAGAGTAACAACCAAACCAAATTCAAACATCCATTCATGCAAACTTTCATGTTTATAATATTAGTAGGATATTAACTTACCTCAGGCAAAGGTTTGATCTTGTCAGAGATATGATATCCAGCAATATTAATAGCATTTTGGGGTAATTTCATAGCTCCACCAATAGAGGGATGTGCATTGAAAAATATCAACGATGCATTATGCGCAGCTTCGTTATATGAGGATATAGAAACTCCTCTCTTTGCTGCAATTGCTGGATACACGCTGTTGTACACCCAACTTTCCATTGGTGCTTGGATAAGCCTAAAAATAATTGTAAAACATTTTACACTTATCACAACATTCTAGAGTCACATCTATCTGGCCTAAGTCAAGCTCAATTGCACGCGGTTCACCTTCCAGACGCCACTGACTCTATTCACACATCTCTATACACTCGTGTCTTTTAATTTTCCCGGAAGTAGCAATAGCCCTCGTGTAACTTATACTTTACTTCTAAATACTTACTTTACCGCGGTATATCTTACTACAATCTTCCAAAGCTGTTCTACTCTTTCACAAAAACTTAACGGTGCACCGTTTGTAGTGAATATGTCGATGTTGTAAGCTGGATTTGGTATTTCATCCACTAATCTCATAGTTTGCCAATGTGGTTCAGTGGAACCAACCCAGATCAATGGTGCTTCGAATACTTGTGCGAGCCTGTAACCATGAATTATTTGTAAAAATTAAATAAATTTAAGCAGTTTTGGTCCACTTCACTATGGCTCTTTACTGATGTTACTGCGTGAAGAGTAAAATTTTGCAGTTGAAAATTAGGGAAACCTGGCTGGGTAAAAGCACATCTTTGTTAACAACATGCCAGAGAAAAACATACTCAAACGGTATTATTACATTGCGTTAACACACGCACAATTTATTTTACTCAAGTTGCTATACCACTTTTGTTCAGTTTGCCTGTTTTTGCAACTATCCCTGTTCTGTGGGATATATATTGACCAATTGTTTACGAATTTCATGAGGATCATCACTCAAGGATCGAGGAGTTGAACAGATGGAGATAAATTTCTTACCCAGCATTTAACTCAGAAAAGAACCATTCAAGTATGACAGCATCGAACTTCTCTTTCGGATCACTTAGAAAGTTCACGACATTGGGTACCTCAATAAAACCTTTATTCATTATATAGGCAAAGTACAGTACAAATACGGAATCAGCTGTATTGCCTTTGCCAACAATATTCTTTATTAGAAATGAGTCACCTGAAAACAAAATAAACATGATTATACTCCTGTGTAATAGAATTTGATGTTTAGATTCAACATTTATCATAATCATATCTAGAAATGAGGCATACGCCCACTGCTGGGCATAGGCCTCATTTCTAGATCGCGCTATTATAAATTACATGGAAGCAAACATTGGATGATATCAGTATTGGTCATCGTAACTCAGTGGTCAGAGCATTCTCCTTGTTAGGGAAGTTCGAGTTCGAGTCCTACCGATGACATTTTCAGTTTTTGTGCTTTATAAGTTAGATATTTAAGAATGGTAATTGATTTTCTAGGGGGTCCTTATTATGTGGGACTAAATTAGTCAGTTAAAAAAAAAAAATCTAGATGATTACAAATAGTTATGTCTAAAGAAATAATAGTAGATTGTTAACCAAGGGAAGAAAACATCCCATTTCTGACGAGATATTTTGGCGCTCGAACGTAGTGAGAGCGCTAATAGTTCGAGGCAGAAATGGGTGTTTTCACCCGAGTTAAACACTCTACTTTTCATTTCGAATACGAGGAAAGCAAATAAAAGTCAAATAAAACAAATATACCAATAGAGATTGATCACGTATCAAGTATTGTACGTCCCGCCTTTTTTTAAATTTTTGTTTTTTATTCGCACTTTTTTAGGGCAGACAAGGCTCTTGGTCATACCGCCTTGTCATTAGTTATATTTTTCCATACAAAATGGTCTTCAGTTTTTTTAATTACTTCAGTTATTTACTTACGCACATATTTTAGGATGCGCTAGAGAGTATTTTTTTATGATTTGACGCGTTACTGCGGTCGATTTAGTCAGGTTTGGTAGGAGTCTCAATCTTAAAATTCTGAGTAAAATATTCAGTATTTTAAGGTATAATTGTCCAAATAATTATTGTTTGTGCTATTTACGTTTTATTTTATTGTAACCCAACTCTTTTTTTTGTTTAGATCATTCAAAAACCAGAATGTTGTATTGACTATCCAACTTTGGCTGTATACGTTTTATGCCATCGCCTCAAGATATGCTGATGATTTTTTTTACATTTCCGCCCTAGGGCCGAAATGTATCACTTTCAACCCGCATATTAGGTAAGCAATGACCCACTTTCAGAGCATGAGAGATGAAAAAAGTTTTACATACCTGGGCCTTGATCTTTTCGTAAAGCAAGGCTTACAGCTGACACGTCGATTTCTTTCAGGTTCGGAACTGGTTTTTCTTTTGGAAATGATGTAATATGCACCACCTATTGGTTAAAACATTGGGTAAGATTTGGGAAAAGTATTGACTTTCCGGAATTTAAATTCACAATTGTCAATAACAGGAGTATCCTAAATAAGTATTTATAATTTATATTATAGAACTAATATGTATGACTTTCTCTAAACTCAAAACTGTACCTTTGAGGCAGGCTTGGCTATTATTTTTACAAAAAAAAGCACCTACAACATGAACATTAAGAGCAGCTTCTAATAATCTACCTCATGACCAGCCTCTAACAAACGATCTACGACTCCGTGGCCCAGTATGCTGTGACTCCTTGAGGGCATTGGAAATCCCACTAGTATTCTCAAAGCTGTACTCGTTGATATTAGGCAAAGTATTGCCACTGGTATTATAGACTTCATCTGTAATTAATATATTTATTTTTATTAGAATACTACAAATTATACGAAGTATTTCATTTTTCCGCCGACCGCCTCTGGTTAGCACTGAGAGAATTTCCAGTGGCGCCCGGCGGAATATACGAAGCATGGTAATTTAATATAGTGAACTTACATAGTTACCTACAGACGTTTGTATTCTCAGAGTTATTTATTCCTCGCAAGATACTACCCGGGGCAGTGGTAGCAAAAAGAGAAGAAGAAAGACTGAAAGGTTTATGTACACTAGTTTCTAGATAATAATTTTTTGTATGTTGGACTTTGAACACACTTTTAGTAGGTAATTATTGCCAGATATTAAAAGTGTGGTCGTGAAAGCAGCTCTTTACAGCTTTGGTACGACCTGTGTGATACTGCTATGAAGCATTCCTGGTTCGGGTCAAATATTTGCACGACCTACAAAAATATTTTTTCGGCGTTTGCCTGTTTTTCTATCACTTATTAGGTATTATTTAAAAGAATATAAGTATGTTGGATCAGTTATCTAGTTCTCATGGCACAAGCTTTGCTTAGTTTGAGACTAAATAACGTTGGGTTGAATTGTTGTAACATATTTTTATTACCTCTATACTCGTTTATTATATTAGTACTATATTAGTTATATTCGCTATGATAATGAATGTCTATTTAGAAAAAACCCCTCGCTAAGTTAAAATAAATCCCTATCCCATTAGAGCATTCATAATTATGTCTGTTCAATCAAACATTATCTGACAACGCAACGATATACTTTAGATAATACGATTATGTGATAATAAACGTACCTACCTATACATGTAACAATTTTTATATAATAGAGTATAATCCTTTTCGACAAGGTTATTTTTGAATATAGTGGGCGCATTTTAATCTAGGTTTCATGAATATATAAATAATGCCTGAAAGATTTTGATGGGAGCCATCAAAATCTTTCAGGCTTTATATTATATCGAAATAAAAAAAAAATATAATGAAATTAAATAATATTTATACTTAATTAAGATAATTTAAAGACAGAGTAGATTTTAAGGTTATTTCGGTATTGTAAGATGGCGTTTAACGAGTTTAATATTTTCATATGTGTGGTAGTCTCACCCCCTTTTGAAATCTCCAAGACCCAAGTCATCCTCATCTGCACGCAGTGCACCTGCTGACCGATGAACGAGTCTCTAGCAAATGTTCGAAACCGAGAATAGACTCACCCAAATGTCAAAAAGTTTATAATTTTTTTTTTAACCATGTTTTTTTTAAATTTGCTCATTTATATGGCAGATGAATTTAAGTGTTATTTTAGATTTTTAACTAATGTTTTTTTTAATATTTGATTGATTCTTAAGAGATTAAAATTATTAAATAAATACTTACATTGATGACTATAAGTTTCACTTTCTTTTCCAATAGAATAATTTGATTTATATTATAATTATTTAATTATAATGTAAACTATATAACTTAGAAAAATTAGATACGTGTATATACTACCACGCTAGAAGCACATATACATCATAAAATCGGTAAACATTTGTTCACGAACAAATGACTCAATGATTAGGACCTGTTCATAATGGTGTGAAATTCCAAATGGACCACGTCTAGAATTTAGTTACCTTGGTAATAAAATATTAAAAATAATATGCTTTAAACTAATTGATATGTTTTCAGTTTCATTTGTCGTTAGGTTAGGTTTTTACTTTCTACCTATAAACCCTTCACGAGTTATAAGCAGAGGTTCAGAATATGTCTTAGGTATATATGTATACCTAAGACATATTATGAACCTCTGATTATCGTTAAATTGTCATCAGACTCTTAGAACAGTTTACCTACTATTTTTAATAAATTTTATTGGGTATATTTATAACTAGCTTTCCCGGTAAACTTCGTGTCACCTGAAAATAAACTCACCGTTTTAACCTTCCCTGAACTTCCAGAAATATTTTAAGACCTCTCTTACGCTCTCTCACTCTTAATCTAAATAGAAACAGAGATGTCATTTACTCGTATTTTGATTTTATGCAAGAACGTTATATGATTGATGGGTTTTGGAAAGCCGCTGGGTGCAGACAGGACAAGACGGAATGTTTTGGCAATATTATTTATTTATTTTATTTATTTATTTATTTATTTAAACTTTTTGCACAAACACGTACAATGGCGGACTTAATGCCTCTAGGCATTTTCTACCAGTCAACCTTGAGGTGATACAGAAATGATGCTCAGGTAGGTGCTCATTCTTATTAGGAGAGTGAGATGGTACAAATAAATACAACACTAAATACACATATAAAGGTATATAAATTACATATAATAAATACTTAATATATAAATATATACTATAAGTAATAAAATATATATTTCTATTTGTATAAACTACAAAGTATAAGTAAGTCGGTTTGCCTGTGCGTTGATGTAAATCTGGCGGACTTTTTTCTTGAAAGTGGGACGGGTATTGCATAACCTGACCTCGGGAGGAAGTACATTCCAAAGGAGAATGGCTTGGACAAAAAATGAGGAATGAACAAGGGCCGAATTGTGATTAGGACAGAGAAGGAGGCGGTTGTAAGAGGAACGTAGGTTTTTACTGTGGGTATCGCATAGTAGTTGAAAGTCAGGTGTTAAGTAGGTGGGAGCATAGGGAGAATGAAGAAGAGAGAAAAGAGTTGTGACAGCATGTAGACTGTGCGATTGACGTATTGCCAACCAGCCCAGTTCTGTACGATATGCTGAGACATGATCATACTTGCGAAGACAATAGACGAATCGAATGCAATAGTTGAGAAGGCGGTCAAGTTTGTTGAGCAGATCTGCATTCAGGCCGATATAGCATACATCACCATAGTCTATAATTGGGAAAATTAAAGTCTGTACAAGCGCTGCCTTGGTTTTGGACGGTAAGAAATTTTTCAGGCGATAAAGTGCTCGTAACGTTCCCGTCACCTTCTGGGCTACACTAGTGACTTGAGCTCTCCAGCTTAGATTGGCATCAAAGTGTAAGCCCAAGTTCTTGACACTCTTGGCAACAGGTATGGACTTTGACTTGTAAAAAAGATGCGGTAAATCTACAACATTCAGCCTACCCAACATACGACTGGAGCCTATCAATATGGCCTATCATTTTGGCAATATTAGGGTGAGGCCTACGCCCAGCAGTGGCGTCAATTGGCTGATGATGATGTGGTACAATGACGGATAATAAAAATAATATAATGTATTAAAATAACTATGTAAATTGTGCATACACTCCAGTTATTTTTACTATATCTGTAGCTGCTCGTGATGGTAGTGGTGTGATAAAGTATTGTTATCGATATCAGTTTGTTAATTTGACAGACATGACTAAACAAAAACTGAGGTATAAATCATGGATTTTATTCGCAAGTCACAGCACAATGGGCCAGACCTGGCGGATAACCAGTTCGGTTTCCGTCGGGGATGCTCCACCGTGAGCGCGATCATGCGCGTGAAGAGCCTGACGGAGGAACCAGTCTCGCAGGGCAAGGTGGTGGTGGCGGTGTCTCTTGACATCGCCAACGCGTTCAACACCTTGCCATGGAGCTGCGTTAGGGAGGCGCTCGTGTATCACGAAACGCCTCTCTACCTCCGTCGTATTGTCGGGGCCTATCTCTCGGAGAGGGCCATAGCTTTCCCCAGCTGGCTCGGGCCAGCTCGGCGAGATGTGTCGTGCGGTGTTCCACAGGGGTCGGTCCTGGGGCCGCTTCTGTGGAACATCGGCTACGACTGGGTGCTGCGGGGTGCGTTGCCTAGGGGCGTCGGCGTAACGTGCTACGCCGACGATACCCTCGTCACTGCGCGGGGTGCAACGTACCAGGAGGCAGCACTCAAGGTCACGACGGGTGTTGCTCGAGTCGTGGGTCGGATACGGCAGCTGGGACTGGAGGTGGCCTTGCACAAGTCCGAGGTTCTGTGTTTTCACAGACCTCGGAACGGTCCACCCGAAGGTTCCAGCATAAATGTGGGGGGCGTTAGCATCGGCATCAAGCCCTCGATGAAGTACCTAGGGATCGTACTTGATAGCCGATGGAACTTCGGACCACATTTCCGAAGTTTGGTCCCCAAGGTGACGCAGGCATCGGCCGCGCTTTCGCGACTGATGCCCAACCTAAAGGGACCCAACGCTCCCTGCAGGAGACTGTACCTGGGGATCGTGCGGAGTATGGCCCTATACGGGGCTCCCGTATGGGCGGATAGGTTGGCGGTCAAGGGGAACGTGACTCTGTTAAACAGACCACTTCGAACCTTGGCCGTCAGAACCATACGGGGGTACCGCACGATCTCCGGAGAGGCTGCATGTCTCCTAGCCGGGACCCCTCCATGGGACCTGGAAGCGAGAGCCCTTGCGTCATTGTTCCAATGGCGCAAGGAGGCGCTGGAGCGGGACCACAGGCCTGCGTCTCGAGAAATCGAGGACCAGCGGTCCCAACTCCGCCAGGATCTCATGGAGTCATGGAGGGTGCGACTTGAGCAACCCAAGTGGGGTACCACCATCATCGCGGCGGTGAGACCGATCATGGACGATTGGCTGCAGAGGCAGCATGGTGACCTCACGTATCGTGCGACGCAGATCGTTGCCGGGCATGGATGCTTCGGTAGCTATCTGTTTCGCATGCATCGTGAGGTCACACCCCGGTGTCAACACTGCGAGGTTTCCGACGACGACACCGCACTCCACACGTTGGTGGAGTGCTCAGCGTGGGCGAGCCAGCGCCGGGACCTCGTAGTGGGTCTGGGCTTGGATACCCTCTCGCTGGAGACCATGCTTCAAGCCATGGTCTCCAGCCGGAGTAGGTGGAACGCGGCCGTGTCCTTCTGCGAGCAAGTCATGCTCGCGAAGGAGGCGGCCGGGAGGGAGAGGGAGCGTACCCTCCCCGCCGAGTTCCGTAGTCGGCGGCCAGGGCGCCCCAGACTCCGCGACTACGCCCAAGACTATCGACCTCCATGATCGGGGCCTGAGGACGGCGGGATCGCCATCCGCCGTCCTTACAGAAGCAGGCTAGAAGGGTTGCGTGCTGCGGGGCCTTTGCCCCATAGCACGCAACCAGACTCACTCACTGACGCGGGATAAAACCCTTCCCCCAACGACGCGGGATTCTCGTCCCGACCCAACACCCGAAGAGACCACAGAGGTGGTCAAAGTCCGCCGGGCGCCACTGGACATACCCTCTTCTAGTAACCAGAGACGCCCGGCAACGGACGTTAGAGCGGCCGCGGCCTCAGGCCGGGGAATTAAAAAAGTCACAGCACAATATCAGTATCTAATTAAATATTGAAATAATATCTTTTCGGTAAATATCGAAAAGTCTCAAGGCCTATTCGGCTTCCAAGAACGGATTGAAAAACAAATCAGGTAAATAAACTGACCGAGTGAATGAAACAAGCGAAGCATTTACATTTCGAGACTTTCTTTAATTCCGCATCCATTGCCAAGCGATCTGGCTAGCACTAGGAAGAATTTCCAGTGATGCCCGGCGGATATTTTGAGACTGGACAATTTTGCTTTGGTCCGTCTGTCTTTCTGTATGTGTTTTCCGGGCACAGATGTTTCTGGGTTAAATTTATTTTCTTTTTTCATCGTGAGCTTTTATTTGATTGGGGGGAAATGGGGGAATGAATCTCAAATAATGTTGTTAATGAGGTCTACTGTTTAACCATATGAGCGACCACTAGTTACTGTTGTTATAGATAGTTATAGTTCCTGTCGAAACGCGACATGCAATGTGTCGATAGATGCCTCATATGTAACGCCTGCCAAAAATGTAATAGAAGTTGCGTTTTGCTATATACACCGACATTTTCTTGTACATGTTCTTGAATAATATTTGAAATGGTAATTATATCTACTTTAATTATTAATATTTTGTAAATGAAATTATTATGTTGCTACTCTGTCGCATTGGGTCTGCCCGTAATGACATTGTATGTATGAAATGAATAAATACATAAATAAATAAATATATTTTAGCAGAACCCACGTAAGTAATGGATAGCGAGACTATAACTGCATATCGGCTTTTATATTTGCTAGAGGCGTCAATCGGCAGGTGCCATTTGCAGATGAAGTTGGCTTGATGGACAAAAAACATAGCAAATATCTAGTTCTTTACGCGAGCTCTGGTTATTTTTAGTTTTAAGTATTAAAAATTGGGATATCAATAGGCATAAAACACATTTACAACTTACTGACCTATACGGAATAAATCCAGTTAGTAATACCAATCTATTATTAAGTTAACTATCGCACTGGCTTATCGGGTCTAACAACAGTAATATCTGGCAGCTTTGATTATCGACAGATAAAAATCACAATGGAATTATGGGCCTATGTAATATTTTTCAGCTAAGTTTTTATCGATCGGGTGATTTTCTACAACAAATCAACAGACAAGCATACTAATATACCCAAATAGGTGGACAGAGAATTCTTACACCTACATTTTGACAGTCACTTTTTCAGATCCCACGTGATAGCCTATTCCCGTTTGGGTATGAATATAAATATGTGCATAGCTATTTTGAATTCGGAATCTATTAATTTACACTATTAATTTGACTAAGTTGGACTAATGCTAGAAAATATTCATTGACTGAAGGAGAGAAGCGACCGAAGTCTCCGTTTCAACTTGCAGACTGGGGAGAATTTCTTTCGTCTGTACCTCTACATCTACGGGTTCTGTCAGATCATGTTTGAGGCCGTACTTATCAACCGATTTGCATGAAACTTTACACACACACTTCTTGCTTACAATGAATAACATTTGAATGATATTTTTTGGATTGGATGACAAATGAAAGAGTAATAAAGAAAATTGAAGAAGAAATTTTCTAAACAAAGCCGCTCCCGAAGTCTACGGTTCACAGAACCACTAGTTTTATAATGACTTTTTTACTTGACTATGTACCTACTGTTAAATTGTAATACCTAAATGTACCAAATTCAAAATTTTAAAATATATAATTACCACTTTGACCATATTATGTATGTATATTGATTTAATAATAATGTAGACTGAAATGAATTTTATTTTTATTTTATTTTATTTTATTGATTTTATTTTATATTAAGCGTCATCTGTTTACCAGAGTCAACATGTGCACCATGTGCAGCTACGGATGAGTTGGGCTCTGTAGATGTCAATAGGGCCTTTTCAGTACCAGCACCCTCCCTCTTTCTACCCCTATGGATTCTTTTTCGTTCCCTATCCCCACTAATAGGTACCTACTCAATATAATATTACAGCGACAAAATGTATCTTAAGAGTAATAAATTAATAGACAATCATACAAACTATAACGTTTATTTTTAAGAGAATTACTATTCCCTACTATATGTTTATTTTATAGAAGCTGCAGCTTAGTACTTTTAATAGAGCCAGACCTTTACCAAAAATTCAGGTTGATCAGACAGCTCGACCTCTAATAGCTTATGCAGTGCTTTTCGCACATTAAGTGAGAGCTCTTGAGGCCCAATCTCTTTCTTCTTCTTTCTCCATTCTTCTTCTTCTTCCCTTTCTCCTACATGGATGGTAAAGGCCGAGTATAACCTCCTATGTTACAACCATCAAATGGACGTGATTATGTGTTAATTGTAATAAAAAACGAAACTAAGTATATATACATTCATGTACAATTCGTTTATCATGTCATCATCGTCCACTGATTCATGCATAAAAAGACACTTCTTAATTACAATCATGCAAAAGTTATCTGAAGATTATTTCGTACTGTGTCACTTTTGTGTCTCTTTTGTGTCACTCAGGTAGGTACTTTGAGTATGTATAATTCCTCTGGTAGGTACTTTGAGTATGTATAATACCATTAATGTTTTCTGGAGAGGCTCCTGAATTCCTGAACCCTTTGGCCCGTTTTTAAACGTGCGGTAACCTTATAGGCTTGACCTCACGGTATCTTCTTGCCAGCTGTTTTATAACTCGAAAACCCTGGTATCACAGAAAGACTCTAAAGAAAGAACTGATAACACAACAATATAGAGGAACAAATTTTAAGGTAAATATAAATCTCCGAGAACCGGTTTTTCACTGATTTGAAACAGCGTCAGTTCCACATTAATACACCGCTAAAATATCAGAACATAAATTATAACAACGCAAAAGAATTACTGCACACATACAGACTTGCATCAAAGGTTCACGCTAGCTATCCACGTGCTCACATCACGGACGTTCAACTTTCACTTGGAAAATTGCATGTAGAAATTTCATAAAATCTTTAAACAAAATTTCGAGTTTTCATGACCGCTTATGCACGACATTTATAAGTCGTGCATAAGCGGTCATGAAATCTACAATTGGATAAAAATTTAAAGATAATTGTTAGAGCTGTTTTTAAAAAAAGATAGAGGACAATATTAAATCCCCTTTTTTGCCGGTTTTTCATTCGTTAATGCTTCATCGTTAGCTGTCCCACTATTAAAATACACGCTCGTGCTAAATTTAATCGAAATCGATCGAATGGGTTAGGCGGTAGCTCTCCGTACATATTATGTCTGTTTGTAGTTCTGTAACCCAATGTAAACAAATACGGTTACGGAATTCTTCACTTCAATACAATATAATTTATTGTACGCCAAAACAAATACAAAAAATAAAGAAACTAGTTAACCATTAGTATGTACAAATGGCGGCCTTATAACCAAGGGTGTTCTCTTACAGGCAACCTTACGATGGACATAAGTAGATAGAAGTATAATGAAAAAATGGATAGCTATATTAGCAATTATATAGCTATAGATATGGGCGTAGGATTAAAGAAAGATACAAGAGTTCTGAGAGGAAAATTACAGGAATGGAAAGATAATAGAAATTATAGAATATGCCTATATAAAATTAAACTTAAACACTGTTGAATAAACATACGTATACAAGAAATAGTTGAAAGTGGTAATAAGCCCAGGTAACTTTTACCGTTCAATTTTGTTTATCCGTATGATCTTGCAAATAAAACATAAATATTGAAAATTGTGAGAATTTATTTACAATACAAGACACAAGAAAGAAACTAGATGAAAATACTATTTACCCTTACTAAAAAACTATACTATACACAATAAAATTTACACTATATACAGGCGTCAAAGAAGGCTGTCAGGATAGCCACGTTGTATGGCAATACTTATTCTTTGAGCTAAAAAGTAACCAGACTTCTGGTCTTGAGAAGAGTGGATCATGAGTTTCGAGATGGTTTTAAAAAGTCTGCTAGCGATCGGACCCCAAGGTCCCAGCGTCTATACCACAAACGGCTTAAATATGTAGTCTCCTGCTAAATTTGAATATTTGAGGCTTTTCGCTATGCAGCAGCAGCGCCGGCACACCCCGCTGTACAAAGAAGGTGAGAAGGCGCCAGAGTGTCAATGCACGATGCGTCCCACACTAAAGGCCTTCCCATTAAAAATACATACATATATACCTTAAAATGCTCGGATATTATAGAAGTGTAAAATGAAGCATGAATCGGTTCTGGCTGTTATAATTTAGGTTTGGATCACATAATGGTTATTATCTATTTTATATAATGCTCGGTAACGGCAATAATTGTTATATTAGGCTTGTCCCCAGTGACGTATTTGTCGTATTGTGTCCGTATTGACTGGTTATGTAGAAACATTGCGACTCTTAAAAACGTTATCATAGCTTCCCCCTTGTTGGAATATAACTACTCTCGTCTATGGACGTGGGAATATAACTACTCGTAAAATGTGGGTATGCACAGATGCACTACACCTCTGCCTATACCCACCCTGGCTGAAATGTATTTACATAAATTATAATAAGCTATTTACAGTATTTTACTGGAAATATATTATTTCAGTACCTTTTTGTTTTCCGTTTCCCGACGTGTTTTGTTTTCCCAAATATTACTAAAACATTTAGATTTAGCGATTGTACGTAAGAAAGTACGAGTAGTTTTAGAGTAGATGCCAATAGGCAAAAACATGTTTGGCGAAGCGTTGGCCTACGCAGAACAAGCCGTGTATATTAAAAGGTTATCCAACCAGCAAGATTGTAACTTATTGTCCTTCATTACCAATTTAATCTGCCTGCGTTGATCGCTACAAGCTGACGCGTTTTTTGTATCCTGTTATTCTTTAAATAATATATATAAAAAGTATAGCTTCAAAATGAATATTTTGACATTAAATTTAGTGATATTATTGTGTTTAGTGTGCTGTACTGGTGCTTATAAAATTTTGGTGGTGTATGCCTTACCTATTACGAGTATAAACTTTCTCGGACAAAGTATTGTGAAAGAACTCCTTAAGGATGGGCACCAGGTAAGAGCTTCGATCAAATAAAATGTACATTATGTTCAAAGCTCGCGCTTATATTTTTAATTTTATGAATATCTATAGATAACCCCTTGACACATTGTTTTTCATTAGATTATTATGTAATGCCTGAGGGGCTCGTGGTCTAATGGTAACCGATAATGTTAAAACATTGCAAAGGTTAAGGAACATCTAGTCAGGCCGGTCTTAGGATGGGTGACCATTTCTTAAATCATTGAGATCACCTTCGTGCCTCGGAGAGCACGTTAAGCCGACGGTTCCGGTTGGCATACGAACATCTATGGCAGTCGTTAGGGGTATTTGGAGCCCTAAAACAAAAATCCGACCGGTCTAACTACAGAACTTCTATATCGCCCACGGATTGAGAAGGTCAGATGGCAGTCGCTTCACGGAAAATATCGAAGTTTAGCCGAATCGCAGTTAGACTAGAAAGCCGACCCCAACTGAGTTGGAAAAAGGCTCGGTGAATGACGATAGCAATACATAATATTGCTTGAAAAGCTTTACCGAAGTTGTTTTAAATATTTTCATTATCTGAAAAACACAAACTTTAATTCAAATTGACTTTATTTTTGCCAAATAAGAGGTTTTAGTGAATTTGTAACTTATTTCCACCTAAATGGCAATTATTTCTCAGGCATCATAACTAAGACTAGGTCTTTTTTTTTCAACTCTGCGAGACCGCGGCCACTACCATGTCCATTGCTGCGGGCGTCTCTGGTCACACTAGAAGGTATTTCCAGTGGCGTCCGGCGGACTTTGGCCCCGCATGTGGCCTATTCAGGGGTTAAATAAAAGTACCTACGCTAAACTCCCAGCTCACGCTCCAACTGTCAGCTCAATAAAATTAATTATTCATTTGTAACTATGATATCTTATTAAATAAGTAGTCAAAATACACAATCCCATTACATTCCTCAACTAAGTAATAATATTTATCTTTAAAAATATATTAATTTTATTATACCAGAACTGAGAGTGAACATAATTGCCTCTGACATTTACTACTCAATTAGAAGACTATTTCTAAACTAGTGGTTCTGTGAACAGTAGACTTCGGGAGCTTTGTTTAGAAAATTTATTTTTCAATTTTCTTTCATCATTCACCGAGCCTTTTCCCAACTCAGTTGGGGTCAGCTTTCCAGTCTAACTGCGATTCGGCTGAACTTCGATATTTTCCGTGAAGCGACTGCCATCTGACCTCCACAACCCATGGGCGATATCGAATTTCTGTAGTTAGGCCGGTCGGATTTTTGTTTTAGGGCTCCAAATACCCCTAACGACTGCCATAGATGTTCGTCTGCCAACCGGAACCGACGGCTTAACGTGCTCTCCGAGGCACGGAGGGGTCTCAATGTCTTAAGAAATGGTCACCCATCCTAAGACCGGCCTGAGTAGATGTTGCTTAACCTTTGCAATGTGTTAACATTGTCGGTTACCACGAGCCCCTCATTTTTAAATTTTCTTTATTACTCCTTAATTTTTCATCCAATCCAAATCATTAACATGTTATTCATTGTAAGCAAGGAGTGTGTGTATAAAGTTTCATGAAAATCGGTTGATAAATACGGCCGCAAACATGATCTGACAGAACCCGTAGATGTAGAGATGTGTACAGACGAAAGAAATTCTCCCCAGTCTGCAAGTTGAAACGGAGACTTCGGTCGCTTCGCTCCCTCAGTCAAGTAATACAAGCAGAGATTTGTCAACAACGTACGTACTTGTACTATTATATATTCTGTGAAAATGTGTTTCGTTTCAACTGAATGATCCATAAAAATACACGTCAAATATTGACACAACAACCGACTTCAAATTACCGAAATGGCACCATCTGGGAAGTACCTAGTAGTTTCATTTTTCAGAATCAGTTCACCCAGTCCAGAGATATGAGAGGTCATCATTATTCACCGAGCCTTTTTCCCAACTCAGTTGGGGTCGGCTTTCCAGTCTAACTGCGATTCGGCTGAACTTCGATATTTTCCGTGAAGCGACTGCCATCTGACATCCACAACCCATGGGCGATATCGAAGTTCTGTAGTTAGACCGGTCGGATTATTGATTTAGGGCTCCAACTACCCCTAACGACTGCCATAGATGTTAGTATGACAACCGTGACCGAGGCTTAATGTGCTCTCCGAGGCACGGCGGGGTCTCAATGTTTTAAAAAATGGTCACCCATCCTAAGACCGGCCTGACTAATGTTGCTTAAGCTTTGTAATGTGTTAACATTGTCGGTTACCACTAGACCACGAGCCTCTCCAGAAATATGAGAGGTAACATACAAAAATAATTGCTATCACAATGTAAATATTTTCTGAGATTAAGACTATGCTTATTTATTCACTCATATCCAAAATTAATTACGCCAGTGTCATAACAGTTTTAAATTAAGTTTTAAAACTTTGTAAACCCTTGTTTATATTATTTTTACAAAATTTCCGGGAAATAAGGAGATTTTTCGCAAAGCTTAAAAAGATAACTCTTATTCAGATTCATATACTAAATAATGGGGAACTCTTATGTTTGTTAGAGACTTAGTTGTTGATGGGTATATTCAATACTTACAGATTTAGTTGGTGTGAGCATCTATTTATTTTATGGTTGCAGCAACCTACCCCTAACCTAGCTACAACCAGTCGCTCAGCGAAGGCAATTTCACAAGCCATCAGCCAGGTGTCGAAGACCGGTGTCATGTCGTAGAGCCTCCTCAGCATTAAATTAAATAAATCTAACTACTTTGCAATATTCCGCCACATGCAAATTACCCAACTCTCGTATTTATTCATGCACAAGTCCGCCCTCCAAACCCACTTAGGCCGAAAGAATAGAGAAATAATTTTGAAAATAGAATAAATATGAGAGTTGTGTTATCGTGCAAAAAATAATAAAAACCTCGACACGTGTTTCGCCCCCAACCAGGGGCATCATCAGGAGATGTCGATGGCTCGGCGCACGGCGACCGAATGAGCCACAACTCGTAAACTGCACCTATTTATATCCTAGGTTTTTTATTTCTACCCACAACCATAATACCAAATTATTTTATGTCTACCCACCACCGTTGTTTGAATGACGTATACCTACCCGCAGCAAAGGGGAAGAGGCGAAATTAAGTTGATCATTTAAAATATTAGGGTTCAAGCGTCTATGTTTGTAGATTTCTAATTGTTCCAAAACCGAAAGCCTCAGTCCTTTGTTGCAGGTGTGCAGAACGTCATAAGTGTGAGGATTAGGTAGGGAGTGACCGGAATCCAACAAATGTTTTGCGAAATGAGACCGTTCTGGGCGATTGTTTCTAAAAGCTGATATATGTTCTTTATACCGCGTCGCGAAGCTACGGCCGGTTTGGCCAATATAAACACCCTCACAATCCCCACACTTAAGCCTATACACACCAGACTTCCTGTCATCCCCAATTTTCTCCTTAACATTGCAAATGTTTCTCCGGATAGTGTTGTCCGTTCTAAACGCGACATGAATATTATTTTTACGTAAAATTTTGGCAACTTTATCAGATATCGGACCTAAATAAGTTAGACTAGCTCTATACCGATGGACGTCACGATCCGGGGGAACAGCATATAGTAAACTACGCGTAATTGAGGCTCGCCGCCTTCCAACTAAGTTGTCCACAAGCTTGGTACTGTAACCATTAGATTTAGCAATTTGATAAATAATATTTAATTCGCGGTTAAAATTTATTTGAGAAAGTGGAACCGAAAATAGCCTGTGAACATAGCTGTGGAAGGCGGCAAGCTTGTGCTGCCAAGGATGACAGGAAGTAGCAGGAATTACTGTGTCAGTATGAGTGGGTTTGCGAAAGATCCGGAATTCATGCCCACCCTCATTTCTAGTAATAGTCAAATCTAAGAAATTGATGGACCTATCTTTCTCTAACTCGAGTTTGAATTTGATTTTAGGGTGAACACTATTCAAATGAGATAAGAAATCCGTAAGTTCCACATCGGTGCCCCGCCAACACAACAATATATCGTCAACGTACCTATAATAATAATGGATGTTTTCGTTACCTACAATGTAACTATTTTCAAACCTATCCATAAAAACATCGGCCAGAAATGGGCTCAAAGGTGAACCCATCGCCAGTCCATGCTTAAATAGATAGTACTTGTTGTTGAATTGAAAATAGTTTTGGTTCATGCATAAAGAAGTTAAATCGATTAGCTCAGCCGCCTCCCCTGGATGTAGACGCTGTTTTTCAAAAAGATCTTTAAGTATTGTTAAACATTCCTCGTAAGGGACATTAGTAAACAAGTTATCGACATCCAGTGAAAGCAACCTTGCATTAGGGGGAAGCTTGATATCCCGTATACGATTGATTAAGTCAGTCGTATTTTTAAGACTATAACGAGGCGAAAAGGCAGTCTTCCCCCTAAGGATGTTATTAAGTGATTTTGCTAGATCATATGACGGGGAACCGATGCTGGACACCACCGGGCGGATGGGGACGCCTTCCTTGTGGATCTTTGGCAAACCGTATAATATTGGAGGTCGTGGATTCATTGGTATAACTTTGTCGTATTTCCCATTGTCAAAAACAAAGCGGGTACTTTTAACTAATTCTTTCAAATCGTTAGAAAACTTTTTAGTGGGGTCCGATCGTAGTACCACAAAGTCGTCGGTCTGTAGAACATCATCGACTTTCTGGTTATAGTCATCACGCTCCAAGACAACAATGCTGTTGCCTTTATCGGAGTTAGCGATGACCAAACCAGAGCCGACAATCCTCCGCCGCAACGACCCTGCAGTAATAGAATCGGGAGAGGGTCTGTCTGTCTGTGTGTGTAAGGATGTTTTAATATGATGGGATACTAAGTTTTTGATACTATCCTTGGAATCAGACTTACTAAGGATAATAGCAACCTCTGAATCCACGGCCAGTGTTTCCAGTGACCTCTCATTGATTTTGCGGGGGATATTATACTTAAAGCCTTTATTTAATAGACTAAGTTCATTGTGTGTGAATTGAGTACTAGTGAGATTTGTAACGCGTGGATGAAATGAAGAGGTCCCTGAATCTTGATTTGTCCTACCCCTAGTTAACTTGTTGAGTTTATCACGTTGACGTAGGTACCTCTTATGTACCTCCATCGACGCGATATCCCTAGCTTTTTCGTCCAGAATGTCAAATTCAACACAGTGCAAGGAGAAAGCTAATTCAGTATGTAAAACTTTTAAATGTAATTTTAAATTATCCCTAACCGAAAACCAATGTCTTGACTCTTCGTTGAGCCAAATTTTTTGAGCCCGGTTTACTGCTATTGACGCGGCAAAGCTTTTACTACGCGACCGTATCTGAATATAATCGGGTATTATATTCAGATGTTTGCACTGTTGGTTGAACCAAACATTCTGAACAGCAATTCGGTGCAGTTTAGTGAGTTTAATATATAGTTTTGCCTGACAAGCTATGCTGGCTGTTTTTATAAAGTTAATACTATCAGGCGTTACTTTTCGGAAGTCCATAGTTAAATTAAATAAATCTTATTACTTTGCAATATTCCGCCACATGCAAATTACCCAACTCTCGTATTTATTCATGCACAAGTCCGCCCTCCAAACCCACTTAGGCCGAAAGAATAGAGAAATAATTTTGAAAATAGAATAAATATGAGAGTTGTGTTATCGTGCAAAAAATAATAAAAACCTCGACACGTGTTTCGCCCCCAACCAGGGGCATCATCAGGAGATGTCGATGGCTCGGCGCACGGCGACCGAATGAGCCACAACTCGTAAACTGCACCTATTTATATCCTAGGTTTTTTATTTCTACCCACAACCATAATACCAAATTATTTTATGTCTACCCACCACCGTTGTTTGAATGACGTATACCTACCCGCAGCAAAGGGGAAGAGGCGAAATTAAGTTGATCATTTAAAATATTAGGGTTCAAGCGTCTATGTTTGTAGATTTCTAATTGTTCCAAAACCGAAAGCCTCAGTCCTTTGTTGCAGGTGTGCAGAACGTCATAAGTGTGAGGATTAGGTAGGGAGTGACCGGAATCCAACAAATGTTTTGCGAAATGAGACCGTTCTGGGCGATTGTTTCTAAAAGCTGATATATGTTCTTTATACCGCGTCGCGAAGCTACGGCCGGTTTGGCCAATATAAACACCCTCACAATCCCCACACTTAAGCCTATACACACCAGACTTCCTGTCATCCCCAATTTTCTCCTTAACATTGCAAATGTTTCTCCGGATAGTGTTGTCCGTTCTAAACGCGACATGAATATTATTTTTACGTAAAATTTTGGCAACTTTATCAGATATCGGACCTAAATAAGTTAGACTAGCTCTATACCGATGGACGTCACGATCCGGGGGAACAGCATATAGTAAACTACGCGTAATTGAGGCTCGCCGCCTTCCAACTAAGTTGTCCACAAGCTTGGTACTGTAACCATTAGATTTAGCAATTTGATAAATAATATTTAATTCGCGGTTAAAATTTATTTGAGAAAGTGGAACCGAAAATAGCCTGTGAACATAGCTGTGGAAGGCGGCAAGCTTGTGCTGCCAAGGATGACAGGAAGTAGCAGGAATTACTGTGTCAGTATGAGTGGGTTTGCGAAAGATCCGGAATTCATGCCCACCCTCATTTCTAGTAATAGTCAAATCTAAGAAATTGATGGACCTATCTTTCTCTAACTCGAGTTTGAATTTGATTTTAGGGTGAACACTATTCAAATGAGATAAGAAATCCGTAAGTTCCACATCGGTGCCCCGCCAACACAACAATATATCGTCAACGTACCTATAATAATAATGGATGTTTTCGTTACCTACAATGTAACTATTTTCAAACCTATCCATAAAAACATCGGCCAGAAATGGGCTCAAAGGTGAACCCATCGCCAGTCCATGCTTAAATAGATAGTACTTGTTGTTGAATTGAAAATAGTTTTGGTTCATGCATAAAGAAGTTAAATCGATTAGCTCAGCCGCCTCCCCTGGATGTAGACGCTGTTTTTCAAAAAGATCTTTAAGTATTGTTAAACATTCCTCGTAAGGGACATTAGTAAACAAGTTATCGACATCCAGTGAAAGCAACCTTGCATTAGGGGGAAGCTTGATATCCCGTATACGATTGATTAAGTCAGTCGTATTTTTAAGACTATAACGAGGCGAAAAGGCAGTCTTCCCCCTAAGGATGTTATTAAGTGATTTTGCTAGATCATATGACGGGGAACCGATGCTGGACACCACCGGGCGGATGGGGACGCCTTCCTTGTGGATCTTTGGCAAACCGTATAATATTGGAGGTCGTGGATTCATTGGTATAACTTTGTCGTATTTCCCATTGTCAAAAACAAAGCGGGTACTTTTAACTAATTCTTTCAAATCGTTAGAAAACTTTTTAGTGGGGTCCGATCGTAGTACCACAAAGTCGTCGGTCTGTAGAACATCATCGACTTTCTGGTTATAGTCATCACGCTCCAAGACAACAATGCTGTTGCCTTTATCGGAGTTAGCGATGACCAAACCAGAGCCGACAATCCTCCGCCGCAACGACCCTGCAGTAATAGAATCGGGAGAGGGTCTGTCTGTCTGTGTGTGTGAGGATGTTTTAATATGATGGGATACTAAGTTTTTGATACTATCCTTGGAATCAGACTTACTAAGGATAATAGCAACCTCTGAATCCACGGCCAGTGTTTCCAGTGACCTCTCATTGATTTTGCGGGGGATATTATACTTAAAGCCTTTATTTAATAGACTAAGTTCATTGTGTGTGAATTGAGTACTAGTGAGATTTGTAACGCGTGGATGAAATGAAGAGGTCCCTGAATCTTGATTTGTCCTACCCCTAGTTAACTTGTTGAGTTTATCACGTTGACGTAGGTACCTCTTATGTACCTCCATCGACGCGATATCCCTAGCTTTTTCGTCCAGAATGTCAAATTCAACACAGTGCAAGGAGAAAGCTAATTCAGTATGTAAAACTTTTAAATGTAATTTTAAATTATCCCTAACCGAAAACCAATGTCTTGACTCTTCGTTGAGCCAAATTTTTTGAGCCCGGTTTACTGCTATTGACGCGGCAAAGCTTTTACTACGCGACCGTATCTGAATATAATCGGGTATTATATTCAGATGTTTGCACTGTTGGTTGAACCAAACATTCTGAACAGCAATTCGGTGCAGTTTAGTGAGTTTAATATATAGTTTTGCCTGACAAGCTATGCTGGCTGTTTTTATAAAGTTAATACTATCAGGCGTTACTTTTCGGAAGTCCATAGTTAAATTAAATAAATCTAACTACTTTGCAATATTCCGCCACATGCAAATTACCCAACTCTCGTATTTATTCATGCACAAGTCCGCCCTCCAAACCCACTTAGGCCGAAAGAATAGAGAAATAATTTTGAAAATAGAATAAATATGAGAGTTGTGTTATCGTGCAAAAAATAATAAAAACCTCGACACGTGTTTCGCCCCCAACCAGGGGCATCATCAGGAGATGTCGATGGCTCGGCGCACGGCGACCGAATGAGCCACAACTCGTAAACTGCACCTATTTATATCCTAGGTTTTTTATTTCTACCCACAACCATAATACCAAATTATTTTATGTCTACCCACCACCGTTGTTTGAATGACGTATACCTACCCGCAGCAAAGGGGAAGAGGCGAAATTAAGTTGATCATTTAAAATATTAGGGTTCAAGCGTCTATGTTTGTAGATTTCTAATTGTTCCAAAACCGAAAGCCTCAGTCCTTTGTTGCAGGTGTGCAGAACGTCATAAGTGTGAGGATTAGGTAGGGAGTGACCGGAATCCAACAAATGTTTTGCGAAATGAGACCGTTCTGGGCGATTGTTTCTAAAAGCTGATATATGTTCTTTATACCGCGTCGCGAAGCTACGGCCGGTTTGGCCAATATAAACACCCTCACAATCCCCACACTTAAGCCTATACACACCAGACTTCCTGTCATCCCCAATTTTCTCCTTAACATTGCAAATGTTAATGTCTACAAACATAGACGCTTGAACCCTAATATTTTAAATGATCAACTTAATTTCGCCTCTTCCCCTTTGCTGCGGGTAGGTATACGTCATTCAAACAACGGTGGTGGGTAGACATAAAATAATTTGGTATTATGGTTGTGGGTAGAAATAAAAAACCTAGGATATAAATAGGTGCAGTTTACGAGTTGTGGCTCATTCGGTCGCCGTGCGCCGAGCCATCGACATCTCCTGATGATGCCCCTGGTTGGGGGCGAAACACGTGTCGAGGTTTTTATTATTTTTTGCACGATAACACAACTCTCATATTTATTCTATTTTCAAAATTATTTCTCTATTCTTTCGGCCTAAGTGGGTTTGGAGGGCGGACTTGTGCATGAATAAATACGAGAGTTGGGTAATTTGCATGTGGCGGAATATTGCAAAGTAGTAAGATTTATTTAATTTAACTATGGACTTCCGAAAAGTAACGCCTGATAGTATTAACTTTATAAAAACAGCCAGCATAGCTTGTCAGGCAAAACTATATATTAAACTCACTAAACTGCACCGAATTGCTGTTCAGAATGTTTGGTTCAACCAACAGTGCAAACATCTGAATATAATACCCGATTATATTCAGATACGGTCGCGTAGTAAAAGCTTTGCCGCGTCAATAGCAGTAAACCGGGCTCAAAAAATTTGGCTCAACGAAGAGTCAAGACATTGGTTTTCGGTTAGGGATAATTTAAAATTACATTTAAAAGTTTTACATACTGAATTAGCTTTCTCCTTGCACTGTGTTGAATTTGACATTCTGGACGAAAAAGCTAGGGATATCGCGTCGATGGAGGTACATAAGAGGTACCTACGTCAACGTGATAAACTCAACAAGTTAACTAGGGGTAGGACAAATCAAGATTCAGGGACCTCTTCATTTCATCCACGCGTTACAAATCTCACTAGTACTCAATTCACACACAATGAACTTAGTCTATTAAATAAAGGCTTTAAGTATAATATCCCCCGCAAAATCAATGAGAGGTCACTGGAAACACTGGCCGTGGATTCAGAGGTTGCTATTATCCTTAGTAAGTCTGATTCCAAGGATAGTATCAAAAACTTAGTATCCCATCATATTAAAACATCCTTACACACACAGACAGACAGACCCTCTCCCGATTCTATTACTGCAGGGTCGTTGCGGCGGAGGATTGTCGGCTCTGGTTTGGTCATCGCTAACTCCGATAAAGGCAACAGCATTGTTGTCTTGGAGCGTGATGACTATAACCAGAAAGTCGATGATGTTCTACAGACCGACGACTTTGTGGTACTACGATCGGACCCCACTAAAAAGTTTTCTAACGATTTGAAAGAATTAGTTAAAAGTACCCGCTTTGTTTTTGACAATGGGAAATACGACAAAGTTATACCAATGAATCCACGACCTCCAATATTATACGGTTTGCCAAAGATCCACAAGGAAGGCGTCCCCATCCGCCCGGTGGTGTCCAGCATCGGTTCCCCGTCATATGATCTAGCAAAATCACTTAATAACATCCTTAGGGGGAAGACTGCCTTTTCGCCTCGTTATAGTCTTAAAAATACGACTGACTTAATCAATCGTATACGGGATATCAAGCTTCCCCCTAATGCAAGGTTGCTTTCACTGGATGTCGATAACTTGTTTACTAATGTCCCTTACGAGGAATGTTTAACAATACTTAAAGATCTTTTTGAAAAACAGCGTCTACATCCAGGGGAGGCGGCTGAGCTAATCGATTTAACTTCTTTATGCATGAACCAAAACTATTTTCAATTCAACAACAAGTACTATCTATTTAAGCATGGACTGGCGATGGGTTCACCTTTGAGCCCATTTCTGGCCGATGTTTTTATGGATAGGTTTGAAAATAGTTACATTGTAGGTAACGAAAACATCCATTATTATTATAGGTACGTTGACGATATATTGTTGTGTTGGCGGGGCACCGATGTGGAACTTACGGATTTCTTATCTCATTTGAATAGTGTTCACCCTAAAATCAAATTCAAACTCGAGTTAGAGAAAGATAGGTCCATCAATTTCTTAGATTTGACTATTACTAGAAATGAGGGTGGGCATGAATTCCGGATCTTTCGCAAACCCACTCATACTGACACAGTAATTCCTGCTACTTCCTGTCATCCTTGGCAGCACAAGCTTGCCGCCTTCCACAGCTATGTTCACAGGCTATTTTCGGTTCCACTTTCTCAAATAAATTTTAACCGCGAATTAAATATTATTTATCAAATTGCTAAATCTAATGGTTACAGTACCAAGCTTGTGGACAACTTAGTTGGAAGGCGGCGAGCCTCAATTACGCGTAGTTTACTATATGCTGTTCCCCCGGATCGTGACGTCCATCGGTATAGAGCTAGTCTAACTTATTTAGGTCCGATATCTGATAAAGTTGCCAAAATTTTACGTAAAAATAATATTCATGTCGCGTTTAGAACGGACAACACTATCCGGAGAAACATTTGCAATGTTAAGGAGAAAATTGGGGATGACAGGAAGTCTGGTGTGTATAGGCTTAAGTGTGGGGATTGTGAGGGTGTTTATATTGGCTAAACCGGCCGTAGCTTCGCGACGCGGTATAAAGAACATATATCAGCTTTTAGAAACAATCGCCCAGAACGGTCTCATTTCGCAAAACATTTGTTGGATTCCGGTCACTCCCTACCTAATCCTCACACTTATGACGTTCTGCACACCTGCAACAAAGGACTGAGGCTTTCGGTTTTGGAACAATTAGAAATCTACAAACATAGACGCTTGAACCCTAATATTTTAAATGATCAACTTAATTTCGCCTCTTCCCCTTTGCTGCGGGTAGGTATACGTCATTCAAACAACGGTGGTGGGTAGACATAAAATAATTTGGTATTATGGTTGTGGGTAGAAATAAAAAACCTAGGATATAAATAGGTGCAGTTTACGAGTTGTGGCTCATTCGGTCGCCGTGCGCCGAGCCATCGACATCTCCTGATGATGCCCCTGGTTGGGGGCGAAACACGTGTCGAGGTTTTTATTATTTTTTGCACGATAACACAACTCTCATATTTATTCTATTTTCAAAATTATTTCTCTATTCTTTCGGCCTAAGTGGGTTTGGAGGGCGGACTTGTGCATGAATAAATACGAGAGTTGGGTAATTTGCATGTGGCGGAATATTGCAAAGTAGTAAGATTTATTTAATTTAACTATGGACTTCCGAAAAGTAACGCCTGATAGTATTAACTTTATAAAAACAGCCAGCATAGCTTGTCAGGCAAAACTATATATTAAACTCACTAAACTGCACCGAATTGCTGTTCAGAATGTTTGGTTCAACCAACAGTGCAAACATCTGAATATAATACCCGATTATATTCAGATACGGTCGCGTAGTAAAAGCTTTGCCGCGTCAATAGCAGTAAACCGGGCTCAAAAAATTTGGCTCAACGAAGAGTCAAGACATTGGTTTTCGGTTAGGGATAATTTAAAATTACATTTAAAAGTTTTACATACTGAATTAGCTTTCTCCTTGCACTGTGTTGAATTTGACATTCTGGACGAAAAAGCTAGGGATATCGCGTCGATGGAGGTACATAAGAGGTACCTACGTCAACGTGATAAACTCAACAAGTTAACTAGGGGTAGGACAAATCAAGATTCAGGGACCTCTTCATTTCATCCACGCGTTACAAATCTCACTAGTACTCAATTCACACACAATGAACTTAGTCTATTAAATAAAGGCTTTAAGTATAATATCCCCCGCAAAATCAATGAGAGGTCACTGGAAACACTGGCCGTGGATTCAGAGGTTGCTATTATCCTTAGTAAGTCTGATTCCAAGGATAGTATCAAAAACTTAGTATCCCATCATATTAAAACATCCTTACACACACAGACAGACAGACCCTCTCCCGATTCTATTACTGCAGGGTCGTTGCGGCGGAGGATTGTCGGCTCTGGTTTGGTCATCGCTAACTCCGATAAAGGCAACAGCATTGTTGTCTTGGAGCGTGATGACTATAACCAGAAAGTCGATGATGTTCTACAGACCGACGACTTTGTGGTACTACGATCGGACCCCACTAAAAAGTTTTCTAACGATTTGAAAGAATTAGTTAAAAGTACCCGCTTTGTTTTTGACAATGGGAAATACGACAAAGTTATACCAATGAATCCACGACCTCCAATATTATACGGTTTGCCAAAGATCCACAAGGAAGGCGTCCCC
The DNA here is from genome assembly GCA_963556515.1 of Nudaria mundana. Classification (NCBI taxonomy): domain Eukaryota; kingdom Metazoa; phylum Arthropoda; class Insecta; order Lepidoptera; family Erebidae; genus Nudaria; species Nudaria mundana. The sequence continues at coordinate 5,619,128 of OY748306.1, forward strand.
ATCCGCCCGGTGGTGTCCAGCATCGGTTCCCCGTCATATGATCTAGCAAAATCACTTAATAACATCCTTAGGGGGAAGACTGCCTTTTCGCCTCGTTATAGTCTTAAAAATACGACTGACTTAATCAATCGTATACGGGATATCAAGCTTCCCCCTAATGCAAGGTTGCTTTCACTGGATGTCGATAACTTGTTTACTAATGTCCCTTACGAGGAATGTTTAACAATACTTAAAGATCTTTTTGAAAAACAGCGTCTTCATCCAGGGGAGGCGGCTGAGCTAATCGATTTAACTTCTTTATGCATGAACCAAAACTATTTTCAATTCAACAACAAGTACTATCTATTTAAGCATGGACTGGCGATGGGTTCACCTTTGAGCCCATTTCTGGCCGATGTTTTTATGGATAGGTTTGAAAATAGTTACATTGTAGGTAACGAAAACATCCATTATTATTATAGGTACGTTGACGATATATTGTTGTGTTGGCGGGGCACCGATGTGGAACTTACGGATTTCTTATCTCATTTGAATAGTGTTCACCCTAAAATCAAATTCAAACTCGAGTTAGAGAAAGATAGGTCCATCAATTTCTTAGATTTGACTATTACTAGAAATGAGGGTGGGCATGAATTCCGGATCTTTCGCAAACCCACTCATACTGACACAGTAATTCCTGCTACTTCCTGTCATCCTTGGCAGCACAAGCTTGCCGCCTTCCACAGCTATGTTCACAGGCTATTTTCGGTTCCACTTTCTCAAATAAATTTTAACCGCGAATTAAATATTATTTATCAAATTGCTAAATCTAATGGTTACAGTACCAAGCTTGTGGACAACTTAGTTGGAAGGCGGCGAGCCTCAATTACGCGTAGTTTACTATATGCTGTTCCCCCGGATCGTGACGTCCATCGGTATAGAGCTAGTCTAACTTATTTAGGTCCGATATCTGATAAAGTTGCCAAAATTTTACGTAAAAATAATATTCATGTCGCGTTTAGAACGGACAACACTATCCGGAGAAACATTTGCAATGTTAAGGAGAAAATTGGGGATGACAGGAAGTCTGGTGTGTATAGGCTTAAGTGTGGGGATTGTGAGGGTGTTTATATTGGCCAAACCGGCCGTAGCTTCGCGACGCGGTATAAAGAACATATATCAGCTTTTAGAAACAATCGCCCAGAACGGTCTCATTTCGCAAAACATTTGTTGGATTCCGGTCACTCCCTACCTAATCCTCACACTTATGACGTTCTGCACACCTGCAACAAAGGACTGAGGCTTTCGGTTTTGGAACAATTAGAAATCTACAAACATAGACGCTTGAACCCTAATATTTTAAATGATCAACTTAATTTCGCCTCTTCCCCTTTGCTGCGGGTAGGTATACGTCATTCAAACAACGGTGGTGGGTAGACATAAAATAATTTGGTATTATGGTTGTGGGTAGAAATAAAAAACCTAGGATATAAATAGGTGCAGTTTACGAGTTGTGGCTCATTCGGTCGCCGTGCGCCGAGCCATCGACATCTCCTGATGATGCCCCTGGTTGGGGGCGAAACACGTGTCGAGGTTTTTATTATTTTTTGCACGATAACACAACTCTCATATTTATTCTATTTTCAAAATTATTTCTCTATTCTTTCGGCCTAAGTGGGTTTGGAGGGCGGACTTGTGCATGAATAAATACGAGAGTTGGGTAATTTGCATGTGGCGGAATATTGCAAAGTAGTTAGATTTATTTAATTTAACTATGGACTTCCGAAAAGTAACGCCTGATAGTATTAACTCCTCAGCATTATTAATTTTAGGTTTTATTTTACAGGTCACGTATATTACAACACATCCTATGAGCATACCGGAAGGGGACCATTTCCGTCAAATCGATGTCAGTGAAAGTAGGGTACTTATAGAAAACCCTAGTAAGTACTATTTTTTGCTATTCAGCTTGTGCCCACGGCTCCGCTGGCATCCATTTTGATTTTTTATCATCAAACACTTATCTCAGAACTTTTTACCTGCAAAATTTTGACGAAGCAAACCCAAAATGTTCCCTCAAACTGCGAGTTTTTGCAAATGTATGAGTTTATTCAATTCATCTCGCTCTAACAAACGGATTTTTCTGAAATTCGGTTGATACACATTTATATGTGTACCAAACCGAATTTCAGAAAAATCCCAGGTTATCCTGGGAATGCATCATCCTAGCCTTAAAGTACATCTCTTTTTATATATATTTAGGTCACCAAATTGACGCCACCCGCCTGATAGTAAGCTGTGGCAACGTCTGGCGATTGTGGGCGACTCTCATAGTACACAAGAATACTATAGAGAGTGGCCCTCAACTTGACGACCCAGTAATGTGCCTCTTCACGCTTCGCTTAAAGAACCCAGGGTTGGTTATATGTGGGAGGAACACGTGCGCAGGCAAGGCGTTCCAAGCCACCATCGTTCGGCAGAGAAACGAACGTTTAAAACGCTCGGTTCTCGCGAAGACGGTTTTCACGGTATGAGAGTGACATCTCTGCCCGGCACGCGTTGTTTGGGATCGGAAGGGAGAGGGTGGGATCAGGTTGAAGAGCTCTTCAGAACACTCACCGTCACTTCGTCACATCTCCAATTGTATAGGATTACTATCATGCTAAGATGAGAGTCATGTATCTAAACAACCACGTGTGAATTCGGCGGTTACCGCTAGTCATTAACAACAACCTATTATAACTTAATGCTAGAACTACAGAGATTCTATTGGTAGTATGTAGCTGATATCTAGAGCAAATAGGTATCGTGCCTTTAATATTATCATGATTCAATCCCCTTTATATTGAGATTAGTTATGAATAAAAAATCGTGAAAGTTTAAGAACATAATTACTTTATTTTAAAGACGACACCACATGGAGTATAAGCACCATCTTGGCCAACAAAATAACACAAGAAAGGCAAGGTATTCAAGACTTCGCAAAACTAATCACAGAAATGACTTATGCCAATGAGAATATCACAAACTTCATACAAAACGATAACGAGCACTTCGATGCTGTCATAGCTGATTGGATGGAGTCTGAACTTCCTGCAGGGTGAGTATCAAAAACTAATCAAGAAGAGTTAAACTGGTTAAACTACCTATTAACTACTAGCGGTCCCGGCGAACTCCGTACCACCTGAAATTTTACTTTTAAACCTACCGGTTTAGCTTCCAGGAATATTTCGAGACCAAAATTGGCCAAAACGGTCCACCCATTCCAGAGTTTTAGCGAGACAAACGAACGGCGATTCATTTTTATTTATACTTTTAGATTATACAGGCAATGACAAAAACACGGCTCATAGCCGGGTGGGTGCTAATAAACATCTCCAAGGTCCAAGTCTTGTTAAAGGTCGATTCAATATAAAAAATATCAGTGAAGCCTCAATGAAGTCTCAGTGATACCTCAGTTCCGACACAGTGCCTGCACAGTGCTAAATATTCTTTTATACATTTTCTATGAACGCATCCCCACATGTCAGTTAGTGATGACTGAGTCGTCACTGGCACTACATCAGACATACATCATGCCTCTATCCGCGAAAGGGTGGACAGAGATGCAATACACACACACTTTGCCAGTCATTTTGTCAGTTCCACGTAATAGGGGGGGAAATAAAAAAAATAAAATTCCCACAGCCAGTACAGATGTTACAAACTAAGAATAATCTCAGCAGGTCATAGAAAATGTAGCTATATGAAAGAATAATAATATTTTGCACTGATACTGAACTGTGCTGCTACAGTGAACTGAGGTTTCACTGATATGTGCGAAACGACCTTTACATGCACGTGGTGGTCCTGTTGATATACGGACAAGGGCTACGGCAATAGACGCAACTTCTGTTACGTGGGATTAACGGTGACTGGCGACATCCGGGTGCAACGAACGTCTCTATCCTACTTTTGTAGGCATTTAACTTGTTGTATCCCTGCTATTTAGCACTCCATTAATAGGTGTCGGGTCATTCTCACTAGCATCAATACCACTGCACATGGAGTAGCTGCCGACAGACATAATACCGACAGGCTTTAATTTAAATGGTTTAAAAATCTAAATGTATTTGAATATGAGCACTACATTCAAAATGTATCAGGAAACTTAACAATTCTATGTTATCAGAAAATATAAGTCTGAATAGCTCGTTATGATGATAAAAAATTTATTGGTCTGTAAACAAATTGTGACACTGACCTTTTTCAGAAATATATTGTCATTTTACGACTTGTTTTTCTTATGGATATTATTAACTATTGTTATTTCTACAGATTACAATGATAATTTTATGCGTTAGGTGATTACTATCTGTATGTCTATTCAATCACCTACTTTTAATATGAAACAACCCCGTTTGTACAAACAAACATAAATTAATATTAGTGAAATAATAGAATAAACGAAACCCAAACGAACAACTTATAAATGTTAATTACTTTTTCATTAAAAAACCATCCAAGTGTGTGTCGGGCCACGCATAGAATAGGGTTCCGTAGTTACCCATAATGGCCTCTATAACTCCTGAACCAACAAAGTTATCTAAACCGTTATAGTTTTCCTTCAAAGTTTAGTATATAGACTATCATTATGATTATTTTTCAGATTTTTCGAGCTAGATGTTTAGCTTTTAGAGGGGGCTAACTTTTACACTCAGTTTAAACAAAAAAATGGGCTTAAAAGTTTAATATCTCTCAGAAGAATTCTTATATCAATAATTTGTCTTTCAATACTCTTAATGTTTTTGAAAGACCTATCTAATGATACCTCACACAAAAATTAATTTTCCCCACATTACGTGTAGGGCAGCTACCCCGAAAATAAATATTTTGCATGACATAAAAATATTAACACTCTGTTGGCCTAATAAATATACATATATCCATGCAAAGTTTCTTATTTCTAGCATCAACCGTTTGGACGGTAAGCCAAGTACGGACAGACGGATGGACGGACATGACAAAACTATAAGGGTTCCGAAACTTGAACTACGGAACCCTAATATACAACGTCTAATACTATCATAAAACTAGATTAGCTATTATTATAATTAGAATGATAAATGGACATCGTCTCATTCTTAGAAAGTTGCCTGTGTATATCAATATAAGATAATGATAGTAGTTTATGAAACTGTTACATAAAGAGCTTATTATAGGTTAAAAAGCTGCATCAAATAACTTGTTTCTGCCTATTATTTTTAATTTGACCTAATTTTTGTAGTGAACAATAGATAGTGTAATTGATTAATTAGCAATTTACCATTCGCCTTTGTCTCAAAGTGCAAATTTAATTTTACTTCCAATAATATCTAACAATATGCATTCGCAGCATTTTCAAACAGTGCAATTTTAGTTCTAAATATTTTAATTTTGATATTGTAATTATTAATGTTTAGGTACGTTACAAAACTGTTTATTTAGACTTACATATTATGTGAAGGTAAGTAGGTACCTAAATGAACGCCATGCCTGAGATACGGGGCTATCTAGTTCAGGCGCGATCATTTAATACCTATGTAATATAAACTTAGCATTATAAGTAGATCCCTGCTAATAATAAAATGTTATCATAGTAAAAAAAAAAGAAAAAAAAAGTGAGCCTTGACCAGTGTTCTAATACCTAGTTATGTGCAGTTTCATACACTACTTTATCTATATATATATAAAAATGAATCCCTATTTCCCTTGGTCACGACATCACGCGGGAACGGCTGGACCGATTTCACTAATTGTTTTTTTGTTGAGTTTGTTATTATCAGGAAAAGGTTCTTATGAAAAAAAATGCGTTACGAAGTTCGCCGGGACACCTAGTCATAAATATAAAACACAAACTTGAAGAAGTTATCGACAATATGACGGCAAAACTCGACAGTGAGATATGTTCGACAGACCTTAGCCTTTTACTGCAAGCGAAATCTTATCATAATGTACTGATTCTATCAACTGTGGTTAAGAATAACTTAACGATCCAGATTTGCAGAACATCTGATAGAATATGTGTGTTTTTCTTTTCTTCTTCTTCTTCTTTCTTTAGTTTTAGGCATTTTATAATTAAGATAATTTGATTGATTGATTGATTTACAATAAGAATTACAATATACATAATTACACACTAAAAACATTTACATTACACAACATCATTTAAAAAATCCTCCGCGTCATTTTTTTTTTTTTTTTTTTTTTAACTTTTATTTCAGGCAACTTAGACTAGTTACAGATCTTATAAACTAATCTACGGCCCATAAATATATACCTTAAAACTAAGAATACATAATAATATAAATATTGATTAGGCATCAAGGCCCATAACAATAAATACCTAAACCTAAAATACATATCTATACATAATTCGATGTCGACACGTTCCTTTGTGCCTTTTGTTAGGCGTTGTCTCTCGGCCTGCCCCGGAACCGCCGGAACACCACACCCCTCGGCCACAAGTCTTCTTTGGTGACGGTTTCCAGAGCCATCGACGGCACACGCACCACGAACGACTTGAAGTTCACGTTGTGACGCGACTCCAAAGGCTCCACCCTCACGACGTACTTGGTCTTGGCTGTGATGTACTCCATGATGTCCTTGATCTTTGTGTAGTGATGCAGGCGCGAGACATACAGCAGCGTGGTGGGTACAGCAGGTCTCAACAGGAAGTTGGGCCCTGTGGGTGCAGTACCACACTTGTTTCGGCAGGGTTGAGTCCTGCGTTTCTTCTGGACTCTAAGAAATCCATCAGCATCCGGATCCAGATGTTTAGCGGCGGGCAAACTCGCGGCAGCCGCATAGCTAACTCGTGGAGGTGACGTCAACGTGACACGTGCCTGCGCAGCGGGGATCGTGGCGGAGCGCGCGGGGACAATGGGGTCACTGCGCGACGATGCAACTGCCAGCGACGAAGTTTCAGATTTCGCTGAATCAGTCGTCGCCGGTGAACGTACTAATGCTTCATGTTTGTTGATATTGTTTGAAGCCTCCCTTGACCTCGATACCGATGTGGCATCCCGTAACTCTCTTACCTCGTTACGTAGGTCGGTGATGGTGGATTGTGAGGCTTCAAACTTGAGCATCACATCAGCCAGACTTGCCTTAAGAGACACTATGTCTTTTAGGAGTCTGGTGATGTCGACGTGGTCAAACGTGACCGGGGGCAGTCGCCCCAACCTTTTAGCCACGAAAGTGGGCACGTCATCGGGGTCGGTCACCTTCAGCACGCTGATGATGTCCTGAAGGCTCCGGGCTCCTTTTTCATCTCTCCGGCGAGACGGCATTCGGTCACTTTTGTTCAGTGACGCGTACAGCAGCTCCTTGGCACTGCGAATCTCCTCTTCCGTGAAGTTTGAAGTACAGGTCATTGCCGACTGGGAATGTTCCCAGAATGCTGGCTGTGTTGCCACGTTGGATGGCGATTCTTATTCTTTGGGCCAGAAAATAGCCAGCCTTCTGGTCCTGAGAAGCATCGATTAAGCGTTTAGCAATGTCTCTATAAAGGCGGCGAACACTCGGACCCCATGACCCCAGTGTCTCAACCCCAAACGGCTCAAATATGTAATCACCTGCTAGGTTAGCATATTTACGCCGTTTGAGGCCTTCAGCAGCAGCACCGGCACATCCGGATGTGCTTGGAAGGTGTGAAGGTGCTAAGGTATCAACGCATGTAGCGTCCCACACCAAAGGCCTCCCATCTTTCACGGTAGCAACGATTGATTGATTGATTTTTTTTATAGAACCGCTGTCATAATCATAGGGTTCATTATGTCAACTTTTGAAATCATAATTCTATTTTTTCGACATGAAAGTAGATAAATAATTGCCGACTTTCACATGTAGATGGCTGCTGCTTTATGGAAAGAAATGTATTACGTACATTGTTTTAAGTTAACTTTATCAAATAATAGCTAATATTAGCTAATAGTATTTTTAATTTAAGAAAGTCTGCCTCGTTATTAGTTCTGACAGACAGTGCAATATAATAGTCAAGTAATAAATCATAATACTTAAAACAGAATGAGGGAAAACAGTGGCGTAAAATGCACCTATGCCTACATCCTCGAGGATATACTTGTAATTGAAAGTGTTTCTGTAATATAAATCGGTCTCTGAGCCTAAATGTGGTTGCTTAAGACGAGACTCAATATTGTCGCCAATTAGGTAGTTTTGTAATTCTTTATGGTATTTATACAGAAAGCACCGCCAGTTTACAGTTTGTTCGTCCATTATCTACTGTTATCTCAAATTGTGTAAATTTTTGTAATTTTTTAGGTTCGCAGTATTGTACAACTGTCCTATGATGTGGTTTTTCTCAATTGGAGCTAATTGGCAAGTGTTACAACTAATTGGAGAAATAAGCAGTCCAGCATACGACACGGACTATTATGGCTCCAATACTCCACCATTCAACTTCATACAACGAGTTCAAGAACTATATTCACGAATTGGCTGGTCCCAACATAAAATGTACCTATTTATTTTTTATTAATTAATTAGGAGATACCCGCAGCTCTGCCCGACTGGAAAAGCTTATACAACGACGACTATTCTCCTGGCTTCTGACCAAGAAAGTAACAGATCGCCTGCAGGCTGTCACCGGATTTGGGACAGTCGGGAAAACGGTAATGGGCTTGCATTACATGGGACAAATAAAATTGCTGACAAGGTGTGGGTGTGCAATGCACTCTGCCTTTCTCTACACGGACACAGGCCTCATGATATTTGTATGTATTATGGATGGATACATAAAGTTCAAAAACACTCGGTCATTCTTTTTCAGGTTTCATTTAAAACCATTTGAGCGAAATCTATATGAACAATTATTTGGACCGCCATTAGCGAGAAGAGGTCGTACATTGCCAGATTTTGATGAGGTTATTTATAACGCGTCAATGGTATTCGGCAATGACCACCATGCTATAATAGGTCGACCAAGTACACCGCAAAATTACAAGTCCATTGGTGGTATACACGTTGCTGATCCAGTGAAGCCACTGCCCAAGGTACGAATATTAGTGTATGTTTAAAACAAAAAATGCACGTCAAAAATTGACAAAAAATTCGACTTCAAATTACCAAAATAGGACCACTTGGATAGTAGTGGCTTTCAATTAAAAATTCCAAAATCGGTTCACCCAGTCCAAAAATATAAGGTAAAATAAAATGACATCATTATACCCTAATTAACATAAGAGAGAATCATTCATTATACCCACATTTCGCCTGTTGGTCCCAAGTAACATGAAGCCTATTACGGGCATTTTGAGTATCCCTTAGCAAGTATACTGCGTTAAGGTGAGGATGACTTGGGCCCTTGAAACCTTGATAAAGCCCCTTAGCACCCTTTGTAACCCATGAGTAAAGATATTTCGAATTTGATTCAGTAGTTGAAGATTCTGATTATAAATTGGTTTTCTGGCTTACTTTTGGCAGGATCTACAAGAGCTGATGGATAATGCTTCACATGGAGTCATCTATTTCAGCATGGGTTCATTTTTTAAAGCCAAACAGTTACCTATGACATTTGTAAGAGAAATATTGGATGTGTTTGGTGAACTGCAACAAACAGTGATTTGGAAATATGAAGCTGACCTGAAAGATGTTCCAAAGAATGTTCGTATTGTTAAATGGGCGCCACAACAAAGTATTTTAGGTATATTTTTATACTATTGTGTATAAAATACAATGATGGCAAGTAGTAGCATGACTTATAACAATCGGTTATGGAGGTGTAGGTAAAAAAAGATAAAAACTATAGAGAGGAGAGGAAGGAAAAATAGCGTTTAATGCTTTCGCCCACGGACCAGTCAACTTTGACTTCAACCTCGAGCAAATAATCTCTTTTTTAACGTGTGGAATTCTCCTTCATCTCGCCCCAAGTTACAGTTGAGCTGGATATGTCATACTAGAACCAACTAAATCGGTGCAGTCTTTCGTACTTTGTTGTTCGAGGTTTAACTCGATTTACCAACTAACTTTGTTTCTTCCAATGTCTAAACTTACAGTTTATATTTAGCCAGTGTATAAAGTCATTTCAGTAGGTATGATGATGCAGCATTATTTGAAGATGCAAACAATATTCAACTGAAATCTTGACTCAAATTTTGTTTAATTATATAATTGACTGAGGGAGCGAAGCGACCGAAGGCTCCGTTTCAACTTGCAGACTGGGGAGAATTTCTTTCGTCTGTACCCATCTACGGGTTCTGTCATATAATGTTTGAGGCTGTATTTATCAACCGATTTGCATGAAACTTTGCACACACACTCCTTGCTTACAATGAATAACATTTGAATTATATTTTTTTGGATTGGATGACAAATGAAAGAGTAATAAAGAAAATTGAAGAAGAAGTTTTCTAAACAAAGCCGCTCCCGAAGTCTACGGTTTACAGAACCACTGGTATATACCCTTAATAATTACCGATAATTATGTCACTAAAACCTTTTTTCAGCCCATCCAAACTGTAAATTCTTTATATCGCACGGAGGTTGTCTGTCCACCATTGAGACTATACATTTTGGAGTACCAATCATCGGTGTGCCTGTATTGCTTGATCAAATAACAAATATCAACAGAGCTGCAAAAACTGGATTTGCCATCCAACTAAAACTCGACTATGACTTGCCAAAAAATTTGAGACCAGCCATTCAAAGTATGCTGACAGATGACTCGTAAGTATTAATTCGCTGGGAACGCTCTGGGATATAGATAAAAGTCAGCACCAAGCATTCTGCTGACATAATGTCATAACATAGTACCAACATTCATACATAAATAAAATAACGTATGTTCCATCATAGAAGTAGATTGTAAAGCGGAATCCGAAGTGTATGGTTTCCCTAAGGAGTAGACAGAGATACGCCCAATTTCACCATAACCTCTAAGTTGGTCTCACGTAATAGCACCTATAACCTAACGTTAAACCAACTTAGGGTTTTTGGTATTTGGAAAAGGTATTCCATTTATTTAAATCGGTAACAGCATTGCTTATAATTTGTAGTGGTTGTTTGAGGATATGTTTCCTTTTATTTTCAGTTATGGAAAGACAGCCAAGGAGCTATCTTCTATATATCACGATCGTCCAATGAAACCTGGTCAGGAATTCTTATTTTGGATGCATCATGTTATGAAAACACGTGGTGCAAGGCATCTACGATCACCTGCAGTCGATGTCCCTCTTTATCAGCGAATGTATCTTGACTTAGCTGCTGTAGTTACAGTAATAATCTCTATAGTTATTTATATTATTTATATACTATTCAAGAGTATTAAAGGAACTAAGCAGAGCATTAAGAAGAAAAACCAATAATATTATTGTGATTTCCGGAGATTATCGTATACATAAAGAAAGGCCAAAAGACAAAAAAATATTTTGTAGGTTTTTTTTTTACCTACCCACACTCAGTTTTTGTTAATATTATAAAAATACTGACACACGATTTCTTGTGTTTAATTATATCTTCTACTGTTTTTATAATAAGCACGGTACCTACATTTTGACTAGTAAGTTTGTTGTCTAAATTACAGGACGAGCCCACTAATTGCTTTTCGGGAATTCGTTTACCAATGTGGGCTTGGGCAAGAACTTGGTGAGGCACAAAACAAGAAAGAAGACATCGATTAGAGATTGACAACATGAAAAATTCGCTTTTAATATTAATTAAACCTATATTAGAGGAAATTTGAAAGCTCGTGGTCTGGAGGTGACCGACAATGTTAACACATTGCAAAGGTTAAGAAACCAAGGGTGACCATTTCTTAAGACACTGAGACCCTCCGTGCCTCGGAGAGCACGTTAAGCCGTCGGTCCCGGTCGTCATATGAACATCTATGGCAGTCGTTAGGGGTAGTTGGAGTCCTAAATCAAAAATCCAACCGGTCTAACTTCAGAACTTCGATATCGCCCTTGGGTTGTGGAGGTCAGATGGCAGTCGCTTCACGGAAAATATCGAAGTTCTGCGTTGGGAAAAGGCTCGGTGAATGATGATGGAGGAAATTTGAAAGTTGCGGCAGTGAATGAAGAATTTAAAAGCGAACGACCGTCCTGGTACGGACATGTTAGAAGAAGAGTGGAAAGTAATGTGGTTAAAAAGGTGCAAAGTAAGTATAAATGTAGAGGGCTATAGAAGCAAAGGTAGGCTCAAGAAAAGGTGGAAGTAATGCGTGAAAGAGGATAATGAAAAGAAAGGGAGTGACAGAGAAAATGACGGCTTAAAAGGACGTGGCGAAAAAAAAATTTATGATAACAGACCATGAGATACTGATGAACGTTAAGTAACTTTTTTAAATCATTGTCTAAATTCACACAACAACCGATTTCAAATTGTCGGAATGGGAGCAAATTGAAATGGGACCACTTCGGAAGTAGTAGTTTTTATTTAAAAAAAAACAAAATCGGTTCACCCACACCAGAGATATAAGGTAACAAACAAAAAAAAACATAGTCAAATTGAGAACCTCCTGCTTTTTTGGAAGTCGGTTGAAAAGTAAATGATTAGTCCAGTTTAGAAAACTTGAACATATTTGCAGCTGCTGCTGTGCGCTTGTTTAGTAAATTACTCTTCTACCAAATACACGAATTTTCCAATTAGATACTTGTTACAAGCCGACTTTGACCTCGGCTTCCGCCACATCCTGCCAGTACTCAAGGAAAGTAAAAAATTGAGTTCTGCTTAACCAAAGTCAAGGTTTCGGTTTTTTAAATAACACTAGTAATCGCAAATCTATATATAGAAATGGGGAATGTCCCCCTTGGCTCTCGAGAACTGCTTATGCTCCAATGATGGTTGACCCCTCTATGGATAGCCTCGATCTAGAAGCAAGTCCAAAAATCGAAAATTTGACCTAACCCTAAGGGGTCAAAAGTTATAGGCCAAAAACTACGGCGTGAAGCACCGCGCAAGATACCGTACTAGTACATAATGTTCTACTATAATTCCCGTTAAATCCTCCAGGTAAGCTAAAATACACGTTAAAAATTTACACAACAACCGACTTCAAATGACCGAAATGGAACAGATCGGAATAGAACCAAATTGAACACTTCGGAAGTAGAAATCGGAAATTATTAAAATCGGTTCACCCAGTCCAGAGATTACAAAACAGTTAGGTACAGAGGTAACAAAACATAAAAAAAGAAACATACAGTCTAATTGAGAACCTCCTTTTTTTGGAAGTTGGTTAAAAAGTGCTTGTGTTAGGCACTCCTAACACAAGCACTTTTAGATTAGTCTCACGTCAGTTGTGTGGTGATCGAACTCACGTTCGCGTCGTCGAAACGCAAGTCCAACCTTTTAGCCACCAAATTTCATGCACTTCAGTTCCCTGGTGGTTATTTGGCTAAAACTTGTATCTAATCTTTGACTTACAATTCCGACAAATGGTTGCTGTAAAATTTTAACGACATGCATAATAATAATAACTAAATGTTGGCTAAGAATACTCAGTAACATTTATAATTTACTTTTTCGTCACACCCTGACTTCAAATTATATTTCCATATCCATTGTGTTGAATAATTATTATTAAAAAAAAATTAGAGTTTTCAGACATTCAATAAGACATGGTGAACTTAAAATGTGAAAAGATTTTTTATATCAGACTTCTTATGGCTTAAGTTAAAGGCTAACTACGAGTACAATGTAAATTTTTTCCCCTTCACCTAGTTATGTTTTGACACCGTCTTGCTTTTTTACCACCTATTAAACCTTGCTCAAATCTGTTCGCCATAATTATTATAGCTTTTTCTCTTCCGGATTTCAAAGGTTGAATTTATAGCGTGACGTAATCATTGTTTTATGTTCCATAATTGATTACACGGATGTTGGTACAAAATTATCTGATCTTTGCTTGGTTTTTGATCATTTAGTCGACCAATAAGCAACCTTTTCTTGCCTCCCTAGCCGTCATTTTTGCAACTTGCTATCATCACTCTCTGTATTATCTAGTGTCTATGTTTGCTATATTGAGGACCTTACCTCTTAACTCGTCCGTTATACAGCTAATGTCCCATATGCTTGTAAAAAAATTTGAACCCTGGAGTTTTATGCACAGAGATGACTGATAAGGAATGTATTATAAGATACTTTTGATCACGAACATAGGTTTTGGTATTACAAAAGCATGGGGATCAATCTTATTTTATTCTGCAAATAAAGTAATCGTAATTAAATCTTATATGAGCGACTTTGCATTTGATTCATATTAGGTATAATCGCTATTCACTTTACCAACTTTACGCATAAGGCAGATATGACATATTGAATCATATGATATGATTATGATCTGTGATCGTTAAAACTATTGGTTTGCTAATATTATATCACTTATTATGTATGACTTACAATATTTTTTTTTATTAGAATTATATAGATTATGTGATAATATCGAATGATCGACAATCGTACCATCGATAATACAAAAAAAATCATTTAGATACAGTCGAAGTTTTTCCTATTGCAAAAACAAAATAATTTATGAACAAAACCTACTTGTGATAAAAATAAATCTACAATCGTATTCCTTGTTACCTTATTACCTACTGATTATCAACAGATCAATATAATGTTATCAGTAAAGTCCAAAGATAACGGAATGTTGAGTAGATTACGTAATATTGACTTGTTGCCTTCCGTTGGTTACCTCATGAATACACAATGTCACGATTATTTCCTTGAAGAATTAGACATAATCGTTTTATAAATCTGCATTTAGCGAGCCCATTAGTGTACACGTGAGACCATCACGTGCAGCAATGTTATCGAGAACATGGGTATAAATGGCAGGATACGCTCATATAGAGGGTAATCCTGGTTGCATTCGTAGCATCTTCTCCAAGTCAAGTATCGATAATTTGATAAAGACTAGCGTTCAAAGAAAGACTTTGTTTTAGTCCGCGTCTTGAGGCCGCGTCCGCGCCTACATCAATTGCCGGGCGCCCCAGGTACACACTCGGAAAATATCTCTGTGGAAATGAAATGAAACGATTTCATTATTAATTTATTTGTATAGGTCATTAAATGGTTCTTACAAACGTCAGTAAGTACTTAAAATAAAAATTATTATTGCTTCTATATTTACATGTAATGCCAGATTCGCAAAGCAATAGGTAGAACCGAGAGAAAGAACCTGGCAATAAAACTCACGGTCACTCTTTTTCTATTACTGACAGGTAAATTACACATTTTCCTAAGTCTAAATGTGGACGTGGTCGAAGATAAATCTACAAAATACTAATAATATACTACGTGAAAAAAATATTTTTTTTTCACATTATACATTAAATTTACTACTGACTATTAATCGATCTGCAATCCAAACTTAAATTCCAACCACCAGGACCAATGTTATATCTCTGGCAGTCCTATGGATATTACGTCCGCAGGACATTAAAATAGTAACTTCTTTTGCAAAATCAATCTTTAAACTAAATTCAATAAATAAAACTAAAACATAAACAATGTTAGAGTAAAATGAGAAACAACAAAATGTAATATTGATAATTAGGTACTCTAAAGGTATCCATACCTTTGACACATTATTATATTACTAATATACACGTTTTGAGTAAACAACGAAACAATCAAACGTATATTTACCGTAAAATATACCGACCGATATGTTATGTTAAAGTTAAGAAATCATTAATTATAATAAAATAGATAAATAATAAATAAATAGATAAATATGTTAGGACAATTCACACGACGCCTTCTAGTCTCAAACTAAGCAGAGCTTGTGATATGAGTAGGTACTCAGATAACATTATGATATATTATAACAGTTATGTTTAGCATGTTTTATACTCAAACGACGCCGAGATGAACTGCTAGTGTTTTATACATCGTTAAACTAAATCCACTAACGGAACAACCCAATGTTAGAAAAGAAAGAGAAACAGCAATATGTTATTGATCCCTCGCTGTTACGTCTAACGACTTTGACAGAGGACTTCGTGCTATACGCGCGTTAAAAACAGTCGTGTTGTGGACAACAAACGTTTACGCGTATATTTACGTCCAAATAAATCAATAGAATAGAAATATTATGTCAAAATGAAGTCATTAATATTAGTACTTTTAAATTTAGTGTGTTTTTCAAGTTCCTTGAAAATTTTAGTCGTATATCCATTACCTATAAAGAGTATTAATTTCTTGGGACGTGGAGTTGTACAGAATCTTCTTAAAGATGGCCATGAGGTATGATACCATTTTATTTACTAACATCATTAGAAGACGGGAGGTACACACCTTCGTCTTCGGTCAGAAGATTTTATTGACAAATATCTGCCAAGAATTAGTCTTCTCTTTACTTTATAATTTAATAGGTATATTTTTTTAATATTTAGTTGAACCAGCAAAATTCTTACCGCTCGTTTCGAACGTGAATATTTTCTAAATTTCTAAAAGACTTGATTTAGTATGTATGCCTGATATGGTGAAAACCACATTCTTATGTATCTTTCATTCACTCACTTTTCAAATTATGCGGTTTTGAGTGAGTACCTGGTCCCAATGCGTGTTGGTATCTAGCAAGCGTTAAAATCCCTGGGAGAAATACACTAAATTTATTTTAAAATCATGTTCCTTGTCTGATCTATAGTCTGTTTCCAATATAAATATGATAGCATATTAATAATAATAGTCAGAGACGCCCAGGACTTTAATTGGCTGTGCCACAGTGGCTGGCACGTAAGATTTTGTTGCGTTTCATCAACATTTCATCGCAAGGCAACGGGTTTCAAATTTAGTTTTCAAAATTATAATGTAGCTGCTTATTTTATTAAATTATTTCGGCCATTTTGGACATAACCCACTCGCTAAAGTGCCCGGTGACGGCGATAGATTTGCCCTCTATTATGTGGGTGTGTAATGCACCTCTGCCTACCCCTTCGGGATATAGGCGTTATACGTGTGTGTTAGTGTGTGTGTGTGTGTGTGTGTGTGAAAGTACCTACAACCATTATTTTTGGATATAACAGGTTTACACCTAGTTATGAAAACATTATGTAGGTAATTACAAATTGTTAGTATAATAACAAAAAGTTTTAACAACACAACTGGGTACGGAACCATGGTATCTATAAACGCGACTGTAACCTAGTTAACACTGCTATAGATACGTAAAGGTGTATGGTATGTTGCTTTTCCACCGGCCGGCATTGCTTTTATTTCTACTAGCTTGTTGATTTGTTCTCAATTGTTGAGTGTGGAATAGTTTCTTCGTACTTTCATCTATCATTAATCTATCCATCAGTAAATGTGCATAGTTAAATCATCAAGATCTTAGAGTTGGTTGCAAGTGATGTACCTACCTACCGATTGCAATCGACTGGTAAACATAAACCGAGCTGGGTTCACAAACTAACCCTTATGGGAAACAGGCTTAACGTTGAACAATTTTTTCTATTACTACTAATATAATTCTATTACTACTAATATAATTCAAATATAAATGCCATAAACAAATAAACCAACTTCCAAACCGAAACATATGGATTAAAAATATCGTACATTTGTGCTATCGTTTTCAAAACGTAGTTTTTGAGCGTTATTAAAAATACCATGTCCAATATTAAAACTGAGCCCTAAATGGCCGCTGCCGGACGTCCCGGACCCAGCCCAGTTCTTAGGAAGGGTAGCTCCTGGATGCTGGCAATGCGACTAATTTAGATAATTTAGTTGGCCGTTGTGGTGGTCAAGAGGCAGTCGCTTCAATCGGAGCTCAGCCACTCCGAAGTTAGATTGACCGACTCCAACTAAATTCAACAGTGTAGGTATGATAAATATAGCATGACACCATTAGCTTATCACCGACCTAAACTCTTCTATAAATTTAGAGTCACCCCTACGCTATTAAATCCAACAATAAAAATAAATTGACGGTTACAGTTTCGTCAATTGAAGACTTAGGTATATCTATCGTGTACTATTTCCTCATAATATTATAATGACTTAGCATATTTAGAGATAGGTATATAGACGTAAATTATAGATACATTATATACCACATCTTTGTCCCAACGAAGCGGTAAAAAGAGATTATTTTATTACTTTTCGTTATAATCGGTATAACTATTAGGTTTGTATTGAGTTTTCTATATTTACGTAAAAAAAATCAATTTTCCAATAATTTCTCAACCTGTCTTTCTGTTTATTCTACTTAACCCCTGAAATGTTTAGACCGATTTGAAGAGGACTGTCACCATGCAGATAGCTGATGTTTAAAGGAATAACTTTGACTTCTTTTGGTCCCGGGAATGTTGGAAATGAGGAACTAGAAAATTATACCATGTGGGTGATGCCAGTTAATATAAAATCGTAAGTTTGTGCGTGTGAATGTTTGCTATCGTTTACCTCTGCAGGTATTCGTAGATTGAGACTAAACAGAG
Organism: Nudaria mundana; assembly: GCA_963556515.1. Lineage (NCBI taxonomy): Eukaryota > Metazoa > Arthropoda > Insecta > Lepidoptera > Erebidae > Nudaria > Nudaria mundana. The sequence goes on from OY748306.1 coordinate 5,637,529, forward strand.
TGAGAAGAAACATACATTTTATCTCGACAATAGGTTTAATTAAGTGAGGGGCTCGTGGTCTAGAGGTAACCGACAATGCCAACACACTGCAAATGTTAAGCAACATCTAGTCAGGCCGGTCTTAGGATGGGTGACCATTTCTTAAGACATTGAGACCACTTCGTGTCTTGGAGAGCATGTTAAGCCATCGGTCCCGGTTGTCATATAAACATGGTTGTCACACATCTATGACAGTCGTTAGGGATAGTTGGGGCCCTAAATCAAAAATCCGACCTGCTAACTACAGAACTTCGATATCGCCCATAGTTTGTGGAGATCAGATGGCAGTCGCTTCACGCAAAATATCGAAGTTCAGCTGAATCGTAGTTAGTAGTAGACTGCAAAGCCGACCCGAACTGCGTTGGGAAAAGGCTCATTGGATGATGAATAGGTTTAAGTGAATTTACGAAAGAAATTAAAAGTTTGAAGGATACTTGGCCAAAACCCATATAGGCACATATATTGTTGCATGCTTGACTTAATAATTTGTTACAAATAACTTGTAAATACTGCATAGGTGTACAAGTGCATTTACAAGTAAAATAAATGTTATGTAAATTAATGTGGAATTGCCTATCCTGTGTTACTAGAAATCCTTGGATCTATTTATGTTACTGACTGAGCTTTAATTAGAATATAATCATTGAGGTAGGTACACCTACGCAAATCCGCACAAGTCTCTGTAAGCTCCTCTTAGCCATGACGGTCAAATATAAAAAAAAAAAAACCGGGCCAAGTGCGAGTCGGACTCGCACACAAAGGGTTTTGTATCAAAACGGCAAAAAAATCTCGTTTATTGTATGGGAGCTCCCTTAAATATTTATTGTATTTTGTTTATTAGTATTTGTTGTTATTGCTGCAACAGAAATACATCATCTGGGAAAGTTCAACTTTCAAACTGTCACGGTTCATGAGATACAGCTCAAGACGTCGGCTTGCGGCAAAGTGTGTTCGCTTCTTCAAAATACTAAGATCTTAGATCAAAAATACTATAGATATTGGATTCAGTACAAATACAACGCGGAATCTTGGCACTCGAATACTGTAGGTATAGGTAATTATTACAAATATCATCTATAAAATAAACAAGATTGTACATTGATGGTTGACATAGAAATAATTAATACAAAAGCATCAATGTACAGCGTCGTTGTCGCATCCCTCGAGAGTCAGCAAGCGGAATGGGAACTTAGTACGGCGCGCGGTTAAATCGCGCAGGTGTGCAATGACCGAGGTGAAGTGGAGCCGTTTTTAAAGCACTGACCGGTAATCTAGGTATTTTTGATCTAAGCCTATGATCCTAGCATCAGAAGAGTTCGTCGATAACCAATGATATCGCAGAAAAATATCGGCCACCCACATGTGGCGTGAACCAATTAACACATTTTTTTTGAATTTCCTACGATATCATAGGTTAACGACTAAATATTTTGAACGACCGTCAGGCCTGCGGAAGGATAATAATGCTCACAAATTGGCATATTTAGCCACAGAAGGGTTGTCAATGGATTCAAAATTAAATTAAATGACACCATGATACCTACAAAGTTACTTTATAAATTTTTATATATAAGAATTACAATATACATAATAGTAGATGAAAATACAATTTCACACTTATTGAAAACTGTACGATACACATTAAAATCTACACTATATACAGGCGTCAAAGAACTCCTCCGCCTCGTCGCCGACTGGCAATGTTCCCTAAAGGCTGGCAGTATTGCCACGTTGTATGTCAATGCTTATTCTATGAGCTAAAAAGTAACCAGCCTTCTGGTCTTGAGAAGAGTTTCGATCATGAGTTTATACTTAAAGTGCACCAACTGTTCAGAACAACATTAGTTGACTCAAAGCTCGATAGATGGCGCTACGCGTAACTTTAGATGACACTATGGTTTCGTGTCATCGCTAAATGTAATACAAGCGTCAAGTTAAACGATTTTTTCTGGAACATTATTATTACATCAGTTCAGGTGAAGAGTTGTTTTATTTCGACCTCCACCACATCAGGACAAATAGTGTGTTCCCGCGCAAGTATCAGCGAACCTGGTACTTGTCCATTGGTCCTTCGAGCCGGATGCTCTAGGCATTGCGAGGTTTCGTACAGCAGTGGATCGCTGCAACAAACTGTACGAAAAAATCCACAACGCGGCGGTAGTGTCGCGTGTGTCATCGACTAAAGTTGGTCGCAGATCAAGAATCACCACAGAGGGCGCTGCCTACATGTTCGTTTGGATATAGTGAGTGTGAAGTGCAACTGTGAGTACAATTTTAGTTCATATATTTGTGAGGCGAGAGACCTTTAATATCAAGCTGTTTTCAACCTTATTATCTTCAAGATAATAACATAGAAGATTTAGTAAAAAGTTTGGACTTAGAAAATTTCATGATTAGTTTCTAGTAACTTAGCGTAATTTGCATGTTTAGTTTAGACACTTAGAATAATTTATAGAAAACGGGGGAACGAGGAATCTATGCCCGTTGACCACCCGATACGCAACAGTTTAAAACACTTGTATTTTTTTTTTGGAAATTTGCTGACACTTAGAATATTTCAACACAACTACTTATTTGACTTGTAATTTATTTAGTAAGTTTTTAGACTTCCCTTTATTTATGTTTCCTTTGGTTATAATATTTAGTTGCTACCTCTAGTATAAAACATTATCCTACGAATTCAAAGGTTTGTTTTAATTCGTAGCTAGTTTGCTTAACTTTAGACAGTGTTTACAGTGTTATTTGTTTGATTTTGGAACCATGTTTATAATTGTTTTTATACTATTGCTTACATTGTAATAGATACTACAGCATTGTTGGCAGCGTTTTAGAATTGCATACATAAATAAGGCTTTGATACTTATTTCATTTTATAGTTTGTATAATTTCCTAATAGTTCATATTAATTATGGAAGAAGTAATTAATTCTGTAAATAATCTAAAATCTGTTATAACTAAGGCATTCACGAATTTCAAGAAAAGCCATAAAGAGCGAATCACTTTAGAATATGTAGAAACTAAGCAGGAACTTCTCGATAAAAGTTGGGCTCAATTTGAAGCCCACTTTGCTACGCTTCATGAGCAAAGTAAGGATAGAGTGGAACAAAAGGTGTTGGATACTTATGACGCCACTGAAGATATTTATGTTAGTTATAAATCCACGCTGAAATCAATACTGAAAAAAATTGCAGCGCCAGTACCTGCACCAGTATCCAAATCAACGGATCAAACCGTAAAGAAATCAACCTTTGTTAAATTACCTACAATATCTATTCCAACCTTTTTAGGCAAATATGATGAATGGACTACATTCAATGATTTGTTTAAATCTTTAGTCCACAAAAATGAGTCACTGGATGATTGTCAAAAATTACACTATTTAAAAAATCACCTATCGGGAGAAGCGGAGCAATTAATTCGGCATACTCCAATTACTGACGCTAATTATGCTCAGTGTTGGGCGTTGTTAGAAAGGCGTTACAATAATAAAAACTATCTTGCTCATTGCATTTTAAAACGTTTGTTCAGCCAAAAACGGTTGCATGTTGAATCAGGTTCCGGTCTTAAAGAGCTTTTCGACACCACCAATGATTGTTTAAATGCACTCAAGAATTTGGACGTTAATGTGAGCACATGGGATGTTATCATTATTGAAATAGTAGCATACAAATTAGATTTTGAAACCCGTAAACAGTGGGAACTAAGCATTAATCCCACTGGTTCGAACGAATTGCCTACCTTTGCACAGTTTAAGTTGTTTATTGAGAATAGGTATCGCGCATTAGAATTTATAGAACCACAGAAGTCATCTTTACGCCACAATAAAGGATCGCATTTTCACACTCCAAAAGCGATGGTGGCCACAAACTCTTCAACCATGAACTGTGAGTATTGCCGCGAACCTCACAAGCTTTGTTTCTGTAAAAAGTTCGCCAAGCAACAGGTCAATAATAGACGAGAATTTGTAGTTAAAAATAATGTGTGCTTCAACTGCTTAGGTAGTAATCACACTGTCTCTGATTGCAAAATGCCAACGTCTTGTAAAATATGTCAACGACGTCATCACTCTTTACTACATCCCAGCGAGGACACTTCTGCCAGGAAGTATGAAGGTACTGCTAAACCTTCTACAGAACAAGCTCAGGTTAGTGATGCACCTATAGTCTCATGTCTATCCACAGGCGCAGTTTCTAAGCCGCGGAACGTCTTATTAGCAACAGCTTTAGTTAACGCTGAATCCAAGTCTGGTAATCATCAAACAATCCGAGCTTTGCTCGATCAAGGCTCACAGGCTTGTTTTATAACTGAGGCTACAGTACAATTTCTGAACCTCAAAAGGATTCCTGTTCACGGCATCGTATCAGGATTAGGTAACAACAGGTCAACAATAACGAAGCATATGGTCAATTTGTCAATCCAGTCACGCACGGATACAAATTTTAAGCTTCACTTGAATGCTTATGTATTAGGTAGGATAACGTCTTACTTACCTGATCAAAGCATTAGTTCAACTAACTTTGATTGGATAAAATCAAAGGGTTTATGTCTAGCGGATCCAAAGTTCAACGTGCCTAACAAAATAGACATTCTGTTGGGAGCTGATGTGTATAGCCATATGATGAAGAGCGCTTCAGGTACTCTTATCGCTCAGAGCACCGCTCTAGGTTGGATCCTGTATGGCTCAATCAACACTGAGAACACAGAAAATCTAAAAACAAGAAATATTACTGTTATGCATGCACAAATAACTCTTGATGACATTCTCAAAAGATTTTGGGAAATTGAAGAGCAAATAAATCATAAGAAAATACTTACTTCTCAAGAGGAGAAATGTCAAGAAATGTACAAACAGACCACTACAAGAAGTGACGATGGTAGATATGTCGTCAGGTTGCCGTTCCGACAGCAAGACCCTCCTTGTAAAGGCGGTAATTCAAGAGGCATAGCTGTAACAAGATTCAAATCACTAGAAAAAAGATTAACAAAGGACAAACAATTAAAACAAGAGTATACCAAGGTATTAAAAGAATATTTAGAGTTGGGGCATATTAAACCTGTCAAGGAAGACGATCGAAAACGACAGGAAGCAGTCTACCTTCCACATCATGCTGTTATTAGAGCCGACAAAACCACTACAAAGGTCAGAGTAGTCTTCAACGCTTCTGAAAAGAACAACCAAGGTGTATCGTTGAACGACACTCTCATGGTGGGTCCCACACTGCAAGCGGATCTTCGACACATACTACTTAAGTGGCGTTACCATGCCATCGGCCTTGTGGCAGATGTGGTCAAAATGTATCGACAGGTGAGAATAGCAGAGGAAGACACCATGTATCAACGAATTCTCTGGCGAGACACACCAGATTTACCCATTCAAGATTTCGAATTATTAACCGTCACCTTTGGTACAGCCTCTGCACCATATCAAGCTATTAGAACTCTACATCAGATTGCCTACGACGAAGGAAAGAACTACCCTATAGCCTCGGATCGGGTTCTGAATTCGTTCTATGTCGATGATATGATGACAGGTTGTGATAGCATCGAAGAAGGCATTGAGATATACAGACAAATGACAAAATTATTAGAAAAGGGTGGATTTGTATTACAGAAATGGAACAGCAATAATCAGGACATCTTAAACGCAATAACTTCATTGGAAATAGACAAAGAACAATCAGATCAAAACTACAAAGATAGTAAAGAACAAAGCAAGGAAACTAAGAACACTAAAAGCGAGGTCAAGGATGAAAAGAAGATAGAAATAAAGGAAGATAACACTTTGAAAATCTTGGGACTTACCTGGAACCGTCGAGAAGACATGTTTCAATACGCAGTGAATCTCCCTTCTGCATCTGCAACTCCAGCCACCAAAAGAGCCGTTGTATCTGAAATAGCAAAGTTATTTGATCCCTTAGGGTGGCTTGCCCCTTGTTTAATTGTAGCGAAAATATTCATACAGAAATTGTGGCTGGCAGCGATACAATGGGATGAAGAGCTACCTGCTGAGCTATTAAATGAATGGAGCACTTACTGGGAAGAGCTATCCTTGATCACACAGGTACAAGTACCTCGATGGTTGGGCATCAAGTCGGGACATGTTCTTGAACTACATAGATTTAGTGATGCCTCCAAAGTAGCTTACGCAGCTGTAATATACTTGCGTAGTATTAGTGTCACTGGTCAAATAAAGGTTTCTCTGTTAGCTGCCAAAACACGGGTTGCTCCAATTAAACAGGTTAGCATTCCTCGTTTGGAGTTGCTTGGAGCTGTACTTTTAGCGAAGCTGTTAAAGTAAACCGCTGAGGTCTTCAACATAGGACAAGAAGAAGTTACTGCTTGGACTGATTCTACTGTCGTGTTAGCTTGGCTGAACAGCCATCCGAGCAGATGGAAAACTTTTGTTGCCAACAGGACGTCAGAGATATTGACCATGATGACATCAGCTCAATGGTTTCATGTCTCTACAAATGTAACCCAGCAGATTGTGCATCCCGTGGGTTGTTACCTAGTTCATTTTTAGAGAACAAATTGTGGTTAACAGGACCATTCTTAAAGGAAAAACAAATAACATATAAGAGACCACAGGATTTACCACTTCATTTGGAAGAGTCCATTAAAACACACTTGTGTATAAATTAAATAAATCTAACTACTTTGCAATATTCCGCCACATGCAAATTACCCAACTCTCGTATTTATTCATGCACACTTGTGTATACCTTCGGATACTTCTATCCTCGAAAGGTATTCAACATTGTCACGACTTCTGAGAGTTGTAGCGTATTGTCGTCGGTTTCTAAACAAAGGAAAAAATCCAGAATCTTATTTATTAAAGACAGAGTTGGACATCGCGCTCGAACTTTGTATTAAGAAAACACTAATTGAAATGTTTCCAGTAGAGTACACACAGCTACAAGACAACGGCGAGTTGCAATCCAAGTCCAGCAAGCTCAAATCACTGTGCCCATATCTCGATCCTAAAGGCATTATGAGAGTAAGAGGTAGACTAGAAAAGTCACTACTGCACGAGCAGACGAAGCACTCTATAATTCTGCCAGGTGCAGCTCCTTTAACTGGACTTCTTGCTGAAGCCCACGACAAGACACTCCATGGGGGTCCTCAGCTCATGGCAAATTATTTAAGAACAGCCTACTGGATCATTGGAGTCGGAAACATTGTTAAGCGTTATGTCCGTAAATGTGTGATATGTGTTCGACAAAGAGCAGACATCAAAAATCAACTGATGGGTTCTTTGCCCACGGTTAGGTGTATACCTGCTAGACCATTTTTGCACAGCGGTGTTGATTACGCAGGGCCAATCAACATCCGAACAACAAAGGGTCGTGGACACCATGCGTACAAGGGTTACATCTGCCTCTTCGTATGCATGTGTACTCGCACCATACATCTGGAGGTAGTGAGTGATATGAGCTCACAGGCGTTTCTTGCCGCATTTAGACGTTTTGTGTCACGACGAGGTCACTGTGCCAAATTGTGGAGTGGCAATGGGACAAATTTTATAGGAGCATCTAAAGAATTACGGCAACTAGCATCCCTCCAATCCACAATAGCTGAAAACCTGGAAGCCCACGGTACTGAGTGGCATTTTATACCACCCCAGGCACCAAATTTCGGAGCTTTATGGGAGTCCAATGTGAAAGCAACCAAGCACCACCTCAGGCGCGCCATAGGCGAATCCACTCTTACATTCGAGGAACTAACTACATTTTTAGCCCAAGTGGAAGCATGTTTAAATTCTCGGCCAATGAGCGTATTAAATACTGAGGATCCTGGCGAACCAACTCCTTTGACTCCGGGACATTTTTTAATTGGAGAACCAATCATAAATGTTCCTGACAACGTATACGAAAGTTCCAACCTATCCTGTTTATCATGGTGGCAGTTCGTTCAAAGAATGCTTCAGTCCTTTTGGAAACGTTGGTCCACCGAATATTTGTCTAACCTTATGAACCGCTACAAGTGGTCTAAACAAGTTCCTGAGACTAAAGTTGGTGATATCGTTTTAATTAAAGAGGACAACTTGCCGCCAAGTCGATGGTTATTAGGTCGTGTTGAACAAAAACATCCCGGTTCTGATAATATCACCCGTGTGGTCTCAATACGTACCAAATCATCTCTTCTAAAAAGACCAACCTCCAAAGTATGTATATTGCCAATTGAAGAAAAATAAGATCAATTTTAATTACCTATAAACTTACCTTACTATTTACAGTTGTTTTTATTATTTAGAGTTCATACTATTTACAGTTGTTATACTTGCATGAAGTTTACATTTTTACATTGTTAATTTTAAGATCAACATTGTTAATTTTAAGAACATTTGTTGTTAACTTTAAGTTTAATATATTTACCAATATTATAGTATTTTGGTTTGTGAGCTATCGATTAAGTCAGATGTCAATCAATTGAGCTTCTTCTCAATTTCACATCAAATTGTATTAAGCAATGTTTAATTGTGTTATCGCTTTGATCACAACCTAGCTCATTAAGGACGTTTCTGCACTAAGCGTCCTTGGTGGGCGGTATGTTTAGAACAACATTACTTGAGTTGACTCAAAGCTCGATAGATGGCGCTACGCGTAACTTTAGATGACACTATGGTTTCGTGTCATCGCTAAATGTAATACAAGCGTCAAGTTAAACGATTTTTTCTGGAACATTATTATTACATCAGTTGGTGAAGAGTTGTTTTATTTCGACCTCCACCACATCAGGGCAAATAGTGTGTTCCCGCGCAAGTATCGGCGAACCTGGTACTTGTCCACCAACTAATACTATAAACGCAAAAGACGCACAACGGATTTTAACAAAACTTTACTGTCATAATTATGGCCCATACCTTTTATCCTTGTAATGGGTTCCCGTGTTACTAGTACTATTTGTAGTTGGTATTCATATTATAATTTAGAAACATCACAAAATGATAAATAAATATCAAAACCCCTTAATTTTATAATAAATAAATAACACAACGTCATCTAGCCCAAACTAAGCCATAAGCTTGTGTTATGGGATCTAGACATACTTATATATTTCTAGACTGATAAACATACTTATATATTTCTAAATACATACATAATATAGATAAAAACACCCAAACTCCGAAACAAACATTTGTGAATCACACAAATCGACCCGGGAATCGAACCCGAGACTCCGGAGTCGAAAGCTGATGCACTACCGACCACGCCACCGAAGCAGTTAATGATGAATTATCGTTACCTATAAATTTGGAAATTGTCCAAGTTTCCAAGACGGCATATATTTGGGTACAAAGGTCTTATAATACTGCGCAGAACAGTAATTTGTCAAAGTCGCCAGTCACTGCGCAATATTGTTGCGTGGCGACAAATGAGCTCAAGGATGCTTGTAGCACTATATCATCTTAGATGCTAAACTGTAGCTACTCGTAGATGTTTAGATAAACTATAGGCAAAACAGTAGAACAAACGTAACATACATACCTACAATATACTGTCAAACTAGATAGTCCAATGGCTGTACGCGAGTGTGTAAACGTTTTCAGTCTCTCTGCGTACGCGACAATCGGCCAGTGGAAAAACACAAATGCCCCGGCGCTTTTTCATATCTGAATCTCAGTTACACATCGTCCGTTGTCAGCAAGTACACCGCGTATCAGTGAGGATGGTTTCTGCCCCAGAGGTGCTGACGAGCAATTAAGAACATTTGAATAAATAAATGTCTTGACTTCTCTGTTATTTCTAAGTACTTACCTATTTTACGGTATACTTATTATTATAAGCAGTTGAATATGATAAATTGCTATTATTGCATGACTTAACGATTCATTATTGTAGAACTTGAATGATGTAGTGTGTCATGTCATGTCTGCGTTCTATTAGCGATTAATCACGGCTAAGCGTATTATTTTGCCAAGCTGATTACCGCGTGATATATAGTTTTCTCGTTCCAATTCCCACGGGTTTACATTAACAGGATAAACAGTAACACTAAGGGATTATTAATGTAGCCTGGTTCAGTAGTTTTCGCGTCTTTTCAATGCAAATAAATAACCAAATCTTTATTTAGTATAGGTAGATAATTATACCTACCTAAATCCCCGAAAGCGGAGACAGAAACAATGGGAATAGCATACATTCTGTAACAGACAGGGGTGTATACTATGGTACTTAGTTTCGATTATATTGAGCTATTAAATAACTAGATGTCTGGGCTCGTGGTCTAGTGGTAACCGACAATGTTAACACATTGCAAAGGCCGGTCTTAGGATGGGTGATCATTTTTTAAGACACTGAGACCCCTCCGTACCTCGGAAAGCACGTTCAGCCGTCGGTCCCGGTTGTCATACAAACATCTATGGCAGTCGTTAAACAAATCCGACCGGTTTAACTACAGAACTTCGATATCGCCCATGGGTTGTGGAGTTCAGATGGCAGTTGCTTCACGGAAAATATCGATGTTCAGCCGAATCGCAGTTAGACTGGAAAGCCGACCCCAACTCAGTTGGGAAAAGGCTCGGTGAATGATGATGATGAAATACCTACTAAATTGTCTGAAACACACAATTTGTTTTGATTACAGGTAACGTACATAGCAGGAGATCCTCTACCCGAACAGCATAAAAACTTACGTCAAATCGACGTCAGTAGCAATAGAGCACTTCTGAAAGGTGAGTACAAGAAAGTTGCATAACGGTCTTCTTGAAGTTGTTTTTCAAATTACCCAGTAACGTATTAGGATCACCCGTTTACAGAATGAAAGAAAAAAGAAAGAAAAATATATAGACACAATACAAATATTACGTCCATGTGTATGTTTGTGTGGTTTTATTTTCTATTAATTATGGATTTTTGTAACCAGACAACTAAAGACAAGTCGTTTAGACTTGACTGATTTCGAAGTGGAGGGTATTTATTTATTTTTTATTTTTTTTTAAACTTTTATTTCAGGCAACTTAGACTAGTTACAGATCTTGTAAACTAATCTACGGCGGTATTTATTGACCGAGCGAGCGAAGCGTCTATATTTCGAGATTGGTCTGTTCTGTATGTATGTGTGTTCTGGGCTAGCAGCCACAGTTTTTATTCGATCTTCACGAAACTTGGCAGAAGTATTCCTTTACTAGAAACAATATTTCTAGTAAAGTTTTTTTTTTAGAGAGAGGGGGGTTGGGGGATGATTCGAAAAAAAAAAATTTTAATGTTTGCCAGATCTTCTCTTCGACCATTAGGCGACCACTAGTTACATTTACTAGCTGTCCCGACAAACTTCGTACCGTCTCAAAAACACCTTCCCTTAGTTTGTACGAATATTGTAAGAACAAAATTAGTCAAATCGGTCCAGTATAGGAAAAAATTGATTGGTTTTTGTCACTTACTACACGCATTGGTAGAAATTATATTAATCGGCCTGTGATTTTCTTTAATGGTTTATTGATATTATTTACAGAGTACACAATATGGACTGTTGCCAATATCATGGATAATAAAAATGACAACGAGCTCAGAGGTATTCAAGATTTTTGCCGAGATATAGCCAGAATGACATTTGAACATGAAGCTGTCAAAAAGTTTTTGGAAAAAACTGATGAGAAATTTGATGCCGTTTTTGGTGATCTCATTGAATCAGAAGTTTATGCTGGGTAAATATAAATGTATATTATTAATTTAACATTATTAGTTGAAAGAAAAATATCGAAAATAGCAGAAATTCGTGATTCCATCAATAACTCTGCTTTGCATAGCTGTTGTTACCCACAGAAACCTATTCCATGAATGAAAGTATCTTATGTATATATATGTACAGATATTCCACAATTTTATGCAACCTAAAATTGTGGAATATCTGTACATATGAGTTAAATAATTATGGTCCACTAAGTGCCGACAATCAAAAGCATAGATTACATTACAGATTATCATGTCTAAACATAAAATCTTCTCTGAAATTAATATACTAATTTCACTTACATAAAAGTAAGTAATTTCAAAATCTGTAACGTATTTATAATCAGAATAGGTACAACAAACCCATAAAGTAAACCGGTAGAGGATGTCATAAAAAAGCTTCAAGGTGGATAAGTTTACATATTATGTAATGTTCATGGTTCTATGAACAGTATTTACCAACAAGTACCTACATACAACAACTTTAATTTTATATTATAGCAGCGAAACATTACTGACTTAAAGCATACGTTACATGTTTTGAATTCCGACAGTTAGAAATTTAAATTTTAAACCAATTTATGAAATTTAAAACAGTGTTCTCAATTTAGATTTTGCTACATACAGTAGCAAACGTTTATAAAATGGTAATGTATGGTGATACTATATATGTATATAGAAATACCGTTTTTTTTTTCAGATTTGCTGTTTTGTACGACTGTCCGATGCTGTGGTTCTTTTCTATGGGCGCTCACTGGCAAGTCGTGCGGTTGATATCAGACACCGCCAGCCCTGCTTATGACACTGACTACTATGGGTCCAATATCGCTCCATTCACTTTCACACAGAGAGTACAAGAACTTATATCTAGAGCAAATTGGATGTATTACAAAACGTAAATATTTTTATACTATTTGTCAGAAACACTCCATAATGTTTATCTTTTTGCGAATAGTAAGCGTATATTATAATATGCCATGCTTTAAGGGACATAGGCGTGACCATAAAGATGTACCTATTAAAAGGTATTATATTATATTAATGCTTGATGTTATAATAGGACTAGCTGTTATCCGCGGCTGCACGCTCGTGGAATAGTTTTGCAACATTTTTAATTGCTTCTCTCCTATTCTACTTCTCTTATTGATCGTAGCGTGGTGTCTTTTAGCCTATAGCTGTCAACGATAAAAGGACTATATTTAACATAGAAAAGTTTTTTTTTAAGTCGAACCAATAGTTCCTGACTTTCAGCTTTAGGGATAGTTAATATTCGTATATTTTCGTCAATTGCTTCAAATGCTTGGACTGCAAAGATTCTATTGAGTTCTATGTAAAATCTGTCCTGGCGGATAGAATTTTGGTTTCAATTACAGTGTGATTATGGATCTTCTAGTGCCAGGTAACGGCAATAGGATTGCCACCTCTAACGTGTGGCCAACTAAATACTAGCAAAATGTGGGGTCTCTAATGCCCCTCTTCCTACCCCTTATATAAGTGTTGTGTTGTCAATTTTCTTCCATTGCCAGTTTTTTGCGTATGACACGAATAGTACGCAAACAGCCTCGTTTACACACTTCACATAGTTTTCTTCGAAATGGAAAACAAGACAACATTTATTTCGCTAGTCATTTTGTTTTTAATTGTAATTTTGTGATATTTTCGTAAAGTGACATTATCTCCACGAGACTGATTAGAATAGCCTTTGTTAACACATACATTATTAGATACGATAAACAATCATTTCGATTGTGATAATGGTTCACTAATTACTTGCTCAAAACATACTTAAACGGGTCTTTTAGAGAACGGCAAAAAAAATATTTTTTTGAAATGAATATTTTGAGAATGGATGTTTTGGAAACAATCAATATGCTCCGAAAGGTAAAAATTCTTGTGAATATTATGCATTATAATACTCAATTTGTTTCAGATTCTACACTTTACCAGCAGAACGGGCAATTTACGAAAATGCCTTTGGACCTCTCCTAGCTAAAAGAGGTAGGCAATTGCCAGATTATGAAGAAGTTATTTATAATTCATCGATGATATTTGGAAATGAACATAACGCCATAGTTGGTAGACCAAGTACGCCGCAGAACTTTAAATATATTGGTGGCATTCATATTGATGAACCTGTGAAGCCATTGCCTAAGGTAAATAATACTATATTTTCTTCCACAGTATATTTATTCTCTTTAAGAAAATAATGACTCATCATAGTCACTAAGCTGCACAATTTAGATCATAGTACGTTTTTTTTTTACATTAAGTACGCCAAATTGACGCCGCCCGCCTGATGATGATGACGACGACGTCTACCGATTGTGGGCGACTCTCACAGTACACAATACTATAGAGAGTGACCCTCAACTTGACGAACTAGTGATGTGCCTCTTCACGCCCCGCTTAAAGAACCCAGGGTTATATGTGAGAGGAAACACGTGCGCAGGCAGGGTATTCCAGGCTACTATCGTTCGGTAACGACCGTTTGAAACGTTCGGTTCTCGCGAATATAGTAGTAATAGTTAGAAACCTTGTTCACATTTTAAGCCCTTCAGACAAATAATTACAGATTATGAACTATCTGACATTAAACTTTTATATCATCCTTTTTCAGGATCTACAAGATTTATTAGATAAAGCACCCCATGGCGTCATATATTTCAGCATGGGTACCTTCTTGCAGTCAAAAGATTTACCAGAGAAATTCGTCAAAGATGTATTAAGACTACTTGGTGAACTCAAACAAACAGTTATATGGAAGTTCGAAACTAGTTTGACAGATATACCGAAAAATGTTCACATTGTACAGTGGGCACCTCAACAAAGTATTCTAGGTAAATATTGATTATTTAAACTAATTAGAGCAAGGTAAACCTGCACCCAAATTCTTGATTAATTGTTGCAATGAAACTCGACATATAAACTCCCTTTAGTACGTCACCGACCGCATAATATACTTTCCAAGTACCATTACCAATTAGCGAGATATATTTTCAAAATTGTATTTAAAAGTCGGTACGTAGGTTTAGCCGCTTTTACGTACGGCTTGAACAAAAAACGAACCTGACAATTTAGTGAACTAAAGTGACATAGCAAGTTTTGGTGGTTTGTAATAAAACTTGCTTAACATTTTTTATTTTAAAGCCATTAATAGAATACGTAGGTACAAAGTACACATTTATTCAAGTCAAGGTCAAACATACTTGTGATCTTGTGTTAACGATTAAATCAGATTCTGTACCGTACCCTCACTACTACCAACAAAGTGATTGGTGAAATGTTATAGCAAATTAATTTCAGGGATAAAGACGTAATTATTATAATTGTGTGCAATTTATTTTATATACCTACTTATTTAGTCTCGGATTGAAGTAGTTTAAAGAAACTACGGGATTCGTAGTTCACGTCTCGGAACCCTTATAAGTAGTTTCGTTATGTCCTTCCGTCCATCCATTATCAGCTTACTTCCAATTGTCCCAGAACACCTGTCGCTACAGTCAGCAATGACGCGGAGGATATTTTACACGATTTTAAATAAAAGTATAAATATGAAACTTTTTGTTGTAGCCCATCCAAATTGCCTGTTCTTCATATCTCATGGTGGTCTTCTATCTTCGATTGAAACTATTCACTTTGGCAAACCAATCATAGGTATACCGGGAATGCTTGATCAAATAACTAACGTTAACAAAGCCGCTTCTCATGGCTATGCTATCAAAGTACCCCTCAATTATAATACGCCAGAAAACCTGAAAAAAGCTATTCAGCTTATGCTCAAGGATGACTCGTAAGTATTCTGTCATGTATTTTATTGCATTATAACTATGAACTTTCGCTCTGTTATCTAGTTGTGTTAATAATATCAGTTTCTATTTACTTTGCCAACTGTGCTAAAAACACAATGAAGATAGACTTACAAGTAGGTAGCCCGATAATAATATTAAAGGCACGGTTTTTCAAAAACTGTAGCTTGTCTAGTTCTGAAGTAAGCTTCTGGACCTTCTCACGTACCGTGCGAAACACAAATCATCAAGTTCGTATTGGAAATCCATGACTTTACCGATATTTGTTTAATGATTTACTAAATATTACATTTTATTATTTTCAGCTATTCCAAAAGAGCCAAGGAACTATCCGCCATATATCATGACCGGCCTATGAAGCCTGGTGATGAAGTCACATACTGGGTAAAACATGTGGTAAAAACGAGGGGAGCTTGGCACCTACGATCACCAGCTATCAATGTACCATTGTACCAACGAATTTACTTGGATCTAGCAGCTTTAGTTCTAGCTGTTCTTGTTATTTTAAGTGTGTCTGTGTGTACAGTGTTAAAGAAACTGAAAGGATGTGATAAAAATCTTGAGAAAAAAAGAAAATAAGGTATCAAAATAATGTAACTGTCATTTGTGTTATGGCTAAAATGCAATACGTTAGGTACAAAACTATTGCTCAGAAAAATCATGAGATGAAACTATAATCTACCAATATTATAAAGTACCCACAATGTGCTGACGTGGTTTAGATTTTTTAGTTTCCGAGTCTCACAAAATGGAATTCCCAATAGATAGGTAGCCTGATGGACATAATACATCCTAGATGTTCCTATTAGCCATCTTTAACCCTTGGCATGCCTGGTAGGGTCCCACAGAACCATCACTAAACATAAATTGCTGCAGTTCATTGAAATTTGAATTTTGCACGCAACCGTCTTCAGTAGCTGACCGTTATGAGCCTCTAGACGTCCGACACCCGCCATTTTAGTCCAGGGTACGGTTGTTTAGAACAAAGATGTGATTTAAGTGCGCGTGTACCTGTTATTTAAGTACAACCTTCATACATGATCCAAAGTAAAAACGCTACGCTTACGCTTTTGTTAAAATCGCTGCTTACGTTTAATTATAAGAATAAATAACAAAACATATTGATTCTGGGTTATTTTTATTACATACTGTAGCATATTATACGTATCCGTCTGAATGGTGGTTGTATAACTTCAAAATAGGTCACCTCAACTATATAAATGTACGAAAAATGTACGTTTTTGTACTAAAATGTGTATAAATGTACGTTTCTGTATGCGAAATAAACATTATTTTAAAGTGAGCCGCCATCTTGATGTCAGGTTGGCGGGTGAATTCTAATTCGACTATTTTTTTTTAATTTTACATCACTAATTAAATGTACGTAAATTGTACGTATAGGAACATTATTTAAAAACATTATTTAAAACCAATTAATTCATAGCATGATTTAATAAATTTTATAACATTTGACCATAAATAATACAGTGAGCAATCACCTTTTCTGGACTCCTGTTTAATCTTGGCTTCAAATCGTCATAGCACATCCACATACCATCACCCCTATATGAATGTGCTTTATAGTGCCCAATCGCATCATCATTTAAGCTAGAAGGTACATATCAAGAACTCCTGTAATATAATAAGTATTATTATCGTTGAGTATTATTTCTAACGGAAAATTGTCAATAAAGATATAGGTATACCGATTAACTATGTTCAAAAATGATGATGTTGTGTAGTATATAATCAAAGGCTCGCATGCCTTTACAGCCATTTTGATTGCATATGACCAAACTGCCGTCGCCCCATAATGTGGATACAGCTGGTTCGTTTATTTAAGAAATAATCTTTCGTTGGGTCAAGTGAAAGAAACGGCATTTTTCTTCTCACATTAGGTCTAACAAGTCTCACTTGTACAGGTTTCTATCCTATCGGCACTCCAGATCAGATCAGCAAAGAGTCTCGTACTTATTTAAGCTGGATTATTTATGGTCAAATGTTATAAAATTTATTAAATCATGCTATGAATTAATTAATCGGGTTTTATTTAATAATCTGAACATAAGACGTACATTTATTTGGTTTTTGGTAGATCAAAATAGTTCAATTGATTTAGAAACAACCCGCCATTCTGACGCCAGGGTGGCGGCTCACGTGCGTTTTACCATACCGGAGCTTGCATAACATTTACGATGTTTTTAAATAATGTTTCTATACGTACAATTTACGTACATTTAATTAGTAATGTAAAATTAAAAAAAAAATATTCGAATTAGAATTCACCCGCCAATCTGACATCAAGATGGCGGCTCACTTTAAAATAATGTTTAAGACGCATACACACGTACATTTTTCGTACATTTATATAGTTAATTTTTGGCCTATTTTGAAGTTATACAACCGCCATTCTGACGGATACATATTATACTGCTAGCTTATCAATTAATTTAATACACTAGTTTAATACACTACTACATGTTTATAGGGGGCTAATAGTCCGGGTCCGTGAGACCCTACAAGGCATACCGTGTAACTTTTGGTCATCAGGCATGCCGAGGCGAGGGTTATAGGAAATTTTCGGCAAATCCGTTCACCGCAACGGTAAGAACGTAATGAGAAATGTGGCGACAAAAGCACAAAATTAAATATGTCAAAGTCTCGCATGTAAAAAAACACCTCCAGATATTAAAATTTGATTTCTTGGAAGAAGTCTTTGGGAACCGAGAACCGGAAAGTTAAATCACATAGGCCGGGTGACGCTTGTACGAGTAAAACAATAATTTTTATGCATTTCTGAGTTCAAACCTTGAACCTGATATTAAAAATATAGCAATTTTCAGTTCGGTGTTAATTTTATTCCCTTAATTGCAAGTGTAAAGTGATAGTAAAATAAAATAGCAATATAAGCATAATATTTTATAATTTAAGAAAATATAATATATGGTTTGGAGAATAAAGTGTTTTACTAAATATGGAGCATATAACCTTTTTGAGCTCTGATGTGGATGGTGTGCCAAGATAGTCAGATCCAACACGAGGTGATGAACGAATGGATGACGAAATACCCCAAAATCAGTGTAGCTGTCTTTATTACATACAATAAAGCAACAAAATAGAAATACTATTACGAGTACTACACGAAACATTATATTCGGGGAATTAAACTTTTCTGCAGTAAAATTAGATTAAGACAGTCTAATATATTTCTTAGCGACAGCAATTCTTTGAAATCACGTTTTTACTTACAAACCTAAAGTTAGTGAGATCCAGTGAACTGATGATTTTCAAAATTGAAAGAATTATCTATTGTTTTCATTTTTATTGTTCATAGGTCATATTTATGGGGCCCTAGCCAGTCTCATAATATGTACCACCGCGTACATATTATGAGACCGGCTGACATACAGACTAGGCTCTGGCAAGAGTAGTGAAAGTGGTCGGAAACTGGAATAGTCTAACTCCCTATTACGTGGGACCAACAATGACTGGCGAAATGTGGGCGTAATTTCTGTTCGTGTACCTCTTCAGATAAAGATGTGGTTTTGTGTTATTGTTGTTATAGTGTGAAAATATAATTTTACTTGTATTTTTTTAATACAATTTTACTTGTATTTTTTTTTAATACAATTTTATTTGTATTTTTTTTTAAATACAATCTTACTATAGGTACACTGGAAAACAATTTAGATAATCTACACTTGTTTTTTGAGATCTTTACGTAGTTTACTCCGGTATTGCTTTTAATATTTTTATATAAAGCAATTAGTCACTGATTGAAATGATTGAATGTAATAGAAGTAAAAGCACAAAATAGGGAATAATACTATATATAAGTGTCTGTTCATTTGTGTATATTTAAAGAGATAATGTGTTTCGGTTTGTATCAGTGTTAGTTTGTGAAGCAAATAAGAGCGTCCATTAATAATTTAGAACGTGAAAGTATTATAATAATTTGTATCAAATATCAGTAAGTACTTTTTGTTTTTGAAATTTAGTTTTCAAATTCTTATTAAATGACAATTTTCGATTTCCTTTTTGACAATATTATGAAGTTTTTTTTTTAAAGTAGTGGAGTAAACTCGCTATTGTCAGAAACTACTGCATGATATCGAAACATTGTTTTGTTTTAAATTTTTGTCTATTTACCGAAAGCAGGTTTAGGGTATAATATCATGCTACGACTAATAGGAGTGTATTATCAATAAAAAATGTGCAAATATGGAAGATAAAATGTTTTTTTTTTTGAGTTTCTAATGATCAATTCGCTATATTTTTATGGTAATAAAATAATTATGGTGAGCATAAACGCGAATGAACCCGCGGACACAAATCTAAGCATAACAATATTTGGGTCATTTCGGCAAAACCGTTAGTTAGTAGAAATAGTTTCCTCTAAAAACCTAAATCTCGTTCAACTAACGTTACATCTCCTATAGATGTAACGTTAGTTGAACGTTACTGTTACTATGTGGAAACAATGTACATTGCCCTCGTTACTCCCTGTTCTTTTAATAGCTTGCGATAAGATAACCAACTGCATTGTCATTCTATTAATTACCTTCATCAAGTAAGAGCGTTATTTTTTTTGACTATCGTTATTTTATTAAATTAATAATTATAAATTATTCTCATAGCTAGATAATTAAAATGGAGATCGTTTACTAGAACGTTTATTTTATATTACGAGTAGTTATTATTATTTTTGGGCGTGGACCAATAAAATTGTAGGAATCGAGGTGTATGGTGTCCAGTAACGGCAAAATCCAAAACTATGTGACAAAACCCCAATTTGTAAACAAAAAAAAACTGTCTTCAAATTCAAGTTTTAGCGAGACATAGAGACAGTGATTCATTTTTATTTATACAGACTAGCTTTCCTGACGAACTTCGTGTCACTTCTCAACGTTTAATAAACCTTTCGTTCCCGAGTTTTAGTGAGACAAATGAACGGCAATTAATTTTTATTTATAAGAAGAAGAAGAAGCAAAAGAGAAGAAGAAGATAGGTTAATTATTTCCTTTCCTTTCAGATAATGGATTTACCAAAATTTATCGTCTTTAAAGTGCTCTTGATGTTCTTTTTCCATATTTGCTATGGTTCTAAGGTACTGGTTGTATTTCCTCTGCCAAGTAAAAGCCATAGTATAGTAGGCAATATGGTGGTTAAACATCTTCTAAATGCAGGACATGAAGTAAGTAAAGATCGACCAAGCCAAACATATTTTGACCAAATCGCATTTATTTATTAATAAATAATATTTTTTCATATTTCTAAGGTGACTTACATAACTGCATTCGTCATAAAAGAGGATCATCCACAACTACGAGTGGTTGATGTTTCAGAAAATCGAAAAATCTTTAATGGTAAATAATTTGTATGGTATTCGTCCTATACATTTTCGTTCCCAATTCCCACGGCAGCTTATTACTGGCATAGCAAGTTAAGTGGTCTATCTTTGTGCCAATGTCCATCCAAATCGATTCAATAGTTTACTAGTAAATACAGTTAGTTACAAAAACCTCAAAATTTTCATGCAATGAAAAAAAATATTACGTCTTTATCTCCGACTTTAGACAATCAGTTTTGCTAATCACTTTGTTATTTTTCTCTAGTAAATATAGTTACTTGAAACGTTGGTATCTACCAAAGTTTAAATAAAGTAATTGTGCATATCAATGCACATACAATAATATAATACAATTTGTACAGAAAATACAATTAATGTGAAACAAATAATGGACAAAAGGGTAGATTTTGGAGACGTAGATTTCATTGCTACCTTAACGATTAATATTTCGACGAATGTGTTTGCACATGAAAATGTTCAGAAAGTCATTTGGGATCCGAATGAAAGATTTGACATCGTCATCGGACAATGGATGTTCAATGAACTTTATTGTCTGTAAGTAAGTAGCAATACAATGCAATGTTATTAAAATAAAGTATATAAATCTGAATTTGTAACCTTGTACAATAATTCTGTCCCTCAACAATTTTCAGGTTTGCAGCAATATTTGGTTGCCCAATGATCTGGATATCAAGCCTGGAGCCACACTGGATGATTTTAAACTTAATAGATGGACCTACAAACCCTGCTTATTCGAACGCCTATCAAAATGCTCATATCCATCCTTTATCCTTCGTAGAGAGAGTTCATGAGTTGTGGTTCCAAATTGATGGTTTGTTTCGAAAGACGTAGTAAGTACTAAATACCTGTTTGCTATTATTTGCTAATGCCTCGTTGGAGAGCATACTCTCGAGCGGGACTATCCAGATAATTCAGTGAAGCTTTTTTATGACAAATTTTAGAGAAGCGCCTGGTAAGAATTTTATGGCAAAGTCTTCTGTCGAAGTAAATTGCAGAACTAGGGAAGCGAGTCCACTATGTTTTCTTTTTATAACAAATCTATATGTAGATATATGTACCTTTTTTTAATGGACACTCCTTACGCACCGATGCGCTGGGGCATCATGTGATCTGGTTCTGCAGATACAGTTGTTGTTGCAATAATCAACACACTCTTTATTATTTATTTTAAAAATGTTTGATAACTAGCAAATACTATTACAAAGAGGAAGAAACGTACCAACGTCTTATAGTTCCAATTCTGAAACAAAAAGGTAGAGTGGTACCGTCGTATGATGAATTGAGATACAATATATCTCTAGTATTAGGCAATACTCAAGCAGCTATTGGAGAAGCTATAGCTTTGCCACAGAGTTACAAACATATTGGTGGTTTTCATATTGATGATAAAGTACAGCCATTGCCAGAGGTAAGAGACTTTAAAAAAATTAATAGAATTTCTGATCACATTATCATGGTCAAACATCCCAGAAACAATACGTACACTCAGCAAAACGATGTATACGGTGGCTTGTCCCAGTACAAATGGGCTCGCTTTGAACGGATATTCTCTATCTACACATACTTACACAAAATCATATATTTATCAGTAGACAATCATTCATTTAATTCGCCCATGTTTTACTAGTCACTATATCTAATTTACCAGAACCTCGTCCGTTTTGTCAGCAGATGAGGTGAGGATGACCACAGCGATGTTGGTAATCTAAATAAATGTAACGATTATTAATAAAACGATTTATTCAGCCTACCATAATGTTACTAACTTTTCGATTTGATAGAACTTAAAAAATATATTTGACGACGCCAAATATGGAGTTGTATACTTCAGTATGGGATCAAATATTAAAAGTAAAGATTTGCCCGAAGAACTTAAACAAGGTATTTTGAAAGTGTTTGGAGATTTGAAGGAAACAGTCCTATGGAAATTAGAAGAGACACTGTCTGAATTTCCCAAAAATGTCCATATAGTTCAATGGGCCCCTCAACAAAGTATTTTGGGTAAGTGGCGTGTTTAAAAGCAATGACTTTACTTCTACGAGTTTCAAATATTACCGTAATTTGCAAAAACTAATGTTGCGGCTGAGATGGAACCGTCGGCTTTTACCTTATAAAGATAACGCTTTACTACTTATTCAAATCGGTTACGATGACCATACCGTTAGCATAACATTTTTGCGTCTTATATTTCTAGCTTACATTGTTACTGTAAACTTTATAGGTAAACTATAAAATATATAGAAATAATCTTGTTTTCAGCTCACCCAAAACTAAAGCTCTTCATATCCCATGGTGGTATGGCATCACTTACAGAAACTGTACACTTTGGTGTTCCTGTCATCGTTGTACCAGTATTTTCAGATCAGTTTGCAAATGCCTTAAGAGCTGAGAAGAAAGGTTATGGGATTAAAGTTGATTTGACCTACACCATGCATGAAGATTTGAAAGTTGCCATTGACGAAGTTCTTTCAAACTCAAAGTATGTTTTTTTTAATTAGTGTCGACCTACACCATGCATAAAGATCTGAAAGTTGCCATTGGTGGGCCAGTATTCAAAGTCACGACTTCAAATTCGACACCAGAAAGAATAGCCATTTTATGTACCATGAATACTAAATCAGTAGTATTTATTTGTTTACTAAGGTCTTATGTTCCCAGGTATGCACAAAAGGCAATAGAAATATCATTTGCTTACCGCAGCCATCCTACGAAGTCAAAAGATGAGCTGGTGTTCTGGGTAAACCACGTAATAGAAACACGCGGCGCTGGACATCTGAGATCTCCTGCACATCAGATTCCACTCTACAAACGAATCTTTTTAGACCTTATATTCATTATTTTTGTGTTCTGTTTTGCTGTAACGTTTATTTTTACTTGGTTTTTTATGATATTAAAAAGAAAAATTATCTTACATAAAAAGCAAAAAAGTTCGTAAATTTTCATTAGAATTATTTCTGTACTCATAATCTTCTCAAAATATAAGTACAAACGAAGTTATACATTTCTTTTAGGCAAACAATAATAAGATACATCTTTTCCTACACTTTTTTTTGTTTATACTATAAGGTAGTAAGCAAGCTCACTTACCTGTGTAAGGGAGGGATTCTTTGGCCTAAGGCCGCGGCCGCCACTACGTTCTTAGAAGTTATCCCGCATCATTGGTGCCGGGTTTTATCCCACGTCGCCGGTGAGTGAATCTGCGTGCTGCAGCCTGCAACCGTTCTCACCTGCTTCTGTAAGAAAAAGTGCGAAGATTCTAAAGGGATGTTGGCCACCAAAAGACTACGTGCGACTGTGTGAAATATTTGTCGTTGATGATATTAAAAAGAAAAATTATCTTACATAAAAATTGATCACCAAACACAGGGATACCAATAACTGGTACACCGTAATGAATCGTCTCCGTCGTTGATAGAAGACCTCCGTGTGTAATAAATAGGAAGCAATTAGGGTGAGCTGAAAATCGTAAATGTTTCAAATTATGATGTAACTTTCTTAAAAAATTTAAAGTTTAATTTTGTTGAAAATGTTTTACTCAGAATACTCGGCTGCGGTGCCCATTTCAGTATGTGAACATTCTTTGGTACGTTTGGCAAGTTATCTTCTTCGAATTTCCATAGTACCGTCTGCTTCAGTTCACCAAACATTTTAAGAAGATTTTGCTTCATTTCCACTGGCAGATCTTTACTTTTCAGATTAGAGCCCATGCTGAAATATATGACTCCTTTTTTTGCTGTATCCATTATTTTCTTCAGATCCTGAAAACCAAAATGTTAAGAATATTTTTTGATTAAAATATACTTAGAAATAAAAATTAAAATATAATAATTAAAATATACTGACGAAAGTAATGGTATTTGAACGAGACGAAAGCATGTCGAACTGTGCGATTGTTATTGAAGGAGAAAGAGTGGAGCAAGTGAAAGAGTTTGTGTATTTAGGGTCCAAGTTTACAAGGGATGGAAGATGTGACGACGACATTGAAAGAAGGGTTGTGGCAGGGAATCAAGTGAATGGGGCTCTGCATAACTTTATGAACAGTCAGAAGATTTCCCGGAGGGCTAGGCTGGCTGTTCATAGAGGAGTGCTGGTCCCTACACTTATGTATGGAAGTGAATGTTGGGTTTGGCAGAAGAAGCACGAAAGTAAAATAAATGCAGTGGAAATGAGAAGTTTGAGAAGTATGACTGGAGTGACATTGGTTGAGAAAGTGAGGAACAGCGAGATACGAGAACTTTGCGGTGTATCAGAAGATGTAGTGAGTAAGATAGAAAAAGGGATGCTTAGATGGTTCGGGCACGTAGAAAGGATGGATGAAAGAAGATTGACGAAACAGATACATAAGGCGGGCGTGAATGGACAGGCAGGTAAGGGTCGACCCAGGCGAACGTACTTCGACCAAATCGGAGATGTTTTGAACAAAGGTCAGGTCAAGAGCACCCAGAACCGGAGAGCGTGCATGAAGATAGTTATGAAAGTGGAAGAAGCGAAAGAAGTATGCCAGGACCGTAGCAAGTGGAATTCCATAGTCTCTGCCTACCCCAATGGGAAAGAGGCGTGACCATATGTATGTATGTATGTATGTAAAATATACTTCTCATAAATATGTTTGCAAGAGTCTTGTCCATGGCTAACAGGTAGACCTTGACGCTAAAACTTGACCTTAAAATACAAGATACAAATTCCTAATTATACCAGAATTATAATCAAAGTAAGTAAGTGCCAGGTTCGCGATAAATGAAGGACGGGATACAGTCAGCACACTGTAGCAGCGACTACAAAATTTACTATTAGCAATTTTGTACACGTATAAGTATTAGTAATCAGCACCCTTTGCAAATTGGGTCCTAATAGGGTGGGTACTGTTCTCCTGGTATAAGAACTCCGTTACTTTCAAAAGTCCTATCCTTAAAGTTGATAGACAAAGCAGGTATGCTGTTAATATTTCGAAATATTCAAAAAAGGAAGTAAGCGTCCATTGGCTCTCACATAGAGTAACTTTACCGGTTTATGACTTGTTGAGAGATTAATTGCCGAAATACCTCGGGTAACGGCTGGATATTATCATCAATATGGTATCCTCCTACTGCTTTATAGTTCTGTGGTGTTGTTAAAGGATCTCCCATCGATACGTGTGAACTGCCCAAGACCAACGATGCATTGAACCGAATTTCTTGAAAGGTTGGGGGATTTCGACCTCTGGCCCTAATGTGTGGGACAAAATACTTCTCATATACGTCCGCTGGCATTTTATCTTAGTACCTAGAATAAACGCCGGAAAATCACTGCCCCCGGACCCGACGGCATTCCTGGCCGTGCATGGGTCCTGGCCCTCGAAGAACTCGGGCCTCGACTGATGGGGCTCTTTAGCGCATGCCTCGAAAGGGGCCAGTTTCCCAAGGTGTGGAGGACGGGGAAACTGGTCCTGATCCGTAAGGCGGGGCGGCCGGTGGACTCACCGTCCGGATACCGGCCGATCGTGTTGCTCGACGAGGTGTGTAAGCTCTTTGAGCGAATTATCGCGGAACGCCTCGTCGAGCATCTCACGAGTGTGGGGCCAGACCTGGCGGATAACCAGTTCGGTTTCCGTCGGGGACGCTCCACCGTGAGCGCGATCATGCGCGTGAAGAGCCTGACGGAGGAAGCAGTCTCGCAGGGCAAGGTGGTGGTGGCGGTGTCTCTTGACATCGCCAACGCGTTCAACACCTTGCCATGGAGCTGCGTTAGGGAGGCGCTCGTGTATCACGAAACGCCTCTCTACCTCCGTCGTATTGTCGGGGCCTATCTCTCGGAGAGGGCCATAGCTTTCCCCAGCTGGCTCGGACCAGCTCGGCGAGATGTGTCGTGCGGTGTTCCGCAGGGGTCGGTCCTGGGGCCGCTTCTGTGGAACATCGGCTACGACTGGGTGCTGCGGGGTGCGTTGCCTAGGGGTGTCGGCGTAACGTGCTACGCCGACGATACCCTCGTCACGGCGCGGGGTGCAACGTACCAGGAGGCAGCACTCAAGGTCACGACGGGTGTTGCTCGAGTCGTGGGTCGGATACGGCAGCTGGGACTGGAGGTGGCCTTGCACAAGTCCGAGGTTCTGTGTTTTCACAGACCTCGGAACGGTCCACCAGAAGGTTCCAGCATAAATGTGGGAGGCGTTAGCATCGGCATCAAGCCGTCGATGAAGTACCTAGGGATCGTACTTGATAGCCGATGGAACTTCGGACCACATTTCCGAAGTTTGGTCCCCAAGGTGACGCAGGCATCGGTCGCGCTTTCGCGACTGATGCCCAACCTAAAGGAACCCAACGCCTCATGCAGGAGACTGTACCTGGGGATCATGCGGAGTATGGCCCTATACGGGGCTCCCGTATGGGCGGATAGGTTGGCGGTCAAGGGGAACGTGACTCTGTTAAACAGACCACTTAGAACCTTGGCCGTCAGAACCATACGGGGGTACCGCACGATCTCCGGAGAGGCTGCATGTCTCCTAGCCGGGACCCCTCCATGGGAGCTGGAAGCGAGAGCCCTTGCGTCATTGTTCCAATGGCGCAAGGAGGCGCTGGAGCGGGACCACAGGCCTGCGTCTCGAGAAATCAAGGACCAGCGGTCCCAACTCCGCCAGGATCTCATGGAGTCATGGAGGGTGCGACTTGAGCAACCCAAGGGGGGTGCCATCTTCATCGCGGCGGTGAGACCGATCATGGACGATTGGCTGCAGAGGCAGCATGGTGACCTCACGTACCGTGCGACGCAGATCGTTGCCGGGCATGGATGCTTCGGTAGCTATCTGTTTCGCATGCATCGTGAGGTCACACCCCGGTGTCAACACTGCGAGGTTTCCGACGACGACACCGCACTCCACACGTTGGTGGAGTGCTCAGCGTGGGCGAGTCAGCGCCGGGACCTCGTAGTGGGTCTGGGCGTGGATACCCTCTCGCTGGGGACCATGCTTCAAGCCATGGTATCCAGCGGGAGTAGGTGGAACGCGGCCGTGTCCTTCTGCGAGCAAGTCATGCTCACGAAGGAGGCGGCCGGGAGGGAGAGGGAGCGTACCCTCCCCGCCGAGTTCCGTAGTCGGCGGCCAGGCCGCCCCAGACTACGCGACTACGCCCAAGACTATCGTCCTCCATGATCGGGGCCTGAGGACGGCGGGATCGCCACCCATCGTCCTTACAGAAGCAGGCTAGAAGGGTTGCGTGCTGCGGGGCCTTTGCCCCATAGCACGCAACCAGATTCACTCACTGACGCGGGATAAAACCCGACCCCAATGACGCGGGATTCTCGTCCCGAATAAACACCCGCAGAGACCACAGAGGTGGTCAAAGTCCGACGGGCGCCACTGGACATACCCTCTGCTAGTAACCAGGGACGCCATGCAACGGACGTTAGAGCGGCCGCGGCCTTGGGCCGCGGAATTAAAAAAAAAAAAATAAAAAAGTACCTAGAATAGATGCAAAATCTTCAATAATATCTACTTATTAAGTACTGTATTATTTGTAACCGTTTGTTTCAATATTGTCTAATTTCGAAATTATTAGTTGGACAAATAAGTATTTTTTCCACTTTTGTATAAAGTCAATCATCATCCATCAACAATCCAACCTAAGCTACGTATCGTGGTGCAACTGCACGTAAGCACTACGAAGCTGTGCCGAAAATGACAGTATCCGGTAAGCAGCAATGGACTCTTCCCTTATTATGTGGATGTATTATGTAAAAATAATACAAAATAATTGGCGACATATGAGTCTGTCATATACCTCAGCCTACTATCTATACCACTACTAAACTAAAACGGGCGAGATAGTATATATCTCTAATTCGCAATCTTTAGAGATTGAGGAAGATTACAAGCTTATATACAAATCCTCCGAATGGAATTATCCCCCCTTGTACATTGTTTACAAGTAGTGAGCCTACTTACATACAGTCCATATAGGCATCTGTAATTCGTCTGCATACTTCTTGTAACCTTTGCTGGAATGTAAATGCAGCTGTTATGAAAGATAGTGCATCTGTACTGTACGCAGGACTTGGCATTTCCTCGATCAGTCTTAATATACGAGAATTAACTTCCATTGGAGATGTCCATATGAACGGACAATTGAATATGGCCGCGAAACTGAAACAGATTGTAATGTGCTTCTATACTAGGATTTAGCTTGAGTGCCAGATTGGTCAAAAGCAATCGATATAATAATGGCCATACCTACATCAATTTTATGGTAACTTACGTGCAATGCCTGACGCTTTGCACGCATCATAAGGAGACTTATACCGAAAAGAAATTTATTTTAAGAAATTGAAGTCGTTAGAAATAACGGTATGCCACTCGTATTATTTTGGGGGTATAAATAGTTGCTAAGAAATCCTATTAGCATCTCCAGGGCCCAAAGCACCTTTACCTACTGGCTGTGCACCTGCCCACAGAGAGACGAAGCTCTCTAGCAAGAAAACTCACAATGTCCAGAAAACCCTATAGACTCGCTTACTTTAACGTGGTACCAACAGTTACTGGCAAAATGTGTGTGGCCCAACAAAAACAATCTTCCCGAAGACTTCTTCGTAATAAAGATTGATTTAGTCTTGTGTGTTCCACAAGGAGGTATTTGAAAGAGAAGCTAGATTCTTTGGATTTAACTGAGAATAACCTCTAAAGAATTTATATAAGTTACGCAGATATTACTTTTCTGATCACCTTGCAAGTATATCAATGAACATTCATTCTACAATCACCACATCGAACTGTACTTCTGGATTACTTAAAAGCTCTTGTACACCTTTGATTTCAAGTGTTTTCTGGTCTGGCAGCCACATCAGTTGCAGGTGCTTGAAATGTCAATTTTATTCAATTCAATTCAAATACACTTTATTGTACACAACATGGAGAACATACAAAAAGGAGATATAACTTAAGAAGAGTACAAATGGCGGCCTAATCGCTAAAAGCGATCTCTTCCAACCTTTGGATGGATAGCGAGTTTAAGAAATTAAAAGGACGGGTGATCTTCTGGCATTCGTAACGCATGTCTGGGTGAGGCTATGGAAAGGCACGGCGAGTCGTTGGCGATTAGCCTGGACATCGCCAAAGCCTTCGATAGAGTCTGGCATACTTCGCTCCTTTCCAAGTTTCCGGCATATGGTCTACCTCCTCAACTGTGCAGCTGGATGGTAAGCTTTCTGAACGAACGTTGAATGCGGGTCCTCTGCGATGGCCAGGCTTCTCGCTTTTTTCGAGTGAATGCCGGGTACCGCAGGGGTCTGTGCTGTCACCAACTCTCTTCCTTCTGCATATCAATGATATGCTATCCCTCGGGAACATTCATTGCTATTCAAATGACAGCACATTGCACGGGAGCTACTGGGCTCGTCCAGCGGCGGGGCGGTCGGAGATTGAGGAGGATAGACAACAACTCGTGGCTGATCTCGACAGGAACCTCGACTGTATCTGTCAATGGGGTACCGAGAACCTGGTCGAGTTCAATGCCCGCAAAACACAGGCGTGTGCGTTTACAGCGAAGAAATCTCCTTTCCTTCCCCTACCCTCGCTTCAGAATGCATTATTACCAATGAAGGACAACCTCGACATCCTTGACATAGACGTTCGTCGAGAGCTCAATAATAAAACTACATCAAAAGATGTATAGGGCTAGCTTCGCGGAAACTAGGAATACTGAATAAAGTAAAACGATTCTTTACATCGGACCAGAGGTGTCTGCTGTTCAAGACGCAGATTAGACCCTGCGTCGAATACTGCTCTCACCTCTGGGACGGCTCCGCGAAATATCTGCTGGACGCTCTCGACGCTATGCAGCGACGGGCTATCCGTATTATAGATTGTCCGGAGGTAACGGGAAGCCTTGAGCCGCTAGCTCAGCGCTGAACGATAGCTTCCTTGGCCGCATTCTACCGTGTTTACCACGGCGAGTGTTCTGAAGAGCTCTTCAATCTGATCCCAACCTCTTCCTTCCGATCCCGAACAACGCGTGCCGGGCAGAGATGCCACTCCCACACAGTTCGTTTCTCTGCCGAACGATAGTGGCCTGGAACGCCCTGCCTGTGCACGTGTTTCCTCCCACATATAATCCTGGGTTCTTTAAGCGGAGCGTGAAGAGACACATCAAGAGGCACATCAATAGTACATCTCAGATATACACGCTGATTTTATCACCGTCAGCAGTACGCAAGGGTTCGCTTTCGGAATAATTTTTGAACCAACTGGCAGCATTACTTTGAAAAACAAACGCATTATTTTTAGAAATCTAAAAAAAAATATTTAGTTTCTAGACATCAAAATGAGAACCCGTTGTAGGGGACTCACTCTCTTAAATACTTAAGTTATACAACGATAGTTACGGTACAGTTCGTTTTCATTCAACAATGCGCTGGCACAGAGCAAGCGTGCGCCGCCCCCGGCCCCCACCTCAGCGTACCCTCCGAATCCTCCTAGCGGCAACACTGCGGCTCGCCTGTCCAGTAAACCTCGTGACAGCGCCAGCGTCTGTTGCGTAATTGTGTGTGTCAGTGAGTAAAATGAGTCGTCAGTATGAATATTCGAACGTGGAGTATCTAGAAATGGTACAATTGTATGCCATTGCTAAGCACAGGCTAGGCGACCAATTGTTAGGGCCCGTTTTTATTGAAGGTCATCTCACTGGTAGTTCATTCCTAGAAATGCTACGTAACGTAGTTTCTGAATTATTAGAGAACGTGCCTCTTACGTATTTACGAGGCTTGTACTACCAGCACGATGGCTGCCCGGCTCATTACGCGCGTGTAGTACGCGACTACTTGGACAGTGAATTTGGTGAACGGTGGATAGGTCGCGGTGGGACTTTTATTTGTGGTCCGAAACTAAAAGACTCGTTTATACCAGAGAGTATCAAACCCGCGAAGTACTACGCAGTGCGATAGTGGACGCTTTTGATATTGTGAAAAGTGATAGAGACACACTGAACAAGTTGAAAGACAATCAATTGAAACGTGCTCGTTTGTGTATCGAAAGGAATGGACTCCATATCAAGCAGTTACTTCGGTACAGAGAACTGTAAATTAGTGTAAATAAACTGTAAATAGGTATGTAAGTTTGATTTTATTTGTAAATAGCTCCAATTTTTTAAATACGCCTGAAATACCTCCTCGCAGTTAGTAGTAGTTCAGTGTATTTTTATTATTATTACCTATTACATAGTTCAAAAGTCATTAAGTCACTATCGTTAATAATAAAGTAGGTATTACAGACGGTCCTAAGCCCGTGTAAAGTACGAAGGAGAAATTGGAGTATGTACTTTATGTTCAAGTAGGTATGTTTCGTAGTGATATTGGCCATATTGGCTGCGCGGGGTCATTGCTCCCTAATACATGATTTGCGTCCAGCCTGGCGAGTGCGCCGCGCCCGTCCGCGTCAATTCATTAATTAAATATCGTACTGCTACCAATGTTAAACTTGATCGAGTGAGAAGAATTACAGAAATTACTATTTTTTTTATTATTATCAGTACAGTAATTTAGATGTTAAAAAAGGAATCTAAATATTATTCCGAGCGAACCCTTTCGACTGCTGACGGTGATAAAATCAACGTGTATAGTTATCACTTTACTACACTGAACCAAATAGAAGTTACGCCTCCCACACGACAGAGAAGTTTAACTTTTTCCTTACCGCACTAGAGGCAGACACGTACATGGTGTTTTAGACCTCGTATTGCACTGAACGTGTTAACCTGAAAAACATTTAAGGCTTAGATACTTAGCTCCAGCAGTAATACCGTATTGTAGAAAACTATTTTAACCATGCATTAACAGCCGATAGCTATAAAAAAATTAGAAGAGATATATAAATTATGTGATAATAAGAAATATTATTATGTACCTACCAAATTATTTTAAAAGATAAATTAAATTCTGACCGCTACTGTTTTATTTGGCCATGGAGTGCAAAACACCTTATCACTATAGTATCAAGCACTACACTAAATAATGCATTATATAAAGCACCTATCTATTGCCGATAAAAAATATATTTTAAATTACTGTCTCTGTTTTCGATAAAGACTCGGCCTCTATTACGTAGGACTAAAGTCAAATTTCTAAACGAACGACCTCTTTGGAAGAGCAGGTATATGTGTACTCTGTTGGTCTTCAAAGGTCTTGGACAACTATCTTTAGCTGAAAAAAAAACAGCAGCAGCTTATGGTATCAATATACAATTTTTAATACGATCAGAAATACTTAATGCTTGTTAAGTGATAACAATCAGCGCCAAAAATCTGCAAGTAACCGTACTTATCAACATGTTCTCAATGATATATCACTTACATATCAGATCATATCAGATTGTTACGAAGTATTTTTACCGCAGCTATTATTATTACGTAACACTATTACTTTTAGGACTCGTCAATTTATGGAATTTTAAGCCAGAACAGTAAATAAAGAAGACAGTAGCAGACATTCGAACTAGCCCATTATTACTTATGATAACATTCAATATAACTGACATAATATGACAATATAACGCCTTACCTCTCAGGAATAGGTAAACTCGGCTGTAGGTATTTTTCTACTATTGTGAAATGCAGGAAGTTTTGTAAATATAAAGTAAAAATTTATAATAATATCGATGATTTAGATCCCTTGTTATAGGTAATCCGATTAACAAATAAAATTATTGTAGAAAGAGTTGGGGCAGATGGATCATACATACGACAACACATCACCCTCGACGGCTGGCGACTATGCAATCGCAAAGGGAAAATACCGTTAACTACATCTTATACCAAGAAGCAAAATATTTATAAATACACAGAAAATCAACTGCTATGTTAGTATGACATTACATATTTATGAGGAAAAATTCTAATTAATTTTATAAGAATTTTTCCTTGATCTATCAATATTTGCGCTTCCTTGAATTATCGTAGTTTCTATTCCTCCAACAAGGAAATCTATTTTTTTCTTGTCTCCCAATATATAATAAGATAAATATTCTATTTCACAATGGTTTTCCGACGGAGTTTCGAAAACAGATGTATGAATTCAAGGTTGTTTTAGAACGGCTAGTCCGCCTAAAACATTGAAATATTTTTCTTCAGTTGGTTAAAATATATTTTTTGTTGGTGTTTTACAAAGGGCAAATAAAATAACAAAGGACCTCAAAAGGATAATCAAAACAAGGTACAAATATTTAATTTCTAATCTCTTTTCTTTTTACTTACAAATATCGTTGAACATATTAATGAAGTGAATAACTTTAATAATTGGTATAAGAAAATAAATAGCACTAAAACAATTGCTGCTATATCTAAATAAAGACGTTCGTAAAATGGTTGGTCTATTGCTGGAGATCGCAAATGTAGGGCACCTCCAGTTTCTACCACGTGGCGCACCCAGAATGCTAATTCATCAACGGGCTTAACTGGACGACTGTGATACACTTTTGACCATTGTTTAGCTTTCAAGCGGTATCTGTAATTGCAATAAATATTTTACTAACACATAATTATTTTATGAACACCTCAATAGGAGAATAATCCGCAATAAACCATGTTACTGGTTCGAATGTAGTAAATGTCAGGAGGGACGGAATCCTAAAGTACGTTCGACGTTGCAAACGGTGACACATAGGTATATACTAGTTCTTTTACCATTATCAGTGCATAACACCGAAGCAATGTGAAGCTTTGAATTCAAAATAAAGGATACGGAGTGCTTGCTTGGACAACTATGGTCAAAGCCAAAAGTGATCGAAAAATAAATTTACTTAATACTAAAATAATTTTAATTAACAATAATAAAAAAGGTAGAAATTACTTACGAAGAATTACTCGTCATTTCGTCAATAGCCACTTTTAAATCTTCAACTACATTATACGTCATGCCGACTTCTATACCGAATCCTTTTTTAACAATCTTTTTAATATTAGCAAACTGGTCACCAAATGCAGGCACACCTATGATCGGCACACCAAAATGTATAGTTTCAGCAGTAGACAGCAGACCAGCGTGGGTTATGAAGATTGCACAATTTGGGTGAGCTGCAAAATTAGATCTATTTAATTACAATATTTTTTTAAAACATACATAGATAAATACAATTAAATAAACGAAGTTCCTCAGCGACCACCTAACAAAGACAATATTATTATACCAAAACAAATATTGAGAACGAAATACACTGGCTTTATCTAAAAATCTCTTTAACGGATTTTTATGCAGTTTTTAATAATATGACGAAGATTATAAATACCAATAATGGCTCGTAAAACGAAGAGAGTACTAAATTGTAAACTAAATATTAAAGAGACTCGGGATTTACATACATAAAATACTTAATTGTGGAAACCATTTTGATATGTGAACATTATTAGGAATATTTGGTAGTTGTTCCTCGAATTTCCATAGAACAGTTTGCTTCAGTCCACCTAACATGTTCAGTAATTTCCGTTTCGTTTCCTCCGGCCAGTCTTTGCTTCTCAAGTTTGACCCCATGCTGAAGTAAATTACTCCATTCTTTGCATTATCCATTATTTTCTGTAGATCCTGTACGAAACAAGTTTGTTGTATAATTTCACATATCATTGAAGAAGATTATTTTGATACTTTATATTTACCTCTGATAAAGGTTTAATATCTCCGTCTATATGATATCCTCCTACAGCCTTATAACTTTGTGGTAAACGAACAGCTTCCCCCATAGATACATGTGAATACCCTAATACCAAAGAAGCATTAAATCGGACAGATTGAAATGGAGGTGGCTGTCGTCCCCTTTTCAATATCGCAGGCACAATCAATCGATTGTAAGCTTCGGTTTCGATTTCGTCAAAATGTCTGTAAAATATTGATAAAAGAAATTAATGGTAGATAAAATTAATTTCATTGGTATCCTACGAATGTACTTAGGCAAAAAAAAGTACATTTTTAATAACAAAAAGAATAGCTGAATCTTACGAGGCTTAATATTGTTTTACTTTTGTTACCTACTAGTACATATTAAAACAATGTTTATTTTCCTGTAGGGGTAGAAAGAAGTATAATATTAATAAACACCCACTCATCGCCAGTTATAAATTTGGAGGACCCCGTTGAGCCCATTGTCGCTAACCGGGTACTTTTATGTTTGCCAGAGCACAAAGCCCTATTAATGTTTACCTACTTGTAATACAGATATTCTGAATTCAGCAAAGCCCACAATTCTTCCACTCGATGTAGAAATGTAAAAGGTTGCACATTTCTAGATGAGCAGTCAGGCACATGACTAGGATTCGGTACAGCATCTATACGTCTTAGAATGTCAGAATTAACTTCGATTGGTGACATCCATATTAATGGACAACCAAATACTGTTGCTAAACTGTAACAAAATAATGAATGAAAGTAGAAACAAAGTCATAAGTTCTAAAAATATTCCAATATTCAAGAGGAGAGAGAAAGAAAAAAAGATTTTTTCGAATCGGCTCAGGCACCTTGAATTGGAAATGTACAAGTGGAATGTGATCGTCTACAACGGGCGACCACTAAATTGCATTTAGATAATAAGCTAAAATCCGAGAACGGCTTTATGCCATTCAGTCTCCGAAGGGTGGTATTTTGTACAACATCAAGAACTATCCATTTTCAATTTACATAAAAAAACGCCAACTTTCAGTACAAAATTGGCCAAGTGACCACATTATAAGTTTTTCTAGACCACCCTAAGCAGTCTCATTTTACATCTTCTAACTTTTTTTTAAATACCGCGGCCCCGCGGGGCCGCGGCATCTTATTCCGTTGCCGGACGTCTCTGGTTCACACGCAGAAGGTATTTCCAGTGGCGCCCGGCGGACATCTTCGAACTACTTTTACACATGTGCTGTTTTGGAGATATGGGTGTGCGGACGGACAGACGTCAAGAAATGATAGACCCCTTCAGAGATAATTAGATTTATTAGTATCTTACCTGGCTAAAAGATCATGGTCCATAAATTCAGCTATTACGACATCAAACTGTTCTTTTGGATCATTTATTAATTTCTGTACATCTTTGTTTTCTAATGTATTTATACCTACTGCAGTCATAAAACGCTTTACTATTTCTGCATCGTTTGGATCACTTTGATCCATTATAGCTTTTATGTTTATTGAATCCTCTAAATGTATGG
This sequence comes from Nudaria mundana, assembly GCA_963556515.1. Classification (NCBI taxonomy): domain Eukaryota; kingdom Metazoa; phylum Arthropoda; class Insecta; order Lepidoptera; family Erebidae; genus Nudaria; species Nudaria mundana. Next base: position 5,674,550 of record OY748306.1, read on the forward strand.
AAAATATTTTTTTTACTTAGATAAAAATCAAAATCTACTAAACTCAACTATCCAGTAAGAAAAGCTCAAATTCAAATTGACTAGGCATTTGAGTAATGCAAATAAATACAAAAAACCGGCCTAGTGCGTGTCGAGTCACACATAAGATAGGATTCCGTGGTTACCCATAAAAGCCTCAATTACATGGGCATTACATGGACCTCCACCAAGATTTCTCAGGTTCTTCACGAAAGCCGTTTAGATTTTCGAGGGCGCCCTGTTTTTGCAAAAACAAGTTATTCAAAGCTAAATGTCCGCAAACGGACACATAAATCAAAAAATCCAATGATACACGATGAAGTAGACCCGAGAAAAAAATATCATCCCCACTTTACGTGTAGGCAAATGAGGTACCCCAAAAAAATATATTTTTCAGAATTTTATTTTAGCACTTTGTCGGCGTACTAAATATCCATTCATGTTTCTAGCTGTAACCGTTTGGGAGGAAAGCTGAGGATGGACGGACGGACATGACGAAACTATAAGGGTTCTGAGACTTTTATTACGGAACCCTAAAAAGTATATAATAGCGATTTATGAAAAGCATACACTTGTTTTTATGCAGATGCAAGAAATGAAAGAAATTTAAGTCATTCTCATCAGTCACCTGGAAGAAATTCTTCATTGCTACTAACATCGATCTGACGCAGTGTAGTGGGAGCATTCTTATAGTCAATGGATCTGATATAAGTAACCTGTAAAAGATAAATTAATTTTAGAAAATTATAATAATAATTTCAACTAAACTTTATTACCTTTCTCTTAAAGATCAGACCTCTATTATTGGTCATAATTTAAATATGCTTTATAATATCGACACACACACACACACACACACATTACCTGTCACTTTGTTACGTTATATCATTGGTAGTCTATCAGGAACATAATTTTCGGGCCTGTCGTGTTAGTTGAATTATTTTAAACTAGGTGGCGTTACGGGTAATGGTTCATAATATTTAAGTCAATATCTTTCGTTTTTGTCAGAATTCCAGTCTAAGAAAATATATCTATTTTAAAAAAGTTTTTCTACGATTAGATAAGTAGTTTTCGGGTCTTTAAAACTTTAATTTAACCTTTTTTAATATAATGTCAGCACAGCGCCACGGTATACGTGTCGGCTAGAATAAGTACTGCTATAAATTTGGATGGCGTTTGATTTTCATCAATAACTCTTGCTAAAGCACAGATAGATGTCGCTGATATTAATATTGAATAAGTCTTATGGTTACGTAATTTTTACACAATAGGATATTTTAATAATATAGATACACATTTTCACCTATTGATACATATTTATATTTATTTTGAAGCAACTTAATATAAAAACAATAATGAAATACTTACGTACTTGTTTTGAATAAAAAAATAACAAGAAAAACTGGCAAAAAAAACAGTCAAATTGAGAACCTCCTCCTTTTTAGAAGTCAGTTGAGAAAATAAAGAATTTGTGAACAAAAACAAAAAATACTTTCCTAGGATTTGAAATTGGATCATCTTTGACGTTTGCATCTATCCAATGACATGCACCTACGCTAACCTGGACTTTAATTTGTTGGTGAAATACTGTACTACAACCCACAAACGTGGAAATGATTCGGTAATAATATAAAATTTTATAGTGAATATTTCTTGAGTTAACCCTAAAAAGGCCTCTTTTAGCAATTTTAATCGCTCCAGTGTGACTGCTATATTAATATAACTAGCTGTTGCCCGCAGCTCCGCCTGCGTGTTATAGCTTTCTTGATCACCAGTATCTTAGCCATGTGCAACCTACGACAAACTTATTATTTGCGGTTGGTACAGTAATCGGGTCTAGGGACCGAACCGCAAAATTAAGTTTGTTTTTTATTGTATATAGTTTTTGCGTGTGATTTTTGTCTGTCTGTCTGTCTGTTTGTTCAGGCATCACGCAAAAACTACCGGTTCGATTACGATGAAACTTGGTATAATTATTCTTTAATATCCTGGGCATCACGCTGGGTACTTATTATCCCGGAAAAGTATATACAATAAAAAACAAACTTAATTTTGCGGTTCGGTCCCTAGACCCAATTACTGTAATAAGTTTGTTGTATGTTACGCCACCCGCAGTGGAGTTCACTAAGGGGCGCTGCACAAGGCTAAGATACTATAATATTTTATCTTAAGATACAATAACGCTCAACAGCTATCTTCTATACTTATATACTTATAATAAATCAGAAGTGAAAATTCTGTGTATTGAAAATATCAAAAAAATTAATGGCAGGGGTGTTACTACACCAACACCGAACCTAAAATGGGATTAAAAAAATTTTTGTCTGTCTGTCTGTTTGTTCATGCATCATGCAAAAACTACCGGTTCGATTACGATGAAACTTGGTATAATTATTCTTGAATATCCTGGGCACCACGCTGGGTACTTTTTATCCCGGAAAAGTATATCCAATAAAAAACAAACTTAATTTTGCGGTTCGATCCCTAGACCCGATTACTGTAATAAGTTTATCGTGAGGTTACGTCACCCGCAGTGGAATTCACTTAGAGGCGCTGCACATGGCTAAGAGACTATAATATTTTATTTTAAGATACAATATCGCTCAACAGCTATCTATACTTATAATAAATCTGTAGAAGTGAAAATTCTGTACATTGAAAATATCAAAAAAATTAATGGCAGGGGGTGTTACGAGTACTAGACCAACACCGAACCCAAAAATGTGATTAATTTTTTTTTGTCTGTCTGTCTGTTTGTTCAGGCATCACGCACAAACTACCGGTTCGATTACGATGAAACTTGGTATAATTATTCTTTAATATCCTGGGCACCACGCTGGGTACTTTTTATCCCGGAAAAGTATATACAATAAAAAACAAACTTCATTTTGCGGTTCGATCCCTAGACCCGATTACTGTAATAAGTTTGTCGTAGATTAAGTCACCCGCAGTGCAGTTCACTAAGGGGCGCTGCACACGGCTAAGATACTATAATATTTTATCTTAAGATACAATATCGCTCAACAGCTATCTTCTATACTTATAATAAATCTGTAGAAGTGAAAATTCTGTGCATTGAAAATATAAAAAAAAATAAATGGCAGGGGGTGTTACTAGACCGACACCGAACCCAAAAATGTGATTTAAAACAATTTTTGTCTGTCTGTCTGTTTGTTCAGGCATCACGCAAAAACTACTGGTACAATATCGCTCAACAGCTATCTATACTTATAATAAATCTGTAGAAGTGAAAATTCTTTACATTGAAAATATCAAAAAAATTTATGGCAGGGGGTGTTACGAGTACTAGACCAACACCGAACCCAAAAATGTGATTAATTTTTTTTTGTCTGTCTTTCTGTCTGTTTGTTCAGGCATCACGCAAAAACTACCGGTTCGATTACGTAGAAACTTGGTATAATTATTCTTGAATATCCTGGGCATCACGCTGGGTACTTTTTATCCCGGAAAAATATATACAATAAAAAACAAACTTAATTTTGCGGTTCGATCCCTAGACCCGATTACTGTAATAAGTTTATCGTAGGTTACGTCACCCGCAGTGGAATTCACTTAGGGGCGCTGCACATGGCTAAGAGACTATAATATTTTATTTTAAGATACAATATCGCTCAACAGCTATTTATACTTATATTAAATCTGTAGAAGTGAAAATTCTGTGCATTGAAAATATCAAAAAAAATTATGGCAGGGGGTGTTACGAGTACTAGACCAACACCGAACCCAAAAATGTGATTAATTTTTTTTTTGTCTGTCTGTTTGTTCAGGCATCACGCAAAAACTACCGGTTCGATTACGATGAAACTTGGTATAATTATTCTTGAATATACTGGGCATCACGCTGGGTACTTTTTATCCCGGAAAAGTATATACAATAAAAAACAAACTTAATTTTGCGGTTCGATCCCTAGACCAGATTACTGTAATAAGTTTATCGTAAGGTTACGTCACCCGCAGTGGAATTCACTTAGGGGCGCTGCACATGGCTAAGAGACTATAATATTTTATTTTAAGATACAATATCGCTCAACAGCTATCTATACTTATAATAAATCTGTAGAAGTGAAAATTCTGTACATTGAAAAATATCAAAAAAATTAATGGCAGGGGGTGTTACGAGTACTAGACCAACACTGAACCCAAAAATGTGATTAATTTTTTTTTGTCTGTCTGTCTGTTTGTTCAGGCATCACGCACAAACTACCGGTTCGATTACGATGAAACTTGGTATAATTATTCTTTAATATCCTGGGCACCATGCTGGGTACTTTTTATCCCGGAAAAGTATATACAATAAAAAACAAACTTCATTTTGCGGTTCGATCCCTAGACCCGATTACTGTAATAAGTTTGTCGTAGATTAAGTCACCCGCAGTGCAGTTCACTAAGGGGCGCTGCACACGGCTAAGATACTATAATATTTTATCTTAAGATACAATATCGCTCAACAGCTATCTATACTTATAATAAATCTGTAGAAGTGAAAATTATGTGCATTGAATATATTTCAAAAAATGGCAGGGGGTGTTACTAGACCGACACCGAACCCAAAAATGTGATTTAAAACAATTTTTGTCTGACTGTCTGTTTGTTCAGGCATCACGCAAAAAATACCGGTTCGATTACAATGAAACTTGGTATAATTATTCTTTAATATCCTGGGCACCACGCTGGGTACTTTTTATCCCGGAAAAATATACAATAAAAAACAAACTTAATTTCCGATTTTCAATTTTTTATTTTCTAAACCACCATCACGCCCCACGTTATCACTGTGGTAAGTTTGAAGGAGATCGGTTCAGGCGTTTAGGAGGAGTATCTCCGCATACGAAATACATGAGTCGCCTAAGATTAAGAGTCCGTATGCAGAATCGAAACGGGCGGAATTAGGTATTTGACACATTTTGTGCGTGAGTCCGGAGTTACCGATGGTGGTCAGCCAGTAGGTACGGCGATTACATGGTTTTGATCTTTTTTTTTTCATTTTATAATAATAGTATCTTGTGTGGTGAAAAGAGGGCTAGGTGGGGGGGTGTTTTTTTTCTCTCCTTAAATTCAAGAAAAGACCCTCTATACTCGTATGATCCCGTAATCAAAACTCCTCTACCTTTCCTCTGTCGTTGCACTCTCAAAGGGGGGGCGAGGGCTAATTTTTTTTCCTAATCAAAATCATTTGACCTCCTCTATACAAAGGGGCTCTACCAACATATTTAGGGCCCCAGCGAACTCATCTGCTAGTGGCGCACCTGCTGATCAACGGACGAGCCTCGTTAATTTACGGTACCTATGAAGTGGCTTCGGTCCCTACGTTGGTACCGGGTGTTGGTCCGGGGGGTGCCACCGTGCAACTGTGCTAAAGCCCCACAAGTAACCCAGCCCAGGCTGGTTGCGTAAGGGGTTCAACAGCTGCACCGCCGGGCCCGGGGCCATGTACGGTTCAGCAGGCATGGGACCAGTGGGGGCAAAGCGGAGTCTAGTGTGGGTGGTGTGGGTCGATTCGCCGGCCAGGGAGACCCTTAGCAACGGCGTTGCCACGGCCGCCCGCAACACAGTCATGGGGCCCGCCTGGGACCAACCACACCAGGAGGCTGCCCCACATGTTCTCGCGCATAATCCTGATGTGGGATCGCCGCTCCGGGTGGTAACCGGTGCGGGATAGCGGCGGCCTTGCACCAGGGGGGTTTTGGTAGCCCTTCCGTCCGGCGGGTCGGCTCCAACCTAACCACACGGTTCCAGGCGAAGCTAGCCCCTGCGCTTTGTCACTTATTACTGCTGCACCAAATGTCGCCCTGTCTTCACGCTTCTTCTTCAAATTTATAATGGCAGTGCAACAGAAATAAGTAAACGTTCCACAGCGGCCCCAGGAAACCCCACAGCTTCACTTTTCGAGGTGGAGTTCACCAGCATCCGTGGACTCCATGCGAACCTCAATGCCGTCCACCATACCTTGAGACGGCTCGGCCCGGTGTGACGTTCCTCATGGAGACACGAATACGCCGCCCTGACAACACGCCTTACCTGTGTTGCCCCGGTTATGTATATATGTATCGAGGAACAATACCGGGGTGCCGCAGGGGTCCGTGCTGTCACCAACTCTTTTCCTTCTGCAAATCAATGATATGCTATCCCTCGGGAACATTCATTGTTATGCAGATGACAGCACATTGCAGGCGTGTGCATTTACAGCGAAGAAATCCCCTTTCCTTCCCCTACCCTCTCTTCAGAATGCATTATTACGAATGAAGGGCAACCTTGAGATCCTTGACATAGACGTCAAGAGCTCAATTATAAAAACTACATCGACAGATGTATAGGGCTAGCTTCGTGGAAACTAGGAATACTGAATAAGGTAAAGCGATTCTTTACACTGCATCAGAGGTGTCTGCTGTACAAGACGCAGATTGGACCCTGCGTCGAATACTGCTCTCACTTCTGGGACGGCTCCGCGAAGTATTTGCTGGACGCTCTCGACGCTATGCAGCGTCGAGCTATCCGTATTATAGATTGTCGGGGAAGATTTGAGCCGCTAGCTCAGCGCCGAACAATAACTTCCTTGGCCGCATTCTACCGTATTTACCACGGCGAGCATTCTGAAGAGCTCTTCAATCTGATCCCATCTTCCTTCCGATCCCGAACAACGCGTGCCGGGCAGAGATGCCACTCCCACACAGTAGGTACATGTTCGCGAGAACCGAACGTTTTAAACGTTCGTTTCAGTGCCGAACGATACTGGCCTGGAACGCCCTGCCTGTGCACGTGTTTCCTCCCACATATAATCCATACAAAAAAATTTAATAAAAAACTACCTCTATAAAATTATTACTCAGTTTGACTCTACTCGGGAGCCCCCCTTGGGGGACCGGAGGGCAAATCTCAAAAACTCGGAATTTTCCCTAGGTCCCCGAACCCCCTTTACATTTCTGCAAAAAAAACATAGGTACCTTCCTCTCCACCATCAAGGAGAACAATAAAATTGTGTCAGTGAGTGAGTGAGTAATCCAGCTTTATAAAATATAACAGCTTTTTTTAACAAAAACAATGATAAATACATTCTACATAATCACTTGTTGTATTTAAAAAGAAGCCTAATCATCACAAAATAATAACTAATATTACCAAAGTATCAAAATCTCACGCCACGCTATATTCGTCTGTAGACGGCGTCGAATTTTGGCGCGCAGAGCGACACGTCCTCTCCCTGTAAGCGCTTGGCGCGGACTGCTTACTTGAGGCATGCGTCGAGTATTATAAAGCGAAATTTAGGTGTTTTTGAAAGATTATTTACAGCCTATTTTTTATTATTTAGCTTTCTTTTTTTTTGGAAATGGATTGAGTTTGAACCAAGGTTTATTTATGTTGTTTTAATTTTATGAACGAGAGTTTTATGTAGCCGAAATAAGAACCAATTCATTGCCCATTTTCTCTAAAATTTGACTAACTTAAATATTTGTTTACTCAATTTTTTTTTATGAAAGTGATAAAAAGTAATCCATTCATTTGATAGATGACTTTTACAAGAATACACTGTATTTTTGTAATACTTTTTAGACGTCAAAACGATTAGCGAATTTGTGATATTCTAGACCTCTTCCAGCAAAAGATACGAAAAACTACCAATTGTTTTAGGTCGATTAATCAAAATTTAATGACAAAAATAAGAAAGTAGCTCACTTATTAGATCATTATTGAAATGATATTTCATGTTGTGCATTAAAACTTATAAAAATACAGTATTTTCAGTGTAAAAACGCGTCTGTAAAATCAGCGAAAACGGTAAAATTTAATAGGAGGACTCTTAAGCTTCGCTCACTTCACTCAATAATATTTTATCTTAAGATACAATATCGCTCAACTACTAAAAAATAAATCAGTAACAGCTAGTTATTAAATAAGATTTTAATGAATGATGATGATATTATTATGCTAAGCGAATACTGATACGGGAATACACAACCGTAGTATACCTACCTACTTACATCGTATTTATAGGTAAGTACCTATTTATATCTTTAAAAAAGAAAATCAACAACCCCAAACACGATGGGTTTATCATAAAATTATTGAATCTTCTCCACCTTCTATTATGTAAGTAGATACTTATTACCATTTTATTTTATCAAGACAAATGAAAAGTCCAAATGTGGGTAATAACTAATAATAATCTCCTCTCCAATGAACTCTGATCATCATCTACCTGGGTCCACTATCCATATGCATAAAAAAAATAACCATAAAATATTTTGGCATATGGTAATTTAGATATTAGACTAATGATATTTATGCATAATTTTTTTATCCATAACAAATTTAGCATATTTGTCTTAATCATAAATAAAATTAGCATAATCATATTGAAGCATAAAATTTATAAGCATAGCTTTATAAAGGCATAAACGTATCAAACTATAATGAATACTATAATGAATAATCATCTAAGGCAGAATAAGTAACTATGTAAAATAATTAAAAGGCGGCTTAGGGGTGGCCCAAGGGCCACCCCCGCCGCACCTGAACCTACTTTGACACTATTATAATATAGGAAATACTGGTTAAAGTAACTTTTTTATCTTTCATTCATTTCATTAATTTATACCTTTAAAATTTTAGTAATATATACTATTAGGCGAATGTACACTATGCCTAAAAGCATTGTGCAAAGTATAACTATGCATAAATATATTAGACCTTTTTTTTTTTTTTTTTTTTTTTTTTTTTTTTATTTATTCCTCAGCCCTGGGCTGCGGGCGCACCTACGTCCATTGCCGAGCGCCTCCGGTAGACACAGAATTCCCAGTGGCGCCCGGCGAACCTTGGCCCCCATTGTGGCCACTGCGTGGTGGTCGGGTGTTACGTTACCCCGCATTCTTGGAGTCGGGTTAAATCCCGCGTCGGTGAGTGAAGTCGTGCGTGGAGTGAAGCCCCACATCACGCAGCCCTTCTAGCCTGCTTCTGTAAGGACGGTGGGTTGCTAATCCATCGTCCTCAGGCCCCGATCATGGAGGTCGATGGTCCTGGGCGTAGTCACGTCTGCGGCGTCCTCGCCGCACACTTCGGAACTCAGCGGGGAGGGTACGCTCCCTCACCCTACCGGCCGCCTCCTTCACGAGCATTACCTGCTCGCAGAAGGAAACGGCCGCGTTCCACTGGCTCCCGCTAGAGACCATGGCTCGTAGCATGGTCTCCAGCGAGAGCGTATCTACGTCCAGGCCCACAACGAGGTCCCGGCGCTGACTCGCCCATGCATTTCCACCAACGTGTGGAATGCCGTGTCCTCGCCGGAAGCCTCACAGTGTTGACACGCGGGTGTGACCTCACGATGCATGCGAAACAGATACTCACGAGTTTCCGTGCCCAGTGATGATCTGTGTCGCACGATACGTGAGGCCACCGTGCTGCCTCTGCAGCCACTCCTCCATGATCGGTCTCACCTCCGCGATGGTGGTGGTTCCCCACTGTGGTTGCTGAAGTCGCACCTTCCATGTCTCCATGAGATCCTGTCGGAGTTGGGACCTCGATTTCCCGAGACGCAGGCCTGTGGTCCCGCTCCAGCGCCTCCTTGTGCCATTGAAACAATGACGCAAGGGCTCTCGCTTCCAGGTCCCATGGAGGGGTCGCGGCTAGGAGACATGCAGCCTCTAGGGAGATCGTGCGGTACCATCGTATTGTCCTGACGGCCAAGGTCCTCAACGATCTGTGTAAAATGGCAGCGTTGTTGGCCGTCAGTCTCGGCGCCCATACGGGAGCCCCGTACACGGCCATACTCCGCACGATCCCCAGGTACAGTCTCCTGCAGGAAGCGTTGGGTCCCTTTAAGTTGGGCATCAGTCGCGAAAGCGCGGCTGTCGCCCCCGTCACTTTGGGGACCAAACTTCGGAAGTGTGGTCCGAAGTTCCACCGGCTATCGAGTACAAGCCCCAGATACTTCATTGTGGGCTCGATGCCGATGCTAACGCTCCCTACATTTATGCTGGATCCTTGAGGTGGCCCGCGCCGAGGTCCGTGAAAACACAGAGCCTCGGACTTATTCAGTGCCACGTCCAGTCCCAGCCGCCGCATCCGACCCACGACTTCAGCAACCCCCGTCGTGACCTTGAGTGTTGCCTCCTGGTGCGTTACTCCCCGCGCCGTGACGACCGTATCGTCGGCGTAACAAGTTACGCCTACGCCCTCAGGCAACGCACCCCGCAACACCCAGTCGTATCCGATGTTCCACAGGAGAGGTCCTAGGACCGACCCCTGAGGAACACCGCACGACACATCTCGCCGAGCTGGCCCGAGCCAGCTAGGGTATGTTATAGCCCTCTCGGATAAATATGCCCCGACAATACGACGGAGGTAGAGAGGCACTTCGTGGTATACCAGTGCCTCTCTAACGCAACTCCAGGGTAAGGTGTTAAAGGCGTTGGCGATGTCAAGAGACACCGCCAACACCACCTCGCCCCGCGAGACTGCTTCCTCCGCCAGGGTCTTCACGCGCATGATCGCGCTCACGGTGGACCGTCCCCGACGAAAACCGTACTGGTTGTCCGCCAGGTCTGGGCCCACACGCGTGAGATGCTCGACGAGGCGTTTCGCGATAATTCGCTCAAAGAGCTTACACACCTCGTCGAGCAGCACGATCGGCCGGTAACCGGACGGTGAGTCCACCGGCCGCCCCACTTTCCGGATCAGGACCAGTTTCCCCGTCCTCCACACCTTGGGAAACTGGCCCCTTTCGAGGCATGCGCTGAAGAGCCCCCTCAGTCGAGGCCCGAGTCCCTCGAGGGCCAGGACCGTGCCGTCGGGTCCAGGGGCGGTGGTTTTCCGGCGACTGAGCCGTAGTACCACCGCTCCTAACTCACCCTCTCTGACTTCGGGTACGTCGTCTTCGCTGCTACTATCCGCGTTGCGCGTCTGAGACGGAGCCATGCGCGGAGGGATGTGCTGCTCCACGCTCGTCGGAAACAGAGAGCCCAAGACCCCCTCCAGCCGATCCGGCTGGAGACTCTGGGTCAGTGGAGTCGGAGTTTACCTCTGACCTGTAGGTATGGGCGCCCCCATGGGTTCCGCTCCATGGTCTCAAGAGCTCCTCGCGGGCTGCCGTCTTAGCCCGCGTGATCGCTTCCTGGAGGGTGAAAACGTATCAAACTATAATGAATACTATAATGAATAATCATCTAAGGCAGAATAAGTAACTATGTAAGGGCCACCCCCGCCGCACCTGAACCTACTTTGACACTATTATAATATAGGAAATACTGGTTAAAGTAACTTTTTTATCTTTCATTCATTTCATTAATTTATACCTTTAAAATTTTAGTAATATATACTATTAGGCGCATGTACACTATGCCTAAAAGCATTGTGCAAATTATAACTATGCATAAATATATTAGACCTAAATATAATTATGCCACAGTACATATGCTGCTAAAAATCAATTATGACCAAGTATAATTATGCCAAAAAAAGTATGCCAAATTCATTGTGCCAAACCATTTTAGGATTAGGATTACATGTATTATGTTAACGAAAGGTATACTCATCTACCTGCCCTTATCCCAATTATTTGGGGTCGGCGCAGCAAGTCTTTCTCCTCCACACATCCCTGTCAGACGTCATCTCTTCAGTCACTCCTCTCCTTGTCATTTCCTCTTTCACACATTCCATCCATATTTTCTTTGGCCTACCTCTACTTCTTAAACCCTCTACAGTCATACTTTGCACCTTTTTTACGACATTGCTTTCCTCTCTTCTCATAACATGTCCATACCATGACAGCCACTCGCTTCTCAATATTTCGTTCACTGGTGCAACTTTCAAACTTCCTCTAATATACGCGTTCCTTACCCTATCCATTCTTGTCACACCACACATCCATCTTAACATTCGCATCTCCGCTACATGCAGTTGTCTTTCATCCGTCCAATGAACTCTGATAAGAAGTTAAAATACTGCCATCTATTAGGAAATAATCGGGATAATAGAAACTGTTCATTCGTGGGGGATAATAACGTAAAATACTGCCGCCATCTATTATGTATTTTTCGCACATCTAATATACCGCCATTTATTACGTATTTTTCGCACACAATACACTGCCATCTATTAGAAATATATTTAACATTATTTCGCCAGTCCTATTAGCCAGCTTAAAACGTCCCTAAATCCTTCTATGAGATGCATCATCTGTACTAGTATAGTATTCTTATATCTGTGGTTATATTGAACGAGCCTGCTGCCGTTTCCTGGCACTAGGGGTATATCTGTCAGGGGCTTGTCCCTTTGTCAGCAGATGATATAATATTGATAAGGCCTAAAAACGTTTTCGTATAATACTCACTTCATTTCCATCTTTTAATAACTGCCTCACTATACCATCATTGAGAATAGAGTGACTTTTTGACGGCATCTGGGTCACTACTAACGCCTTGTAGCCATCAGATGGACAAGTTGTTGCAGTGATCAAAATAAAAAAGTAAATGAGCATCTTATCTTGACTTTCTGAAACACCAGTTCATATTGTGTATTTTTCTTGAGACAAATCACTAAATCTGACAGTGTGGTAACGTCATCGTCAATATTAGAAGTTCACATGCAAATTATATAGTAATATTCTTTTGTAATTTTCCACATAAACATATAAATAAACATTATTGCCCTCCAAAACAACACATAAAATTATTTAACACTTTCCGACAGTAAAATAACAACACAAAACATTTTTTTTTATTCTATCAGTCGCAAAAACGAGTTACTAGCATTTCTGTTAACCCCACCAGTTAAACTAAAAGTGTTTGTGTTAGTAGTAGGTTTACATCAGTATTGTGGTAGCCGGGAATCAAACTCACGTCCATCGTGGGAACGCAAGATCAACGCCACAACGCAAGATCATCGATTTGTTATTAATTGCCACACTTTTGTATTCTAAGTAGAACTTACCCTACCTACTCTTTTCAGTTATATCTAACTTGATATCATTCTAATAATAAATTGAAACATCCAATGATAATACTATAATATTTAATCTCACTTCGGTACTGAGTCTATTTTTAAATAATGTCTAATGCTGTTCCAGGAAAATTAATAACGACCTTGACATTATATCTACATTCACACAGTTTTACTACTTTACGAGAAGCATGTTGGTTTCTGAGTTCATTGAACTGGAGAGCTAAGCTGTTTTATAAAAACTTTGTACAAAATTTCATTACAGAACACATTAGAGTAAGATGTGCAAAAATAAATAAAAAACTTACGTGTTATTTCTAAGAAGAAATCTTATCATTGATGTAAATTAATATTAATAATAAAGATAAACACTAAGCTCTTCCGTTTGTACGTCGTTTCATGGCCATGACTATGACATTACTGAGGAAAACATTGGAGAATCCCGTGACGATTTTACCGACACAACAAGTAATACTACTGAAGAAAGTGGGGATACTGCTATCAATACTACGCCGCGGTTCACTGTTATTACCGGCAATATAATTATAAATTTAAAATTTAACTTATGTAAACTTTATGAACTTGTAGAAATCTGTATCATAGAGATAAGGTTGAAACAACATAATTACCTACGTTATGTAACAACAGCAGGTCGTACAATCGATACAGTTTAATATCGGTTTAACTATATTGTTTTTCTCCGTAGATATATTACATGCTTACATTTCTAACGTATTAGGAGGCAGACAGTGAAGAGACTTTTATATTTAGCGGAACCGCATCTGTCTGTCAGCAGATAGGTACACTCACTCAAGGCACATGCACGATGTAGATGACTTGAGCATTGGATAGTTTTGTTTTTAAATTAGTAAGCAATAGCACAGAATAGGGAATAGTACGTAAGTACTTGGCCATAGGTACATACATACATATGATCACGCCTCTTTCCAATGGGGGTAGGCAGAGACTATGGAATTTCACTTGCTACGAACCTGGCATACTTCTTTCGCTTCTTCCACTTTCATAACTATCTTCATGCACGCTCTCCGGTTCTGTGTAACTGTGTGACCTGGCCTTTGGTCAAAACATCTCCGATTTGGTCGAAGTACGTTCGCCTAGGTCGACCCATACCTGCATGTCCATTCACACCCGCCTTATGTATCTGTTTCGTCAATCTTCTTTCATCCATCCTTTCTACGTGCCCGAACTATTGCCCATAGGTTCTCTCTAAATATTAACAGTAGGACGATTCTCTTAGGCTGGATTTGAAACAGTGTCAGATTCCAATGCCACCGACCAAGACGCAACTGCGGAAGCCTTCGAAATATGCGATGATATAAAATTCATCAATCGTTTTTGCGAATCAAATTGTAAAATATTTGAGTAAAGCAAACAAACTTGATTTGCTTTGAAAAATATAAGTCTATGAAATAAAAGGCCCAAATTATCTTCAAAAAGCTCACACTGTATTTACATGATCAAAATATTTTTTAATTATTCTTTTTCTTCCCATCTGTAACCTTCTTTGTACAAACCACTGCACACACGGTCTTTAGTAGTTTTATTACTCCAAGTAAAGCTAACGCGACTAAACCGAGAACGTCCAAAAACATTCGTTGATAGAATGGCACTTTGAGAGCAGGAGAACGTAAATGTGGAGCGCCTCGTGTTTCTACGACGTGGCGTACCCAGTGGGCTAACTCCTGGGCAGGCTTCATGGGACGGTCATGGAATATGAAGGATAGCTCCTTTACTCTTCGTTTGTATCTGTGAAATAAAAGATTTATAATATTCTTGATATCAATTCCTCATTTTTATCAAATAGTAATTTTTTTTTGTATTACAGCCATGCTTTACCCAGAACGAATGGCATTTGAGATCGATGACAGTTTGTTACGTTACGTACGGTATGCGCATTAAGAGCGGCTGCTTTTTTTTTTTTTTTTTTTTTTTAGTTCCGCGACCAAGGCCGCGGCCGCTCCAACGTCCGTTGCCGGGCGACTCTGGTTACAGGCAGAACGTATTTCCAGTGGCGCCCGGCGGACTTTGACCACCTCTGTGGTCTCTGCGGGGGTTGGGTCGGGATGAGAATCCCGCGTCGTAGGGGGTAGGGTTTTATCCCGCGTCAGTGAGTGAATCTGGTTGCATGCTATGGGGCAAAGGCCCCGCAGCACGCAACCCTTCTAGCCTGCTTCTGTAAGGACGACGGGTGGCGATCCCGCCGTCCTCAGGCCCCGATCATGGAGGTCGATGGTCTTGGGCGTAGATGAGTCTGCGGCGGCCTCGCCGCTGACTACGGAACTCGGCGGGGAGGGCACGCTCCCTCTCCCTCTCGGCCGCCTCCTTCGCGAGCACGACTTGCTCGCAGAAGGACACGGCCGCGTTCCACCTACTCCCGCTGGAGACCATGGCTTGAAGCATGGTCTCCAGCGAGAGGGTATCCACGCCCAGACCCACTACGAGGTCCCGGCGCTGACTCGCCCACGCTGAGCACTCCACCAACGTGTGGAGTGCGGTGTCGTCGTCGGAAACCTCGCAGTGTTGACACCGGGGTGTGACCTCACGATGGATGCGAAACAGATAGCTACCGAAGCATCCATGCCCGGTAACGATCTGCGTCGCACGATACGTGAGGTCACCATGCTGCCTCTGCAGCCAATCGTCCATGATCGGTCTCACCGCCGCGATGATGGTGGCACCCCACTTGGGTTGCTCAAGTCGCACCCGCCATGACTCCATGAGATCCTGTCGGAGTTGGGACCGCCGGTCATCGATTTCTCGAGACGCAGGCCTGTGGTCCCGCTCCAGCGCCTCCTTGCGCCATTGGAACAATGACGCAAGGGCTCTCGCTTCCAGGTCCCATGGAGGGGTCCCGGCTAGGAGACATGCAGCCTCTCCGGAGATCGTGCGGTAGCCCCTTATTGTTTTGACGGCCAAGGTCCTCAACGGTCTGTTAAGGAGCGTTGAGTTATTGGCCGTCAACCGCGCTGCCCATACGGGAGCCCCGTATAGGGCCATACTCCGCACGATCCCCAGGTACAGTCTCCTGCAGGAAGCGTTGGGTCCCTTTAGGTTGGGCATCAGTCGCGAAAGCGCGACCGATGCGTGTGTCACCTTGGGGACCAAACTTCGGAAATGTGGTCCGAAGTTCCATCGGCTATCAAGTACGATCCCTAGATACTTCATCGAGGGCTTGATGCCGATGCTAACGCCTCCCACATTTATGCTGGAACCTTCAGGTGGACCGTTCCGAGGTCTGTGAAAACACAGAACCTCGGACTTGTGCAAGGCCACCTCCAGTCCCAGCCGCCGTATCCGACCCACGACTTGAGCAACACCCGTCGTGACCTTGAGTGCTGCCTCCTGGTACGTTGCACCCCGCGCCGTGACGAGGGTATCGTCGGCGTAGCACGTTACGCCGACACCCTCAGGCAACGCACCCCGCAGCACCCAGTCGTAGCCGATGTTCCACAGAAGCGGCCCCAGGACCGACCCCTGTGGAACACCGCACGACACATCCCGCCGAGCTGGCCCGAGCCAGCTGGGGAAAGCTATGGCCCTCTCCGAGAGATAGGCCCCGACAATACGACGGAGGTAGAGAGGCGTTTCGTGATACACGAGCGCCTCCCTAACGCAGCTCCATGGCAAGGTGTTGAACGCGTTGGCGATGTCAAGAGACACCGCCACCACCACCTTGCCCTGCGAGACTGCTTCCTCCGTCAGGCTCTTGACGCGCATGATCGCGCTCACGGTGGAGCGTCCCCGACGGAAACCGTACTGGTTGTCCGCCAGGTCTGGCCCCACCGTCGAGAGATGCTCGACGAGGCGTTCCGCGATAATTCGCTCAAAGAGCTTACACACCTCGTCGAGCAACACGATCGGCCGGTATCCGGACGGTGAGTCCACCGGCCGCCCCGCCTTACGGATCAGGACCAGCTTCCCCGTCCTCCACACCTTGGGAAACTGGCCCCTTTCGAGGCATGCGCTAAAGAGCCCCATCAGTCGAGGCCCGAGTTCTTCGAGGGCCAGGACCCATGCACGGCCAGGAATGCCGTCGGGTCCGGGGGCAGTGATTTTCCGGCGTTTAAGCCGGAGTACTGCCGCCCCTAGCTCCCCCACCCTGACTTCGGGTACGTCGTCTTCGCCGGTGCTATCCGCGTCGGGCAGAGACGGAGCCATGCGCGGAGGGACGTGCTCCTCCGCGCTCGTCGGAAACAGGGAGCCCATGACCCGCTCCAGCTGTTGCGGCTGGAGACTCTGGGTCAGTGGGGGCGCCCTAGGTCGGAGTTTCTCCCTGACCTGTAGGTACGGGCGCCCCCATGGGTTCTGCTGCAGGGTCTCCAGGAGCTCCTCGCGGGCCGCCGTCTTAGCCCGCTTTATTGTCTCCTGGAGATTACCTTTAGCCTCCCTGTAAGCCTGATAAAGCTCCGCCTCTCGGGTTGCCGCGTCGTCTGGGCGGCGATGCCTCCGGCGAAACCTGGTGTACTGGCGGCGGGCGGAGATGCATGCTGCGCGCAGCTGTGCAATCTCCGGCGACCACCAGTACACCTGCTTCCTGGCCGGTCTGGGTGTAACCCTAGGCATCGCCGCATCACAGATTTGCGACATGGCTCTCCTGAACCACTCCGCCTCGGCATCCACATCGGCAGGCCGGTCCGGTGCCGGAATCCAGGCCTGCACGATGGAAGCCTCCAGGAGAGCCTCCCGATCCAGATGGTGAAGTGCCCAACGCGGATCCGGGGGATTTTCTACCGGCTGTGGGAGGTCAGGTGAGGGGACGACATCGAATCGGATGTACCGATGGTCTGAGTGCGTCTCCTCACCCTCCTCCACGTGCCAGCCAGTAATACGGGCGGCGAGGGCAGAGGTCGCGAACGATACGTCCACGACCGAGCTGGTCCCCCGCCGCCAGAAGGTGGCGACATTCCCCCGGTTGAGGACCTCCAGACCACGTGTTCTGGTCCAGTCCTCAAGAAGCCTCCCCTTGTCCCTGGTTTCCCGGGAGCCCCACGCCTCACTCCAGGCGTTGAAGTCTCCCAGGAGCAGGACAGGGCGAGGACGGCACGCAGCGAAGACGACGTCGAGCTCAGTGAGCCATAGCTCAAACTGAGTCTCGTCCAGTGTCGGCGAGATGTAGGTGGCCACGACTGCCAACCCATCATATTCCGCCGCAACACACCCGCGGCCCCTTGCAATGATAGCAAGGCGCGAGTTGTCTGCGGCGGACCCCCCGAAGATAAAACAGGCCGAGCCGTCCTCGTCCACCGGGCTTCCCGGGTGGACGTAGTACGGCTCGGCGACCACGGCCAAGTTTATGGACCACTGCCGGATGCTCTGGTACAGAAGATCCTGAGCAGCGCGGCAGCGGTTCAAATTCACTTGCAGGATGCGGATATGGGCGTCAGACATTAATGGACGTCCATATCAGCATCCCGCCGAGAAACATCTGGCCGTGCAGTAGCGGCACCCCCACCGCTCTCAGCGGACGGACGAGGCTTTGGCCTCGAGGCGGCGCAGGTTGTGCTGCCGACCCGGTGGTCCGCAGTTTTGCCCTCCGCCTCGCATCTAAAGCAGCGAGGCGGGGCATCACAGGCACTTGCCTTGTGACCGGGCCGGCTGCAGCGGAAGCACCGATCGCCCACGGTGACTTCCGCTGTGCACTGCACTCCGACGTGCCCCACCACCATGCACCGGAAACATCTGGTTTCCCGGGCACGAAGGAGGTGCACCTGCGCCTTTAGGAAGCCCCCTACGAGGAGGCTTCGTCCGTCCGTCACTTTCAGTGCCGCCGCGACGGGGCACTGGACGACTGTCATCCCATGACCAGTGGAGCCGAAGGAGATGTCTCCGGCCTTCACCTGGTCACGGGGGCAGCCGCCCGCCTCCACGACGGCGGAGATTACTTCCTCCGTCGTGGCCGCGTCATCCAGACCCGTGATGCGCAATGCAGCGCATTTGGTGGGCCTGGTGACGCGGACGGCTTCTGCGTCCAGCGCGTCCCTAAGCTGCGCTGCTAGGGCGTCAGCTTTAGGGCCGCTGGAGGCGCCGGAGACCTCGAGGAGGCGAGCCCCGGTGCGTGTCGTCTTGCACCGGAGACCCCCCTGGATATCGAGGGCTGAGAGGTTGACTGAGGACTTCACGGTCCTCAGGACATCAGCGTACCCCACACCCCTCTCCACACCCTCCGTCGTCACCGTAAGGACGACGGCTGTGGAGCGAGGAGCGCGGGGCCTCTTCGGCGCCTTCGCCGCGGCGGCTTTGGCCACTTTCTTGGCCGCTTTCTTGGCGGCCTTCGTCTTCCTCTTCTTGGCCCCCACTACCTCCCATCCCTCCCGTCCGGAGGGATGTAAAGGAGCAGCGGGAGCGTTAGAGGAAGAGGAGGCGGCAGGGGTGCCGCTCTTCTTGCCGCGCCCCTTCGCCTTCCGCGCCTGGGCCGCGGTCTCGGCCGGCAACCGGTACGCTGGAGCAGACTGGGGTGGAGCGGGGCGGCGGACAGCGGGTGTGCCGCTTGGTCCTGGAGCGGGAGAACCGCTAACAGCCGCCGCGTATGAGAACGCGGGACGTGCTAGCGGAGGGCGGTACGCCCGGTCCTCCAGGACCGCGAGGCGCCTCTCGATCGCCGTCAGGACCTGTACCATAGTCGGCACAGGCTGTGGCGGCGATCCGGGCGCCGTGTTGGGCACCGTGGTGGGCGCCATGGTGGGCGCCGTGGTGGGCGCCTTTTTGGACGCCGTGGTTGGCGCCGTCGTGGGCGCCTTGGTGGGCGCCGTGGTGGGTGGCGCCGTCTTCGGCGCTGGTCCAGCCGTCGGAGGAGGAGGCGGCAGCATGGGACCGGGAGGCGCCTTGACCACCTTGGTCAAGTCAGCGACCTCCCGCCACAGGTCATCCATCTGCTTCCTGGAAGCAGCGAGCTCCGCCTCCAGGCTCGTCACCTGCTTCCGGAGCCTCGCCTCCTCCTTAGTGACGCTCCGCGCGAGGAGCTTGTTGAGGGAAGATTGGGCTTCATCCACCAGTGAAGCCACAATCTTCTTCCTCCCCGCCACGTTTCTGTTGCCCCGCATGGCCGCGTTCATGCGGGCAAAAACGCTCATCAGCTCCCGCGCGGGCGGCCCACCGATTTCCCGGCGACTTCGCTGGGACAGTTGGACCGAGGACGGAGGAGGAGTTGGCGGCCGCCTTCTGTACGCGTCGAGACGCGTACATACCGTCTTGACCGGCACCTCCTCCTCCGAATCGGTGGAGAGGAGGGACCCCCACCCGGAGCAGCTGGTGCTACGGTCGCGCGGCGGCCCCCCCTTCACCTCGAGGGTCCTCTTCTTCGTCGCAGAAGAGCGGCCCTTCTTCTTCACACTGCTGGGAGCTGACCCATCGTCAGTCCCAGCAGCATCAGTTCCTTGGGGCGTCGACATCGCGCTGCGACTAGGCAGCGCGGTGCGAGCCCCCAAATCGATAGGCATCGGAGTCATTTGTTCGTGCATAAGGTCGTCGGCCGACACCGCCCGGGAAAGGGCATTGTCGGGACCGGGGGTCTCTACAGGATTATTCATTGGAATAATAAAATCGCTTTTAATGGTCACAAGTAAGGATTAAGACGTTCGGTCACCCAACCTGCCACTGCGTTACCGTGGTCAAGTTGGGGTCCAGGGCGGACGACGAGGACGTAGAATTAATCACTTGGGGCCCCGCCCCAAGAGCGGCTGCTATAGTATGTCCATCAGCAATTGCACCGCGTGCAGGTGAGGATAAGTTAGGTCCTGAAAATGTTGATAGGGTCCGAAGGGAATAAAAAGTAACCTAATTAATATACCTACTTAAGTCTCAAAATTCACGCCGCAGTATTTAGACAAACAGAAAGATAATTTTGAAGATACTTACGAGGGGTTAGTTAGCATTTCCTTAATGGCCGCTCTCAAATCATCAGCTATGTTATAACTCAGGTCAACTTGAATAGCAAAGCCCTTTTTAGTAGCTCTGTGGACATTGACAAACTGATCACCAAATACAGGAATTCCAATAATTGGCAC
Source organism: Nudaria mundana (assembly GCA_963556515.1). Lineage (NCBI taxonomy): Eukaryota > Metazoa > Arthropoda > Insecta > Lepidoptera > Erebidae > Nudaria > Nudaria mundana. The sequence goes on from OY748306.1 coordinate 5,695,543, forward strand.
TCCATAGTGAATGGTCTCTGTTGTTGACAAAAGTCCTCCATGGCTGATGAAAAATAACAAGTTTGGATGCACTGAAAAGTAAAGATATTTCTATAAGAATTTCCTGGTTTTAAATTGTAAATATCGTAACGACAGGATTGCATAAAATACTACTGCATAAAAAAAATATCTTACTTAAAATACTGGGCTGTGGTGCCCATTTCAATATGTGGACATTTTTGGGTACATTGGGCAAGTCTTCCTCGAATTTCCACAACACAGTTTGTTTTAGTTCACCGAACATTTTTAGAATTCCTTGTTTCATGTCTGCCGGCAAGTCTTTGCTCTTTAGATTTGAGCCCATACTGAAATAAATAACTCCATCCTTGGCTGAATCCATTATTGTTTTCAGATCCTGAAGAAGAATTAATAAAAATATGATGATTATAACAAATGAACAAATTAACAGTTGTATCATGTTCTCAACATAACTGGGAGACTTGACTAAATAGTTGGATGTAATGGAAACTAGTATGTTGTACTAATCTTTCAAAAATACAGAACCTTTTTTTTTTTTTTTTTAGAGCAACTTTCTTTTTGTCAAATATACGAAGTTTTGACTACTTTTTGACGACCGGCAGATTAAATAAAACAGTTGAATGAGAATAAACTCTGGGATAACAGAGTTATTTTCTTTATTCTTTATTGGTCTTATTTTTATCAATTTCTTGACAAAAATATCATAGATAGTCTGTGGTACTGTTCGAGCATATGGGCGACTACTAGTTTTATAGTTAGGATGGATAGGAAAGAGGGCCAAGTCATCCTCACGTGCACGCGGTGCACCTGCTGACAAATGGACGAATCTGGACGAACAAACGGCTCTGGGAAGAATACTCAACGTGGCAGATTGGAAAGGGAATTGCCCTTTCCAATCTGCCACTTGGCTTGGCTTGGCCGAGTATTCCGTATAGGATAAACAGTGGGCGGATTCCATGAATAGAGGTATTCACCACCTTCCACCAGTGCTGACTTTTGTGCATGTCAATGTGATTTACTGACGTTTAAAACTTAATAATTGTTTGATTTTATTTTGTTTCTGCACAGATTCCATTCAACAAGTTTTACCACCTAATCTGGAAAAAGACATCATACTGTGAACACTTTGGTATATGTGACGATATGTATCACTTATTGCTGAAATGTTCCCATAACGATAGTGTAAGAAAACTTATTATCGCTCCATGCCCGTATGGGCCAGAGCTGAATTGCATTCTAGTTAATCCCATAACCAGGAAGTCCTGAAAACTAAGTATTCAGATTCTGTATTATATCTTTTAAGCGGCGTAGTGGGCAAAAGTAGGCACTAGGGATAAAAGGTAGTGTAAACGTGAGACTGTCATAACTAGCTAGACTAGTTTCCTTAAAAAAAAATTTTTGTTCACAATAAAAAATAAACTTCAATGTACCTCAGGTAACGGTTTAACATTTTCATCAATATGGTATCCTCCAATAGGCTTATAGCTCTGTGGTAATCTTAGAGCTTCGCCCATGGACACGTGCGAGTTACCCAGAATCAGTGAGGCATTGAAACGAAGATCTTCGAAGGCAGGTGGCTTTCGACCTCTGGCTACAATGTAGGGTGCAATTTTATTTTCATAAACATCGGCCTGCAATCGATCGTGGAACCTAGGAAAAGATAATAATATTATAGGTATATTTTTTGCATAGGAACAAGATCTGCTGGCAAACGTTATAGTGAGTATTATTATGCGTCTACCCACCTCTTCGTGGGTCACCGTCGTCGTGAATAATATTTAAATTAATTGCAACAGATCACAATATTCACATAAAACGCACTTTTATTTTTGAGTCAAGTTCGTTCTATGTGTGTATTAATCTGATGAAACTCTACAAAAATCATAATAACCAGAATGTAGTATTTTTACTATAATTAATTATTGTGTGTTGTAATAATAAGTGCAATCTCAACTATTCAATTCCATTCCAAATAAGCTAAAAATGCTTGTGTTAGTTTATTCCACTTTGTTCACACTGTGGTCACTAACTTTTATAGGTATAGATTCCATTCCATTCCATTCTTTAGATGGCATACCTTTTAAACTCATTACATACAATCTATACTTATAATAAATCTGTAGAAGTGAAAATTCTGTACATTGAAAATATCAAAAAAATAAATGGCAGGGGGTGTTACTAGACCGACACCGAACCCAAAAATCTGATTAAAAATGTTTTGTCTGTCTGTCTGTCTGTCTGTATGTTCAGGCATCACGCAATAACTACCGGATCGATTACGAGGAAACTTGGTATAATTTATTTATTTTATTTATCGTTTATTTCAGGCTACATGAGAACAAATATTGGATAGAAACAGGCGTTACCTGGCGAAAATCCATGACAAAGTAATGGTAAGTAAGATGTTAAAAACTTATTAAAATTATAATAGCATTATTTTTAATAGATTTATTACTTTTACATGAGAACAGTTACAAGGTGTTATATTAACTTATTCTACGGCCCATAGATAAATAGATAAGACCTTAAACTTAAAAATACATATAAATATTACAAAAAAATACCTTATTATAAGAATACATTTAAATATATCTTAACCTAATGAGCACGTAATGACATCTACGTGTCGCGGGACGGAAGTGCGCGTATCGGCAGGTTTCCCCTGAAGCGCCGGAATTTTACCCCATTCGGCCAGAACTCGGGAGTCATGACAGTGTCGATGCGGTCTGTAGGAACCCTCACCACAAAAGAGTTGAAGCTCACGTTGTGACGAGAGTCCTGCTTCTCCACCCTCAAAACCAATCCGGTTTTCTTCTGGAGGTATTTCACGACGTCTGCGACCTTCCTGGTATGGTGAACACGAGATAAGTAGACCATCGTGGTTAGGGCCTCTGCGCGGAAGTGCTGCTCGATGGTTCTTGAAGCAGTACCACACTGGTTCTTGCAGGAGGGCTATCTCTTCTTCTTCACCACTACAGTGAACCCCTCTGCGTCACAAGGCTCCTTCCTTGGAGCCTTAACGCAGCCTAATTATTATTTAATATCCTAGGCACCTACTGGGTACTTTTAATCCCGGAAAAGTATCTTCTATACATAGTATAAAACAAAGTCGCTTTTCCTGTCTGTCTGTCCCTATGTATGCTTAGATCTTTAAAACTACGCAACAGATTTTGATGCGGTTTTTTTTAATAGATAGAGTGATTCAACAGAAAGGTTTTAATGTATAATACATGTATAATACACTAGAGTAATACCGATTATTTTAGAGGTTTCTAATGTAATGTCGTAAATAAACACTTTTTTTGCGCTTTCATTGCAAACGCTGACGAAACCCTACTATACAGATCAAAATAATAAACTACAGTATTGTACACCATAGAAAGGTCTACAAAAAAGTCCGCGATAGCATAATAATATGTCTATCTCTTAAGGATAAGTCACAGTAACCATTTTTATCTTTTATAAATGACAAAAAAATAATGTGTCATTGGCCAAGCTATTTTTACCAATGCAGTATTATTCCTTATCTAATTGAATACTTTACATACGTTGTGCATTTAATGTAGACCAAAATTGCCATTCAAACCATATAATTTGGACGAATGACCTAATGAGATATCTCGTGATGAAATAAATACGAGCGCGGCGACGCAGCCGGGCTGTGGCCAATACGGCAGTGAACACACAAAGATTTTAAGCAATACAGAATAAATCCTTATCCAATTAAGTACCTTAAATACATTTTGCTTTTAATATAGATCAATATGGCCCTTTACAGCATGTAATTTAAATGAATATTTTCGAAGATATTACAGATTAATAGGTTATATCATAAGCTTTTTCATTAAAAATTCATTTTCATTCATTCAATTCATTCGACATTTTTTTCGAAATTCATAGTAGGTACCTTGGTTGGATAGGAATTAGAACAAAACAATAGAATTATAGCCAAAAAGCGGTTTAAAGTAATGTAGGTATTTAAGTTCAAAAAAGAACTGAATAGGATAGGTATAAAGTCATATATCTGAAAGACGTCGTCGTTCAAACATAGGTCGTAGTACAGGGAATGCCCAAAGAGCACGTTCAGCTAGAGACGAAGATTCGTCAAGGGAATGTGAGGCTCGGCTCAGCCAGCTTCGGGCTAGATAAGGTAAGAGAATCCTCAGTTGAGCGTGAGGCTCGCTGCAGCCAAGATCGGGAAAGTCATAGTGTTCGGAGAGCCTGAGAATCGTCTGCCGAGCTTGAGGCTCGCCTCAGCCAGGATAGGGGTAGACATCGATTACAGAGAGCCAGAACTAATTCGTGGGTAAATAAAGAAAATTCTGCCATGAATTACGATACATCGATTCCTTACAAGGACGATCGATAGTATCAATATTGATAGCATGTCAGTAGGTAGTGATTGAACATTGTTTGGCATTGAAATTCAAAGACGCACAATTCTAATACCACAGATAAAGACAATCATTCAACCAATGCAAAGCATACAAATATTTGCATTGAGATATTTGAATTTTAAAACTGACATGCTACATAGTCTACATACATTGCAACCGTGCGAAGCATGGGCGGGTCGCTAGTATGCAATAAAAAACAAAATTAATTTTGCGGTTCGATCCCTAGACCCGATTACTGTACCAACCGCAAATACTAATTGATGTAGGGCGGCTTTATGAACGCAATAAAACCCAAATCAATGGTTTTTAGGACTTTTGTCTGTCTGAATGTTTGAACACGCTAATCTCAGAAACGGATTAACCGATTTTAATTTGCTGTTTTCAGTAATGCGTTGTGGTTTATTCAACTTAACATTTAAGGTTTGGTTTTCAATCGGTTCATAAATAAAAAAGTTATGTAGATCTAAAGTAACACGCAGGCGGAGCTGCGGCAACAGCTAGTATCAAATAATTTACTATAATTCATATCAGTCTTTCAATCACATGGGATAAACTTACATACTAATATAAAAATAATAAAACCACGGAAAGATATTGTAAGAGTACTCACAAACAATCCCTGAAACCGTCCATAACTCGAGACCATAGCTCTTGAGCTCGCTGTACGAAACTGAACGGAGTTGTGTTTGAAGACAATGGATCTGAACTATACGCAGGACTTGGCATTTCATCAACCAGTCTTAAAACTCTAGCGTTTACTTCCACTGGAGACACCCATATCAATGGACAGTTATAAATATTCGCCAAACTGAAAAAAAAGTAAGTGATTTAAAAATTAAGGAGGTGATCAAGAGGGAGAGGGAGCATTTTAACGTGACTTTTACTGGCAGATAGATAGCGGATGGTATACGGCTTCTTTTATCCCGGGAATGTGAATCCCACGAAAATTGGGATCGAGAAGACTATTCCATGCGGGTGAAGCTCACTTAGGAGCTGGTGAGCTAATGGGTGAGATAGTTATACATATTATTAATTTGACAAAATGTATATTTCTTTTATAGACGAATTTTTGGTTTGAAAAACAAACTCCAATCACCTTGCGTATAGGTCGCTAAACATCCATTCGGCGATCACGACATCGAAATGTTGTGTTTGATCTGACAGAAACTCATGTACTTCTTTGATTTCCAAGGTTTTTTCATATACACCAACCATGAGTCGCATGATATAGTCCCGGTTATTTGGAACTACTTTTTTCTCGAATATATTCTTAATGTTGAGGGTGTGCCCTGAAATGTAACAAATTATTCAGCCTATATTTTAAAACACTATTCACTCAGTCCTTAACAGCTTTATATAAGGCCTGGGTAGAGGAAGAACCCCCGCTACATGATGGTTATTATTAATAGGAAATTGAAAGAGCAGAATCTAACTCCTGTGACTACCTAGGTTAGGTCTTAGCTGTGATACAGGGACTACAAAAGTTATAAGTCACATAAATTCGCGGCGAGATTCCAACACTGTGTTGAAATCCTGGGTTGAAAAAATTACTTGATAAGTACAATCAATCTTCTTCTATATATAAAAATGAATTCCTATTTCCCTTGGTCACGCCATCACGCGTGAACGGCTGGACCGATTTCGCTTATTCTTTTTTTGTTGTGTTCGTAATTATCAGGAGAAGGATCTTATGGAAGAAAAAAAAAGTTATGCGGAACTTTAGAAAAATAAATGCGGTACGAAGTTCGCCGGGACAGCTTGTACATATAATAAAATTGTAAGTGGTCGGTGTATGTACATCGAAGATATAATAGATAATCTGTTGTAGGGGGGGATGATAATCCATGTTCGAAAAAATTACTAGATAAGTACAATATTAAGAATAATAATTCATGTTCGTACATACCCATGGCCCCTTTATTCCCACTAACAGTAATCTGTTGGAGATTTGGAGGTGGGTCTTTGTATTCAAAAGCATTTATATACATCACCTGCATAGAGAAATAAATACATTAAGTTATGAACATACAAACAGTGCAAGTTTTATATGTAAGTACTATTCCCTATTCTGTGCCACTAGTTCTAAACTAGTTTAAACTTTTGCTATTAGAGGTACGTAACTTATATCCCTACCAAAATGCTTTTGCTAGAAATACACACACAACTTAAAATCTCGTCGTAACCCCGTAGGGATACTGAGAGTTGATTATAAAGGTAAGCGTCCACATGTTCGCATCGTACGTAACGGACGCATCGCATCAAATGGATCTTAGTATTCTTTGCATAGAAAGTGCGTGTCATGCGATGCGTACGATACTATTGGTAGACGCACTTGTTTTACTTTCTATACAAAGAATACTACGATCCGTTTGATGCGATGCGTCCGTTGCGTACGATGCGGATATGTGGACGCTTACCTTAACGCCTTTATTCCACCACCAGCCACTTTGTTACTCCCGTACAGATCCATTGGGTGTGTTATCACTAGTTCCACTGTCATTTTGTCCCATGGAACTAATGAGAAGTTTATTTTCTCATTAGTTCCATTGATTTTTGAAACATTGGGACAAGTCAAACAGAATTTAATCGGATACGTCTGGGGCAAACCTATTTCGGTCTCCAGGCACTTGGTATCCAGGACCAGTCCTTCTTCTATCTGAAAGTGCACCGGGTGAGGATGATTTGGGCCCCGAAGTCCAAAGTTATACGGAAATCTAGCAAAGTAAGAATATCTTGTGTTTAACTCGTTTCTCATTCTAGCAGAGCTTTAAGGCAGAAATCATGAAACTCTCACACAGTCTGATCTGGTAATTCCTACTAAACCGACTAAGTTTAAGAGTATGGAAGTTTGTAAAGAGTTTTAGTTGAGTGGATGTGTTCGAGCCCCCGCATTGACATTATTGAACATACGAGTTATATCGCATTTGCCACGGGCTACTTAGTAGTAAAATCTACAAACCTCATTTCCGTCCTTTAGAAGCTGTCTGACTACAGCGTCACCTAAATTAGCATGGCTCCTAGCCGGCATAGGATACACCACTAAGGCTCTATAGGCATAGCTTGAGTTGATTGCTATAGCCAATCCAAGCAGGATATAAGTTAACGCAGTCATTTTCTGGAATGATAAAATGAAGGCCGTGCGTACAAAATGATACACAATTTTTGTTATCAGATACGAAACACAACATTGTTTTATGATTTTATCTTTGAATATATTTTACATTGGTCACTATGTGCACCTACTATGTAGTAAAGGAAACCTGTGCAGACGTTTTTAAATTTTATTTAAAAAATCAAAATCAAAAATATATTTATTCTTATACCATATAAATATTTTAAAAATGTAGCAATAAGTATAATGTGCATCAAAAAATAATTATGTAGAACATGTAAACTTTAAAAAAGATAGTTAAGATATAACAAAAGAATTGTTAAGCAAACTTGATAACGTAAAGACAGAAAGAAGATATTTAGTAATTACGTTAAAATTTGAACAAAACTACGCTGTAAACAATATCTCACTTGGAAACGACCTTCACTAACAAAAATATACATTACGTAACATATACATTAATAATACAAGTAGTACTACTAATACATAAACCTACTATTGGTAGTATTATAAAGTTGATGAGTTTAATGAAGTGAATTTAATGGACAACAGTATAGGTATTGTTTTGTCCAATACTTATAAACAATCTAAGTGATTGTTTTTAAACCAACTAATGATTTAATAGCTTACTTACAGCAATTTTTGAATTCAAACTGCCTCGAAGTTTCAAGGATACATAAGATTTTTATGTATTCATGTAGACTACCGCAGACATCTACTCGGACAGATGTACCTACCGATACTACTTGATATATTATGAAATCAAAGAGTTCTATGTCACATTATAAAACATATTCTACGTTAACTTTTATCGTAGTATTTTAGATAATGGATATGACGATAAGTACAAATATAATATAAAAACATTTGGATGTTTTGAGAACAACACATAATCATCTCGTTAACTCCGAAGGGGTAGACAGAGGCGGTCATTGCGTCCACTGTTCACGAGATTTCCTCATGCCGTTTTGTGTTTTTGTCGAGTACCTCCGTGCGTCCGTCGTGTTTGAAAAAGATCGTGACTCTGTTAGAGAAGAATTCACACGCCATAATATCCTCGCTTAATGCTTGGTAGAGAATTCTTACGTTACTTCAACCGTTTACGCAGCACACAGAACATAAGGTTTCAAACGAAATACATTTTCCCTATTTTTGTGACATTTTTATTGATCCTATTGGCCGTAGCGTGATGTTTTATAGCCTAATAGTCTTCCTCGATAATTGCACTTTTCAACAGAGTGAGATTGTTTCAATATGTTCATATCATAAAAATTAAACATGGTGCCTTACTATTTTGTTACAAGCAAGTAATACTAGATTTTCACAATACTTAGTACTCGTAGCTAACTATGGGTTGTAATGATATAATATTTCCGCATTGAAGTTTTTGTGTGGTGGCCCCAGGAAATTAACCTTTGTTGGTACATTCAGAGTGAAACTGAAATCTTGCATGTGTATTAAGTACTTAGATAGGTTATTTTTTTTTTTTTTTTTTATTCCGCGGCCCAAAGCCGCGGCCGCTCTAACGTCTGTTGCCGGGCATCTCTGGTTACTAGCAGAGGGTATGTCCAGTGGCGCCCGGCGGACTTTGACCACCTCTGTGGTCTCTGCGGGTGTTTGGTCGGGACGAGAATCCCGCGTTATTGGGGTCGGGTTTTATCCCGCGTCAGTGAGTGAATCTGGTTGCGTGCTATGGGGCAAAGGCCCCGCAGCACGCAACCCTTCTAGCCTGCTTCTGTAAGGACGGAGGGTGGCGATCCCGCCGTCCTCAGGCCCCGATCATGGAGGACGATAGTCTTGGGCGTAGTCGCGTAGTCTGGGGCGGCCTGGCCGCCGACTACGGAAGTCGGGGGGGAGGGTACGCTCCTTCTCCCTCCCGGCCGCCTCCTTCGCGAGCATGACTTGCTCGCAGAAGGACACGGCCGCGTTCCACCTACTCCCGCTGGATACCATGGCTTGAAGCATGGTCCCCAGCGAGAGGGTATCCACGCCCAGACCCACTACGAGTTCACTGCGCTGACTCGCCCACGCTGAGCACTCCACCAACGTGTGGAGTGCGGTGTCGTCGTCGGAAACCTCGCAGTGTTGACACCGGGGTGTGATCTCACGATGCATGCGAAACAGATAGCTACCGAAGCATTAGATAGGTACTTAGGTATATTTATTTATTTATTTAAGGTTTACAAAACAGAACTTAGTACATTAAAGGTTTCAAAAATTATGTGTAGGTATACAATAGTCTTAAGATTCTATCACTAATATACATTTTGTAATATCTATAATATGTATTCTTAGTTTTAAGATATTTATCTATGGGCCGTAGAATAAGTTTATACCAACTGTAACTTTTCTATTTGTTGCCTGAAATCAATAAATAAATAAATAAAATAAAAAAAAATAGGTTTAGATCTAAACCAAGATCCTAAATATGTAAACAACATTGTCCAATTAAAAACATATAAAATAAAGTGACAAACAATGAGGCCAAACTACAACAATCAAAAGCGTTTTTTTTTTTTTTTTTTTTTTTTTTTTTTTTTTTTTTCAATTCCGCGGCCCAAGGCCGCGGCCGCTCTAACGTCCGTTGCCGGGCCAATCAAAAGCCTTGCAATTAGCAGATATCTAGTGGAATTCTGAATTTAAATTTATACAACATTAACAATAATATTCGACATAACACCCGTAACCTTGCATTTAAATTTTAGTGAGTTATAGTCGAATACGTCGATTTCGTCGTGGTAGCGTGGAAGAAGATTTATAAAATGACACACCACCGGGTTATAAAAATGTGAAAGGTGACCAAATGGGCGAGTTATATTCCAATATACTCCGAACTAGGGAACAAAACAAATGGAGTAAACTATTAGGGTTTCTAAAGTCTTTTGTGACCCTAAGTATGAATCCAAGCAGCTTGGTGCTTTTACTTATAATATGGTCGTAATGCGCATGAAACGATAACTTCTCATCAAACATCACGCCCAAGTCCCTGACAATGCTTTTCCTTTCAAGTAGCTGACCATTCAAATTATAATTGTGTAAAATTTTCTGTCTTTTATTTGTGAAAGATATTGTACAGCACTTGTCAACGTTCAGCTTCATTTTATTATCGACACACCACTTGTCAATAGTCTCTAAATCCATCTGAAGCCTTTCGCAGTCTGTGACATTCTCGACAACAGTGTAGATTTTAAGATCGTCAGCATATAGCAGGCAATGGCAGTCGAGTTGCTCGACTAGGTCATTGATGAATGCCACAAACAACAACGGCCCCAAATGGGAGCCCTGGGGCACTCCGGAGGACGTAAAAACCGGTGTCGAGAGAGCTCCCTTTATGGCAACAAGCTGGCTTCTTTGATCCAAGTAAGACTCTACCCATCTCAACAACGTGCCATGGATTCCGTATCTTGACAGCTTAGAACACAGCACAGAATGGCCCACCCTATCAAAGGCCTTGGAAAAGTCAGTATAAATAGAATCAACCTGCTGTCTCCTACCCAATGCAGGACATAGATAGTTTTTAAATACTAACAAGTTGGAAAGAGTCGAGCGATGTCTCATGAATCCATGTTGGCTTGAGGAGATCAATGGGGATAGGTGATAGTACAATACATCATACACAACACTCTCAAACAGCTTAGACTTACAGGACAAAATGCTGATAGGTCTATAATTTTCACAGCGCACTTTGTCGCCCGACTTATGTATTGGAACTATGTGTGCCGTCTTCCACCTTGTTGGAAATTGAGCCGAGTGCAGCGATATATTAAACAGAAGGGACAGTGGTAAACACAATTCCCCGCCGCAAGATTTTATAAAAAAGCAGGAATGCCGTCCGGTCCGGCACCCTTGCTAACATCCAGGCAGCGGATTTTACGAAGCACATTTTTAAGTTGCCGCGCCTTGACGTGGCCATACTGCGTCCATTACAGGGCGCATCTGGTAGTTGCGGTGGTATTTACCCAGTGGCGCCCGGCTGATAATCATAGCCCTAATTATCAGATGCCATAACATCATTTGCCATCGACATTGAGGTTTAGGTTAGTTTAGAACATGAAAGACAACGCACGAGCCGAACGAGCGAAGCGAGCGTGCTGCGGCAGCGACCGGCGAAGTACCAGTGTTACGATGTGCATACATCGACAATACACATTTTGCGTTTGGTAACAACACTGGTTTAGAAGTTATCAGAATATTAGCAGACCGGTTCAAGCAATGAGAAATTCCTTAGTTCATTGTTCTATGAATCGGTCCAGATCATACCGATAAGGATTGGCCGTCTAACCAATAGCGAGGCGCATTGATACGTGGAGTGGCGCGTCATTAGACGCTAGGAGAAGGGGTCGGTATGACTTTATTGCCCGGACCGAGGTCATATAAGCCGGCACAGAGCTAACGGAGACACAAAAAATTAGCATAATAGAAATCTCATCAACGCACAACTGTCGTAACCACCGTTAACGAAATATTAAATTATAACATTTAAAATAATAGTTAATTAACCAAGTAATTCAGACAGAATAGATTTGGATCGATATTATTAATTAATAGTGGTGCAGTTGATTGTGATTCCCGGGAATACGGGGTAAGTGCTGTGAACAGATTAGCTTACGTGTAACGTCCACCACGCGATCTATAATTAGAATATTACCAAATAGCTATTTCATAGATTATTAGTAACGTAAGTTAAACCTATAGTTGTTTAGACTCCGAGGTGATTCGAGCCACGGTTATTGTGGTTTCCATCGCGTATAATGTCATTACCTATTTTATAAACTTTTATAGAAGTAAATATCAAAATCAGACGATGCTGAATTTCTTACCACAAAATATACGAGAAAACATTTAGGACGGTGAAGTTAAATTACTCCACGCCTAAATGCGATAATTATATATGTATTGAGTAACGTTCCCCTATCGAATGTAACGATAAATTGTTAACCATATTTCTACATAAAATTTTCTTAAGGGCTATTCACCTACGGCCTTAAGTAGTAATCTATAATATTATAATTTTAATTTGTGAATATCACGAAGGAGAATCCGGGTTAAGATAATTCATCTACCCGACATATTTTATTGTGAAGCCGTACCATTTGGGGCGCGGCCTTAAGCGGGTAACCGTTAATTTTCTAAATTTTTATTGTGGTTAACGTAAAGTCAATTCCTGGATCATATTCCACCTATCTGGAATATTCACTATTATTTAATGTTGTATTATCGAGACGGCCATAGAAGGACTGTCATTTTGGGGTTCCCTAAATTGGTGAACCATTAGGAGATACTGTTCAGTAACATTTTATTATCTAGACTACCATTTAGGGACCGTCATTTTAGGGTTCCCTAATTTAGTGAACCATAATAAAGTTTCAATTGTTAGATGGGAATTACGCATAACGCAGACTCTTTAGGAACTTCGTCTCCGATACGTAATAGGTAGAAAAGTAGTCTTTTGAAATGTACCCACATTTGTGTTGGGCTTATAGCTAAATTTTATTATTTTATTAGTAGTTAATTATTGCATTGAGACTTTCTGCCGCCGGTCGGAGACCGATATATAGGGGTGAGCCAACTACCTGTCTGTGTTTTCCTTGTTCCCATGTTTGTATTATCCTGTGTTATGTGTGACCTTGCCGTGTACCCTCATGTAAATGATTGTGCAGCGCATCCGACAACTAGGGAACCTGTACGGCGATTTGCGTGTGGGGCCTACGGCAAGCGGTGCCGAGCCGGTATCTAATCCGTTGCTTGTGTCAATTCCAGAACCACCTTGGGGCTTAGAAAAGCCATATTTGGTCAAGAATACTATTGCTGAGCAACCCGAAGCTGCGCCGTCGCTCCGTGGCCTTCGACCCGGAGCATCTCGCCAGCTAGATCAAGATTAATTGGAGGACACCAGCGGACCCGGCCGGCCGACCGCCGTCGCCTGTGGACCCACAGTTAAGTGCACCGGGCACTTCCGTAAACAGTATATGTGAACCTATCCTACCGACACACTAATAGCTACTAGCATTATATAAACCCTAGGTTCCCTGCCAATAAAGTAACGTTAATTGTCTTACGTCGTTTTAATTGTTATCTTCCAAGCAGGGGCCGTAACACCAGTAAGCTAATAAGTAGATAGGTATTAGAATTAAATCGCCTACAAATGTTTTGTCCACCCACCAATGTATTTATAACGGGTTTGTAAATCATTTTAGAGCGCTTGTAGAAATATCATGGCGCTTAAATATCATGTGTAATGATTATTATGGCGTTTAAATATTATGTCTAGTAATTATTATGGCATTTAAATATTATGTCAATAATCATTATGATAAATATTATATCTAATAATTATTATGGCAATTAAAAATATGAAAAACAATACGTATGGCACTCGTATCTTATGGTATCTAAATTTTGGGCAATTAAAAGTATGTCATATGTCTTTTAGAGCAAACAAAACATTCGGGCAAAATAAATTCGGGAATATGATGATTATGGTATATAATCTTCGGGCAAACAATAGACTTTTTCACTGCGACGAGAACTCCTCCACCCTCTTTCTTACTGACCGACGTATCACATCGGAAATACCTACGAAAAATGTTAAATCGACTGTCAAACAACTCCGAATATAACACACCGTGATTCAAGTTCGTCTCGGTGAGGCATATTATGTCATAATCACAATTAAGAACATTCAAGTTTAATTTAGTAATCTTAGATCTAATACGGTTAACATTCTGATAATAAGTTAACATTATAATTTGTGAAAAGCTACTAATATAGGTTTTACCCAATAGAGACATGGTAAAATAACAAAAAAAGGGAGAAATATATGTATAGTCCGAGACGCCCAGGACTTAAATTAATTTATTTATTCATTTCAAGGTATGCTTACAGACTACTGTCATCCCATGATAAAAAACATTTGATCAGATCAGATATACGTCCAGACAGTGATCCTAGCATACACATCACTACAAAAGTAAACATTAAACATAGTTAATTCTCCTATAGCGCTTAATTAAAATTAGAGAAAAACAAAAGAAAAACAAGAAAATTAAGTTAAACCTAAGGAAAAGCATTTTTGATTAATGATACGACTATCTTGTACTGGGAGAATGCACAGTGAAATACATCCACATCCTCCACCCGATTCAAGTCATTGAATGTACATCCTCACCAGATAGCTGTGCCATGTAAGATTTTGTTGCTTTTAATCAACATTTCATCGCAAGACAACGGGTTTCAATTTCAAAATTCCAATATAGCTGCTACTTTTATTAAATTAATTCGGCCATTTGGACATAACCCATTATATGTGTGCCCGGTGACGGCAATAGGCTTGCCCCCTATTACGTAGGACTAAAAATACTGGCAAATTGTGGATGTGTAATGCACCTCTGCCTACCCCTGCGGGGATAAAGGCGTGATATGTGAGTGTGTGATAGGTACTTATGTCTTTTAAATATGTTATGTAAGTTGTTTTGTATTTTATGCCAGGACTGTAGTGAGTTGTGATAAGTGAGCTGAGAGTATATTATGTACCTACCCTGTTACATGTTACGAAATAAGATAGGAGATGTTGTCCCTTATCATTCAAAATAATAAACCAAATTATATATTTTCTTAGTTATTCTTTTTATTCACTTTTATATTATCTTTTTTCGTACAAAATTTATGGCAAACATAACATAATAACTTTTTAATTACAAATAATGTTACTAAAACTATTGCGAGTAGATCGAAATAAAGCTTTTGATACAAAGGTGTCACGAGGGCCGGTGAGCGTAAATGTGGAGCGCCGCGAGTCTCGATGACGTGACGCACCCAGTGCACCATCTCCTGACCGGGAGAGACTGGCCGGTCGTGGTACACGAAGGATAGTTCTTTGGCCTTTCGTGCATATCTACAAAAAAAACAACATACAGATGTTGCTTTAGTTTCATTGGGACTCGTTGGATATTGAATGACCGTCAGTTTTTGTATTAGTGATTGTATCAGAATAGTACAAGGTGAATGTAATCTCGCCTTTCCCCCCAAGGGTTAGGTGTAATTATCCACCTTCTATTACGTGAGATCAACAAAATAACCGAGGAAAAATGGTCTTTCCGTCAGATCAATAGAAGGTTTGTTGTTATTGGTACTCCTTATAGCATCAGCTATCTGCCAGTGAAAATCCCACTTTTTATCCCGGTAATGTGTACTCTTTGGAACTACAAAACTATTCCACGCGGAAGGAACCTTGGCCATTAGCTAGTTTTAAGTATTTTTATGCAGACAGATTCTATATAAAACGATACATACTTGGGATTTGCGATCACTTCGTCGATAGCCTTTTTTAGGTGATCAACCATAGTGTATGAAAGTTTAACTTGCTGAGCAAATCCTATCGCTGCAGCTCTGGCGACATTGATAAATTGATCACCAAATACTGGTATCCCAATAATAGGTACTCCGAAATGAATTGTTTCGGTTGTTGATAGTAAACCACCGTGGCTTACGAAGACAACCAGATTAGGATGAGCTGAAACATGTTAAGTAACCTTTAGGAATCATCATAATCATAATTATAATCCATACTATTTTCCCGTGGACATAAGAACAAGTACAAACAGATGCATTAAACATCCACATTTTGCCAGTAGATTTGCTCTCCAGTAGGCGGTCGTCCCGGCAACAGACGTTAGAGCAGCCGCGGCCCTGGGCCGCGGAATTAAAAAAAAAAAAAAGTCGGTTGTGATAAGGGGCAAGTTAATTGCCGTTACTAAGCACAATAGATTGAAAACCAATCAATATTCAGTTATATAGAAACTACAGTTAATTTATAATAAATATATGTACTCGTAGTTACAGTTTTAAATCCATATTTATTTCTTTGCTCTAGAAAGCTTTTCTCATTTGCAATCTTTATTGATGTTGCTACTGAATGGAGATGAATGATACTAAGATTTGATTAGAAAGCATGAGACTTCGATTGTGTATAAATAGTATTTTCTTATGTAAGGAGTCCTATCAACATCACTGTGACCTGCGTCGTCATCCTTACCTGCACGGGCTGTACCTATTGACAATGTGAGACCAACAAAATGAGAGTTTATGAATCGGCTCTGTCTACGCTTTCGAGATTATTACGTGATTTTATGCGTTTATTGCATTAAACCACTTGATGTACTTACCAAGTATGCTTTGCTGCGGTGCCCAGTTCAGGATGTGGACATTTTTGGGTGTATTTGGAAGGTCCTCTTCGAACTTCCATAAAACAGTTTGTTCTAGTCCACCGAACATTTTCAACAGGTCATCCTTAATAACTTTTGGTATATCTTTACTCTTAAGATTTGACCCCATGCTGAAGTAAATCACTCCATGTTTGGCGTTATCCATTATTTTCTTTAAATCCTAGAAAATACGAGTACATGACTTATAATTCCACTGAATAGTGTGCATACTATTTTATCCTGATTAGATCATACAAAAATTAAGCAATTGTCAGCACAATCTTGAATAACTTTACGGGGGCTTCGGTTCAAAAATGATATTAGTCATGCTGAGTTGGACAATTTTAGGAAGTCAAATCATTCATAGGTATTCTCAGATTCTTTTGAGAAATATTGCACACCTTGCTATGAGATTTTCCACTTTAAAAAATGGTAAATAATACAAATCGTACATATTTTCAACTCTGAACTGTCTTCATAATAATAGTCTACTTAAATCGTTGTGTAGAGAAATAAATACGTACCTCTGGTAAAGGCTTGACTTCCTCATCAATATGGTACCCTCCCACGGTCTTGTAACTCTGCGGAAGGCGGACTGCTTGACCCAGGGAGACGTGTGCGTTAGCCAACATTAAAGACGCATTGTAAGGAAGATCGTAGTAAGATGGTGGCTGTCTTCCCCGCTTTACTATAATTGGCGCCAGCGTATTATCGTACACAGACTTCTCCATGTCCATGAAGTACCTGATATTGGATTAAGATTCAATTTGTGAAGAGATTGTTGATAGTACTTTCATTCACTGAACCTTTTCCCAGACCAGTTGGGGTCGCTTTTTCAGTCTTACTGCGAAGCAGCTGAATTTTGATATTTTCCGTGACGCAACTGCCATCAGACCAGCAGGATTTTTTAAGGTTCCAACTACTCGTAATGACTGCCATAGATGTCCGTAATAGAACGGGTCTTGGTGTCTAAAAATGGGTCAGCTATCCTAAGACTGGTTTGGCTAGGGTTTGTTTAACTTTTGCAAGGTTGGTAGTTATAGATAGGCACTATATTGATGTGTATTCAATTAGTCAAGATTTTTTGTAAAGAACATGCTAATAGTAACCTCACATAAGAACACAAAGTCGCGAAGATGAGACTGTGCACATTATCAGCACTGAAGAATTGGGCCCCGGAAATGTTGATATAACCCCTTAGTCAACAACATTTTGGTTATAACCCAAATTCTATAGGAAGTGGCAGTTTAGAAATAATCGTGATGAATAAAGTGATATAATATAGGTACTCACATATTTATATAGTATTGAACCTTTAATTGATTGTATAATTGTTTAATTCGCTCCAAAAATGAGAACGGTGGTAAATTTGTTGTCCAAATGTCTGGGGTATATGCAGGGCTTATCGGTTCATCGATCAGTCTTGATACCAACCAGTGGATATCTACGGATGACAGCCAAATGTATGGACAATTGAAGACTGCTGAGAAACTGAAACGGCAAAAAAAATTGCATACATCAAAATATGATTACCGCCTGTTTCCCCGAAGCGGTAGAAATCATATGTCGCTCAACTGCTCAAGAAACCTTTAGCTCAAGATAACATTGGTGCGTTATTCTCCATACACCCATTTTATCGTCATCTTCCCCATTATCCCATAGCCCTATCCTGTTTATCCACCATATTATCATTTCGTGTTGCTACTATCGGCCCGCAAATCTGCAATTTTTCTGCCATCTGATTTTGATGAAACATCGCCTATAATTTATTGCCCAAAGGTAATCTCTATGTAAAAACTGCAAGAAAATCCCTTGTTTCTTTGGTGATTAGCGTGTAACATACTCACTGCTATCTTAACAGAAGTAATGGTGATAATACTAAAGGTACCTACTATTCATTATTACCCGACGTTTCGTTCGTATTGCACCAACCATGTTAAACCGTAACGTATCGATCACGACCAAGGTCCTATTTATTAATTTTTAAAACAGAATATTATTATTAAAAAAAAACCTAGATGTAAGTTCCGTGAACATCCACTCAGTGATCACCAAATCGAAGTGCTCGTTGTGATCGTTCATTAACTTTTGGACATTCGGGTTGTGAATGGTGGTGTTTATCAAGTTTATCATCATAGGTAACATCCTCGCGTCACCCAAATTTATCTCTTTGTTAATTATATTCTCAAAGTTTATCATGCCCACTGAAAAGAAAAAAAAAACAACTTAAAACAAAACACCAGAACACATCCCCGAAGGCGTTTATTACGCTTTCATTTGTCAATTCACTTTGTTTTTTTTGAGACTTCCAACCTAGAAGCAACTCCCTTCTGTTCTGGCAAGTTCTGGGCAGCTTCGTCCGTCTGTCAGCAGGAGCACTGTACACAGGGATTCCAGCACTCAAAACTTTAGGAAAATAAGTGGAGGTTAGAAGGTGCAATGGAGCCTAACTTACTTGGAAATGCTATTAAATTGGTGCTGACATCAATGTATTTCAGGTTGGGAGAAGCTGGCTTATAAGCAAACGGAGAAATATATGACACCTGAAACAAGATACAAGATTGATATTCATAGAAGGGAGGGCCCAATAGGGTCCTTCCCAGCCCAAGTCTCACTGTAGCATGCTGAAACATGGGGAAGTACTGATAATAGTATAATCAAAGTTTCCAAAATGGTAATCTAAAATGGACTTGGTTTTATACTATGTTATGATTATGATGATTTATTGGAAAACAAACTACATTTGACGTACCTATATAATTTATTCGAGCTTAACAGTAGCCTAAAGTAGGCAGTAGCCCAAGTTATTCTTTATAACATCAACTTATATCAACTATCTGTTAGAGAAAGTTCCTTCTACAGAAAACAAACAAATTTTGAATATTGATTTTTTAAGGACCTACGTTTATTAGTTAGCGCCCGTATTCGGGATGCGGGCTGTCGAACAAGTTAATTTTATTAGTGCAGTCAGTATCGCGTATACGGGTTATCGACTAAGTTAATTATATTAGTCGCTACCCCGCATGCGGGAGACGCCCGAATGCAGCGTAGAGCCGATTTATTGCACTATGAAAATAAACCCTTACGTATGTAGGTACTATCATATACACAGACACTTCAATTACATTTTGGTAAGTATTAATTTGTTTCCACTTACCTCATGTCCGGCTTTGAGTAGATGTCTAACAACTCCATCCCCAAGTATTCCATGACTCTTGCCAGGCAATGGGAATATCACTAATATCTTGTACGCCTCACAGCACGATAATATCACTGCTATCAATATCAAAAGCGTCTTCATTGTAGATGTTCGCTGTACGAATGACAAAAATAAAAATGTACAATGATCTCGTGTCGAATGAATTTGAACTTATTGACCCTAATTATTATGTACCAACACATTGAATGGAACATTCTCTAGATGCATTTATGTAGGTATGTAGTAGGTACTACTGTACTGTACTTAATCGGACATCTTTATATATATAATTCTACTGTACGTGTGTGTCACTAAACTCCTCCTAAACGGCTGGACCGATGTTGATGAATTTTTTTTGTGTGTGTTCAAGGGGATTCGAGAATGGTTTAGATTCACAATTCTTTTTTATTTGCAGGACAACGTCTGTCGGGTCCGCTAGTTTATTATAAATTAACTTAAGAACCATTTCGCATGTACGAATTAATTTGCAATTTAAATTCACACATCTTGTTGTATTAATAATCTTTTTATTTAGACATTTTCACACAACGTCATCTAGCCCAAATTAAGCTATACAAGGAGGCACTGGAGCGGGACCGCAAGCCTGCGTCTCGAGAAATCGAGGCCCAGCGGTCCCAACTCCGCCAGGATCTCATGGAGATATGGAAGGTGCGACTTGAGCAACCACAGTGGGGAACCACAACCACCGCGGCGGTGAGACCGATCATGGAGGAGTGGGTGCAGAGGCAGCACGGTGGCCTCACGTATCGTGTGACACAGACAGTCACCGGGCACGGAAACTTCGATGATTATCTGTTTCGCATGCATCGTGAGGTCACACCCGCGTGTCAACACTGCGAGGCTTCCGGCGAAGACACGGCATTCCACACGTTGGTGGAATGCTCAGCGTGGGCGAGTCAGCGCCGGAACCTCGTTGTGGGCTTGGGCGTAGATGTCCTCTCACTCAAAACCATGCTACGAGCCATGGTCTCTAGCGGGAGCCAGTGGAACGCGGCCGTTTCCTTCTGCGAGCAGGTTATACTCGTGAAGGAGGCGGCCGGTAGGGTGAGGGAGTGTACCCTCCCCGCTGAGTTCCGAAGTGTGCGGCGAGGGCGTCGCAGACGTGACTACGCCCAGGACCATCGACCTCCATGACCGGGGTCTGAGGACGGTAGATTGAAGAAGAAGAAGGTCCGCCGAAAGTCCGAATTCTACCTACTAAAATATCCAAATAGGTATTTTATATATATATTTTTATATTTTTGATCATTCTCACACAACATCATCTAGCCCAAATTAAGCTAATATAAGCTTGTGCTATGGGATCTAGACGACTGATAAACATAAACTCCGAAAGAGACATTTATGGTTTACACAAATATTTGATTCGACCCGGCGATCGAACCCGAGACTCCGGAGCCGAAAGCCGATGCACTACCGACCATGCCACCGAGGCAGTTAAAGCAGGCTGGTAACTAAGGCACATAATTTTATTAATGTTTAACAGGAGCCTGCCCATAATTATATGTCATAACGTAACATTGTTATAGTTATAGAGCAAACTGATATAAATAAACTGTAGTTTTATTATTCGTACAGAATTACAACATCATAATTTTTACCACAATCGCAAAATGAGATAAGTAATTTATCACACAGGCAACTTGATTTGCACCTACAAAGATAACCTTATTTTATAGTAGTTAAAAAATAACAATACGCTTCAGACGATTATATAAATGATATTTTTTTATTAAATACTTACCAATTGTATTTATCTGATTAACTTAAATGTGTGGCCAATGAACTAAAAATAAAAGATATTTTATAAAAAATAATTAAAAATGTCTATTTCAAAAAAATCAAAAATCAACAGTCTTCTGTTTATAGACACATAATAGTAATAGTAGGTTTTCACATAATAGTAACTTTTTTATTAAAAACTTATTAAAATATGTTTAATATACTAATTAACAATAAAAAATCAGTCAGGGCTATAACTTATATAAGGGCTACAACTATATATTTGGCTCAGAATTTGGTTTACAGGCAATCAACGCAAACATACCTTGCGCCTCCGGAGTGCATTACCTATGGTACTTACGTACTTACCGCGTAAAAACGCCGTCCCGCCACGCTCTACACCGCACCGGTGACTGAGCTGACAAAAAAGGACGGCTAAATATGCACGCTCATTAGAAACAGATAGCGCTTTTATTCAATCGTGGGGTGTGCTTCATCAAGCTATAATCCTCATATTTGAAATCTCAATGAAAACGAATTTTGACAACGCTAAAAAATATTCATGAAATAGTTATAAATAGTCGTACATGTAAAAAAATAGTCGTATTATAAATAGTCGTATTTTAATAAGTTAGTGAGAATTATGGCTTGAACGTCAAGCTGTAATCCTCATTTCTGGTGCAAGCAAACGGTAAAGTCTATCGAATTATCATATGAAGTACAAATTTTGTACACGACTGTACTCCATAGAAATGTAGGGCAAACGGAAACTTTTTATTTTCAAATTAAATCAGCTCAAATTTACTGTAGCTTCATACGACTATTTCACGACAATTTTTTGGCATAAACTTTAAACCGAAAATCGCAGGCGTTCCGGAGATATTTGAAGTTTTCAAATGTTCAAGCGATAATCCTCACCAGGTCACCTTTATATCTCGGGAACCTATTAAGGTAAAGGCACCTAATTCCGTGGTATTTAGAAAAACAGCTTTATAAACCAAATTACTAGTCATTTTTGACTGCAAGACCCATTAATCAAATAATAATTTACCTGTTCATATTTATAATGAACACAAAAGTACCTTGGTGTGTGTATATTTTAAAATAATCGGTTAGTTTGCCACTTCCACCTGAGTCAAACGCACGCTCCATACATTTCGGACCTTATGCGTGTAAGTACTACCATTAGCTAAATAGTGTTTTAAAAGATATGTTTATACTACAAGAGATTTGGTTTTGGGTAAGATATTGAAAGGGTAATACGTTGTATCGAATACACTTAACATTTGAGTATTCTATTGACAAATTGAAGAGAAAATAAGTGTTAAAAATACCGCGGCATTAGGTGCCAAATATTTTAGTGGGTTCCTAATTACCGCTTTATACAACGGAATTACAATTTTATAGAGCTTATCTTTTTTGAAAATTTTAGTGGTAGATTTTTTATTACAAACTTCATATTTCAGTTCTGATAACTTAAATAACCAATAAATACAAAAAACTAATTCCGTGGCATACTTTGGAGTCGCATTTACTAATTATAGCCGGTCAAACGCACACACATACAGAAAACGAGATTTTTGATGTGTTCTGATATTTTCCTGAGTATGTTTTATATATTATGTCGAAGATATCGCACTTAAACGTTAACTTAGATGTATAATTTTAAAAAATCTTTAATTTTTTATACCTCGGAATTAGAAAACTTGATTTTGTATCATAAAACCTAATTCCGTGGTATTTACAACGGTAATTAGGTTGGTATTGACACCTGTTATATACAGTCTGTTCATTATTTTACTCGACGTGTTAGTATTATTAGGAAATTGTAAAGATATTACTACCACCAGCGGCGGCTAGTGGGTATTTAAAACAGTAGCTTACCTAAGTATAGACTTGGATAAGCTACCGTTTCGGGTTTTTTTATGAACACCCATAAAATAATAGTCACGAGACGCCTCTGTCGACCACCACCGCACAGAAATGCCACCAGTTCTTTCAACACTTTCCAAAAAAAAGATAATAATATGTATGTACTAGGAATATTTCTTTGACTGCCTAGGTGGCTCAGTGGTATGAGTATGCGACTGCCACCCCTGAGGTCCCAGGTTCGATTCCGGGTCGATTCAAATTATTTGTGTGATCCACAAATGTTTGTTTCGGAGTTTGGGTATTTTCTATGTATAATATGTATGTATTTAGAAATATATAAGTACCTATGTTTATCAGTCGTCTAGATCCCATAACACAAGCTTATATTAGCTTAATTTGGGCTAGATGACGTTGTGTGAGAATGTCCAAAAATATTTATTATTTATTTATTTTATATGTTTCAACTAGTGTCTTTTATGAATGTGTTTTTTTATTTGTGTGTATGCGTGCGGCGGCTATTCGCGTCATTGTTTGTATGTAAGTACCTACTATTGAGAGTAGTTCTCTCTCTCTCTGTAGCTATAGCTTACATATCAGAATAATACATAGGCTACTTTCTAACCCGGGAATGTGTTCCCGCGGGAATTGGGAAACGAAAAACTATTCCACGCGGGCGGAGCCGCGGGCGTCCGCTTGTTATAATATAAAACCAAAGAATGCAAAAAATATATCAATATCGATTATTACTTTGTTAATTATATTTTATATCTGTTTTATAATAATATTATCCTACTAATATTATAAAAGCGAAAGTTTGTGAGTATGTATGTATGTATGTATGTATGTATGTATGGATAGATGTTTGTTACTCTTTCACGTAAAAACTACTGAATGGATTTTAATGAAACTTTACAATAATATAGCTTATACATCAGAATAACACATAGGCTACAGTTTATAAAGATATTGTGTGAATTGTTCAAAATATGACGCGGCGCGACGGGAACGGGAAAAAATCCAAATTACCACGCGGACGAAGTCACAGGCGACCACTAGTGTTCTATATATTGTTAAGTAATACAAATAAATATGCTTGCCAATTGTGATTTTATTTTGTTAGACATAAATGATAGAGACTGATTTGAAATACAAAGCTAATTTTAGCTTTTAGCAAAAAATGAAATGTATTTATTTAAATATTTTCATTTTTTGAACACCATGTATTATTCTCTCCACGTCATTTCGTTTATAATGTTTACACACGGAATTAAAATCCAAATACCACGGAATTATAATTTTTACCACGGAATTAGAAGCTTCTGACTTTTTTTGATTTTTTTATTAATTTAACAGTTTTAATGAACTTTTAGAGTCAAATTGATAGTATTTTTCAAAAATAAGATAGCTTACACTTCTTAAAAAAATGGCCTTATGTAGAAAAAGGCACAACGAATACCTAATTTTTGAGATTTTAGAACCAATTTGATTTCAATGTTAGTGATTGTGTTTAGAACAACTAATGATTTAATAGCTTACTTACGTCAATTTTTGAATTCAAACTGCCTCGAAGTTTCAAGGATACATAAGGTTTTTATGTATTCATGTAGACTACCGCAGACATCTACTCGGACAGATGTACCTACCGATACTACTTGATATATTATGAAATCAAAGAGTTCAATGTCACGTTATAAAACATATTCAACGTTAACTTTTATCGTAGTATTTTAGATAATGGATATGACGATAAGTACAAAGATAATATAAAAACATTTGGATGTTTTGAGAACACAACACATAATCATCTCGTTAACTCCGAAGGGGTAGACAGAGGCGGTAATTGCGTCCACTTTTCACGAGATTTCCTAATGCTGTTTTGTGTTTTTGTCCAGTGCCTCGTCCGTCGTGTTTGAGAAAGATCCTGACTCTGTAAGAGAAGAATTCACACGCCAAATATCCTCGCTTAATGCTTGGTAGAGAATTATTACGTTACTTCAACCGTTTACGCAGCACACAGAACGTAAGATTTCAAACGAAATTAATTTTCCCTTTTTTTGTGACTATTTTAATGCTGCTCCACTCCTATTGGCCGTAGCGTGATGTTATATAGCCTAATAGTCTTCCTCGATAATTAGACTTTTCAATAGAGTAAGATTGTTTCAATATGTTCATATTATAAAAATTAACTCGGACTACCTCGGTGGCACAATGGTACTATGTACGGACTGCCACACTCGAGGTCTCGGGTTCGATTCCCGGGTCTGGTGGATAATGTATAATTCTCTTTAGAATTTAATTATCCCAGAGTCTGGAACTTGTGCCCGGTAAATGGCAATAGGCTCGCCCCCTATTACATGGGACCTAACATAACTGGCGAGATGTGGGTGTGTTTGCACACCTCTGCCTACCCCTTCGGGGAAAAAGGCGTGATGCTATGTTTGTTTATATGTATGCATAAAAATTAATCATGGTGTCTTACTACTCGTATTTTGTTACAAGCAAGTAATACTAGATTTTCACAATACTTAGTACTCGTAGCTAACTATGGGTTATAATGATATAATATTTCCGCATTGAAGTTTTTGTGTGGTGGCCCCAGGAATTTAACCTTTGTTGGTACATTCAGAATGAAACTGAAATCTTGCTTGTGTATTAAGTACTTAGATAGGTACTTAGGTATAGTCCGAGACGCCCAGGACTTTAATTTATTTATTTACTAGCTGTTGCCCGCAGCTCCGCCTGCGTGTTACTTTAGATCTACATAACTTTTTTATTTATGAAGCGATTGAAAACCAAACCGCAAGTTCAAATCAAAAAATTAAATCATTTCTGAGATTAGCGTGTTCAAACATTCAGACAAACAGACAAAAGTTCTAAAAACCATTAATAGTGAACTCCACTGCGGGTGACGTAACCTGTTCTGAAGAGCTCTTCAATCTGATAGCACGCGTTGTTCGGGATCGAAAGGAAGAGGGTCCTTTCGATCCCGAACAACGCGTGCCGGGCAGAGATGCCAGTCCCACACAGTGGATAGCATGTTCGCGAGAACCGAACGTTTTAACCGTTCGTTTCTCTGCCGAACGATAGTGGCCTGGAACGCCCTGCACGTATTTCCTCCCACATATAACCCTGGGTTCTTTAAGCGGAGCGTGAAGTGGCACATCAGTAGGTCGTCAAGTTGAGGGCCACACTCTATCGTATTGTGTGCTGTGAGAGTGGCCCACAATCGCTAGACGTCGTCACGACTTACCACCAGGCGGGCGGCGTCAATTTGGCGAACCCAATATTAAAAAAAGAAACCTACGACAAACTTATTATTTACGGTTGGTACAGTACTCGGGTCTAGGGATCAAACCGCAAAATTAAGTTTGTTTTTTATTGTATATACTTTTCCGGGATAAAAAGTATCCAGTGTGGTGCCCAAGATATTAAAGAATAATTATACCAAGTTTCATCGTAATCGAACCGGTAGTTTTTGCGTGATGCCTGAACAGACAGACAGACAAAAATTTTTTTAATCACATTTTTGGGTTCGGTGTCCGTCTAGTAACACCCCCTGCCATTTATTTTTTTGATATCTTCAATGTACAGAATTTTCACTTCTACAGATTTATTATAAGTATAGATTACAAGGTACGCTTACAGACTACTGTCATCCCATGAAAAAAAACATTTGAGGCAGATATACGTCCAGACAGTGATGCACCAAATTTAGCATACACATCATGACAAAAATAAACATTAAATATAGTTAATTCTCCTATAGCGCCTAATTAAAATTAAAGTAAAACAAAAGAGTGCAAAGGGTGCAAAGGGGCTCTACCAACATCTTTAGGGCCCCAGCGACCTCACCTGCTAGTGGCGCATCTGCTGATAAACGGACGAGGCTCGTTAATTTACGGTACCTATGGAGTGGCTTCGGCCCCTACGTGGGTACCAGGTGGTACAACAGTGTTGGTCCGGGGGAGTACCACCGTGCAGCTGTGCTAAAGCCCCCCAAGTAACCCAGCCCAGGCTGGGTTGCGTTAGGGGTTCAGCAGCTGCACCGCCGGGCCCGGGGCGATGTATGGTGCAGCAGGCATGGGACCAGTGGGGGCGAAACGGAGTTTAGTGTGGGTGGTGTGGGTCGATTCGCCGGCCAGGGAGACCCTTAGCAACGGCGTTGCCGCGGCCGCCCGCATCACAGTCATGGGGCCCGCCTGGGGCCAACCACCCCAGGAGGCTGCCCCACATGTTGCGCATAATCCTGATGTGGGATCGCCGCTCCGGGTGGTAACCGGTGTGGGGTAGCGGCGGCCTTGCATCAGGGGGGTTTGGGAGCCCTTCCGTCCGGCGAGTCGGCTCCGACCTAACCACACGGTTCTAGACAAAGCTAGCCCCTGCGCTTTGTCACTTACTGCTGCACCAAATGTCGCCCTGTCTTCACGCTTCTTCTTCAAAATCTACAATGGCAGTGCAACAAAAACGAAATAAACGTTACACAGCGGCCCTAGGAAACCCCACAACTTCACATTTCGAGGTGGAGTTCACTAACGTCCGTGGACTCCATACGAACCTCGATACCATCCACCACCACCTTGAGACGGCACGGCCCGCTGTGATGTTCCTCACGGAGACACAAATACGCCGCCCTGACGACACGTCTTACCTGTGTTACCCCGGCTATGTCATCGAGGAACAATTTCGAGACAAAGCCGATGTGTTCGTGTTCGTTAGGGCGGATGTTTGCTGCCGCCGGTTGCGCTGCCCAGAGAACCCCTCCAATTCCGTCCTTTGGCTACACATAGACCATGGCTCTATGAGCCAGATCTACGTGTGCGTCTACCGATCCCACACAGGGGATTCTGAGACAACAAAGCTCTTCCAGTACCTCAGCGAGATGGCTGATGAAGCGCAGGTGCGGTTCCCGAACGCTGACCTAGTATTTCTGGGGGACTTCAATGGCCATCACATTGAATGGCTGGGGTCCCTCAAGACTGATCATGCGGGTAGAGCCGCCCATGCGTTCGCTCTCTCCCACGGTCTGACCCAGATGGTATGCGGAATCACCCGGATACCAAACAGGTCAGATCACGCGCCCGCTCAGCTGGATCTACTGTTGACGAGTCGCCCAGCCCAGTACAGTGTTTCGGTAGGAGCCCCACTGGGTGGTTCCGACCACTGTGTTGTTCACGCTGGCATGAAGGTGTCACCTCCTGCACGTCCTGTACAAACGTCACGACGACTATGGCACTACTCGTCAGCGGATTGGGACTGGAGCCAGCGCTGCTTGTAGGAAAGGCTCCTTCGGATAGTGCTTCTGCTATTGCTGGCGAGATCAGTTTAGGGATGGATTATTACATCCCTTTCACTGATGTCGCCAGTATCCGCAGAGCCCGTCCCTGGTTCGGGCGAGATTGTGCCAAAGCTGTTCGACAAAAACAGTCGGCATATCGCGCCTGGATCAGGGCCCGGGCTGTGCGCGACCCAAACGTGGGCCACCTCAAAGCAGCGTACAACCGGGCCACAAAGTCGAGTAAGAGGGCCTTTAAGAGAGCGGATGCCCAGCGCGTCGCGCGGCTTGGTCAGGAGCTCACTTCCCATCCCACGGGCAGCCGTGAAAGAAAAAAGAAGAAAGAAAAATATTTATTATTCCACAAACAAAAGACTTACACAGGTTAAAAAGAAAGAAAATACAAAACCTAAAAAAATAAATAAAATAAAAAATTGACCTGTACACGTACAAGTACACTTATAAATAACGTGGAATAAACGGCCGTCCCTCAGTGTAATGCTGTCTGCGTGGTTGTGCAAGTCAGACAGCGCTGGTTTTCAGGGACGGCCGGATAGTTGATTACACAAATATAACAATATATCGAAATGAACGTCACGTGAACACAAGCAAACAAAGAAAAAAACAAAAGAGAAGAGAAAAAAAAAAACAAACAAACAAACTACAAATCACAACAAGAACATTCAAAACCTATAAACAATTATGGCAAGCATATCCATGTCAACACAACAAAATAAATGCGTTTGCGGACTGGCAACATTCACCCCCTTCGCCTTCATTGAGTGAAGGATCGAATCGAATGAATGACATATGTAATGGTAATGACACTTATTTTTATAAAAATGTATAATAGGACATGACGCGCTCACTCGACACGGACATTTTAACATCCGTGGATTCTGGCAACTGGCCAAAGCCGTGCAATCTAACTTTTGTCAGCCGTCGCTGCCACCGCTGCGTTACCCAGATGGAACACTGGGTCACAAAGCCCAAGAGAAAGCGGATATGCTCGCAGACCTCTTTGCGGCTAATTCCCGGGTCGACGACCGTGGCCTGCAGCCCCCAGCCATCGCCAACTGTGGCCACACAATGCCTGATATTGTTATCAGGCAATGTGATGTACGGGCAGTGCTGCGGTCACTCGACACGCGGAAAGCCAATGGCCCTGACGGCATTCCGGCGGTGGTGCTACGAAAATGTGCAGCTGAATTGTCTCCAGTATTAACGCGTCTGTACCGCCTGTCATACTCTTCAGGGCTCGTGCCGGAGGTCTGGAAGGAGGCGAACGTACAACCGATCCCCAAGAAAGGGGATCCAGGCAACTATCGACCCATAGCTGTCACCTCAGTCATTTGCAAGGTGCTTGAGCTCCTTATAAATAAGCAGCTCATGCAATTCCTAGAGGATCACTCGCTAATCAATGATCGACAATACGGCTTCAGGCCAAAGCGATCAACGGGTGATCTTCTGGCATTCGTAACGCATCTCTGGGGTGGGGCTATGGAAAGGCACGGCGAGTCCTTGGCTATTAGCCTGGACATCGCCAAAGCCTTCGATAGGGTCTGGCATGCTTCGCTCCTTTCCAAGCTTCCGGCATATGGTCTACCTCCTCAACTGTGCAGCTGGATTGCCAGCTTTTTAAACGAGCGCCGAGTGCGGGTCCTCCGCGATGGCCAGGCTTCTCGCTTCTTGCAAGTGAATGCCGGGGTACCGCAGGGGTCCGTACTATCACCAACTCTCTTTCTTCTGCATATCAATGATATGCTATCCCTCGGGAACATTCATTGCTATGCAGATGACAGCACACTGCACGGGAGTTACTCGGTTCGTCCGACGGCGGGGCGATCTGAGATTGAGGAGGAGAGACGACGACTCGTGGCTGATCTCGACCGTAACCTCGACAGTATCTCTCAATGAGGTACCGAGAACCTGGTCGAGTTCAATGCCCGCAAAACACAGGCGTGTGCATTTACTGCGAAGAAATCCCCTTTCCTTCCCCTACCCTCTCTTCAGAATGCATTATTACCAATGAAGGACAACCTTGATATCCTTGGCATAGACGTTCGTCGAGAGCTCAATAATAAAAACTACATCGAAAGATGTATAGGGCTAGCTTCGCGGAAACTAGGAATACTGAATAAGGTAAAGAGATTCTTTACACCGGACCAGAGGTGTCTGTTGTACAAGACGCAGATTAGACCCTGCGTCGAATACTGCTCTCACCTCTGGGACGGCTCCGCGAAGTATCTGCTGGACGCTCTCGACGCTATGCAGCGACGGGCTATCCGTATTATAGATTGTCCGGAGGTAACGGGAAGCCTTGAGCCGCTAGTTCAGCGCCGAACAATAGCTTCCTTGGCCGCATTCTACCGTATTTACCACGGCGAGTGTTCTGAAGAGCTCTTCAATCTGATCCCACCCTCTTCCTTCCGATCACGAACGACTCGTGCCGGGCAGAGATGCCACCCCCACACAGTGGATAGCATGTTCGCGAGAACCGAACGTTTTAAACGTTCGTTTCTCTGCCGAACGATAGTGGCCTGGAACGCCCTGCCTGTGCACGTGTTTCCTCCCACATATAATCCTGGGTTCTTTAAGCGGAGCGTGAAGAGGCACATCAGTAGGTCGTTAAGTTGAGGGCCACTCTCAATAGTAATGTGTACTGTGAGAGTGGCCCACAATCGCTAGACGTCGTCACGACTTACCACCAGGCAACCGGCGTCAAATATAAAAAAAAAAAAAAAAAGAAAACAATGAAATTAAGTTAAACATAAAAAAAAAGCATTTATGATTAATGATACGACTATCTTGTACTGGGACAATGCACCGTGAAATACATCCACATCCTCCACCGATTTAAGTCATTGAATGTACGACACATCCTAACCAGATAGTTGTGCCATAATTGGCTGTGCCGTAGTGGCTGGCATGTAAGATTTTGTTGCTTTTAATCAACATTTCAATTCCAATATACGAGTAGCTACTAAATTCTAATAAGCTACTTTTATTAAATTCATTCGGCCATTTAGACATAACCCATTATATGTGTGCCCGCTGACGGCAATAGGCTTGCCCTCTATTACGTGGCACTAAAAATTCTAGCAAATTGTGGATGTGTAATGCACCTCTGCCTACCCCTGCGTGGATAAAGGCGTGATATGTGTGTGTGTGTGTAATAGGTACTTATGTCTTTTCAATGTGTTATGTAAGTTGTTTTGGATTTTATGCCAGGACTGTAGAGAGTGATGATAAGTGAGCTGAGAGTATATTATATAGGTACCTACCTACCCTGTTACGTGGTATGTGCATACCATAAAACTACTGGCAAAATTTGGGTGCCTACTCCTTCGGAAATAAGATATTGTCCCTGTCATTCAAAATAATAAACCAATTTATATATTTACTTAGTTATTCTTTTTATTCACTTTTATATTATCTTTTTTCGTACAAAATTTATGGCAAACATGACATAATAACTTTTTAATTACAAGTAATGTTACTAATACTATTGCGAATAGATCTAGATAAAGCTTTTGATACAAAGGTGTCACGAGGGCCGGTGAGCGCAAATGTGGAGCGCCGCGAGTCTCGATGACGTGACGCACCCAGTGCACCATCTCCTGACCTGGAGAGACTGGCCGGTCGTGGTACACAAAGGATAGTTCTTTGGCTTTTTGTGCATATCTACAAAAAAAAAACAACATACAGATGTTGCTTTAGTTTCATTGGGACTCGTTGGATATTGAATGACCGCAAGTTTTTGTATTAGGGTGAAAATAAAATAGGAAAATTTGAGGTGTCCACGTTGAGAATCGAGGTGTAAAATAATAGTAAAATGCTGATTTTTCTAGACAACTACGCAACTATATCTATTTGGGGCAATACTCAAATTTAGCGAAACTTACATAGTTAATTTTTTTTTTAATAATTTACCTAAGAATTTCTAGTTTGGTGGCTTGTCCCAGCTCCAAATTTTTGCACAATTTCATTCACCACAGTTACAATTTATGTTATTTTACGAAATACGCATTTATACTAGTATTGACATAGAATTAGTATTCTAAAACAATTCATTTGTACTAATAAGTCTTTTTTAAATAGACGAAATACTCAATCAAAGTTTGTCTCGAAAAAAATTAGAGTTTTGGTGGCATTTTCTCAATTTGGTGTGACACATCCGAACAGCGTTTCATTGTGTCGCATCACTCAGTCGTGTGCTCGCGCTTGCGCATAACTGTTGTGTGTAAAAGTGTTGTGGTTTCCCGCTAAAAACGTAAGTATCGTCTTTGGTAGTATGGGGGACAAGAATTCTTAAAGTTTTGGTGGGCCGATTTCTAAGTTAATTTGTTGCATTATTCATAATCAAAAACTCAAAAACTTGAGTCAGTTTAAGTACTTACCTATTTATATCTCTTAGTTCAAATAAAAGTAGTCACTTAAGACAAAAAGTAACGTTGTGAGGCAGTTTTTTATAGATTAAGATCTATCTTGCAATGAAGCACTGGTCTTCACTTTTTTTTTGTGTTTTAGTATGTCGAAACAGAACATCGAAGAAAGACTGTTAAAAAAGAGAATGGCAGAAAGCAAGAGGAAAGTAAGAATAAAAAGTAATCCCAAAGCAGCAGAAGCTCTAAGAAAAAAAGAAAGGGAAAGATATCATCAAAAAAAGCAAGAAGGTAAACTAGTTTCACGGCAACTAATGTCACAACGAGATCGTCGTAATTTACAAAGAAAAAATAAAATATACTAAAAAGATTACTACCAAAGAAGAAAGGCACTGAAAAAAATGTTAAAAGGAGAATTGAATGCACCCCAGCACGTACATAATAGCTGCAGACCACAATAAGATATCTCAGATAACGTTCAAGCTAGCAATGAACCGCTTCCGAGCAGTAGTTTTGTAACAAGGTCTGTCCAATGTGATAATGTGGGAGATCAGCATGCTCCTGTTGTAACTAGAAATTTGCGTGGTAGAAAATTACGACCAATTACAAATGTTTCAAATATACATTTTCGTACGAGCACTCCCGTTGAAATTCTGGAACCATCACGCCCTACGCCATGTGTCAGCAGTATATAAGTGTTTCAACTATGAGGTGCCCAGAAAGTCCAAATTCAGACAGATCATCAAATTACTTCAGTTGATTTTAAACTTGAATTTAAGAACAAATTTAGAAGATATAAGAGTGGAGCTAATGAAATGAAATGAAATGATTTATTTATTTGTATAGGTTACTAAATGGCTCTTACAAACGTCAGTAAGTACTTAAAATAAAAAATATCATTGCTTCTATATTTACATATACTGCCAGATTCGCAAAGCAATAAGTAGAACCGAGAGAAAGAACCTGGCAATGAGATAAGAGGCCTAAGGAGATAGACATATTGCAACGTAGAGTAACAGAATTACAAAGAGATAACTGTTCTTACAAAAAACAAGTCCATTAAAGTACATAATCAAAATTTTATGTTGGTTAGAAACAATAAATATTTTAATTATTTACAACCCCGTGGTGTTTTTTTTTTTAATAAATAGCTAACCTATAATCCTTTAAATTCAATTTTGGTGTGACTCATTTTCAAAATCAGGTGGGCATTTAAATTTTGGTGTGTCATTTTCAATTTTGGTGGTCACAGTAGACTTAAAACTTAAATATCTCGAAAAGTTTTTGAGATATAGACGGCCCTCTAACAGTAAAATATATATTAGACTTTCCATTTTTATGTTACGCACTTATTTTTCCTGAAAACTGAAGGAAAAAAAATACCACCAAAATTGACAAAAATATACAGATTCTGATTTTGACCCATTAGTGATTGTATCAGAATAGTACAAGGTGAATGTAATCTCGCCTTTCCCCCCAAGGGTTAGGTGTCATTATCCACCTTCTATTACGTGAGACCAACAAAATAACCGAGAAAAAATGGTCTTACCGTCAGATCAATGGAAGGTTTGTTGATATTGACTCCTTATAGCATCATATTTTTATGCAGACAGATTCTATATAAAACGATACATACTTGGGATTTGCGATCACTTCGCCGATAGCCTTTTTTAGATGATCAACCATAGTGTACGAAAGTTCAACTTGCTGAGCAAATCCTATCGCTGCAGCTCTGGCGACATTGATGAATTGATCACCAAATACTGGTATCCCAATAATAGGTACTCCGAAATGAATCGTTTCGGTTGTTGATAGTAAACCACCGTGGCTTACGAAGACAACCAGATTAGGATGAGCTGAAACATGTTAAGCAACCTTTAGGAATCATCATAATCCATAGTATTTTCCCGTGGAGATAAGTATAAACAGATGCATTAATTATCCACATTTTGCCAGTAGATTTGCTCTCCAGTAGGCGGTCGTGATAGGGGGCAAGTTAATTGCCGTTACTGAGCACAATAGATTGAAAATCAATCACTATTCAGTTATATAGAAACTACTGTTAGTACTTATACTAATGATATTATGTACTTTAAGTTTTAAATCCATATTTATTTATTTGCACTAGAAAGTTTTTCTCATTTGCAATCTTTATTGATGTTACCTGAATGCTACTGAATGGAGATGAATGATACTAAGATTGGATAAGAAAGACGTGAGACTTCGATTGTGTATAAATTGTATTTTTTTAGGTAAGGAGCCCTATCAACATCTCTAGGACCTGATTCATCCTCACCTACACGTGCTGCACCTATTAACAATGTGGGACCTACAAAATTGCAGGGGAAATGTGAGTTTATGAATCAGCTCTGTCTACCATTTCGAGATTTGGGATTTTTACATGATTTTGTGCGTATATTGCATTAAACCACTTGATGTACTTACCAAGTATACTCTGCTGCGGTGCCCAGTTTAGGATGTGGACATTTTTAGGTGTATTCGGAAGGTCCTCTTCGAACTTCCATAAAATAGTTTGTTCTAGTCCACCGAACATTTTCAACAGGTCATCCTTAATAACTTTTGGTATGTCTTTACTCTTTAGATTTGACCCCATGCTGAAGTAAATTACTCCATGTTTGGCGTTATCCATTATTTTCTTTAAATGCTAGAAAATACGAGTACCTAATTTAACATGACTTATAATTCCACTCAATAGTGTGCATTCTGTTTTATCCTGATTTGATCTTAAAAAAAATTAGCAATTGTCAGCACGATCTTGAATGACTTTACGGGGGCTTCGGTCAAAAATCATATTAGTCATGCTGAGTCGGAAAATTTTAGGAAGTCAAATCGTTCCTGGGCAATTCCGAGATCTTTTGAGAAACAATGCAAACCTTGCTATGAGAATTTTCCACTTTAAAAAATGGTAAATAATACAAATCGTACATACGAGTATAATAATATTCAACTCTGAACTGTCTTCATAATAATAGTCTACTTAAATCATTTTGTAGAGAAATAAATACGTACCTCTGGTAAAGGCTTGACTTCCTCATCAATATGGTACCCTCCCACGGGCTTGTAACTCTGCGGTAGGCGGACTGCTTGACCCAGGGAGACGTGTGCGTTAGCCAACATTAAAGATGCATTGTAAGGAAGATCGTAGTAAGATGGTGGCTGTCTTCCCCGCTTTACTATAATTGGCGCCAGCGTATTATCGTACACAGACTTCTCCATGTCCATGAAGTACCTGATATTGGATTAGAATTCAATTTGTGAGAAGATTGTTAGTAGTTATACTATCATTCACTGAACCTTTTAACAACCCAGTTGGGGTCGCTTTTTCAGTCTAACTGCTAAGCAGCTGAATTTGGATATTTTCCGTGACGCGACTGCCATCTGACCTCCACAACCCAATGGTGATATCGAAATTCTGCAGTCAGACCAACATTTTTTAAGGTTCCAACTACTCGTAATGAATGCCATAGATGTCCGTAATAGAACGGGTCTTGGTGTCTAAAAAATGGGTCAGCTATCCTAAGACTGGTTTGGCTAGGATTTGTTTAACTTTTGCAATGTGTTAACCACTTTAGCAACGATCCCCTTAATTAGCCAAGGTTGGTAGTTATAGATAGTTACTATATTGATGTGTAGTTAATTATTCAAGATTTTTTGTTAAGACCATGCTAACGTAACCTCACATAAGAACACAAAGTCACGAAGATTTCAGATTTGCAGATTATCAGCACTGATGAATTGGGCCCCGAAAATGTTGATATAACCCCTTAGCAACCAGCATTTTGGTTATAACCCAAATTCTATAGGAAGTGGCAGTTTAGAAATAATCGTGATGAATAATGTGATAATATAGGTACTCACATATTTATATAGTATTGAACCTTTAATTGATTGTATAATTGTTTTATTCGCTCCAAAAATGAGAATGGTGGTAAATGTGTTGTCCAAATGTCTGGGGTATATGCAGGGCTTATCGGTTCATCGATGAGTCTTGACACCAACCAGTGGATATCCACGGTTGACATCCAAATGTATGGACAATTGAAAACTGCTGAGAAACTGCGGCAAAAAAATTGCTATCATCAAAATATGATTACCGCCTGTTTTCCCGAAGCGGTAGAAATCATACGTCGCTCGACTGCTCAAGAAACCTTCAGCTCAAGATAACATTAGTGCATTATTCTCCATAAACCCATTATATCGTCATCTCGTTAGGTACCCAAATTCCCCATTATCCCATAGCCGTATGCTGTTTATCCACCATTTCGTGTTGCTACTATCTGCCCGCAATTCTGAAATTTTCTGCCATCTGATTTGGATGAAACACCGCCTATAATTTATTGCCCAAAGGTAATCTATATGTAAAAACTGCAAGCAAATCCCTTCAGTTTCTTTGGTGATTAGCGTGTATCATACTCACTGCTATCTTAACAGAAGTAATGGTGATAATACTAAAGGTACTTTTCATTATTATCCAACGTTTCGTTCGTATTGCACCAACCATGTTAAACCGTAACGTATCGATCACGACTATGGTCCTATTTAATAATTTGTAAAACAGAATATTAAAAAATTACCTAGATGTAAGATCCGTGAACATCCACTCAGCGATCACCAAATCGAAGTGCTCGTTTGGATCGTTCATCAACTTTTGGACATTCGGGTTGTGAATGGTGGCGTTTATCAAGTTTATCATCATAGGTAAAAATATCTTCGCATCACCAAAATCTATTTCTTTGTTAATTATACTCTCAAAGTTTATCATGCTCACTGAAAAGTAAAAAAAAATAAAAACTTTATAACAAAACATCAGAACACACCTTTATCCCCGAAGGCGTTTATTACGCTTTCCTTTGTCCATTCACTTAGTTGTTCTTGAGACTTTCAACCTAGATGCAACTTCCTTCTGTTCTGGCAAGTTCTGGGCAGCTTCGTCCGTCTGTCAGCAGGAGCTCTGTACACAGGTCAGCATAGTACCCAGCACTCAAAACATTAGAAAAAAATATGGTGGAGGTTAGAAGGTGCAATGGAGCCTAACTTACTTGGAAATGCTTTGAAATTGGTGCTGACATCAACGTATTTCAGGTTAGGAGAAGCTGGCTTATAAGCAAACGGAGAAATATATGACACCTGAAACAAGATACAAGATTGATATTCATAG
Source organism: Nudaria mundana (assembly GCA_963556515.1). NCBI lineage: Eukaryota > Metazoa > Arthropoda > Insecta > Lepidoptera > Erebidae > Nudaria > Nudaria mundana. Next base: position 5,733,923 of record OY748306.1, read on the forward strand.
AAGGGAGGGCTCAATAGGGTCCTTCCAAGCCCAAGTCTCGGTGTAAGCATGCTGAAACATGGGGAAGTACTGATAATAGTATATCTCAATTTGCTCAAAGTTTCGAAAATGGTAATCTAAAATGGACTTGGTTTTATACTATGTTATGATTATGATGATTTATTGGAAAACAAACAGCAAGGACCTACTTTTATTAGTTAGCGACCGTATTTAATAATTTTATTAGTGTAGTCGGTATCACGTATACGGGTTATCGACTAAGTTAATTACATTAGTCGCTACCCCGAATGCGGTAGGCGTAGAGCCGATTTATTGCACGATCAAAATGAACCCTCTACCGTATAGTAATTAAGTGAAAATTTAATTTCGAATTACGAACAGACACTTCAATTATATTTAGGTAAGTATTAATTTATTTCCACTTACCTCATGTCCGGCTTTGAGTAGATGTCTAACAACTCCATCCCCAAGTATTCCATGACTTTTGCCAGGCAATGGGAATATCACTAATATCTTGTACGCCTCACAGCACGATAATATCACAGCGATCAATATCAAAAGCGTCTTCATTGTAGATGTTCGCTGTACGAATGACAAAAATAAAATGTACAAAGATCTCGTGTCGAATGAATTTGAACTTATTGACCCTAATTATATGTACCAACACAATGAATGGAACATAATAGAGTTCTTTTTTAGATACATTTATGTATGTAGTAGGTACTAATGTACTGTACATAATCGGATAGTTTTTATAAATTAACTGAAGAACCATTTTGCATGTACGAATTAATTTGCAATTTCAATTCACACATCTTGTTGTATTAGTTATAATTTTTTTTGAAATTCGACACGAATTCGAGAAACTCGACGACAGCATTACAGACTCATGGTCGTCCTGAATACGTCACTTACAAAAATTAAACACAGTCAGAATACCTAGGTGCTACCCCGGATTCACACAGGCAAGATCACTGCAAATACACGTCTTCACAGACGCTAGCGAGACAGCCTACGCAGCTGCGGTGTATTGGCGCGCAACTGCACCTGACAGCCAAGTACAACTTTCGCTTGCCATGGCCACGGCGAGAGTGACCCCTCACCAGGTCATCTCCATACCACGCCTTGAACTACAAGCCGCCGTAATAGGGTAGCCGCATGGCCACGGCTGTCATAGACGAGCACAGTGTGGAACCGGAGACTACGATATACTGGACAGACAGTAAGACCGTACTTAGGTATATGGATACGGAAAGGTTCTAGAGTATAAAAACCATTCGTCGCTCATCGCCTAGCCACAATAGAAGAAAATAGTAAAATAGAATATTGGCGATGGGTACCAACGAAGCTAAACGTCGCAGACGCCGCCACTAGAGACGTTCCCGTAAACTTTGACTCGGACCATCCGTGGTTTAAAGGATCGTCATTTCTATTGGATTATCCATCCCTCTGGCCCACCGAGAAGTTGGTCATCACGGAGGACACAGGTGAAGAGCGAGTTAGCACAAACATAGAGTCCCGAAGAACTCAAACAAACACATTAGACGTTATCCCAAGCCCCGATAGATTTTCAAAATGGGAGCGTCTATTTCGTGCCACTGCAAGAGTTCTACAGTTTATAGGTTTGTGTAGAACACCAAGGAAAACGGTTCTATACAAAAGAACAACAAAAAACCCTGTCAAGGATCCAGATTGGCGTCACACACGTAAAGCAAACAAAACATCAGGGAGTGCGCCACCTCGCCCCATAGCAGACCAGCAGAACTTCATCCCCCTCGCCGCGGAGTACATCCGTGACGCCGAGGACCTTTTAGTAAAGGCTTTACAAGAAAACTCTTTCGGCGCCGACCTCCGTGAGCTACGGTGCGGGAGAGGCGTCGCCCGAGACAGTCGCCTACAACAGTTGCCTGTGGAGATGAACGACGGTGTGATCACGTTACGCAGGCGAATAAAAGCCACAGAAGAAATATCGGAGAAGACTAAGAGACCACCAATCTTGGACGGTGACCATCGTATAACACACCTCTACATCGACTGGACCCACAGGTGCCTACATCACAGTGGAACAGAGTTGGTGATCAACGAAATAAGCCAACACTGTTGGATTTTACGTCTGCGACCCACGACAAAGAAAATAATACAGCAATGTCTAAAATGTCGTATTAGAAAAGCACGACCACCGGAGCCAGCCACTGGGGATCTACCCAGGGCGCGCCTGGCTCACCATCAGAGGCCCTTCACCTACACGGGACTTGATTACTTCGGGCCGCTCTCCGTGACTATAGGGTGACAACACCAAGAAGCGATACGTAGCACATGCCTAACTTCCCGAGAGGTACATCTCGAATTAGTCGCCAGTCTTAGTGCTGATTCAGCTATCCTGGCGCTGAGAAGATTCGCCGCACGCCGTGGATGTCCCGCGGAGATCTACTCCGATAACGGCACAAACATGCACGGCGCCGACAGATGTAACGAAGATAGGCTCCTTACTTGTATGTCAGGAGGGTTTGCCTGACTGAGTTTGAATAAAAACACCTGAGGCGATTTATGATGACTCTGATATTCGAGATAACTCGTTACAAAATACACTGCCACGGCCTTAGGGGTCGTGGATGATAGGAATCGATACAATATTAAGTACTTATATCGACACAGGATACAGGTCTCAGAACGGGGCGTGTGCTCAGTAAGAGAACAGAGGACATCACCTGAGCGAGTTGTAGACGGCAAGAGGGCGCGAGCCGCCGCATTCCTTGTTTATATAGAATCGTTGAGGCGCAGAGTAGCTTCGTCACCCGTCCCGCTCGCAAGAAGCCGCGTGACGTCACACGCCGACGTCACACAGAGAGATGCGGGAAGCCCTAGGGGCAGAAGCGAGTCGCCGAGGTATCGTGTGGCGCTTTATCACACCTTCAGCACCATTCATGGGGGGCGCTTGGGAGCGTCTCGTCAGATGCGTGAAGACCGCGCTCTATACAGTCCTTCATGAAAGACACCCGCATGAAGAAGTATTAGCAACATTACTGTGTGAGTACAACATTACAGCGCCGCTGTATCTAGTCTTACGCGTCGGTGCAATAAAATGTTTTTTGTGGAAAACAGCAGTAATTGTTCTTAATTCATTTAATTTTAAGTTCAAAAGAAGTAAACAGTTATATCACTTTTTTTTTTTTGTTATTTAATTCCGCGGCCCAGGTCCGCGGCCGCTCTAACGTCCGTTGCCGGGCGTCTTTGGTTACTAGCAGAGGGTATGTCCAGTGGCGCCCGGCGGACTTTGACCACCTCTGTGGTCTCTGCGGGTGTTTGGTCGGGTCGAGAATCCCGCGTCGTTGGGGTCGGGTTTTATCCCGCGTCAGTGAGTGAATCTGGTTGCGTGCTATGGGGCAAAGGCCCCGCAGCACGCAACCCTTCTAGCCTGCTTCTGTAAGGACGGCGGGTGGCGATCCCGCCGTCCTCAGGCCCCGATCATGGAGGTCGATAGTCTTGGGCGTAGTCGCGTAGTCTGGGGCGGTCTGGCCGCTGACTACGGAACTCGGCGGGGAGGGTACGCTCCCTCTCCCTCCCGGCCGCCTCCTTCTCGAGCATGACTTGCTCGCAGAAGGACACGGCAGCGTTCCACCTACTTCCGCTGGATACCATGGCTTGAAGCATGGTCCCCAGCGAGAGGGTATCCACGCCCAGACCCACTACGAGGTCCCGGCGTTGACTCGCCCACGCTGAGCACTCCACCAACGTGTGGGTGTCGTCGTCGGAAACCTCGCAGTGTTGACACCGGGGTGTGACCTCACGATGCATGCGAAACAGATAGCTACCGAAGCATCCATGCCTGGCAACGATCTGCGTCGCACGGTACGTGAGGTCACCATGCTGCCTCTGCAGCCAATCGTCCATGATCGGTCTCACCGCCGCGATGATGGTGGCACCCCACTTGGGTTGCTCAAGTCGCACCCTCCATGACTCCATGAGATCCTGGCGCAGTTGGGACCGGTGGTCCTCGATTTCTCGAGACGCAGGCCAGTGGTCCCGCTCCAGCACCTCCTTGCGCCATTGGAACAATGACGCAAGGGCTCTCGCTTCCAGGTCCCATGGAGGGGTCCCGGCTAGGAGACATGCAGCCTCTCCGGAGATCGTGCGGTACCCCCGTATGGTTCTGACGGCCAAGGTTCGAAGTGGTCTGTTTAACAGAGTCACGTTCCCCTTGACCGCCAACCTATCCGCCCATACGGGAGCCCCGTATAGGGCCATACTCCGCACGATCCCCAGGTACAGTCTCCTGCAGGAAGCATTGGGTCGGTGACTTCGGTTACGTCGTCTTCGCTGGTGCTATCCGCGTCGGGCAGAGACGGAGCCGTGCGCGGAGGGACGTGCTCCTCCGCGCTCGTCGGAAACAGGGAGCCCATGACCCGCTCCAGCTGCTGCGGCTGGAGACTCTGGGTCAGTGGGGGCGCCCTAGGTCGGAGTTTCTCCCTGACCTGTATGTACGGGTACATATTTTTTTAACAATAAACGTTATAATGGGTAAAACGTCCAATTACTTAATTTATTCTTTGCGTTATAACGTATGTTCTATTTATCCCTTATAAAAAATATTATATAGTCAAAATACATTAATTTATATTTCTTGCATTGTTTCGTCAAATTTAACAAGAAAATTATAAAAAAAATTGGGCTTATGTAACTTAACACTTAGCTTTCAAATATGATATAATCAATGATTCGACGTAAAATTACTTATTCTTTTTTTCCACTGAGAGGGTGCGATATGCACTCACGGTGATGGTCACTATGACCGTGTCAAATTACAAAAAGATCGGTCCAGTCGTTTAGGAGGAGTTCGATCACGAACGAAATAATTATATTGATTGTACTATTCAATGAGACAACTACTAACAAAATAACAAATTGTGATATATGCCCTACGGCATAGACAATATGTTAAATAGTTAAAAACAAGTATTTTGTACAAAACAAAATGCAGCGTTTATCAATGCTCCAAAAATTACTTTTTTTTTAATTCCGCGAGGCTGCGGCCGCTTTCATGTCCATTGCTGCGGGCGTCTCTGGCACACACCAGAAGGCATTGCCAGTGGCGCCCGGCGGACTTTGGCTACCTGTGTGGCCTCTTCAGGGGCACACAGGGGCAAAAATTACACTTGATTGGCCTTCATCTTTCAAACATTGAGGCCAAACGAGTACTAGCGTTCTGTAATGTTGGTATTTTTATCTATACGTCTATACGTCGTGGGTAACATAAATAACATAAATGGTACATAAATACGAATAACTTTATTCCGTCAGTCACAAATACGAATTTCAAAATACCAATTTTCATAATTCCGACTGGTTCAAAATTCCGAATATAATTGATCATTATTCCTATTTTTATAATTACTAAATTTCAATATTCCTAACGTTTATAATTACTACTCTCAAAATACCGAGCTTCAATAGATCGAATAACAAAAAGTCCGACTTAATGATATTTCGAAACATCAACAATACTAATTGTTTCGAATAAAAATATTTTGTTTCATTGGTCACATGCCAAAGTATGTTTCCCAATTTTTTTATATGATACGATCAATTCCGGTCGTGGTGACAGTTCTAACCTAACCTAACCCACTTCTACACATTCCAGATACCCAGACCAGACAGCGTGAAGTTGGTTCTGCAGCGATTTCTTTCTGTCACTAAATTCTGTAGAACAAAGAACAATTCCGGCGCTTCGCCGGCCGCTGCCACAGCACGCTCGCTTCGCTCGCTCGGCTCGCGCTCTGTTGTGGTCACAGTTCTGACGTAACCTAACCCACTTCTACCCATTCCAGATACCTAGACCAGACTGCGAGAAGTTGGTTCTGCAGCGATTTCTTTCTGTCACTAAATTCTGTAGAACAAAGACCAATTCCGGCGCTTGGCCAACCGCTTCCGCGGCACGCTCGCTTCGCTCGCTTGGCTCGCGCTCTGTTGTAGTCACAGTTCTGACCTAACCTAACCCACTTCTACCCGTTTCAAATACCCAGACCAGACTGCGTGAGGTTGGTTCTGCAGCGATTTCTTTCTGTCACTAAATTCTGTAGAACAAAGATCAATTCCGGCGCTTCGCCGGCCACTGCCGCGGCACGCTCGCTTCGCTCGCTCGGCTCGCGCTCTGTTGTGGTCACAGTTCTGACCTAACCTAACCCACTTCTACCCATTCCAGATACCCAGACCAGACTGCGTGAAGTTGGTTCTGCAGCGATTTCTTTCTGTCACCAAATTCTGTAGAACAAAGATAAATTCCGGCGCTTCGCCGGCCGCTACCGCGGCACGCTCGCGCTCTGTTGTGGTCACAGTTCTAACCTAACCTAACCCACTTCTACCCATTCCAGATACCCAGACCAGACTGCGTGAAGTTGGTTCTGCAGCGATTTCTTTCTGTCACTAAATTCTGTAGAACAAACATGTTGACTTTTAGTTTATTCGAGGTATTGAAAATCGGAATGTCGTGTTTCGGACCGAGAACCCTTCGAGCGTTTGACTCTTCGAACGTATGAAAATCGCATTAACGACTTTCGGTAAAATAAGTTTCGTGATTTTTAATAATAGACATTACAATTCTTCGGTATTATGAAATTCGGACTTTTGAAAATCGGAACATCGAAATTCGGAATAAAGTTTTTCGGAGCATTTGGGTGTTCCCGTCGTGGGTACAATTCAGTGCGTACATCACCGTCCGTTCCTAATGTTAAAATGTACTAGTTATCCCAGCGAACTTTGTATCGCCTCAAATATAAAAAAAAAAAGAACTTCCCTAAACTTCTACAAATATTTTAATATTTCATGCAAATGTATGTATTATTAATTATAATTGAAAAATGCGACGGAGGGACAGACAAACAAATTGTCGTATTAAATATATATAGATTAGTGTCTCTACTAGTATAACTGTATATCACTGTAATAGCATCAGTCCCATTGGCTCTTCAGCTGTGGTTACGTAAAGTCAATCAGCGTAATGTCGTAAATGTGTTTGTTTATTTGATTGATAATTGATTACCCAAGGGTCAGAAAAAGTACAAATTTAATAGTGTGTATCTGTGGAGTGTATTGCGTTGTTTGAAATACTCGTAACTAGAGTTTATGTGAAGAGTTTGTGCCCAAAAATATAGGTAGGTTCATAGCCAAATCGCAGATATTTATATTATTATATTTATGTTGTATAGAAGTCTGGATTTTAATTAGATTATTAATAAAATTTTAGATAGGGTTATACTTAAATAACCGCCGTTCGTTTGTCTTGCTAAAACTTAGGAACGGCTGGACCGATTTGGCTAATTTTGATCTTGAAATATTCATGGAGGTTCAAGGATGGTTTAAAGGGCCCGGGCGGTACGAAGTTCGCCGGGTATGTAGTATTCAATAAAAATAAGAAATGTTATAATTAGTAATTAGGTACAGATACTCGTAGATCTAGTCTCGCAATATTGGCACTAAACTACGTTTACTTCGTTCACTCAGTCAATTATGATGTAATTCATTCAAATGTGAATAATAAAACTTTATTTATAACTAGCGGACGCCCGCGGATTCACCCGCATAATAAATTATAGGTACACAAAAATCTTCTTCGAGAATCACTCTATCCATTGGTGAAAACCGCATCGAAATCCGTTGCGTAGTTTTAAAGATCTAAGCATACATACAACGGAAGCGACTTTGAGTAATGATAAATCTGTTTACTCAACATGCTCTCTTGAAATAGGTACGAGTATTAAACTATTAACAAAATAATGCAGGTACTTATTATTAGGATATTTTAAACCTTAACCAGGTTCTAAATTGAGCTTTAAAATTCTTTTTTGAGTTCTTTTGAGTTCTAAAATGAACGTGAATATGACTTAATGCGCGTTAGAAATTCTAGCTTAGAGCAACAGCTGTCTAAAAGTCAGGTAAATTGTGATGAGTTGACCGAGCAACTTAACCAGCTTAGATTGGAAATGGAATCTTTCCGCCAATGTAGTGATATGTTTGAGCAAATCCTCAGACGTAACACACAATTAGAAGATGAGCTGGGGGAGGCACACAGGCTTATTACTACCTATGAACAGGATGCCCAGTCGCACCAATTAACAGAGGTGTCCAACCTCTACACAGAACTTATTGAAAGTAGCTGTGTGCCTGCCTCAACTAATTTATCAGTCATAGATCTCACAAATGATAGTAGGTGCTTAAATACTCCTAAACCAATGATTAGTCATAACAAAATCAAATGCCAAAGAAAAATAAACAAAAAAATTAAGAAAATTAATTTAAAAATGAAATCTTGTTTGTCTAATAACAGTAATTTAAATTTAAAACTACAGTCTGACCTGGAAGTTTGTACTGGGCAGTTGCTTATATGCAGCAAGCAGTTGGGTGACAGTCAGGTGGCTCATGATGGTGTGAGGGTCACGTTAGAATCTCACATCAAGCAATTACAGGAGAATTATGATAGTTTATTCTTTAAATATGAACTACAAAGTAAACAGAATACTGAAAACATGTTGGCATTGGACAAATTGATAGACGACAGTAGACACAACCAAGAATTACTTGATTCTATAACTCAGCATTATAACTCTGAGCACATCGACCAACACCCTATCAATGACTCCGTACCAGCTCTCTCTACTTGTGACAGTATTCTGGAAACAATTTCTGATCCTACCACCAACATTGAGCCTCCTAGTAATACTATGGTTTTTTCTGATGGGGTGGGTTGTAATATGGGCTATATGTTTAATAAATACATTGAAAACTGTGTTAATTATTCCCTGCCCAATGCAACTTACACTCAGATCATAGACAAAATTGTGTCATCCAAGTATAATAGTAGTACCACTATTGTATTACTGGTAGGTGAAAGTAACAAAATAGGTAAGAAAGAATTAATGTACTGTATGCAATGCTTAAGTAGACTAAAAGTATTTAAAATAATATTATGTGCGTTCCCATATGCATGTTGCCAGTCCTCATCCTATAATAAAAAAATACATCTTCTGAATAATTTTATTCATACTTTGACATGTCGGCATAGTGACACTTTTATTTTTTTTGACACTAATAATTTTATTAGTAATTATTGTTTTAAGACCAAAGATAGTATTTATCTTATGAAGTCAGACAAAAATAAAATTGCTACATTGCTAGCAAATAATATTAATTTTTGCACGAGTTTACATTGTAAACAAAGTAATATACCTACAGATTTGTTAGGTACTTGTAGTAATAATTTAGTATGTATAACAAATGATTTAAACTGAACATCCAGACAACAGGAATACCAGAGCTAAAGATGGCTCATCAAAATATAGAAGGTCTTTCTGGCAAGGAATTAGTAGTGGAGTTATTCCTAGAGGAATTAAATGTAGATATTTTGTGTTTGACTGAACATTGGCTCAAGGAGAGTGAGATGATGTTCAATATAAACAACTACAATATTGTAAGTTGCTTTAACAGGAAGTCTGCGATTAAAGGTGGCTCCATGGTCTTAATTAAAAATGGTCTCCGCAGCAAAGAGCGGTCTGACATAGTTAGACTTTCTGTTGAGCGATGTGCCGAGCTTGACCAATATATAGTAGTTTGCGTATACAGTCCGCCTAACAGTGATTTTAGTGTATTTACCAACGTCATGGACCAGGTTCTAGGGGTTGCGTCAAATAATAGGAAGAAGTTAATTGTGTGCGGAGACTTCAATGTAAACATCCTAAAACAGTGTAAGAAAAGTACTCAATTTTTGAATTTATTTGGTAGTTACAATATGGAAAATATTTTCTGTGAGCCGACTAGAGTCACAGAAACAGCAGCCAATTGCCTGGATATTTTTTTTACGGATTGTGAGTGCTTAAGCAAGTCAACAAATTTTATATTACAAAAGAGGGCAGTCCGTGCCATTTATTGTTTAGGTAAAAGAGATTCTCTTAGGGAGCGATTTAAAGATATTAATATTTTAACTGTAGCTTCCCAATATATATTTGATAACATACTGTATGTCAGGAAAAATATATCTAGCTATACTAAAGTAAGTGACGTTACAGACAGAAATCTACGTAATAAAAATAAACTACTCCCTCCGTGTTATCGGCTTGGCAAGGTTAGTCATTCTTTCAAGGGGGAAGGTATACGCTTTTATAATAAATTGCCTGAATCGGTCCCTTTGTATGCCCGACAATAAATTTAAAAACTTTATAAAGACCACTTTATGTCGAAAAGCATATTATAAGACAGTTGATTACCTTAATGATAAAAGTGTCTGGCTTGAGCATGGTGCAGGCGCCTCCTAAAATGCCGTAATTGTAGCATATTGTACTTAGGCGACTATAATATTTTTTTTGTTGTATTATACACTCTTTTTGATTTTGACACGAGACCAATGTACATTCGTCCACATTTAGTCTTAAGAAAATGTGTAAATGAGTCAATTATTTGAAAAGAGTGACCGAGAGTTTTATTGCCAGGTTCTTTCTCTCGGTTCTACTTATTGCTTTGCGAATCTGGCAGTACATGTAAATATAGAAGCAATGACATTTTTTATTTTAAGTACTTACTGACGTTTGTAAGACCCATTTATTGACCTATACAAATAAGTAAATAAATAATTTCATTTCATTTCATTTCAGCTATCAGAACTAAATCTATAATATCTATTCTAGGTAGAATTATTTTGCAGATTGCGGAAAGATTGTGCTATCAGGGCCAGATAACTATTAAATGGACCTAATTACATAAAATATTTACCTTGATAGGGCCCCTGCTAAACAACGTACAACAATTAACGTTTCTTTATTAGCAGGGAACCTAGGGTTATATAATGCAAATTATCTATGTGTGTGTCGAAAGTATAAGATCACAATACTGTACCCCTAGTATGAGTTTCTTACGTTAAGTTGTTCGAAATACGATTTCGTATTCCTCCATACATTTCACACCAGCGCCCCTTGTGGTAACGTCAGGGAACTAAAATCGGTAGTACGAGTTACATAGGTAGCTCTTTGTATTTCGAGACCGTTTCGTTTACAACTACGTTTGCACGGATATTTCAGCCATTTGCTAGTATGAGTTGCTATTTTGACTTTATAGCGGTGGTTAAATCGTACGAAGTCGATGAAACTTTCGATTTTTGAACACGGTACCTATTTTTGTAGTGAGTTGAAGTGACGATATCGAATTGAAATTGTAAATAGTGTTACGACTTAGATAATTTGTTTTTGTTTTGGATAGTTGAATAACTCCATTGTTTAATACCTAGTTAATATTTCATCAATACGTGTAGATTACACGTCATTGGCGAAATTTAGACAAAATCTCCTCGTATAAACCATTCATCCAATCAAAGAGTAAATATAAAGCTTGTTTTAATATAAGTTTTGCGTGGTGTCGACTATGGAGGTCGAGGAAACCAATAATCACTAAGTAGAACCTCAATAATGATTCACTACCAGTAAAATCAAGACATTATTCCTGGCGGCGTAGACAGAGGCGCTCAATACGCCCACATTTCGTCAGTAATAAGTGGCAAGCATATTGCTGTATCCGAGTAAGTACAGTATAATTGCCAGAGCCTCGTCAGTTTGTTAGTAGGTGCACTGCGAGGATGACTTAGGCCCCAGGGCCTTATCAATACCCCCTTAGCACCCTGAACATTCTTTAAACAACATATCCAACACATACTTTGTGTAACAGTATCAGCTGTCAATGGATGAATGTTTGCTTTTGAGCAACCATATTGTTATAGAATAGGATCTAAGAAGATCCGTGTTCGTGTCCACTCCTTATGTGAATGCGGTCTGGATGAGGGAACCTTAGAGCATATTTTCTTTTCTTCTCCGTTACTAGTTACACAATTTATGACATTCTCCCAAAAACGATCCCACGTCCCATCAATCTTAATTACCTAGGTACTAACTTTAGTTTTCACCCCACATGTTAAAATCTTATACAAATTTATTTGTCAGAACAATATTAAATTGTAGGTTGGTAGGTATCTAGCCATCCATCTTTCCTTACCGCATCAGCCCCATAACTTGAATCACTCTAGACTTGTGTTGTGATTGTTTTATGTTCACTAACTCCTAACCATTTTCAGTAAGCAAGTTCAACGAGCTACCTAGTTTACCAATTAACAAAGCTACATTTACTCTCCACCTAGTTGTTGGCAGAATCACCGGAGAATCAAACAAGATGCTCACATACAATACCGAGCAGTGGTTTCATAACCTGTCCCATCGGTGAACCCTATGGTTCACCGATGATAGATCCTTCTTCTCGTGGCTCTATAGCCACTCATTTAAAAAAAGAAGAAGAAGGATCTAAGAAAAACAAAGTTTAAAATCAGTCCAGCAGTTTGTTTTTGTGTAAAACAAACTAATCTACATGCGTACATGGAGGTTGAAATAGTCTGTTACATTACATTTTGAGTTTATAACATACTGCCTAAGTAGGTACATAATATGTAGCTAAACGTAAAATTAAAAAATCATTAATGGTAATTTATTTTTATTTATTTGTACATTACTCCAACACAATAACACAATAACGCTTGGCACCGGTCCTGTTGCTGGGCCCCACTGACTCCCTCTATTCGTCCCACTCCACATTTATCTTGCAAGGAGGTCCCCTGCAGTTTCCACAGCTAAAGAGAGATGACACAAAATCATTATAAAAATGCAAACAAAATCATACATACAAATTAGGCCTTATATGTATTCCAAAAGGGGTGGCAGAGGTGTACACACGCCTTGCAGTTACCGGTAACTACACTATAGACTACCGACACTATAGAAAATTCATAAGCCCTCTATAATTAAAACCAAAATTCCAACCGCCCGGACATAAGTTACTAAATAGAATCTCTGCAGACCGAGCATGTATGTCTAAGTATATCTAAATGTAAGCCAAGCCTCTATATGTCTGGATGCCTTACAGTTGGATAGTTGTTTTAATTCATGTCTAATAAACTAATAATACTCTTGATGTAGGTACTATTTCGGTTAGGGTGTCGCAAAGAGGGTCCCGGACTTAGAAAAATTTCGACAGATTTTTGTATGGAGCAGTGACTTGTAAAATTTTCACCACTTCACGGGACTTAGAAAAATTTCGACCGATTTTTGTATGGAGCGGGGACTTGTAAAATTTTCACGATTTCGCCTAGTGTCGGAAGAAGGGCTCGGGACTTAGAAAAATTTCGAATGATTTTTGTATGAAGCAGAGACTTGTAAAATTTTCACGACTTCACCTAGTGTCGCAAAGAGGGTCCCGGACATAGCCGAATTTCCGACTGATTTTTGTATAGGGCACGGACTTGTAAAATTTTCACGATTTTTGTCGACCTATTGGGGGAGGTGCGGGTCGTTGAGGATGACCTTGGAAAATCATTATGGTTAACACCTCGACTCCAGAGTACCCCGACTCGGATAGGTTTTTTTTATTTTGTTTGAAACACCCAGAAATAGGAGCCCCGCGAAGCGGGGCTCCGTCGACCTATCTGTTAATCGTTCATATTAGACCAAATAATTTTAAATCTTTAAAAAAAAAACCTAAAAAAAAAAAAAATTAAAAAAAAATCCAAATATACACTTTTTAAGCAATCCGGGACTTAGAAAATTTTGACTTCATTTTTGTATGGGACCCTCTTTGCGACACCCCGACCCCTTGTGCGGTATCGCCACCTACTTTTGTGTCTCCGCGTGACTATGTGCTGGACAGCTGAAAAATTTTATTATCATAAGTATTACATAATCCCAGTTATTTTAATTACCTAACCAAAACTGCGTATCATGTTCGGGGTGGAATGCAACAATATTCTTCATGAACCCTGCATATCTTCACCCTGTTCCACGAATGGAAACAAAAAATGTAATGGACGGAAGGCTTCACAGGTCTAAGTAAACAATAATAAAACAAATCTTTGATTTAATAATAACTTCAAATACATCTTGGAAATCACTCTCTTCGATGGTCAATTGAGATCACCATTTCTACTACGTTTAAACATGTAAAATGTAATAAGCATTAATTTGCATACTTATTGCAATTCAATAATTTTGAGATTGAGATTCAATACTTATAGTCTTACCGCTTCATAAAATCCACCATTACCATCCATAGATTTAATGATATCTATGCATTACGACCATTACTTACTTCAAACTTCAACACTGCGAGAGACTTCCTCTAAATCGTAGTTCTTTTGTAATTTGTCTTATATGAATAATCCTCATTTTGTGAATGTTTTAGAAAGAAACAAATATAATAAATATGTAAAAGAATTTGAAAAATAGTTTTTGTTTAAGAATTACAATATACAAAATAAACATAATTACAGACTAAAAATATTTACATCACAAAATATC